>CM054057.1:266454866-267654866 GCA_028641055.1 Alopecurus myosuroides | reverse complement strand
TATATTTGTTAATTCCATTAACAAACATTTGCATATAGCACCTCGAATCATTTGTTAATTCTATTAACAACCATTCGACGAAAAACCCCTTGATCTATTTCAATTTTCCCCGAAACAATTTCGGTGCTGCCCAAAATATTCTTCGATATTCCGTATCCTCTCAAACGCGTCATCGAACCTTAAGTGTGTCACCCTACGGTTCGAGAATAAGATAGACATGATCGAGACTCCTCTCCGATCAATAATCAACAGCGGGATATGGAGATCCGTGATGACTCCTATATATTCAACGATGACTCTCGTGATCGTGTGAACCAACAACGCCGTGAACTATTCCCTTTGTCTCGCGATATTTTACTTGTCCGAGATTCGATCATTGGTATCAACCATACCTTGTTTAATCTCGTTACCGACAAGTACTCTTTTCTCGTTCCCGTGATATAACATCCTTTGTGATTATATCACGTGCTTGCAAGCGGTTTCGATGTGATATCACCGAGAGGGCCCAGAGTATATCTCTCTGTCATTTGGATGGACAAATCCCACTCTTGATCCATGATTCTCAACTAATACTTTCCGAATACTTAACGACACCTTTATAGTCACCCTGTTACGGTGTGACGTTTGATGCCATCAAAGCACTCTTCCGGTATCAGCGATTTACATGATCTCATGGTCTAAGGAATAAGTTACTTTGTATGTTTGATATAACAATGTAAACTAAATGACTTGATCGCATTGCTATATTCTCTTTGGGTATATGTTCATCACATCATTCTTCTAATGACATGACCCCGTTATTAATAACATTCAATGTTCATGATCAGGAAACCTTGATCATCTATTAATCAACGAGCTAGTTAAAAGAGAGGCTTTACTAGGAACCATTGTTTGTTTATTAAGCACACATGTATCAACGTTTCCGGTTAATACAATTCTAGCATGAGAAATAAACATTCATCATCAACAAGGAATAATATAATAACCATTTTATTATTGCCTCTCGGGCATATTCCCTTCACATTTGCCAAACCCTGGCCGACAAAAGAAAAATGAATACAAGAGTTAATTATTACTTACTTGGTATCAGGAAATGAACGAAAAAGAGGCCGATGAACGAAAGAGGCCGATATATATATACCTTTGAAGCATCTGAAGCGCGCTCTTCCATGTGTCAGCGTCCCAGGTTAACGAGTCCCAGACTTCAACTTGTCCTTGATAGATTCTAATGATTAACAATATGAAGTGGGACCTGCGCACATGTACACACGCAGTCATGCATACTCATCAATTACACTTAACATCAGGTAAGCAAAATGGAATGTCTACAAGACAGTAACACTCACTTGAATCCGTAGGGCCAAAGTATTTCTTTTTTGGTACTTTGTCGCTTCAAAAACGTTAGTAAATGATCCGGTATATCCTTGTTGAACTTTTCTATTGTGTCTTGATGATACGAATACGGGTCAATGAACCCAAAGTCCCAGATTCCTGCCAGCCTGCATTCACGAATCTTCATTCTGCATCGTAGCGTACAAAAAGAATGTCGTGAGTGATAATTATACGGGCAATGAACGCGAGCTTAACTAAATAATTAAATTACACAAATAAATCACTTACAAACAGTAGCAGCTGAGGATAGACTTGTCGAGGGCACGTTGATTGTACATCTGGAAAAAGTCATCGAACCCAAGCTCCACACCGTACTCTCTGAAGTAGTGTTGATCCTGAACTGCCGCCATGTGTCGCACCCGGACTTCTAGAGGATACTCACAGCCCGCTAAAGAGTAGATAAATGGCTTACGGGGCATACCGGCACCCGCATCTCAATATGAGCAGGCCAACACGTAAACGTGTGACAACCATTCTCTACTATCCGTCGTCTGCGTAAACCATCCCATAGAAATCCGACTACTTCCATTGACGTACTTCATAACATACACACATGGTACGTCAACGGCATTTGAACAAGTGATATCACAACAAATCTTTAAGACACAAAGAAATAGAAATAAGTTGCAAATAGCTCTCACTAGAGCAGAGATAGCAAATACAATCATCCAGAGGACACATGTCCCAACAAGTCATCATTACATCACAGCGGAAGCATCCAAAGTGTCTGAGTACAGACAAGATCCAAATAGGCCTAGGAGGCCAGAAACGAAAAGACGGAGCCCATCCACGATGTCTCGGATCCTGCCCGGGTCCGCTATCTACTCGTCAGCAGCCTCGTCATACTCCACGTAGTAGCCACCATGGGGATCCTCGGAAACGTAGTCTGCAGAACACGCAGCCCCAAAGGGGCCAGTACAGACGAGTACTGGCAAGCAAGACGCACAAGATACCAAAGTGTACCCGGCAACACCAAGTACAGATGCTTTGGGTTCAACGGAAGATAGGTGATACAAAAGTGCGGCAGCGGGCTGCCTAACCAACTTACAGAGACACGCTACAACATCCGGCTAAAAGAAGGGGATAAGATAGCGTATCGGAACCAACTACCACTAACCTCAAACAAACCCATCCTGGATCTCGCCCCTTATCCAAAGAAGCAATCCGAGGATAACTCACGCAGTTGGATTAGTGAAGGGTCAAGTTATTGTGTCAATAAACCTAATACTAGTCAAATTATTATTAATTGGGTGTAAGTTGTCTAATCCTTGTTAGCCAGCCCTATCACCAAGTCATCCATAACCGCGGACAACACGGCTTCTCGAGAAGATTTAACCCTGCAGTGATGCACCAATTTTGCCGTACACGTAAGAATATCCCGCCAGACGGGGATCAAACCCACCAAGCGAGACACTCAACACAACCCATCTCTTCTTCGCATCAAGACCAAAGAACCCCGTGCAAATGAGCGCACGGCTAATCAAGCCCCACGAAGAAAAGGGGACCGTCATAGCACTCTAAGAACGTGTCTCTCTAAATGCCGACTACAAAAGTTACCACCCTGGCCTCGGGTTCGCACCTGCATATGCATGCGGCAAATAGAAAACCCGAACTAAATGAGGCGATTTGGACGAGATGCGAATCGAATCAAATTGAGGGGGGGGCCATACACGCTTCCCACATGCGGTTAGCGCGCTCATCATGGATCTAGAGGACAAGAACTTTTCCTGAGTTCGACACTAGCAGGCCTCAAAACCATACCCGGCCTCCTGCCGGTGCCTTATCATCAAATTAGCATTACCTCAAATATTAACAGGTTGTTGTTTAACATCGAGCCCCCAGAACATAATAAATATGGTAACAGAAATAACGGACATCAGACTCGAGCATAAACAACCCTAAGCATGCTAGTAAGACACAGGCAACAAGCAACAGGGTTATAGGTATGGAGGATAGGCTATATCAGGGTTATAGGATAACATTTGATAGGATCGGAACTCAAGCAACGAATCTTAAGGCTAGCAGGATAGACAACGGAAAGTATCGATATCCAGTGTGGAAAGGACACAATGGTTCATGTGAGTGAATACTTGCCTGCAAATTCAGTAGCCTGGTACTGGGCTAACTCCTCAGAAGTAGTGTCGTAAACCTCGTCTGTCTCAACGTCGTCGTCTATTCGAGAAGAAGCAAACAAACAACGCACAGAGACAAACAATCAATAACATGGCATAATGCACAATCATGGGATGATGCATGGCAATTTAATTGATGCATCAAAGGTAAGCTAGTTGACATGGTAACATAATTAAATGGGCCCATATGCAATTTGGATTTTATATGGAAAGGCCCATGAGTTAAGGTTGGATTAAATGATCTAGAAATAACCAACATGTGAAAGTTGATTAGAATGATGCATGGATGATGAAAACAATGAGAAAACAACATTAGCTTCAATTTGATATGTTGTTTACCAAGTTTGGAATTTTATTTATTAAGTTATGAGAATTGGCTTCTTAAATGAGCTACACAAGCATTTGTTGTTTTCACCAATTTTAAATGTTCCAAATAGATAACAAAATTCATATTTGGAAAGAACACAGAATGTTAGGTGGAATACATGTTTCATTTGTTGAAAAAGGAATTAAAATGAATTAATTATGAATTAAACAAGTTAAACAAGATTTAAATGAATTTAATTCAAGTATGGAAATTATTTGAATTTTTATTTGTTCAAAACATTCAATAAGATTCATATTTGTAAGGATTACATTTTTCTGGTTTGAAAACATATTTTATATGTTCAAAAAGAAATTAATTTAACCAGGGTATGAATTTAGCAATTTTAAATGAATTAAACAAGGATTTAAATATTTCACCAATTTAAAATATTCAAAACAGGTAACAAAGCTTATATTTGGAAATGTGGTTCAATTTTGCATGGAAAACATATTTTATATGTGACATTTGAATTAAATTTGAATTAGTTATGAATTTGACCAATTTTGAAGTAGTAGTTTGAATTTGAATTTTTTAAAACATTTGAAATGTTCAAAACAGTAAACAAATAATTTAAACACGTAGAGAATTGAATTTGGTACAGAAAACATATTTTATTTATTAAGTTTGGATTTGAAATGCAAAAGTTATTTGCAGTTGAAATTTGGGGGCTATTCTGCAATTTTAAAAACATTCAGATTTTGGTCCAGGGCTTGAATGCGAAAAAGGAATTACAGAAAGGCCCCTGGGAACCTTTTCCACGCAGCAGATCAACCCCTGGGTCACTGGCCTGTGGGCCAGCGCCCAGCTGGCGCTGCGTGGCGCGCGTGTGTGTGCCTGCGTGGCATCCGCGGTCGATGGCAGGTGGGACCAGCCATCCCGCGTGGCAAAGGAGCAAAAATGTGGGTTTTAATCTGCGCCGCGGGGTTCGAACCCGCGACGCTGCGCTGCGCGCCGTGCGATTGAGCCACTACGGTGTGGATGCGTTTGGTGACAGAGAGGAGGTGCGCGTGGTTTTGAGGTTGCGCTGCGCTTATCTGACGAAACTGAACAAAGGTTCACTCTTGAACCTGACAGAGGTGGACGGACGACGGCGGCGAGCTGCACTGCGGTGGCTGCTGCTCGTGTGCGTTGTGCTGCGAGGGATGCGTGCTGGTGTGCCACGGATGCAGAGAGAAAAGATCGAGGGGGACATGCTCACCGGGAGGGGGTAGAAGGAGGTGGCCGTGCTCGGTGGAGAGGACAGTGGCGACGGCGACAGACAGGTGGACGACGGCGACGATCCAGGGCCTCCCAGGCCCTGGCGATGAAGCGAGGAGGGAGAGGGAGTAGCGGGGAACTCGTTCCCGTGCTTAACCAGGCCGGGAGGTGATCATGGCGGCGGCGATCGACGGGATTTGGTTGTGGTGGCGTGCGGTGGCGGTGGTTCAGAACAGGGAGAAGCAGAGGAAGGTGGAGGAAGGAAAACGGCGGCGGCAGCGGAGAGATTGGAGGAGGAGGTCGAGGGCAGGGAGGAGGAGCTCTCGGGCTAGGTTATAAGGAGGGGGAGGTTCTCTGATGGCCGTCCCCTGCCTCTGTCTATCGACGTGGGCATGCTCGATGAGCTGCCGTACAAAGGTAGGGGATGAGAGGGAAAGGTGGGCTGGGCCTGGGGGGAAAAGGTGTGGTGGGCTCAGCCCACTGGCCTGCCCTCTCCCCTCTGCTTTTTTTTTTCTGTTTCTGTTTTTTTTGCAGAAAAAGAAAAGGGAAGAAAGGAGAGAAATTTGAGGGGTTTTGGGGGTTTTAAATTTTTGGTGATAATTTTTATAGTTTGTTATTTGCAAAAACCCCACTGTGCCATTGTTTGTTTTTCAAAATTTTGCCTTTTGTTGCTGTTTGAAAATTCAAATGAATTTGAGCAATTTTGGTATTAATTTGAATAAATGAAAGGAGCAAGTTAAAAGTTTTTAATTTCAAGTTTAATGGAAACAAATGATTGGTTTGTTTTGTAATTTTTATTTGAAACATTGTAACAGAACAAGTATGAAACAAAAAATTGAAATTTGTTTGAAATTCAAATGGAAAACAAGGGAAAATAAATGGAAAACAAATGCAATGCTTATGATGACATGATGCAAAATATAATTTAACAAAAAGCAAACATTCTAAAGGTTGTTTTTCATACTTGGGATGTTACAAAACGCCCCCCTTGAAGGAATCGCGCCCCGAGATTCCTACTCAGAAGATAAAAGGTCCGGATACTTCTTCCGAAGATCCTCTTCGGTCTCCCACGTTGCCTCTTTATCGGAATGATGGGACCACTGCACTTTTAAGAACTTGGTGCTCTTGTTGCGAGTTTTGCGCTCGGTCTCATCGAGAATTCGAACAGGATGCTCTTCATAAGAGAGGTCCTCTTGCAGATCAATGGCATTATGATCAACTACACGACCTGGATCTTTGAAGCACCTCTTGAGCTGTGACACGTGAAACACATCGTGCACCTTTGATAGCTTTTCTGGAAGTTCAAGACGATAGGTGTTTTCTGCACGCCTTGAGAGAATGTTGAAAGGACCAATGTATCTTGGTGCAAGCTTTCCTTTGACACCAAAACGATGAGTGCCTCTGAGGGGAGTTACACGGAGATATGCTTTGTCACCAGGTGCATAGACCATATCCCTGTGTTTGCCGTCATAGTAGCTTTTCTGACGAGACTGAGCAATCTTGAGATTGTCACGAATGATGCGAACTTTCTCTTCGGCTTCCTTAACAATGTCAGGGCCTAAGAGTGAACGTTCACCACCTCCAGACCAATTGATTGGACTCCTACATCTGCGTCCATAGAGAACCTCAAATGGTGCCATGCCTAGGCTTGCCTGGAAACTGATGTTGTAGGAGAATTCAGCATATGGAAGACATTCCTCCCATTTCATGCCAAAAGAGATACCACATGCTCTGAGCATATCCTCGAGAATCTGATTGACTCTTTCGACTTGCCCTTGAGACTAAGGGTGATAAGCTGTGCTGAACAGAAGCTTGGTGCCCAATGCTTCTTGAAAGCTTTTCCAGAAATGAGAAGTGAAGATGCTTCCACGGTCTGAGCTTATTTCCAATGGAACACCATGGAGAGGAACAATCTTTGCTGTGTAGAGCTCTGCTAACTGACTAGCTGAGATTGTCTCTTTGACAGGAAAGAAGTGAGCTACTTTAGTGAGTCGATCAATGACAACGAAGATTGCATCGTTGCCCCTCTTGGACTTTGGGAAACCAGTGACGAAGTTCATTTCAATCATGTCCCAATTCCACTCAGGGATTTTCAGAGGTTGGAGAAGACCGGCTGTTTTCTGATGGACTGCCTTAACACGTTGACAAACGTCGCATTCATAAACGTATTGAGAAATTTCACGTTTCATGCCAGGCCACCAATACAGTGTCTTGAGATCCTGGTACATCTTTGTACTTCCAGGGTGTATGGATAGAGGAGTTTCATGAGCCTCCTTGAGAATGACATCTTTGAGAGTTTGAATTTGAGGAACTGCAATGCGTCCTTCGAAGAACACAGTTCCCTTGTCATCAATTGGGAAGGACTTAAATTTCTCCTTGCCTTCTTTGATGTGCTCTACCATCTTCTTGATTTCAGCATCACGAAGTTGTTCAGAACGAATCTTGTCCTCGAGAGTTGGACTGGCTGTCAAGTTTGCAAGATAGCCTTGAGGAACAAGACCAAGGTTGAGCTTCTGGAATTCTTCATGAAGAGGAGGTTGGCTTTCCATGATCATGAGATTATTGCAATACGACTTGCGACTGAGAGCATCGGCCATAACATTAGCCTTGTCTGGAGTGTAAGAAATGGTAAGATCAAAGTCTTTGATCTTTTCAATCCATCTCCTTTTCCTGAGGTTTAGATCTGGTTGAGTGAAGATGTACTTCAGACTCTTATGATCGGAAAATATTTCAGTGCGATTACCCAACAAGTATTGTCTCCATTTCTTGAGGGCAAACACAACTGCTGCAAGTTCAAGGTCATGAGTGGGATAATTGAGCTCATGTGCGTTCAACTGACGTGAAGCATAAGCCACAACTTGACGTTCTTGCATAAGAACTGCACCTAGACCTTGGAGAGAAGCATCACAGAATATTTGGAAAGGTTTGGAAGGATCTGGGCCAACCAGAACTGGTGTAGAAGTGAGTTTAGTCTTCAGGAGATTGAAGCTTTCATCACATTGTGGAGACCAAACGAACTTCTTGTCCTTCTTTGTGAGGTCAGTGAGAGGTTTGGCAATCTTGGAGAAGTTTTGGACGAAGCGACGGCAATAGCTAGCCAAGCCAAGAAAACTTCTTACTTGCTTCACCGTCTTTGGAGGTTTCCAATCAACAATTGCTTTAACCTTTTCTGGATCAATGGCTATGCCCTTGGCAGAGATGACATGACCAAGGTAAGCAACTTCTGAAATCCAGAACTCACATTTGGAGAACTTGGCATAAAGACGATGCTCGCAAAGCTTCATGAGAGTGAGACGAAGGTGTTCTTCATGCTCTTCCTCGGATTTTGAGTAGACAAGAATGTCATCAAGATATACCACAACGAACTTGTCAAGGTATTCATGGAAGACAGAATTCATGAGTCGAGAGAAAGTCGCCGGTGCATTGGCGAGACCAAAGGACATGACGGTGAATTCATATAGACCGTAGCGAGTGGTGAAAGCTGTCTTTGGAATATCCTCTTTTCTGATCTTTATTTGATGGTAACCCATTCTCAAGTCCAACTCGGAGAATATTGAGGCTCCAGCAAGTTGATCAAAAAGATCATCGATGCGAGGAATTGGATACTTGTTTTTGATGGTTTTCTCGTTAAGAGGACGATAGTCAACAACGAGTCTCTTTGTGTGATCCTTCTTCGCAACGAACAGAGTTGGGCAACCCCAAGCCGAGGAACTAGGTTGAATGTAACCTTTTTCCATGTACATATCAATTTGTTCCTTCAACAACTTCAGCTCGGGAGTTCCTATCTTGTAGGGATGCTTAGAGATTGGAGCAGTACCTGGTTCAAGTTCGATCACGAACTCAACCGCTCTGTTCGGAGGCATCCCTGGCAACTCTTCTGGAAAGACGTAAGGGAATTCGCAAACCACCAGAACATTTTCAAGTGAAGGTAGAGGTTTTGCATCGAGGGTGCATAGCTGAATGGAACTTGATTCATGTGGAGAATAGATTATCTGCCAGAAGGGTGGAACAGAGTTATTGACTTTTGAGCACAGTCAATCCTTGCTTTATTAGCTTTCAGCCAATCCATACCAAGAATGACATCAATGTCAGAACTTCCCAGCAACATGAGTGAAGCAAGGAATATGTGGCCTCTGATTAGGATTTGATTGTCCTTACTTATCTTGGAAGTCAACATTTGAGATCCCGGGGAATGAACAGTGATCTGATTGCTTAGTGGAATCACAATTAAGTTGTTTGTTATGGCAAAGGTCTTTGACACAAAAGAATGCGATGCTCCGGTATCAAACAACACTTTAGCTGGAAAAGAGTTTACGGGTAATATACCGAGAACGACGTCAGGAGCTTCCTCAGCTTTGTCGATCTTGACATGATTCACCCTTGCGGTCCTCCCGACAGGCCTGTTGTTGGAGTTGAAGGCCTTAGGTGAGGGAGCGCGCACCATTGCCTGGTTTGTGTTAGGACGAGGTGGTGGTGGAGGTAGCTGCCTCTCCGTGCACTTGTCGGCGTAGTGCCCCGTCTGCTTGCACTTGTAGCAAGTGACGACACGAGGAGGCCCTGGCCTTGGCTGCCCCATCGAAGCCCTTGGATCATGCATCTGAGCAGGGTTGGGTGGGCGGGGAGCGAAGCCTGGAGAAGTTTGGGCGTATGGAGCCCGAGTGGCAGCACCATTTGGTACCCAGATGCGGCGCTTCTGCGGAGGGGTGGTCATGTTGGAGGAGGAACCACCCTCACGCGAGTGCTTGCGAGACTCCTCAAACGCCTTGCGCCCATTTTCCTCATTGAGCGCGGTGTTAACGAGATCCTCGAAGCTGTTGGCCTTGACGTTGGTGAGGGCATACTTGAGTTCCGGGTCAAAACCTCTGCGGAACCTTGCCATCTTCTTAGCCTCAGTGGAAACCTCATCTCCAGCATACCGAGCGAGGCGATTGAACTCACTCTGGTTCCCGATGACGTCCAACTTGCCCTGCTTGAGTGAGCAAAACTCTTCACGCATCCTTTCCATGAGACCATCTAGAATGTGGTGCTTCAGGAAAGCTTCCTTGAAACAACCCCACGTGACTGGTATCCCAGTTCTCATGGCCTGAAAGTTCTCCCACCAAGTAGCTGTCTGACCCTTCAGCAGATAGGAGGCATACTTGACCTTGTCTCCTTTAGCTACGTGAGCAATCTCCAGAGCCTTAGCTATCTCACGGATCCAGTCATCAGCGTCCAGAGGCTCGCGTGTGGCCACGAAAGCTCTTGGGCCCAGACTGAGAAACTCCTTGATGCTGACCCGTGGAGCTGTCTGGTTGTTGTGCTGATTAGTCTGAAACTGGGCCATCTGCGCCATGACTTGGGTCATCTGAGTTAACAGCTCCGCGATTGGCGGTGGCTCAGGCGCGTTGTTCCTTGTTGGCGGCATCCTGGATGGAAATGCATTTTAGCACAACAATAGAAAAGGATAGACTTGGAAACTGAAAGAGAGATTATTCCGACGCATGAATAGATAACCAACAGGTACATCATCACATGTTCAAATACATCAGAATATCCAACACACCATAAATGGTTCGAATGCCAAAGGATAACTAAACATAGCTAAGAATGGATACATCGGTACTCCCATGCTCATCACGCAGGACGGCGACTAGGAGTACGGCGAGAGGTACGGTGAGGAGCACGCCCACGAAAGTAGGTAGAACGACGATCCACGTAGATCTGACGTGGTCTGAGAGAGACTCTAGGTGTGGTGAAGTACATAGCGTCGACTCCCTGTGCTCCAAAGCGTGGAATCCCAGTGTAATCAGCACCAAGGTTAAGGAGTGGGCCTCTGATCGGCTCGTAACCTCCAGCATTTGGCAGACGACGACCAACTGGCTGATCGAAACGTGCAAAGCGCTCGTCTCCAACAAAGTCTGTGGTGTACGTCGCCAGACGAGTCAACGCAAGGTAGAGCTGCTATCTAACTGAAGCCAACTCCTGAGATAGTGTGCTGGCAACTGCGTCACTGTGTCTCACAAACTGAGCGGTGGTGTGCAGCCTGGAGTTATCATGCTCATAAACATCCAAGTTGTCGTAGAGAGTGAAGTGAGCTCCCTCCGAGGTGATGTAACCACGGGGGATGTGGCGATAGATAGAATCGTCAAATCCCCAGTAGTCAGCACGAAGGACGGTGAGACTCACATAAGCTGCCTGCTGCATAGCCATATCCACTGTGGAACCTACTGCCTCGTAGCGGTGGACTACGCTCATGCCATCATCTGACAGAATGTAGACGATAGCCTGGTAGTAGGTGTGGTCAAACTCTCGCTGCTGCTCGTAGACCTGGTACTCTGGTGCCCAACGGAACCCTAGAAAAGTGACCATGTCTCTCAGCATCTCCGGATAACCGGCAGTGCTCTCGCAACGAGTCATACGAACCACCTGCGGGTAGAACCTGAGATCCATCTGCAGATGATCGGGGAAGTTTTGATTAGACGCCGGTAGAAGAACTGAAGTGGCAAGCAACAACAAGGTTATAACGGACGAAAAGGATGTTGAGAAGAACAGGATATCGAAGCAACTTCGGGAAACACGAGACCAAACACTCCTGAGGTACTACGGAAACCCATCCGGGCTTCTAAAGGATCAATATCTACTGCTTAAGGAATAGAGGATCTGCTTCCGGGGCTTACACGCCTCCGTTCTCAATCGTGAGTAGGAAACATGATAAATCATGTCACAACCACCTCCATTCCTATGGTCTAGTAGATATAACTATCCTAGAGAAACCAGGATACGTGAAAACCTATCTTGAAAGTTTAGATGAGAAGAGAAAAACAACGTTGCACTTCCTTACCAGAAAAGGGAGGGTGGGTGGGGAAAGAAATAAAAGAACAGAATTCCTACTCTCACGTTTCATTTTTCCTATATAGCTACAAAATAGTTTCTAGACTCAACTGCGACCAGTAAAAAGGATCCTACAGGCAGACAGGCTCTGATACCATTTTTCGCACCCGGACTTCTAGAGGATACTCACAGCCCGCTAAACAATAGATAAATGGCTTACGGGGCATACCGGCACCCGCATCTCAATATGAGCAGGCCAACACGTAAACGTGTGACAACCATTCTCTACTATCCGTCGTCTGCGTAAACCATCCCATAGAAATCCGACTACTTCCATTGACGTACTTCATAACATACACTCATGGTACGTCAACGGCATTTGAACAAGTGATATCACAACAAATCTCTAAGACACAAAGAAATAGAAATAAGTTGCAAATAGCTCTCACTAGAGCAGAGATAGCAAATACAATCATTCAGAGGACACATGTCCCAACAAGTCATCATTACATCACAGCGGAAGCATCCAAAGTGTCTGAGTACAGACAAGATCCAAATAGGCCTAAGAGGCCGGAAATGAAAAGACGGAGCCCATCCACGATGTCTCGGATCCTGCCCGGGTCCGCTATCTACTCTTCAGCAGCCTCGTCATACTCCACGTAGTAGCCACCATGGGGATCCTCGAAAACGTAGTCTGCAGAACACGCAGCCCCAAAGGGGTCAGTACAGACGAGTACTGGCAAGCAAGACGCACAAGATACCAAAGTGTACCCGGCAACACCAAGTACAGATGCTTTGGATTCAACGGAAGATAGGTGATACAAAAGTGCGGCAGCGGGCTGCCTAACCAACTTACATAGACACGCTACAACATCCGGCTAAAAGAAGGGGATAAGATAGCGTATCGGAACCAACTACCACTAACCTCAAACAAACCCATCCTGGATCTCGCCCCTTATCCAAAGACGCAATCCGAGGATAACTCACACAGTTGGATTAGTGAAGGGTCAAGTTATTGTGTCAATAAACCTAATACTAGTCAAATTATTATTAATTAGGTGTAAGTTGTCTAATCCTTGTTAGCCGGCCCTATCACCAAGTCATCCATAACCGCGGACAACACGGCTTCTCGAGAAGATTTAAATCTGCAGGGATGCACCAATTTGGCCGTACACGTAACAATATCCCGCAGACGGGGATCAAACCCACCAAGCGAGACACTCAACACAACCCAACTCTTCTTCGCGTCAAGCCCAAAGAACCCCGTGCAAATGAGCGCACGGCTAATCAAGCCCCACGAAGAAAAGGGGACCCTCATAGCACTCTAAGAACGTGTCTCCCTAAATGCCGACTACAAAAGTTACCACCCTGGCCTCGGGTTCGCACCTGCATATGCATGCGGCAAATGGAAAACCCGAACTAAATGAGGCGATTTGGACGAGATGCGAATCGAATCAAATTGAGGGGGGGCGCCCATACACGCTTCCCACATGCGGTTAGCGCGCTCATCATGGATCTAGAGGACAAGAACTTTTCCTGAGTTCGACACTAGCAGGCCTCAAAACCATACCCAGCCTCCTGCCGTTGCCTTATCATCAAATTAGCATTACCTCAAATATTAACAGGTTGTTGTTTAACATCAAGCTCCCAGAACATAATAAATATGGTAACAGAAATAACGGACATCAGACTCGAGCATAAACAACCCTAAGCATGCTAGTAAGACACAGGCAACAAGCAACGGGGTTATAGGTGTGGAGGATAGGCTATATCAGGGTTACAGGATAACATGTGATAGGATCAGAACTCAAGCAACAAATCTTAAGGCTAGCAGGATAGACAACGGAAAGTATCGATATCCAGTGTGGAAAGGACACAATGGTTCATGTGAGTGAATACTTGCCTGCAAACTCAGTAGCCTGGTACTGGGCTAACTCCTCAGAAGTAGTGTCGTAAACCTCGTCTGTCTCAACGTCGTCGTCTATTCGAGAAGAAGCAAACAAACAACGCAGAGAGACAAACAATCAATAACATGGCATAATGCACAATCATGGGATGATGCATGGAAATTTAATTGATGCATCAAAGGTAAGCTAGTTGACATGGTAACATAATTAAATGGGCCCATATGCAATTTGGATTGCATATGGAAAGGCCCATGAGTTAAGGTTGGATTAAATGATCTACAAATAACCAACATGTGAAAGTTGATTAGATTGATGCATGGATGATGAAAACAATGAGAAAACAACATTAGCTTCAATTTGATATGTTGTTTACCAAGTTTGGAATTTTATTTATTAAGTTATGAGAATTGTCTTCTTAAATGAGTTACACAAGCATTTGTTGTTTTCACCAATTTTAAATGTTCAAAATAGATAACAAAATTCATATTTGGAAAGAACACATAATTTTAGGTGTAATACATGTTTCATTTGTTGAAAAAGGAATTAAAATGAATTAATTATGAATTAAACAAGTTTAAACAAGATTTAAATGAATTTAATTCAAGTATGGAAATTATTTGAATTTTTATTTGTTCAAAACATTCAATAAGATTCATATTTGTAAGGATTACATTTTTCTGGTTTGAAAACATATTTTATATGTTCAAAAAGAAATTAATTTGACCAAGGTATGAATTTAGCAATTTTAAATGAATTAAACAAGGATTTAAATATTTCACCAATTTAAAATATTCAAAACAGGTAACAAAATTTATATTTGGAAAGGTGGTTCAATTTTGCATGGAAAAAATATTTTATATGTGCCATTTGAATTAAATTTGAATTAGTTATGAATTTGACCAAATTTTAAGTAGTAGTTTGAATTTGAATTTTTGAAAACATTTGAAATGTTCAAAACAGTAAACAAATGATTTAAGCACATAGAGAATTGAATTTGGTACAGAAAACATATTTTATTTATTAAGTTTGGATTTGAAATCCAAAAGTTATTTGCAGTTGAAATTTGGGGGCTATTCTCCAATTTTAAAAACATTCAGATTTTGGTCCAGGGCTTGAATGCGAAAAAGGAATTACAGAAAGGCCCCTGGGAACCTTTTCCACGCAGCAGATCAACCCCTGGGTCACTGGCCTGTGGGCCAGCGCCCAGCTGGCGCTGCGTGGCGCGCGTGTGTGTGCCTGCGTGGCATCCGCGGTCGATGGCAGGTGGGACCAGCCATCCCGCGTGGCAAAGGAGCAAAAATGTGGGTTTTAATCTGCGCCGCGGGGGTTCGAACCCGCGACACTGCGCTGCACGCCGTGCGATTGAGCCACTACGGTGTGGATGCGTTTGGTGACAGAGAGGAGGTGCGCGTGGTTTTGAGGTTCCGCTGCGCTTATCTGACGAAACTGAACAAAGGTTCACTCTTGAACCTGACAGAGGTGGACGGACGCCGGCGGCGAGCTGCGCTGCGGTGACTGCTGCTCGTGTGCGTTGTTCTGCGAGGGATGCGTGCTGGTGTGCCACGGATGCAGAGGGAAAAGATCGAGGGGGACGTGCTCACCGGGAGGGGGTAGAAGGAGGTGGCCGTGCTCGATGGAGAGGACGGTGGCGACGGCGACAGACAGGTGGACGACGGCGACAATCCAGGGCCTCCCAGGCCCTGGCGATGAAGCGAGGAGGGAGAGGGAGTAGCGGGGAACTCGTTCCCCTGCTTAACCAGGCCGGGAGGTGATCATGGCGGCGGCGATCGCCGGGATTTGGTTGCGGTGGCGTGCGGTGGCGGTGGTTCAGAACATGGAGAAGCAGAGGAAGGTGGAGGAAGGAAAACGGCGGCGGCAGCGGAGAGATTGGAGGAGGAGGTCTAGGGCAGGGAGGAGGAGCTCTCGGGCTAGGTTATAAGGAGGGGGAGGTGCTCTGATGGCCGTCCCCTGCCTCTGTCTGTCGACGTGGGCATGCTCGATGAGCTGCCGTACAGAGGTAGGGGATGAGAGGGAAAGGTGGGCTGGGCCTGGGGGGAAAAGGTGTGGTGGGCTCAGCCCACTGGCCTGCCCTCTCCCCTCTGCTTTTTTTTTCTGTTTCTGTTTTTTTTTGCAGAAAAAGAAAAGGGAAGAAAGGAGAGAAATTTGAGGCGTTTTTGGGGTTTTAAATTTTTGGTGATAATTTTTATAGTTTGTTGTTTGCAAAAACCCCACTGTGCCATTGTTTGTTTTTCAAAATTTTGCCTTCTGTTGCTGTTTGAAAATTCAAATGAATTTGAGCAATTTTGGTATTAATTTGAATAAATGAAAGGAGCAAGTTAAAAGTTTTTAATTTCAAGTTTAATGGAAACAAATGATTGGTTTGTTTTGTAATTTTTATTTGAAACATTGTAACAGAACCAGTATGAAACAAAAATTTGAAATTTGTTTGAAATTCAAATGGAAAAACAAGGGAAAACAAATGGAAAACAAATGCAATGCTTATGATGACATGATGCAAAACATAATTTAACAAAAAGCAAACATTCTAAAGGTTGTTTTTCATACTTGGGATGTTACACCATGATACAGTCTCTCTTTTGCCTTGCGGCCTCCAAGTACCAAACATGTAAATTCCATAGTTGGGTTGTTAGAGCAGTAGGATTTTCGACCATAGGGTGCTCGGGCTTATATTTATATACCACATCAGCAATAGCGTAACCGGAGTCGCCCATGCGTGGACCGGACACTGAAGCCTGGTCAGATAACACCTTGAGCAGGGCAATTGACCGTGCTTCTTGTTGTCCGAGCTGGGGAACTTGTTTCCCGCATTTCGTCTGCTCCACCTGCTTCATCTGTTCCGCCTGCTTCATCTGTGCGGTGTGCATCTTTTCAATGTACCGTTCATAGTCTGAAAGGGGCGGCGGTGGCGGCGGTGCAGGATAATATAAGTTGTCAATGGTGCGCTCAATTTGCCACTTTGGTATGTTTTTTCAGAGTTTCCTTCCAGACGTATGGAGGGGGCTTCAGGGGAAACCGTGCGAACCATGCTTTGTTTTTGGCTTTAACGACCTCGTCTAGTTCCTCCGGAGTCATCAGGCCTGGTAACTTCGGGGGAGTCTTGACTTTCTTGGGTTTACTTTTTCTCTTCTTGGAGGAGTCCCGTTTCTTTTGAACTACAGCTTCCGCTTTGCCATACCCGTAGTGGGCGCATCCGTCGGCTCACGGGAGTGCACGGGCGATGGACCCTCGGCCTCAGGCTCCCAATCTTCGTTGTGGGGTGGACTTGGAGGTGCGTTGGGGGGTGGACTTGGAGGTCATGCATTCTCTGTACGAACGTGAAAAAACTATTAAAAATAGGCTTACATGTGGTGCAACATTCAGTAATTGTTGGAGGTGGTGCATTTGTACCTGGAGGAGTCGGTGGCCTTGGCGCCGCGTTAGGAAACACGATGTGTTTCTTATTCCACAAGATGATACCAAGCTCCATTTCTCCCAGTGTCTTCTCGCCTTCACCTACAGGAATATGGAGCTCAATGGAATGGCATCCCAGCGTAATTGTTGACAACCCGACACGAGCATGGGATGCTGGAATCTGACCACCAGGTAGGTTGCTCCAGGTTGATTCTGTAAAGCATAGCCTGACGCCACCCTGAAGGATATGTTCCCCATTGGCATATGTATCTCACAGTTTGTCTTCTCCGTGATATCATCCACGGGGTAGTGAGGCGCCGACGGTTCGACTGCACGACCGTATTCTAGCTGCAGCTGCGTGGAACCCACGTTGCTTCTATGTTGAGATGGGACGGCATCTGCTACAGGATCGTCTTCTATTTGCAGCTGATCAGGTGCAGGACGATGTTCTACCTCCTCTTCAGTGTCAGGTACAGGGTGTCCCCCTTTCTTCAAGAGAAACGCCACCTTTTCTTCTAATGTCGATATCCGTTCCAGCGCCTTCTTCTTGCTTCTACCACGGCTTCTGTAAGTGCCAAGGTCCGCTGGAAACCCTTGGCTCCACGGGGTAGTGGCTCCAAAGCCTCGTGTTCGTCCCCACTTTTCGGGGTTCCCGAGTGCCTTCGTCAGCTCGTCGTTCTCTCTATCGGGAACAAAGGTTCCTTTTCGAACAGCTTCTATTGCCTTCTCTATTTCTGATACGACTTTTGTTATTTTTTCCGACCACGGTCCCTCCGCAACAATCATCCCAGTCTCAGCGTCCAACGTTGCCCCATGCGCGAACAACCAAAATTTGGACCTATCGGGCCAGTCATGTGTCTGTGGAATGATACCTCTTTTCAGAAGCGCATCTTCATAGCGTCGCCACCTAGGCAGGACAGTCATGTAGCCACCTGACCCCAAAATAAGGTGATATTTCTTCTTCTTCGCCTTCTCCTTATTTGTGGCTGATCGGGATGTAAAGACACCCGATTTCTTGTACGCCTTAAAATCAGGCCAAGCATCTCTTATCTTCACTAGGTGCCTAGTGAAAACTGGATCTTCGTCCTTATATTTCTTCCACAGGTCTTTCTTCCACCTCTGGAATTGTGTGGCCATCTTCTTCAAAGCCCACTCCTCGACTTTCTTCTTCTTATCTTCCGCTACGCTGAAATTTAGCCAGACTGTGTCGCAAAGCACTTTTTTCAATCTGTCATCGACATAAGTAGCTCCAATGTTGGCGCCGGTCTTCGGCTTATTCCATTCTATTAGGTTGATCGTGACCAGGTCTCTTACAACAACTCCGCACTGATTTACGAATTTGCGATAAGTTTCTGGGGGCTCCAGTGGTTTGCCATCAACAGCAACTGTATCGATCGAGAACCTTGCGTTTTCTTTCAACCTTGCGGTCGGGCTCGTTTCGACTTTGTCTCAGTACTTGTGCTAGCTGTTCCAGAGGGCGCCTAAACGGGAAAATAATGATTCGTTAGTAAGTGCAATACAAATTAACTGTTGCGTCAACAGTGACTTGAGATATACATTGGCAGAGTTTGTTCTGGAGGGCACTTCTGCATCCTCGACGTTGTCCTCGTCATCATCTACTACATCTTCTATATTCTCAGCTCCGTCACCGGAGTTGTTCAAAAATTGATTGCTAAACGCCTGTCCACCGTCGTGATCATGATATATGGCCGTTGCATCTTCAAAAATCATCTGGCACATGTATCTTTCCTTCTCCGCCTCACCCATTCCCGCGAGCTTATCGGCGTGAGGATCATGTGCAGGTTCTTGGGGATCCATATCTCAACACCTGCTAGTAAAATTTATAAAATCAAGAACACTTAGCAAAATTATTTCATCGGACACTTAGCGAAATTATTTCATCGGACACTTAGCGAAATTATTTCATCGGTCACTTAGCGAAATTATTTCATCGGACACTTACCAAAATTATTTCATCGGACACTTAGCGAAATTATCTCATCGGACACTTAGCGAAATTATTTCATCGGTTATTTATATGGAGAATGTGGTATATTTTAAATTTAAACAGAAAAAATTCTCTAAGTCTAACTAATTATAATTACTAAAAATTCTAATTCTAGCTAATATATTTTAAATTTATATGTCCAAATATTTTTCTAATTCTAAATCTAATTCTAATTCTAATTATAAATGTAATTCTAATTCTAATTAATATATTTTAAATTTATATGTCCAAAAAATCCAATTTAACTAAATAGAACTACAACAGAAAAAAAAACCTAATTTAACTAATTTATATTTTAAATCTAATTTAACTAATTTAGAACTACAATAGGAAAAAATCTAATTTAACTAATTTATATTTTAAATCTAATTTAACTAATTTAGAACTACAACAGAAAAAAAAATCTGATTTAACTAATTTATATTTTAAATCTAATTTAACTAATTAGAACTACAACAGAAAAAAAAACTCATTGTTGGGGGTGACGGGGACGGCCGGAGGCGGGGCGGCGCGCGGTGGCAGGCAGAGGGAGGCGCGCGGTGGGGAGGCAGAGGCCTCGAGCGGCGTCGGGGCCGCGTCTGGGCGGAGGCGGGGCGGCGGAGGGGGACGGCGACGGCGACGGAGGCGGGGCCGCGGTGGGGCGGCCGGAGGCGAGACGACGCGCGGTGGGAGGCAGAGGGAGGCGGCGCGGCGTCGGGGCGCGGCCGGGGGCGGCGAGGCGGACGGCGACGAGGAGCTGACGGCGTGCGGCGAGAAGAGCAGGGCTTCGCCGTAGTAGAAGCAGAGAGGACGCGTGCGAACATGAAGTGAAAAAATTTCGCTAAGTCCTGCATAACTCCCCTGTACAGGACCTTTAGCACCGGTTTATGTTAACAACCTGTGCTAAAGCACCTTTCGCACCGGTTGTTAACACAAACCGGTGCTAAAGGGTTTGTACAGGGGCCACTTTCAGACTGCGCGCCCCCTGTACAGACCTTTAGCACCGGTTTGTGTTAACAACCGGTGCGAAAGTTGCTTTAGCACCGGTTGTTAACACAAACCGGTGCTAAAGGTCATGCACAAGGGCCACTTTTTTTTTCTTTTTTTCTTTTTTCTGTTTCCTTTTTCTTTTTCCTGTTTCTTCTTTTATTTTTCTTTTTTATTTCCCTATTTTCTTTTACATTTATTTATAAAATCAAAGTAGACTCAAAAAATTGTAAAATCAAATATTTAAAAAAACATATTTATATTTTCTCATATTTTGTGTAAAAATTGTCTAAATGTCATTTAAAACAATAAAAAAATAAAAAATAAGATATTTATCAAACTAATTTGAAAATATAAAGATATTTTTTTGTTTCCTTTTTTCTTTTTCCTGTTTCTTCTTTTATTTTTCTTTTTTGTTTCCCTTTTCTGTTTTCTTTTACATTTATTTATAAAATCAAAGTAGACTCAAAAAACTGTAAAATCAAATATTATAACAACATATTTATATTTTCTCATGTTTTACGTAAACATTGTCTAAATGTCATTTAAAACAATAAAGCATTAAGTTAAATGATGAGGATGCTCCATGGATACGGCCAAATCGTAAGAAAAGCGGGGACACAAGGAATAATTGATGTGTAATAATTTCATAACTTTTATTAAGAACAGAAAACAGACGCGCTAGCGCGCCGCAGTGTCGCCGGAATACAAATTCTTTTATTAAAAAGAGAAAACAGACGAACACTACTCCTCGTCGTCGTCGTCGGGGAACTCGTCGGTGACCTCCTCCGGGTCATCATCGTCGTCGAACTCGTCGGTGACCTCCTCGTCGTCGTCGGAGGTGCATGATTGTATGTCCGAGATAGGCCCCCACCTCGGATCGTCGGAGGCCCAGTCTTCGCCGGCGTGGTCGGCCCGACGAACCTCTTGCAGCGCATTCGTCGTCGCCTCCCGAGCGGCATCTAACGCGAGGTGGCGTTCGAGGCGGCGCTCCGCCCGCTCAGCCGCGCGGGTCTGCTAGAGCTCTTCGTCGGCGCTCTCCTCCCCCGGGTTGTTCCGGTAATGCTCGCGGACGACGCGGTCTTCCCTGGCGTCGACTAGGCCCTGAAACGCGTGGTGGCGGAGGTGGAGGTGGTCGGCGGCAGTGACGATCTGCGGCTTCGGCGCCCTGGCCTCCGCTTCCCAGACGGTGTGGCAGTCGTTGAAGTTCATCAGCGACCGCGGGCGGTTGAGGCGCTAGGCCGCCGCGTCCCAGGCGCGGGCGGCCTCCGCCGCCGTCTCAAAGGAGCCGAGGGGGATGCGGTCGTCCCCCCAGCGGATATCTGCGCTGAACATTCCGTTCTGCCGTGCTCAGACGCCGCGGAAGTCGGTGGTGTTGTTCCTCCTCGGAGGCATGGTGGAAGCGCGACGGTGCGTGGAGAGGAGTGGGCGCGTGGAGAGGAGAAGACGCGCTCGAGGCGCGACAGTTTATACCGCGCCCTCCTAGCCACGCGTCACAACTCCCGCGCCACGCGTCAACTCCCGTGCCACGCGCCACCCTAACACAACAATCGGTATCGCCATCATACAGCCCCACCGTGGCTACTGGGTGCAATATGCATACCAAATGCACGGCAGGACGTATGATGGCGAATCCGGATGTTTTGTATTTGCTTGATGAACTGAATATATGATGTATCATGTGACGCCCCAAGATTGGGCACTATGGAGATTTTAGCATTCCCGCCAAAATCCACATAATAACCGATTCCAGGTTGCCACTTGTGATAACATTACGACAGCTCACGAATATTCCGCAACAACAACAGAAAAGATATATACAAGAAGACTCAAACGAGTCAAGGATACAACTGATACAATACAAAGATCCAAATAACAGCGGAAGAAACAACATAGCGTCCGGCTACGGACAAGATACAAATTGGACTAAGAGTCCTGAAGATAACCGATGGCGTCCAATCCCTGCCCAGGCCAAGCCGGAGGGATTCCCAAGCTAACGTCGTCAGACTTCAACCCTGTTGACTGCAATGTGGAATATGCAGCCACGAAAAGGATTCGTGGGTCAGTACGGTTAAGTACTGGCAAGTGAATAACCCATACTCACAAGATACCAGCGTAACCAATCATCACAAGATACAGATACTTTGGGTTCAACGGAAAGGAAAGGATTATGGCAAAGAAGCGGCAGCGGGCTGCACTAACTAACTACAGAGACTCGCTACAACATCCGGCTAAAAGAAAGGGATAAGATAGCGTATCAGAACCAACTACAACTACTCACCAAACAATACCCATCCAGTGTTACCCCTACTAAGGAAGCAACCCAAGGAAACTCACACTGTTGATTAGGGTGACATTCATTTTTATGGTGAAGGTAATACTATATTACTAGTCAAGTTATTATCATTAGGTGTAAGTTGTCTGAGTACTTGTTAGCCAGCACTTTCACCAAGTCATCCATAACCGCGGACAACACGGCTTCTCGAGAAGATTTAACCCTGCAGGGATGCACCAATTTGGCCGTACACGTAAGAATAACCCGCCAGACGGGGGATCAACCCACCAAGCGAGGTACTCTACACAACCCAACTCTTCTTCGCATCAAGCCCAAAGAACCCCGTGCAATTGAGCGCACGGCTAATCAAGCCCCACGAAGAAAAGGGG
The DNA here is from genome assembly GCA_028641055.1 of Alopecurus myosuroides. Lineage (NCBI taxonomy): Eukaryota > Viridiplantae > Streptophyta > Magnoliopsida > Poales > Poaceae > Alopecurus > Alopecurus myosuroides. The sequence continues at coordinate 267,632,012 of CM054057.1, read as the reverse complement.
ACCCTCATAGCACTCTAAGAACGTGTCTCCCTAAATGCCGACTACAAAAGTTCCACCCTGGCGCCAAGGGTTCGCACCTGCATATGCATGCGGCAAATGGAAAACCCGAACTAAATGAGGCGATTTGGACGAGATGCGAATCGAATCAGAATTGCGGGGGGCGCCCATACTCGCTTCCCACATGCGGTTAGTGCGCTCATCATGGATCAATGGACAAGACCCTTTTCCTAATTAGGGTCGACACTAGCAGGCCTCAAAACCACGCCGGGCCTCCTGCCGGTGCCTTATCATCAAATTATTATTACCCAAAAACATTAACATGTTGTTAATTGAATTGAAACCCAACTATGAAACTAAACAGGTGATAAGATAAAGGGCGACAAGACTCGAGCACAAACAACCTAAGCATGCAACTACGACACGAGGGCCAACGGGATAAACAAACAACATGTAATAGGAAGTTGAAGGAAGGCTATATCATGGCTGCAAGGTAACATATGATAGGATCGAGACACAAGCATCGAATCATAAGGCTAGCATAAGAACAACGGAAAGCATCGCTAACAAGTGATGAAAGGCAGCCATAGGTAGCAAGTGAGTATACTTGCCTGGAATCCAGCAAGTAGAGGTACATCCGAAGAACTTGTCGTTGCTCACATCATCTCAACGTCCTATCCGCGAAGAAGCAACGAACTAGAACAAACACCGGATGCAACAATTACTTCTAAGGCAAAAGATCCAGCATGATCAAGATATGGATGCATGACAAGTTTAAGGATGCATCAAAGATAAACTAGTTGACATGGTAAACATATTTAAATGGGCCCATATGCAATTTCGATTGCATTTGGAAAAACCCATGAATTAATGTTGAATTAAATGATCTACAAATAACCATCATGTGGAAGTTGTTTAGAATGATGCATGGATGATGAAAACAATGAGAAAACAACAATAGCTTCAATTTGAAAAGGTGTTTACCAAGTTGGAATTTTTATTTATTAAGTTATGAAATTTGGCTTCTTAAATGATTTACACAAACATTTATTGTTTTCACCCATTTTGATTGTTCAAAACAGATAACAAATTTTATATTTGGAAAGAACACAAAATTTTAGATGGAATACATATTTCATTTGTTGAATTTGGATTTTAGATGAGCAACTTATCAAATTGACAATTTTAAATGCATTAATTAAGAAATAGTTGTTTTCAGCAATTTAAATTGTTCAAAACAGAAAACAAAGTTTATATTTGGAAATCTTATTCAATTTTGCATGGAAAACATATTTTACATGTTGGAATTGGTTTTGAATTGCCCAAGTTATGAATTTTGCAATTTAAGAGGTTTAATTAAAGCATTGAATTATTGCACCACTTTTAATTAGGGAAAACAGTAAACAAAATGTATTGCAAAGGTTGAAAACATGTAGCAAATGTTTCACTGAACATTTTGAGCTATTAAACATATTTTTTGGGTTATTATTGAATTTATTATGCAATTTTCATAGGCATTTCTATTCTGCCCCTTTTTGTAAACAGAGGGAAACATGCTCAAATTTAATTCAATTGTGACCAAATAAAATACCAATGTGTAGAGTTTGTTAAGACAAATTTTTAGAGCCCAAGTTTGCTCAAATTTGATGAACAGAACTCAAGTTATGAAATTCCAAAGTTTCAAATTTTTATTGCATTTTCTGTATTTAATTATTTAGTGCAAAAATTACTACAGAAACATGTTGCAACTTTGACATTAACAGAAAGAGCACAAAATTATGAATCCACAGAAACTTGAATCACTGGATTTGGAGCAATATTCAAATTGTTCTTGATTTTACAATTAAGGGCTCAAATCTGCTTTTCTGAAATTCGAGAGAAAAAAGAAAAAGGCTGAGAAAAAGGGGGTGGCTTGCGCCGGGGGAGGAATCGAACCCAAGACCTGGTTGCGGTGCGGATGGAACCGAGCCACTGGGCTAGCTGATGCGTGTTTGGTTTATACAGGATGAGTGGGGGTTTTGAGGTGGACTGTCGCGCTACGAACGGCGATCCGCTCGCTGCGGCTGCTGCTGTGGCCGGCGTGGGCGCGCCGTGCTGCTGCGGGTGCGAGGCAAGGAGAGAGGGGAGAAGAGAGAGGGCGGACAGGGGTTGGCTCACCGTGGGCCTGTCGAGGAAGCAGCGGACGAGGAGGTTGGCGATCGGTGGCGTGCAGACGACGGCGACGGCGAGGAGCTCGACGGCGCCGTTGGCTCGGGCAGCTCTAGCCCCCGTGCTTCCGCGAGAACAAAGAGGATGGCGTGAGGGTTCGATTCCCGGTCTCGGTTCCTCTTCTCGTCGACCACGGCCTGGGCTCCATGTCCTTCCATCGCCGGCCATGGAGGTGTACGTGGTGGAGAAAGCAGGGAATAAAGGGAGTGGAGAGAGGGGTGGCGGCGGAGAGGAAGATGGGTAGGGAGATGGGCTAGGGTTAGGAGAGGGAAGGGGGTGCGGCTTGGGGGTAATTAAAGGAGGGGGGGAGAGGGGGACCATGGTGGCCATGGTCACGTTCTGTACGTGACCTCCTGTACGGACAGAGGTAGGGGAAGGTACAGTGGGCTGGGCTGGGAATTGGGCCAGGCCTGGCTCCCCAAAACGTTTTCTTTTCTTTTTATTAGCTTTCCTTTTTTTTCTTTTTGCTGTAGGAAGGAAAAGAGAGAGAAAAGGAATAGGTTTAGGGGTTTTTATTTTATGCGATAATTTTTATTGAATTTCAAAACAGCAAGAACAAAGGTATGTGTGCTTATTTCCAAAATTTTGAAATTGCCAAAATGATTTGAAATTGCTATTTTAATTTCACTTAGTGTTTCATAAAGAAATGATTTTTGAAATAACCAGGCAAAATTAATTCCAAGCAACTTATATTAAAAAACAATTTGAGTTTGAAAAACACAGTGCATTGTTTGAAATTTTTTAAATGGATTTGAATTTTTGTTTTGTGTTTGATTTGGTTTGCAAACAAGGTGCAGATGATGCATGTGATGCAATGCCAAAAAAAAGAAAACAACCAATTTTCTAAAATTAGGGAAATCACCCCAGGTGTTACATATCAAACCATAAAGGGGGTGTAGAACAAAACAATCGGTATCGCCATCGTACAGCCCTACCGTGGCTATTGGGTGCATATATGCATACCAAATGCACGGCAGGACGTACGATGGCGAATCCGGATGTTTTGTATTTGCTCGATGAACTGAATATATGATGTATCAAACCTTAAAGGGGGGTGTAGAACAAAACAAACAGTATCGCCATCATACAGCCCCACCGTGTCTACTGGGTGCAGATATGCATACCAAATGCCCGGCAGGACGTATGATGGCGAATCCGGATGTTTTGTATTTGCTCGATGAACTGACCGGTGTATGAAGGTGGGCTATATATAGGGTCCTCTGGCTCACAAAGAGTTGAGCTAGGGTTTTGATCCAGCGGTTAAGAAACACCCTCATCCAACGGCTCACAACAGCTCGAAAGAAACACACCGTAGCCCTGATCGAACGGCTCACAACAGCTCGAAAGAAACACACCCCGGATCCAACGACTCACAAGCGCTTGAAAGAAACACACGATCCGTGTGATTCTATCTGATTGGTCCAAACAAAACTACCCATTTAGTCCCGGTTGGTGTCCCCAACCGGGACTAAAGGGATGATCCGTTTCTATTTTTCTTCTTACCTTTCTTCTGATTGCGCCGTAACCATGGAACATCTTCATCATTTAACTGAATGCTTTGGATCATCTTTGACTTTGAAGGGAGGAATTTCATCAAATTTATTGTAATCTTCTGACATGTCTGTCTTTTCCTCGACTCCCACGATGTTTCTTTTCCCTGAAAGAACTATGTGGCGCCTTGGCTCATCGTCTGATGTATTCGCTTCCTTATCTTTTCTTTTTCTCGGTCTGCTAGACATGACCTTCACATAGAAAAACTGAGCCACATCATTGGCTAGGACGAATTTATCATTGCTGTACCCAAGATTCTTCTGATCCACTGTTGTCATTCCGTACTTCGGGTATACCTTCACACCTGACAGGTTGAACCATTTGCACCAGAACAAAGGGACCCTAAAGGAAGGTCCATAGTCAAGTTCCCATATCTGCTCTATGTAACCATAGTATGTGACCCTTTGCCTGTTGTCGTCTTTTGCATCAAACCGGACGCCACTGTTTTGGTTGGTGCTCTTTTTATCTTGGTCTGCCGTGTAAAATATGTTACCATTTATCTCGTACCCTTTAAAGGTCAATACAGTCTAAACATGGTTGCTTGGCCGCCAACAAGTATAGCTCATCTTCAACAATGTTGTCATTAATGAGACGTCTTTGCAACCAACCTCCGAAAGTCTTCGCGTGTTCTTTAGCAATGAAATCTTCAGGTTGCTCCGGATATTCCGAGCGTAAAATATCCTTGTGTTCCTGGATATATGGAGCCGCCAAGCTGGAATTAACTAGAATTGTGTAGTGTGCTTGAGTGAAAGATTGCTCGTCCATACATGTTGTTGATTTCTTTCCTAGCGTGCCTTTTCCACGCAGTCTCCCCTCATGGCGCGACTGAGGAACACCGATCGGGTTCAGGTCAGGAATAAAGTCAACACAAAACTCAATGACCTCCTCTGTTCCATAGCCCTTGACCATGCTTCCTTCTGGCCTAGCATGGTTTGTAACATAATTCTTGAAGACTCCCATGAACCTCTCAAAGGGGAACATATTGTGTAAGAATACAGGACCGAGAACGGAAATCTCTTGGACTAGGTGAACTATGAGGTGCGTCATAATATTGAAGAAGGTTGGTGGGAACACCAACTCGAAGCTGACAAGACATTGGACCACGTCCTTCTGTAAACTTGGTAGAGTTGCTGGATCGATTGCCTTCTGAGAAATTGCGTTGAGCAATGCACATAGCTTCACAATGGGTACTCGCACGTTTTCTGGCAGAAGCCCCCTCAATGCAATCGGAAGTAACTGGGTCATGATCATGTGGATGGGACTTTAGGTTTTGGAACTTTTTCTCTTCGAGGTTTAGTATTCCTTTTATGTTCGACGAGTAGCCAGACGGGACCTTGATACTGCTCAGGACTTGGAAAAAGATTTCCTTCTCTTCCTTGGTAAAAGCGTAGCTGGCAGGACCTTTGAAATTCTCTGGATTCATCAGGTCGTCTCGTTCATGCATACGTTGGTGGTGCAGCCGTGCTTTTGGTGTATCTCTCGACTTCTTCCCATGCACGCCCAATAAGTTTAGCAGATTCACGCAAATATTTTTCGTCACGTGCATCACGTCGATCGCAGAGCGAACCTCTAGGAATTTCCAATAGGGTAGTTCACAGAATATATATTTCTTCTTCCACATGGCTACGTGGTTGTCGGCGTCATTCGGAACAGATTGTGCGCCAGGACCCTTACCAAAGATTACTTTTATATCTTTGACCATGTCATATATATCAGTACCTTTAGGGAGGGTTGGCTTCCTCCATGTATCTGCCTCGCCTTTGAAATGCTTTCCTTTCTTTATTACGGGATGCTTGTCTGGAAGAAATCGACGATGCCCCGGGTACACATTCTTGTCTATATGTATACTTTCAGTCTCGCCTAAACAGTGTGTGCATGCGTTGTATCCCTTGTTTGACTGTCCTGAGATGTTACTAAGAGCGGGCCAATCATTGATGGTTACAAACAGCAACCCTCGTAGGTCAAATTCCTCTTGTTTGTACTCGACCCACACACGTACACCTTCGTCAGCCCACAACTCTAAAAGTTCATCAACCAGTGGCCTCAGGTACACATCAATGTTGTTGCCAGGTTGCGACGGGCCTGGGATAAGCACTGGCATCATAATGAACTTACGCTTCATGCATAACCAAGGAGGAAGGTTATAGATACATAGAGTCACGGGCCAGGTGCTATGACTGCTACTCTGCTCCCCAAACGGATACAAGCCATCTGTACTCAGACCAAACCTTAAGTTTTTTGCATCACGTGCAAAGTCCTCGTACTTATCGTCGATGTTTCTCCACTGCGACCCATCAGCGGGGTGTCTCAGCATATCGTCTTCCTTACAGTCTTCTTTGTGCCATCGCAGCAACTTGGCATGCTCTTTGTTTCGGAACAAATGTTTCAACCGTGGTATTATAGGAGCATGCCACATCACCTTGGCAGGAACCCTCTTCCTGGGGCGATCGTCGCCCTCAACATCACCAGGGTCATCTCGCCTGATCTTATACCGAAATGCACCGCATACCGGGCAGGCATTTAAATTCTCGTGCTGACCGCGGTAGAGGATGCAGTCATTGATGCATGCATGTATCTTATGCACTTCCAATCCTAGAGGGCAGACAACCTTCTTTGCTTCGTATGTACTGCAGGGCAGCACGTTATCTCTTGGAAGCATCTTCTTCATTATTTTCAGCAGCTTTTCATTGCAGCAATTCCAGGGTGGTGCCCAGCTTTTTCTGACCATCTTCGCAATTTGGGTACAACAATTTTTTGTGGTCTTCTAACATGCGCTCCAACTTCAACCTCTCGTTTTCACTTGCGCAGTTTATCTGTTCTTCACGAATGACCTGACGAAGATCATCATAAGACTCATCAACAATGTCCTCAAGTTCAGGCTCGTCTTCCCCCATTTCAGTATCACCGTGTTCACCGAACATAGGATAATTATCATTATCCTCTTCTAATTCATTGTCTTCCATTACAACCCCTCTTTCTCCGTTCTTGGTCCAACAAAAATAACTGGGCATGAAGCCTTCTTGCAACAGGTGGGTGTGTATGATTCTTGAGTTAGGGAAATTCCTCTTATTCTGGCATTTTTTACATGGACAAAAAATAAATCCATTCTGCCTGTTTTTCTCAGCCACATTGAGAAAACTATGCATGCCATTAAGGAATTCGGGACGGCGTCGATCACTGTACATCCATTGCCGGTTCATCTGCATTATATAAATTTATATGTATACATAACCACAAATCATAATTAAATTTGAGCTCAAATTGCATATGTATACATAACAAATGATTAACTCTCTCTAGCTTAGGCATTTCATCAAACACCTAGCTAGCACAACAAAAATGAAATGAGCAAGAAAACGAGCAAAACTTGCAATGTCGAAAGAGGGAATGTTGATGCTAACCGTAGAACCGATGGGTACCAACAATCTTGACAAATGATGGAGAAAAATGGAGATGGATTAGAGATCACAAGAGGAAGGAGAGAGCAAAAAAGGAGTTGAGCTCGAGCCGGAAAAAATGGAGCTGAGCTCGGGGTGGAATATAGGGTTTAGGGGAGGGCTTTAGGACCGGTTTGTGTTACAAACCGGTGCTAAAGGGTCTGACAGCGGGTCCCGCAGTTGCTGCAAAAAATGAGAAAACCTTTAGAACCGGTTTGTGATATAAACCGGTTCTAAAGGGTCTGTCCCCTGGGCCCCCCTCCCTGCAGCAAATGGCCGCAAGGCCTTTAGGACCGGTTTGTTACAAACCGGTCCTAAAGGCCTTGCGGCCATTTGCTGCAGGGAGGGGGCCCAGCGGACAGACCCTTTAGAACCGGTTTATATCCAATCCGGTTTCAATGTGCTTGGCTCAATGCCCTGTTTTCTACTAGTGTAAGTTTGCCGACCACTTTATCTTCCAAGAATTGGAAATGCATTCTCTTTAGTCTTCTCACCGAAAGAGGGTGTCCAAGGTACTTCATAGGAAAGGTTGCATGCTCAGCCGGGAAAGCTTCTAGGAGGTCATCAAGATCCACACGATCACAAACAATGGGCGCCACATGGCTTTTCTCGCAAATGGTGACCAACCCGGTCACCAAGACAAAATTGGTCAGCGTGGTAGTCAAGAATGGAACATCTCTCCTTAAAGGTTTCACGAAGATTGCGGCATCATCGACAAAGAGTGATGTGCGAACCGTGGGGAAACATCCCCAAAGATTGTGGAGATGTCCTTGTGGTGTGGCCTTCCAAAGGATTTGGTGGAGAGGGTCGTTGGCCAACACGAAAAGAAGCGGTGAAATCGGATCTCCGTGTCTAAGTCCCCAACCATGCATAATCGGGTCCCCGGCGATTCCATTAAGGAGCACTCCACAAGAGGAAGTAGATACAAGCGCCGAAATCCAATCACGAAATTTGTGCGGGAAGCCATAATGTTGGAGCAAGTCCATCAAGTAGTCCCATCTCACCGAGTCAAAGGCCTTTTTTATGTCCAATTTGAAGAGTAGTGTTGGGGTCTTTGACTTGTGAAGGAGTCTAGCAAGGTTTCTAACATAAATAAAATAGTCATGGATGTTTTGAGTTTTGATGAAGGCACTTTGAGCGTTGAAATCAAGCTTATTGATGTGGGGGGCAAGACGCGTGGCCATAATCTCGGAGATGAGCTTTCCGATGGCATGAATAAGGCTAATAGGCCGAAAGTCGGTCACATGCTCGGTCCCCCCCCCCCCCTTTCTTAGGATGAAGTTCTATATTTGAGGAGTTGAGCCAATGTAGAGCATTGGTGTGAAGGGATCCAAATTGGTTTATCAGGGCCATGATATCACCTTTGACGATTTCCCAACAAGTTTTGAAAAAGGCACCCGTGAAGCCGTCCGGTCCCAGCGCTTTATCACTAGCGGTATTGTTTATCGCCTCTTTCACCTCCTTCGTGAAAGGTGCATCAAGTATGTTGAGGTCACTTTGAGGTATGGGAATGACTTCCCAATTGCAGTTGGTGGTGCGAGGAGAGCTTTTTTTTTGTGATTCCTGGGATCAAGTCTGCTTGCTCTTGCCGACATAAACGTTAACATAGAACTTTAGAATTCGACAAGTAAAAGGTCTAGAGAATCCAGATCTGGACTCAAAAGGTAATAGAAGGCTGGCCAAGTCGAGTCCGTGTTACTTTTTTTAAATACATCACGGAAATATGCATCATTCTCGTATATATAAATGCGGGAATCCCAATACATGGCCGCGAGATTACAACCACATTATAGTCCGAAGGTGTACGTCATGTGTTTCTCACGTACAAACACTACAACACACCACCGCTATATGTGCGGCAACCGCATCAGCCTATCTGCTACTCCCTCCGTTCAACAATAGATGACTTCCACATATCTAGATATAGATGTATCTAGACATATTTTAGTGTCTAGATACATCCCATATATAGATATGTGGAAGTCATCTATTGTTGAACGGAGGGAGTATGTCACTAAAATGGTCGACTCGAGGAATGTGCGCCGTCTTCCATTGAACCTCTTCCGTCCTAATGCGTCCCACCATCCTATAGCAGCTTAAACCATAGCGAGATTGAACACAAAGCCACTGCGATGCGTCCAAATGCAACACATATTAAGATGATTACCGACCTGAAGTCACGCCTATCCTTACTCCCGATCCCTGTGACATACCTCGTGAAGCTGCACGTCTCGTGATGATACCCACTCTAGCATGTGCCACTCAGTCAACGCGCCGTACCAAACCTCTGTAACCGTCGGACAACTCTACCCAAAAAGAGACACACACAAAATGGTATCTTTTGATTTTTACTCAACTTGGATATCATGAGGCGGGCCTTGGAATTTTTTGCATAAGCAACTGGAATTTGTAGATCCTCTAGACGTAGAGCACGTAGGGCTTTTCTAATATTATTGTTTTTTGAGCCATTTTGTTTAGAAGACCGATCCTGAAATTATTGGAGTGGGTTTTCTATTTTGAAGAACTCCACTACTATTTGTTTTGCAACCAATTTTTTTGACCGACTCTAAATTGTTGGGATTGTTTTCTTATTTACTCGACTTAAATACTTATTTTAAAGGCCTTTTTTTAATAGTAAAACAGACTTATTGGATGCCGTAAGACTCGGCTAAAGTTTTCCTCCTAAAAGCCGACTCGACGGCCGACCATAATACTTATATTTCTGTTGGTGAGTGGTGGCGTCGTCAATCTAAGCGTGACGACACTGCTTGGAGCTGTCTAGTAGTACATCATCGACAACTCCCAGACAATCGGATTTCTAATCAAAGCTTGGCGGCACACAAAAGATTCCTTTGCCGAGCCTTCCTCTCAATGATCGAGCAGCCTGGTGCTGACTGCTAAAGTCATGTTGAAACTTCATTTCCTGATGGAATTACCGAAGTTTGATGCAGCTTAGTTGGCTGTGTCCAACACGGGAATTCACAGCAATCCACTCAACAACTATAATTGCTGGGGCAGAGAACAAAATGCAACTCCCTGACTTGATAATATCTCAAATACGTCTGCTTCTCCTCGATGCCTCCGATTCTCAAGTGAAGATTTTACCTATGGCACTGAAGGCTATAATTGTTTTTCTAGCTAAGAAGAAAAACGTCCTTTTGCGCGGTCTATATGGTCAGCTATCCAAATAGATTCGAACTTATATCCTCCGACATCCGTTGCAAATATCTTTGGCAACTGGTTGAATGGAGTTGACAATAGGTTTAAAACTATATTTAGGGTAGGAGCGCATGCCGTTATATGGTCGCTCTGGCTGTATAGAAATGACAAGATTTTTAATGATAAACATTCTTCTCGTTTGCAGGTTCTATTCCGTTGCACAGATATTCTCCGTTCGTGGTGCAAATTACAACGGGCGGAGTATCGCGGCCTTTTTATGGAGGCATGTGCACGACTGGAAAGAGTGACGAGGGATATTTTTACCCCACATGGATGGCCGCTTGATTTTAGGATCATGGCACCATAGGCGACAGTTGATTCTTCATCTTGATTGTAATCGGCTAGTTGTTATTGATTTCTTGTTTTTTCATACTCTGTCGGCCGTGTGCATCTTGTTATGCAGAAGCCGGGTGTAATACTTTTTTAAGTAATAAAGCCCATTATCAAAAAAATAAAAAAACGTCCAGGATGACGAGCTAACTAGCTAGATCAACACATATACAGTTTCAAATAATACATGGAAGTCGACTCAAACTATCTTTATCTTTCGTTGGCACTGCCAATTTATATAAATGTATCCAAATTGACTGTTATGTAACTGCGTTCATGCATGCCAATGTTCTACTAGAATTTTGCTCTTGCATCAGTAGTTACTCCTCTGCATCAATATCTTTATTGACTAGCCGAACAGGAAAATAGATATGCATGTGATATACATGGTGGTATAAAAATTGTCAGGTGTTAAAAATCCGAGTGGTATACCCACAACATTCAATGTGTGTATGAACCGACCGTCATTTACACGTTGGTGGGTGCATAAATATATAGATACATGTATGCTTGAGATTATTTTGCAAAAACTTGATTTTACTTGTCCATAAGAATCTCCAATGGTTTTCAAGTTCTTTCCCATCTTGCTAACCAATGTGTGTTCTAAAAAGTGGATGAACAATAACGATGAATGATGCGTACTTGTAAAATAGACGTATATTTATCCATGTTAAAACGTATTTTTGTAATGAAAATTGTAAGAATATTACTCTAGACCTGCCACTAATCACTAATGTGAAAATTTATTTGCAAATCTTATTACGGTTTATTTAATTGCAGTTATGAACATCAAAATCACGAATTGGTTGATTGGGAGTTGACCAAGGAACCGCGAAGACAAGCGTCTGCGCTTAACGAGCACCAGTACAGTCGAAAGCGATTGTATCGACAACCGTACCGGGTGAAGTTGGCACAGTTAGATCAGTCTAAGAAACTTCCATCAAAGTTTCCGAGGCTAATTCACACCAGAAGGCCTCTGAATACCTAATTCCCTCCGCTGCCACTATAAAAAGGGGCGTAAAAGGCCACCAGATTAGAGGAGCATCATAACACCAGATCACCACCACCATCCCCACGAGGTGCCGCCGCAGCCACCACTCTGTTCCTATCTACATCTCTATCTCCATAGTCATACTCGTGTTGTAATCTAGATCTCATTGTGATTTCGTATATTGTAAAACTTGCCTTGTCATTCAAAATCTCGAGTACTATTTGTACAATGTTTTCTACTGTTCATCTGATTGTGTTGTGGAGGGATCAGACCTAAATCAAGCAGTCATGTGCATGTTTTTATTCATGGTATATTAGTTTAGTCAGTCCAATATGATGTATGTGTACATACTTTTGTCTATAGATCGCTCTAGGACTTTTCAGGTTCCTAAAATCCCGAAGCCCGAAGGGTGATCAAGTTAGTAACATGAACAGGAAGAACAAAATGCTGATGGTGAAACTATGTGAGAGTAACAGGAGTATGACGCCTGAAAGCGATTCTCTGGGCAACCAGAATGACATCATGAAGCTTAATGCTTTTGTGAGTTTTATCTTAATACTGAGCCAACCCCGCAAGACATACAAGGTCGAAGTGAATGAATTAATCCATAGTGATGCGAGTGATAGACCATGGTGACTCAAGGAAGCATTGCTCACATACCTAATATATCATATGAATAAATTGTTGCTAACAGCGCATATCCATATTTTATCTATCCCATGTTATTTTGTGTGCAGCTGCAAGTAAAACCTTAAGATCCAGCCTACTTTTAATAAGTTAATACAACCTCATTTCCATAAGAGCAGTTAGTATGGTAAACAAGAATTAATAGCGATTTCTTAGACTTGTTAGAAATCCCTTATCAAGTAACTACTTCCCGGTTCGATTAAATCTTGGGTCTCTTTGGGGAAAAAATCGTACTACAATCCGATAATCTTGATCAAATGTATCAATGAAACAAACATGATTAAAAGGATGAGACATTTTTATCTCATTCGCACATACTTTTTTTTTTCTGCAAAATGCTTGAAATAGTAGTTTCAAGTGTTCAGATTTAAAAATAAACCACTAGGCTTTTTTAGAGGAAATACACGTAGTGACCGACTTTAAATTAATAAATCCATCAAGACCATGATGTGATGTTGCGGCATACAAATTTGTCAAGTTAAGATCTCATATATTTAAGAACACAATAACATGAATTTTCCAATTCCGCTACAGACTTAGGAGCATGAAAATGAGGTCATATAATCTATCAAAATAATGTTTGAGAAGTACAACTAAACAATATTTTTTCATAAATATATTGTTCTAAGTTGTACTATCTTGGACTTGGAAATTGACGCATCATGCTCATCCCGGGGAGTGGTCTTGAAGTGATGTGGTTAGGGAGTACTCATTGAAAGGCCAATATCTCATCCTCATTAATTAATATTGTATGCATTTCTCACTCACCAAGGTGCAAGAGATGCGGCCTCCGGTGGCTGTTTTCTACAGAGTTTCAATTAGACAAAAATTGATAGCTTGAAATTGTTTACATTCCCGCGTTGCTCTTTGTCCAGATGGTACATAACCGAAATCTTTTGGATGGTTTTTCCTAAAAGTAGGCAATTTATGTTCAATTGACTTATGTGGCGTCAGTTCATTTGGATCACCATCCCCGAGAGTGACCGCTAGGAAGATTATATCACGATATAAGGACTGGATCTTGGCTTATCTCTTCATGGAGAGGCGTTTGGCTTCCCCCAGCCAACACCGGAGTGGCTGTTAGTAGGCATGTAGTCTGCAAGTTTCTGGGAGAGCTGGTACCCTTGTTGCATTAAAATAAAATCCGCACACTAACTTGCCGCTTGGCACTTCTTCTATATATGTGATACACCTTCGATCATATATTATAGAAAAATGATTGTCTTATATTTGTTATCTGTTGGCAAACTATCATCACGTACCATGACATACAAAGAAATGGAATAAACAATTTCCTTATTACCTATAGCTGCGGCATGCATCTGTTTTGAGCTATTCCTGATTCTTCGATAAAAAGAAAACAAGAGAAATTTATTTTTTGTCCATTGTATTTTTAGTTATACCTTGTTTACTGCTTGATTTGAGTGCAGCTGGGTGGCTTGATCTACACTTACTTGGTGATTGTGGTTACTGATTCGGTCATAATAATGATATAATCTTTTCTGAAATGAGTTGAACTGAAGTACACAGAATAATCATTAGTACAAGTGAAAATATCCGTACTCTTTCTCCTCTTTTAGGAAAGATGGGGAAAATAATGCATATCATCCCGTAAGGTTTTCGTCAATATTTTTTCTAGTGAAGTGATGATGTTAAAACATAAATTATGTTTGCACACGATTCAAAGAAGCAATTCCCAATATTTAATAATCTAGCTAATAAATCATTACTTACATGTAACATGTTTAACTTCCATAACTTGCAATAAGAAAATTGCAATGTGCACCTATCAACTTGGTTACTTGTGAAAAATTTGTTCCAGCCACCCACACTTGCATTATTTTATCGAGGAACTATTGTTAGCAGCTCTCTTTTCTGCCGACATGGCTGTAAGTTAGAATTTGAATCCACTTAATTTTTAGTTTCTAAGAGCAGACATTTTATTGGTAAAAGCTTGTGTGGGCAGGAAGGGGGGGGGGGGGAGGGATGTGCTGCCTATCTCTATTAGACATACACACTTAAGATGTCACTTTGAAAGTCGGATTTCACTGTAATGCGTCAGAGCTGGAGATCAGTTCCTACGGTCAAGGCTGGGTGGCAGCCTTCGTATCAATGATGACCCTCGTGCAGATTGCTGAAGTCATGCCGATACTTTTTTTGGAATGGAACGACCGTTATTTGATGCAGCTTGGTTACATCCGTCCAACAGTACTGGAATTCGCATCAATCCACCCAACCACGTCATATTCTTCCGCGGAGAATAAATTGCAACTAGCTGACTTGATAATTTATCAAATACGTCCACTTCTTCTCGATGTCCCCAATTCTCAAGGAAAGATTACTTACGGCTCTGGAGGCTGTAATTTGATTATTATTTTTTTGGTCAAGAAGGAATATCTGAGGCGACGAGCTAACTAGTTAGATGAAGACATGTAGAGTTGCGAATAATACATATAACTCAACTCAAACTATATTTGTATCATCCGTTGGCACTGCCACTTTATATACATGTACCCAAATTGGGTGCCATGCAAGTGAGTTCATGCATGCCCACATTCTACTAGTAATTTGGGTTTGGCATCAGTAATTACTCATCTGCATCATATCTTAGGTGTATCCTTCATTTTGTATTGACTAGTCGAACGGGAACATAGATATGCATGTGATATATATGGCGGCATAAAGACATGCCATGTGTTTAATATTTTTTGAATTTTCCATGTGTTTAAAATAATCCGAGTGGCACCTACAACATTATGTATGTGTATGAACTGGCCATCAGTTCACGCTGGTGGGTGCATAAATTCATGCTTGAGATTACTTCACAAAAACTTGATTCGACTTGTCCATGGCTAACTTCCATGGTTTTTTAGTTTTTTCCTATCTTGCTTCCCAATTTTATTTCTGAAATGGATGAACAATCATGACGAACAAACATTATTTAAAGGAAGAGACATTTTTTTTAACCCATTCCACATATTTCCCTCAAATAATGCTTGAAATAGAGGTTTGAGGTGCTTAAATTCAACAACAAATCACTAGAATTTTTTAGATGAAAAACACATAGTGTCCGACTTGAAATTAATAAATTCATTGAGATCATGATGATGGTTCTTACATCCTGCATCATACAACTTCGCCAAATTAAGATCTCATAAATCTTACAATCACAATAACATGTCTTTGCCAATTCCACTCCAAAGTTAGAAGAATGAAAATTAGGGGATATAATCCCTCAAATTAACCTTTGAAAGGGACAGCTAAACAACATTTGTTAAAAAAACATGTCGTTCTAAGGTTACTGTTTTAGACTGTGCAATTGATGCCTCATGCTCATCCCGAGGAGTTCCCTTGAAATGATGTGGTTAGAGGGTACTCATTGAAAGGACAATATCATGCCCTCATTCATTAAAATTGTATGCATTCCTCACTCATCAAGGTGTAAGATCGGCAGCCGCCAGTTGCAATATTCCATAGAGCTCTAGTTAGACCAAAAATTGGTACCTAAAGATGTTTACATTCTGGTGTTGCCCTTTGTCCATTTGGTAGAGAACAGGTCAACGAAGTCCTCAAGCCTAGTTCTGGGGTGCTATTCATCATCGTGGCCATACTAGTTATACACGATATGCAAATAAATGATAAACAAACAGATCAAAAAAGGAAATACAAGATTTTTAACCTGCAAAACCCCCTCTAACGAGAAGGGTCACAACCATGGATGCCAGCCTCCAAATTATTACTATATCGGAAGAGGTTTACAACACCGGGGATTTACAACAATTGACTTATCTCAACCGGGGGCTTACTGGCGGTATATAAAGAGGTGGTAAGCTAGGTCAAATATTGATCCGTACGACGGGTCTCCCTCGTTCTGGAAGAAGTTAGCCTTTTATCTGCATAGCCTTCTTTATATTAATTTGGATCACAACTCAAATGTCATTTTCTTCACCGGTGGTAGGATTCACTCGTTGAAAATCGCTGCACGTGCTGAGGGCTCTGTTTTAGATTTTTTGATTCGTTTTCATCCCTAAATATTTGTTGTCCAATCCTCCTCTTATTCAATTTTGTTCCATGCACTATGGTTACTCTTTAATGTCAGATCCAAAATGTGGCGAAGATAAGGAAATATTGGCAAAATACGGCTCGTATTTAAGATATGTTGTGACTTCAGTTATTTTGTGAACGAAGATTACTTAGGGAATTCTGATGTTATCACGTTTAACAATGACAACAAGCATTATACTTGGTATTTAATTCAGGTTGTTTTATTGATCCTTTCCGGGTGACTGATAAAGTTTCCATATTGACAATCTTAGTGCATCTTGATTTTAAAGATAATATTTGGGGTGGATGATTCTCCATCTCTGTCTTTGTTTACTGTGGATGCGTGAACAAACCGGTGTGATCTGTGATGGTAATAAATTACTCCGGCATCACATATTTTAATTAGTTACATAGAATCGTTGATGAAAACTGGACGAATATGAAAATTTTGGAATTATGCAAACAATATTATTGAATCGTTTGTAATTTATGTTTATTTGTTGCTTATCATGAGCCGCTTTCCTGGCTGGCTATCTAGGCGCGAAGGTGGCTCCACACACTCCTAAATTTGGAGAGCGGTATCCAAGTCTACATCGAAGAGCGCATGTGGCCGTGTCAGCGCACTAGTGGAAACAACCCCTCTCGTCCAGGGGGCCGGGGGGCAGCTGTCCCGGTTGCAACCAAATCCGGGACAAATGCCCTGCATTGGTCCCGGTTCGTGCGCCCGGGGCAACAGGAATCGCCTGGGCGCATTGGTCCCGGTTCGTGGGGGGCATATCGGTCCCGGCTCGTGCCACGGACCGGGACCAATGCCTAGCCACAGGCCACGTGGCACGCGCATGACCTGTTGTCCCGGTTCAGTCCACGAACCGGGACCAATGCCCCCTTCCCCTATATATACTGCCCCAGCCCCCCCTCCTTCCATCTTTTTTTTTGCTTGGAGGTGTGAGAGAGTGTGGTGTTAGTGTGTTTTTTTTTACTATGCACACGAGGTGTTCGACGAAATTCCCGAGACGCACACAAGCTCACTGAAAATGGTATCTTCGACAGAGGTTAACAAATTATCTTTTTCATCTGTAACTGATACATAAAAAAGTATTATTTGTCGATGTACTGTGGTCATCTCTGTATTAATATGTATTTTGATAAACTTAATTATATGATGCAGATGGATGCACGGCAGCGATGGATGTACGGTGACCGACGCACCTCCGAGTATATGGCAGGCCTGAATGCATTTCTTGCTGTAGCTCAGGCGAACAAAGATAATGGCTTCATGTGTTGCCCATGTGTTGATTGTCGGAACGTCAGAGAACATTCTTCCGAAAGAATCCTTCACGGCCATCTACTTCGGAGAGGTTTCATGCCCAGCTATAATTGCTGGACCAAGCATGGAGAAAGAGGGGTTGTGATGGAAGACGATGAAGAAGAAGAAGAAGATCATTTGTTCCCTGAATACGACGATACTGCAATGGAAGAGAATGCAGAAGAAGGAGGTGATCAAGAACAGGCATCAGAAGAGCCCGATGATGATCTTGGCCGAGTTATTGCTGATGCAAGGGAAGACTGTGAAAATAAATTGGAGAGGTTGAAGCTGGACAACATGTTACAGGATCACAAAAAAATGTTATACCCAAATTGCGAAGATGGTAGCACAAAGCTCGGTACCACACTGGAGTTGCTGAAATGGAAGGCACAAAACGGTGTGACTGACAAGGCATTTGAGAGTTTACTTCAACTAATGAAGCCAAAACTTCCAAAGGATAACGAATTGCCTGAGAGTACGTACGAAGCAAAGAAAGCTCTCTGCCCTCTAGGATTAGATGTGCAGAAGATACATGCATGCATTAATGACTGCATTCTCTTCCGCGGTGAGAAGTACGAGAATTTGGATGAATGTCCGATATGCACTGCACTGCGGTATAAGATCAGAGCAGATGATCCTGGTGATGTTGACGGCGAGCCCCCCCGTAAGAGGGTTCCTGCTAAGGTGATGTGGTATGCTCCTATAATACCACGGCTGAAACGTCTATTTAGAAACAAAGAGCATGCTAGGTTGTTGCGATGGCACAAAGAAGACCGTAAGAAAGATGGAAAGTTGAGGCACCCCGCCGATGGATCGCAGTGGAGAAAGATCGAGAGAGACTTTCCAGACTTTGCAGGAGAGGCGAGAAACTTATGGTTTGGTCTAAGTACAGATGGCTTTAATCCTTTTGGGGAGCAGAGCTCCAGTCATAGCACTTGGCCTGTAACTCTATGTATGTACAACCTTCCTCCTTGGTTGTGCATGAAGCGCAAGTTCATTATGATGCCAGTTCTCATCCAAGGCCCGAGGCAACCTGGCAACGACATTGATGTGTATCTAAGGCCATTAGTGGAAGAACTCTTAGAACTGTGGGGCAAACCAGGTGTACGTGTGTGGGATGAGAACGAACAAAAGCCATTTGACCTACGGGCGTTGCTTTTCGTGACCATCAATGATTGGCCAGCTCTTAGTAACATTTCCGGTCATACAAACAAGTGATACAATGCATGCACACACTGTTTAGATAAGACTGACAGTGTTTTTTTGGATAAATGTAAAAAGGTTGTATACCTGGGGCATCGTAGATTTCTTCCGATCAAGCATCCCTTAAGGAAAAAAGGAGGGAAGCATTTCAGAGGTGAGGCAGATAACCGAAAGAAGCCTGAGCTCCGTAGTGGTAATGATATATTCGATATGGTCAAGGACCTAGAAGTAATCTTTGGTAAGGCTGCTGGCAGCCAACCAGTTCCGTACGGCCCTGATAAGCGGGCACCCATGTGGAAGAAGAAATCTATATTTTGGGAGCTACCCTATTGGAAAGTTTTAGATGTCCGGTCTTCGATCGACGTGATGCACGTGACAAAGAATCTTTGTGTCAATCTGCTATGCTTCCTGGGCGTGTATGGGAAGTCAAAAGATACGCCTGAAGCACGGGAGGACCAGCAACGTATGAAAGACCCAAGCAACAAGCACACAGATACAGGGCGCCATTCCTTAAGCAGCTACGCTCTTACTAAAGCAGAGAAGGAAACATTCTTTGAAGTCCTTTACAGTATCAAGGTTCCGTCTGGCTTCTCGTCGAATATAAAGGGGATAATAAACATGGCAGAGAAAAAATTCCAAAACCTGAAGTCTCATGACTGCCACGTGATTATGACGCAATTGCTTCCGATTGCATTGAGGGGGCTTCTACCGGAAAATGTTCGAGTACCCATTGTGAAGCTATGTGCATTCATGAACGCAATATCTCAGAAGGTAATCGATCCAGAAATTCTGACAAGATTACAGAGGGATGTGGTCCAGTGTCTTGTTAGTTTTGAGTTGGTGTTCCCACCATCCTTCTTCAACATTATGACTAATCTCCTTGTTCACCTATGTGAAGAGATTCATATTCTCGGTCCGGTATTTCTACACAATATGTTCCCCTTTGAGAGGTTCATGGGAGTCTTGAAGAAATATGTTCATAACCGTGCTAGGCCAGAAGGAAGCATCTCGAAGGGCTATGGAACAGAGGAGGTCATTGGGTTCTGTGTTGACTTTATTCCTGACCTTAAGACAATTGGTGTTCCTGAATCGCGGCATGAGGGGAGACTGAGGGGAAAAGGAACGCTGGGAAAGAAAACAATGATACCTAGGGACGGGCATTCTTTGACCAAAGCACACTACACAGTTCTACAAAATTCTATGTTCATGGCTACGTATGTCGAGGAACACAAGAATATTGTACGGTCTGCAAACCCGGGGAAGGATGACTCATGGATTAAACGCGAACACATGGAGACTTTCGGAAGTTGGTTGCAAACACGTCTTATAAATGACACCACTGTTGAAGATCAGCTATACATGTTGGCAGGGTCACCATCTTCGACTATTGGGAGTTTTCAAGGGTACGAGATAAATGAGAATACATTTTACACGAGCTCCCAAGATAAGAAGAACACCAACCAAAACAGTGGTGTCCGCTTTGATACAACAAACGAGAATGGAAAAACTGACACATACTATGGTTACATAGAGGAGATATGGGAACTTGACTATGGACCTTCTTTTAAGGTCCCTTTGTTCAAGTGCAAATGGGTCAACCTGAATGGAGAAGGGGTAAAGGTAGACCCGCTTTATGGAATGACAACAGTGGATCTCAACTGTATTGGTTACAATGACGAACCATTCGTTCTAGCCAATGATGTGGCTCAGGTCTTCTATGTGAAGGACATGTCTTCCAGACCGAAGAAAAGAAAAAATAAGGGAACAATTTCATCATACGATGAGCCGAAGCGTCACATAGTTCTCTCAGGGAAAAGAAACATCCTGGGAATCGAGGACACGACAGACATGTCAGAAGATTATAATAAGTTTGTTGAAATTCCACCCTTCACAGTGAAAGCTGACCCCACCATCCCGTTAAATAATGAAGATGCTCCATGGTTACGGCCGAAGCGATCATAAGCAAGGGACACGAAGAAAATTCAGAAGACTAGATAGGGATGTTGTTGGTGATGTGTAATAATAAATGTGGAATACATGATCATAGTTCTTATAACATAGTATGAACGAGATTTTGTTAACCAAAATGATATTTATACATATTATGTGATTATGAATGGAGTAGGTGCAAGTTTGACCAATAATTTGTATTGATCGGTCAAAAGATGGCAAGCATTGAGTGCTTGACAACTATGACCAGTCTGACTTCATTATTATTCCAAATGAAAATGAGGCCCTAGCTCCAAAAAGTGTATGGGTGGAAATTTCCAGAAATTTGTATGACATAGAGCCGGAGTTTGTGGATTCTAAGCACTTCTGTGCAGCTTCTCAAGAAAGAGGCTACATCCATAATTTGCCAATTGAGAATAACAAGGTTGCCCTTCTAGAGCCAGATGAGATGGAATTTTTACTCGGTCTCCCAAGAAACCACACAAGGGGAGTCACGAAGAGAGAGAGGTACAAATCTCTTGGCAATTCATTCCAAATTGATACTGTGGGTTGCCACTTGTCGGTGTTGAAGAACATGTTTCCCAATGGTGTTAATGTGGTGTCCTTATTCTCCGGTATTGGAGGAGTAGAGATAGCTTTGCACAGGCTTGGCATCCACATGAAGACAGTGATTTGAGTTGAGATAGGTGAAGTTAATAGGAGGATTTTGAGGGGTTGGTGGGATCAGACACAAACTGGCACTTTAATTGAGATTGCCGACGTGAAGTCTCTCAGTAATGATAGCGTACACGGAATGCAATTCATTCCAAATTGATACTGTGGGTTGCCACTTGTCGGTGTTGAAGAACATGTTTCCCAATGGTGTTAATGTGGTGTCCTTATTCTCCGGTATTGGAGGAGGAGAGATAGCTTTGCACAAGCTTGGCATCCACATGAAGACAGTGATTTGAGTTGAGATAGGTGAAGTTAATAGGAGGATTTTGAGGGGTTGGTGGGATCAGACACAAACTGGCACTTTAATTGAGATTGCCGACGTGAAGTCTCTCAGTAATGATAGCGTACACGGAATGCAATTCATTCCAAATTGATACTATGGGTTGCCACTTGTCGGTGTTGAAGAACATGTTTCCCAATGGTGTTAATGTGGTGTCCTTATTCTCCGGTATTGGAGGAGGAGAGATAGCTTTGCACAGGCTTGGCATCCACATGAAGACAGTGATTTGAGTTGAGATAGGTGAAGTTAATAGGAGGATTTTGAGGGGTTGGTGGGATCAGACACAAACTGGCACTTTAATTGAGATTGCCGACGTGAAGTCTCTCAGTAATGATAGCGTACACGGAATGCAATTCATTCCAAATTGATACTGTGGGTTGCCACTTGTCGGTGTTGAAGAACATGTTTCCCAATGGTGTTAATGTGGTGTCCTTATTCTCCGGTATTGGAGGAGGAGAGATAGCTTTGCACAGGCTTGGCATCCACATGAAGACAGTGATTTGAGTTGAGATAGGTGAAGTTAATAGGAGGATTTTGAGGGGTTGGTGGGATCAGACACAAACTGGCACTTTAATTGAGATTGCCGACGTGAAGTCTCTCAGTAATGATAGCGTACACGGAATGCAATTCATTCCAAATTGATACTGTGGGTTGCCACTTGTCGGTGTTGAAGAACATGTTTCCCAATGGTGTTAATGTGGTGTCCTTATTCTCCGGTATTGGAGGAGGAGAGATAGCTTTGCACAGGCTTGGCATCCACATGAAGACAGTGATTTGAGTTGAGATAGGTGAAGTTAATAGGAGGATTTTGAGGGGTTGGTGGGATCAGACACAAACTGGCACTTTAATTGAGATTGCGGACGTGAAGTCTCTCACTAATGATAGCGTACACGGAATGCAATTCATTCCAAATTGATACTGTGGGTTGCCACTTGTCGGTGTTGAAGAACATGTTTCCCAATGGTGTTAATGTGGTGTCCTTATTCTCCGGTATTGGAGGAGGAGAGATAGCTTTGCACAGGCTTGGCATCCACATGAAGACAGTGATTTGAGTTGAGATAGGTGAAGTTAATAGGAGGATTTTGAGGGGTTGGTGGGATCAGACACAAACTGGCACTTTAATTGAGATTGCCGACGTGAAGTCTCTCACTAATGATAGCGTACACGGAAGTTACTATGTTTTCAAGCGGGGGTCGGAATAAAGAGAAAATACGTGTGGATGCGCAGAGTAAAACTTCGAAGGAAAACTATGGTTTTTCTGTTGTAGACGAAGATCTCAAATTCACCGTGTCAATAAGGTACATCTCGCTTTGAATTAGGAAGATCACGAGAGAAATCAAAAATTGTAATATTTTTATATTCAAATTATATACAAATGAAAAAATAATTAATAGTTTCTATAGTTAGAATAATTATTTAGTTAAACGAAAAATGGATTTAAATTAGTTTTGCAAATTCTAGCATTTTTCATGTTGGAATTTTTGTCAAATTTGAAAGTATATAGAAGTTGTTAATGTGCAAACTTAACCCTTTTCAAATTTTGGCGCTAAAAAATTTTGGGCGCGCAGGGGTGCCACCGAAATTCGAAATTTGTTTTTGGTCCCGGGCCGTGGTACCAACCGGGACCAAAGGGGCTCTAGTCCCGGTTGGTTGCACGGGCCGGGACTAGAGGCCCAGGTGTATAAAAATCGCGGCCCTCTCTCCAGGCCGAACGAACACCCCAGGGACAGGTACGAGTGGACATGGCTGGGCGAAGCCCTGCCGGAGGCGGGAACGAGTAGTCAGATCCCGGTATGGGCTAGGGACACGGTAGAATAGGGGGCACACAACTTATATTAAAAAAAGGTCAGGGGCCTTGCTTACATAGATAGGGGGCGGCGCGGCCACAGGCGGCCGGCCGTACTTGCATAAAGGGGCGGCGGCGCGGCCACAGGCGGCCGGCCGTTTCTTGGGGGGTAGCTAGGGGCCTTGCTTACATAAAATAGGGGGCGGCGGCGCGGCCACAGGCGACCGGCCGATCTACTAGTCCTCCTCATCGGAGGAGATTTCTTGGTAGGGTGGCGGCTGCCACAGGTGGGCAGGCGGCGCCTGGGCCGGGGGTGCAGGCATCGGGGGCATCGGAGGCGCGTACGGAGGTGGCGGGGGCAGCGGCGGTGGCGGGGGCAGCACCTCCTGCGGCGGCGGCGGCGGAGGGGGCAGCTCCTCCTCCTGCTCCGGCGACCCCGGCGCCCAAACGCCGCCGGTCCAGGCCCAGGACATGCCGTACTCCAGCCCGGGGGGGGGAGCGGCTGCGGCGGCGGCTGGTCCTCGGACGCCTCATACTCGGCGTAGAGCGCGTGCCACCAGGGGGTAGGCTCGGGGGGCGGCGGCGGCATGGCGGCAGCGTCGGCGCGGGCGGCGGCCACGACCCGCTCCCACCGCTTGATCTCGTCCTCGACGAGTGAGCGGCGGGAGGCCTCGCAGGCATCCTCCATGGCGGCCCGGAGCACGGGGTCCTCCTCCCCGGAGAAGTCCTCCGGGATGTCCTCGAGGAGCCACAGCTCCCTCTCCCGGCCGGGCGGTGGCGGCGGGTAGTCCTCGACGTCCACCTCGTGGGGGGCGGGGATGTAGGAGCGCCGGCGCTGCTCGTGCTCCTGCTCGAGCCAGGCGCTCCAGTAGGGGGAGCTGCGCGCGTACACGCGCTCCCTGCGGACGCGGGCCGGCAGGAGCTCGCGCCGGCGGTCGATCTCCTCGAGCAGCGCCTGGCCGGTCGGGACCGGCGGCACAGGGATACGCTGGGGGTTCAGGTGCCAGCCGTCCGGGAGGTGGACGTCGGCATAGAACACCGGCGTGGCGTTGTTCCAGTGCCACTCGGCCTCGTCCACCCGGACGTACCGGCGGAACCGCTTGCCCTTGGGCGCGGCGCTGGGCGGCGGGCGTGCAGCCGGAGGTGGCGCGGGGACGCGCGGCGTCCCGCCGAGGCGGACACCTCCAGGGCCGTAGCCGAAGGCCTCCGCCGGCGGTGGCGGGACGCGGCCGGCGCCGCTCGAGGAGCCTTCATTCCTGGGGCGCTTGCCGGAGCCGCTGCCGAAGCCGCTGCCGAACCAGCGGGACATGGTGGCTAGGGTTGGTCTGCCTTGGGCGCGGCCGGGGTGAATGGGTTGTACGGGCGGCGGGGGGGGCTTTAAAAAGGACCCGGGGTGGGCTGGACGTGGCATGCCAACCGGCGGCCTGGACGTGGCGGCGGTTGCAGGCGGCCATGAATGCGGGCAGGAGCCGAGGCGTGGCGGCGGTTGCAGCCGTGGCGTGTGGGGAAGTGGGGGCGCGGGGAAGCCGAGGCGGGGCGGGAAGACGAGGCGACTGGCC
The DNA here is from genome assembly GCA_028641055.1 of Alopecurus myosuroides. Lineage (NCBI taxonomy): Eukaryota > Viridiplantae > Streptophyta > Magnoliopsida > Poales > Poaceae > Alopecurus > Alopecurus myosuroides. The sequence continues at coordinate 267,606,750 of CM054057.1, read as the reverse complement.
CTTTGACCGTCCTGTAGTCTTAATTTAAGGGACCAGGCGAGCCAGCCAACGGCCGCTGGCTAGTGGCCCCTTCGAACCATTGACTGACCACGCTGGCCAGTGGGCCCTTCGAACCGTTGACTGACCATAATAAAAGACGCGGGCCAGTGGGCCCTTTTGACAAAAAAATGTGACCAGTGGGCTTAATAAAAGACGTGGGCCTGGACGCGGTTGGGGAAGGGGAGGCCGGCTCGGGATTGGGAGACAGGAGCCCAAAAAAACGTGGGGCCTGGACGCGAAAACTGAACGATTATATTTGTTTTTGTCAAAAAAGTATCCATCCCGGTCCATTCAACGAACCGGGACGACCTCCCTGGCCCAGGTTCGCCACGTGGCCTATCCTTACCATTCCGGGTCCTGGCACAACCGGGACCAATGGGACGGGCCATTTGTCCCGGCCAGCCCATCCCGGTTGCACAACCGAGACAACTGGCCCTTACGACCCGGGACAAAAAGCCCTCTTTCCACTAGTGGCGGCTTCGCGTGGCAAATGCAACTTTGTGAATAAACATTTATTAAATAGCAGGATGTAAAATATAAAAACCTAATAAAACATGAAAATATCTCACTTCATCAACGGAACATCGACGGATTAGATATGGAGCTACCGGTACCCTGGCCTCCAAATAGAGTTTTCGAATTAGACACACCGTGTGTGCATATATAAGCATGTCTCATTTCTGTTACATGAATCCAAAATATCTACCCCTTGGTGAGTACACGCTGTCATTAGTTTATACTACCTCTGTTCCATAATGTAACCCTTTTTAGCAAGATAAACTAGTTAGCTAAAAATACTTACATAATGGAACGGAGGGAGTAGCTAGGACGCATATTGGGAATATATGCATGCGTTTTTCACTTCCTTGCAATGGGTGGCCACCGGAAATATGTTGAGAGACGATTGTTAGCTTTTGGCCCTTATGTCGTAGAACATGCTAACATAAGATATGTACCCATCCGAAGGCCGAAACCCTTTTGCCGGTGAAATTAGGGGTTGTTGACATGCATCACAATGACATCCAGTTACTTGGAAAAAACTTGTGCGATCGTGTCTTCATTTTGCTTATCCACACATGGCTGGCAAAGTACTAGCGGCTTAGACGGGTGCATTGTGTAATCGCACCGAGGCCGTACAATCCCCCCATGATGGCTAGCATGCAAAGGTGGGGACTAAAACGACTAATCCAATTTTTTTTAAATGGTAAATACAGCCTCTTTATCAAGCGATGCATGCGTATTTTACATTAAAAAAGAAGTATCCACTATAAAAATGAATTACAGCTCAACGATCAGATAAAGTGGCTACAAAGATCAGGCACCAAAAGAACGTAAACATTTGATAGCTATCCATTCTAGTCATCTAGCATGCAACCATCCACCCATCACTGGTAGAAAAAAGGCCTTCCATACGCCTCCATCAGTCCCCAAACGTCGCGCACCGTGACTAATGAGTCTTTAGTCCCGGGTCGGGAGGAGACCCGCGACAGAAGGTCATGCGTCGCGGGTTGGGAAGCGTGTTGAGGCGCGTGGAGGGCATTAATTCCGGTTGGCGTGGCCGCCCGGGACTAATGGTCCTTTAGTCCCGGTTGGCGTGGTTACCCGGGACTAAAGATCAAACTGCTCGCCTACCCGCGGCGGTTTTTATTTCGCGAGCGAGGCAGAAGGGCGCCATTGCTACAGTGCGCGTCCGAGTCTCTGTTTCTTCCTCTCTTCTCTTCTCTTCCCTCTCTTCGATCTTCCTCCACCAAGCACACCATGGCTTAAGTTTGAGAGAGATACACGGGTCCCACACCATGCGGCAAGCGTCTCGACGTGTGCTACACCAACATTTGCGAGAGTATCCCCGGTGCTCTTGAGCATTTGACCAATCTCTATTTCTCCTCTCCCGATGAACACCGGTTCTTCGGGCTTGATCTGGAGTATACGGCGGATCAACGGGATGTTGCCGTCATCCAGATTGCGTTCAAGGAGTCCGTTTTGGTCTTCCAATGGTCAAGTTAACGCACATCTTCGATTTGTTTGTTGCATTTGAAGAATACATGTGTTGCAACATTTCTAACACGTATCAAATTTTTGTTGTTGCAGTAGTTCAAAGAATTCTCCGGCACTTGTTGATTTTCTTGTCAACAAGGGGTATGACTTTTGCAGCGTCGACATCATGCAAGACCGTCCGAAGTTGATGCGCTTGGGTATTGTGATACGTGAAGATCACTACATTGATCTTCAGGATCTTATCCAGTTGAACGGGCCAAAGACCGGGATGGCTCGCATGGCAACTGCCTTAATCCACGAGGGCTACGAAACCATGAAGTCTGGTTTCCCCTCGAGGAATCACTTGTATTGGGAGAAGACCCCACTGGACTTGACAAACGTCAAGTATGCAGCCATAGATGCGTACGTCTCCTACGAGTTGTTCCGCATCTACTCGACGGAGCCATAGATGTATGCGTTCGATATATATGCATGTAATGGGTATCTTAGTATGTAATGGATATCTTAGTATTGTGAGACTTATGTTTGTGTTATGTGTGATCGTAAGACTCTATGTTATGAATGTGATATGATTGTGTTCTATTCATGATTGTGAAGTCTCTACTCGTATTTTACTTGTGATTTAATTATCACTTGTCTTTTGTTGTTCGTAAAACTATTTTTGTTTCCTAGTTTTAAATGACTTGGAAAAATTTGCAAAGTGTTGCAAAGTGTAATGGATATTATTTATATATTAATTCCTAGCTATACTATTTCTATATTATGTCAAACACACGTTTCAAAACAAGCAAAAACAAAAACACATCAAGAAAACAAACAAAAACACATCAAGAAAACAAAACAGACAAACTACAGTTTCTATATATCTGTTCACCAAAAATTAATCTAAGCCAGGAAAAAATATATCTAGTCAAATACGAAACTCATCAAGTATTAAAATGAATTAGTATTATTTTTCTTAATTTTTTGATATATTATTTGTATTTTTTAAGATTTAAAAATGAATTAGTTTTATTTTTCTTTATTTTTTGATATATTATTTGCATTTTTAAGATTTTAAAATGAATTAGTATTATTGTTCTTAATTTTTTGATATATTATTTGTATTTTTAAGATTTTAAAATGAATTAGTATTATTGTTCTTAATTTTTTGATATATTATTTGTATTTTTAAGATTTTAAAATGAATTAGTATTATTGTTCTTAATTTTTTGATATATTATTTGTATTTTTAAGATTTTAAAATGAATTAGTATTATTGTTCTTAATTTTTTGATATATTATTTGTATTTGTAAGATTTAAAAATGAATTAGTTTTATTTTCTGAATATTTTGATATATTATTTGTATTTTTTAAGATTTAAAAATGAATTAGTTTTATTTTCTGAATATTTTGATATATTATTTGTATTTTTTAAGATTTAAAAATGAATTAGTTTTATTTTCTGAATATTTTGATATATTAATAGTATTTTTAGAAATAATACAAATTAAAAAGTTAATGTTTATTTATTTATTCAAAAAATTTAATTACATCATTACTTTTGTTTATTAAAAGATTTATTTGAAATTCAAACAATAAAGAAATGTGGCATCGACCAACATGTTAATAAGATTGATATGATACTACTATCACATACATTCGTGCAAAACACTTGGATGCGGGACGGTATGGAACTCGGAAGTTAAGCGTGCTAGTGCTAGAGTAGTGGGAGGATGGGTGACCGAGCGGGAAGTTTGACCATGAGTAAGTAATTTGACTAGAGATAATTGTAGTTAGACGCTAAGCAAATAATACAAATTCTGAAAAAAAAAGGGTGTGAAAAAAGGGAGAGAAAAAATGGTGTGAAAAATAATTAGAAACCCAAATGAATTAAGGAAATAACGAAATAAAGTCTAGTCCCGGTTCAGGTGGCCAACCGGGACTAAAGATCCTCCGCCCCCGGCTCCGCCACTCGCCCACGTGGCCGGGCCTTTAGTCCCGGTTCGTAATCGGCGCGACTATAGGGGGGGTCTTTAGTCGCGCATAGCTAGTCCCGGTTGCGCGGCCGGGACTTTTGGCCCTGGCGAACCGGGACTATATGCCTATTTTCTACCAGTGCATGCTGAATATAGCCCGAACGACCGTCATCAGCTGAGAGCATCCGGCATCCAAAAGTCCACGTTGGTCTTCTGGCAACAGGAAATACCACATGTGGATCCAATGCGTAGCCCGATGAACCACTTGCAAAAAATATCCCACCACCAAATTGTTAAAGATAACATCATTTCGGCATTTCCATATTGCCCAAAGAAAAGTACATACAACAATGCGAGTACTAGCTTTTGTAGATTTATCTACCCTATTTAACCATGTACCAAACATGTTATTAACACTAGCGGGTGGAGTGATGCTAAAAGTAAAATGAACTAATCTCTAAATCTTTCTAGCAAACTCGCAATGAACAAACAAATGATCAATTGATTCACCTGCGTCACAGAACACTCATTTTTTACAGCCTGTCCATCTTTGTTTAGCAAGATTGTCCTTAGTAAGAAATTCCTTTCGATACAGAAACCACATAAAAATCTTTATCTTTAGTGGTATCTTTAATTTCCACAAATACTTATGCAGAAATCTAGTGTTACCATTCATAAGGTCCTTATATAAAGATTTTACTGTGAAAACACCCGAGCTCGTCAATTTCCAAGAAAAAGAATCTCGCTTGTCCGTGAAAGACACCGCCATCAGTCTCTTCGCCAGGTGTAACCAGTCAACCCATCTATCTCCGTATAGGGAACGCCAAAAATCAATATTTAGTTTCTCCTGACCTAGAACACTAGCTACCAACACATTTTTATTACGCACAATATTAAAAAGAGCAGGATACTGGATACCTAGGGATGTCCGTCTAGCCAGGGATCCTCCCAAAAACGAACACTTTGGCCATTGCCGAGTAAAAGAAACATGCTACTTAACTCTCATAATTCCCTTCCAGAAAGGAGAGTCGATAGGTTTAGTATCCAACGGCGTGAGCGGTTTCCCTTTAATATACTCGTTGTGCAGTAATTTGTGCCACAATCCTTCTCCAGTTAACAGTTTAAGTATCCATTTACTTAGTAAACACTTGTTCTTGACATCTAGGCATTCAATCCCAAGACCACCCTGGTCTTTAGGATGACAGACGATGTTTCACTTAGTCAACCTATATTTCTTCTATGTCTGGTCACTTTGCCGAAAAAAGCGAGATCTATAGAAATCTAATCTCTTTTTAACCCCGATAGGTATTTCGAAAAAATAGAGAAGGAACATTGGTAAACTTGAAAGGACCGAGTTAGTAAGAACAAGACGATCTCCATAAGAGAGCAACTTTTCTATCCAAGAACTCAGCTTGTGCTAAAACCAGTCCTCCGCCGGTTTCCATTCTTTATTAAGAAGTTTGCGATAATGAATTGGGATACCGAGATACTTAAAAGGCATGGCACCAAGCTCGCACCCAAATATATTTCTATATTCCCCCTGGACATCATTGGCCTTTCCAAAACAAAAAATCTCACTTCTATGAAAATTGATCTTCAACCCCGACAACTGCTCGAAGATGGACATAATTCACTTCATATTAACCGCTTTTTCCACATCATGGTCTAAAAACAGAATAGTATCATCAGCGTCTGAAGAATCGAAACCCCCTTCCAACATGTGCGGAATCGATCCTCCAACTTTCCCATCCTCCTTTGCCCTTGCAATAAGTATGGGCGATAACGGATCCCCCTGACGCAAACGTTTTAACATTTGGAAATAATGACCAATGTCATTATTCACTCTAATCCCCACACTTCCTCCTTGCACATATCTAGCCGCCCAATCACACCACTGTGGGGTGAAACCTTTCATACGTAGTGTTGGAGAAATTTCCAGTTGACTTTATCGTACGCTTTCTCAAAATCAATTTTGAGTAAGATACCATCAAGTTTTTCCATTTTAGCTCATGAATAATCTCGTGTAGGACTACAACCCCTTCCAATATATTCCTTCCTGGAAGGAATGCAGATTGAGAAGGGCGGGTAACTCCTTGTGCAATCGAACTCACCCTATTTGTTCCTACTTTGGTAAAAATCTTAAAACTCACAATATATTGTAATCCCCTTGATTCCTTTGGTTGGAATTTGATACGATGATTCATAAACACAATATATTGGGTTTTTATGGTTGTTGCACTATCAAAAAGATCTCCAGAATCAAGAAATTAAATGATTTTATTGCTCACTCTGGCTATAGATTAAGGAGTTCCCTCTAGTGTCGCCCCATCTAGGAGACCGAGCGAGAAAGCCTAGACCGATTCGAGGTCGGTTGCACGCAGGATCTGGTTGTCACCGTTGCGGATTTGCATGCTTGGCGGGACTTTCATCCAGTGCTCCTCCTTTGCAAGGTCGGCCTCCGACGAGGTTGTTGTCGGTGGTGGGTCGGACGGGGACTATGGACAGAGGGCCAATACTCCGGGAATCTCCAACCGGCCACCTGAAACCTCCCGCAAAAGTTAGACGGACAGCCAACCGCCATCCGTAAAGCCAACCCAAACATCTGAACAACCCGACAATCGCTAAACCCAGCCATATTTGGGGTGGGTTTGGGGTGGTCCGGCAGCACCCCGACAGCCCGCCACGTCGGATTCTGCCTACCCCTAACCCACATATATCGCCTCATACAACACTCTGGAGAAAACCCTAGCTCCACTCTCCGTCTATCCCCTTTCACTCTACTCTCTTTCCCGTTGTCTCCACTCGACCATGGCCAGCACCGGCAGCGGATCTTGGACTGAGATGTACTGGGATGCATTTGTAGTAGAGGAGGCGGAGCTTTCAATCGGAGCTGTGGAGGAGAAGAAATCCCCGTCGCCGGCAGCTGATTTCATGACCGCCAGAGACGGAGCTGGAGAGGTTCGTGCTTCGTGTGTGGACGGACCTCCGCGGCAGCAGTCTGGCGGGATTCCGAGAAGGAGATAATGCCATGCAAAGACCCATAGTCGGATGGCACGCCGCACCCGGCAGAAGGAACACAAAGCAGCCGATACCAAACCCAAGTCTGATATAGAGATGGAGGCGCGCTCCCTGCGGGATGCGGCGGAAAGAGCGGCGTGCATCAGTCCGATGCTCGCATCTGTATCTCTGTCGAAGCCTCTTCGTTTGTGGTGAACTATGTCTCCTCTTTGATGAACCGTCGAATTTTGTTTGATGTATTCAGCCGTTGAACTGTTGAACTATATCTGTCCGTGGATGATCAATGTTGCATCGTTAATTTTGATTTGGGGGTTGTAATTTGCGGAATATGGATGGTTGGCACACTTTTTGGGGTTGCCCGGTCACTGTCCGCGGACAGTTTGGGGGCGGTTGGAGAGGCTCTTAGCGGTGTACCACTGCGGCTGTGAGGGTAGCGTGGGGGCCGGTCTTGGCCTCAGTGATAACAGTTTCGGTTATAAGGAGGCGGCCTTGCGATCTTGGATTTGCAGCAAGGGTGGACTTTATTGGTTCTTGTTGCCCATTCAAATCTTTTCAAAACCTAGCCAGAGGCACAGTCTTTATGGAGCTCAAGGTCGGGGAGCTTCGGATTCAAATAGAGGTTCCATGTGACATGATCTGGTGGTGGTCCACTACATCTCTAAGGCTGGAGGGAGTAAAAAACTTTCGCAGCTTCTTTGCTTCTTCAATACTAATTACACCCCCGACCCTCCCACCCCCGTGGCGGCGCCGCCGATGCCACCGGGGTGCTCCCCCTAGCCGCCTCCAGTCCCCCTACCCACGCCCCCTACCTGTCGTCGCCGCCGCCCTATGTGTCACAGGGCAAAGTCCCGGGTGGCGGGGCAGCGCCGGTGGCCCTTCTTTGGCCGGCGGCTGGCTAAGGTGGGGCGGCCCTTCTCACCCAGCGTCTCCGGGGATGGTGGCGGCGGTCGTCCTCTTCGTCGGAGATGGGTTGCGTTTGGCGGACCTCCGGTTGTATCTCCGAGGGAAACCTCAGATCCCAGCGGGATCGAGCGATGGTGGTGTCCTGGCGTCGTATTCCCTCTTGCGGGCATCGCTTTGGAGTCTTCACCGGATGGAGGGACCAGCGGTGGTGGGGCCGAGGATGTGGCAACCTCGACTTTCCAGGTCATCGGACCTATGGATCAGGATCTGAAACGGCTTGCGGCCGGGAGGAGGTCGCTATCAGCAGCCGATGCTGCATGGCAGCGTGGTTGCTTGCAGCTGGTCTAGCGGCGGCGCGCTGGCCGCAATTTGCTCGCTGCGGTGTCGTTGACACCGCAGGAGTTTGGAGATGGGGCGGCGTCCTGGCTTCTTCGACAGTGGTGGTCTTCGTGGTCATGTGGATGATGCGATGGCTGATCTTCGAGATGGTGATGGTGTCGAATCCCTGACTCAACAAATCCCTTCGGTGAACCTATCGGGTTTCGATTAGGAGAACCCATGAGCGCTGGTGGAATCGTCGGCTAGACAGGGGGCGAGATTTACCCAGGTTCGGGGCCCTCGTAGAGGTAAAACCCTTACTCCTGCCTCTTGTCGATCTGTATTGATGATTGGATCGGTTACAAAGGTGGTGCTCGAATCGAGAGTAGGTCTCGAGTTCAAGGCTTTAGGTCGTGCGGTATTGCTTGGTCCTCTCTCGGGGGCTCTCCTGGCCTTATATAGGCGGCCAGGTCTCGAGTTCTACCCGGAGAGGACTCGAACCCTAGCTAGGTCGGTTACATGTTTCCTAGCTTAACCCGCAAGTTTAGTGCGGGTGGGCTTCACGTGGGCCTTCTGGAGTATTCCAAGGGCTCCTCTTCTTGGGCCTTCACCTTGGGCCTGAGAGGGGGTGTCCTTATCCGCAGGATCCAGAATCCATATCTTCGTCAGTAGCCCCCGACCTTTTGCTCGAGTGAGATTTTTCCAGTCGAGTAGACGGTCCAACCTTTCTTGGCCTTGCTTTTTCTTTTGAATAAACAGCTTGGCTGCTTACTGTTTTAAAGGGTGTGTTCCCTGTGCAATGATTCCTTATGCTCGAGTGTTGAGCGACTTAGGTGCCTGTTATTGCGGCTTTATTTGCAGAAGGATGCGGCACAGTAGCTTGGCTCTCCCGAGAGATCAGGGCCAATTAATTGCGACTAGGGCAAAAACATTCCTGGCCTACACAGATTCGAGACCTCCGACTCGAACCCGATAAGGTGATTGTTGCGACTGGGCCGTTGTGGACTTCGAGTCGAACTTAACCTATGAGGGTACCCGGCGCGTACGCTAGGATTTTTCTTTGTGTTGTTGACACGGAATTATACCGGAGGACGCAGCTTTTGAGTGCGATTCCAGGCGCTTAAGAGAGATCTTTTTGGGTCTTACCTTCATATTCGAAGAATATGGCATCCGGATGTGCCTAGTCGGCTGAACAACCCAGGTTTTTATGTTGTAAGATATCATGTGTAAAAAAGAGGCAGGTTATATCTACCCGAATGACAGTTTGAGTTTCAACCGAAAGGATTTCCGTGCTGAGGAAAGTTATGCTCATATGAAAGAGTTTTCATGCTTGGAGTGCCGTGACCATACGAAAGGGTTTTCGTGTATAGGGCATTTTTCTCTTGTCTTAAAGAGGTCTTGTGTTATGATTTGTTTCTCAAAAGAGTTGCTTTTAGTCGAAGGAATTTTCATACGAAGTTGTTTTCGTGTTTGAATTCTCCACCCGACAATTCTTGAGCTTGATGTCGCGTGCCATGACGTCATGGCGCACCTTTCTCCTCCCGATGGGACGTGACAGAGTGGTAGCAGATGGGCTGGCCCACTTAGTCATCTTTTTGACCAGGAAACGAGACGCCACTTCCGTTTTTTACGCGAACCGCGCAGTAAATGCGCAGGATCTTCTGTTAAGATCGTGGCATGGAACAGCGTTCACCGTCCCTTCGTTTCATCTTCACACGTGGTGGCTGCGATACGTGCCACGTAGCACATCGAGTGGTTGAGATTGACCCGCTCCGTGTATAAATACGAGACTTAGCGCTGCAGTAAAATTTTCCCAGCCTTCGCCTTCAACCATCTTCTTCCTCGTGCTCATCTTCCTCCTTGCGCTCGAGCTCATACTGTTAGCCATGGCTGGAGGCAAAAGACGTGGTGCCGCCGCTTCCGCATCCGGAGAAGTTTCCGCGCAACCTGCGCCTCGAGCTGGCGACTGGCGCTCGCCCAATACCCCGCGAAGAGCATCAAGGAGATGCAGCGGGAGGGGCTGCTGCCGGCTGAATCTGAGAAGCGGGTGCGCCTCGGGAAGAAAGAAGAGGTACCAAACCAACAGTCGAACGAGCGGGTGGTCTTCGCGGACCACGTGTCTCGGGGTCTTTCCTTCCCTCTCCATCCTTTTCTCCTCGGGTTGCTGTATGTCTATGGCATACAGCTTCACGATCTTCCTCCGAACGCGGTGCAGCACATTTCGTGCTTCATCGTGTTCTGCGAATGCTTCCTTGGCATTCTCCCTCATTGGGTGCTTTGGAAGGCCCTCTTCAAAGTTCGCATCTTCCGCGAGAAATCGCGGGTGGACTCCGAGCCTGGCGAGCCGCTACGCACAGGTGGCTTCGGGATCCAGGCGCGACTGGAAAGCAGCTACTTCAACATGCACTTCGTCGACTCCGCCCAAGGCTGGTGGAAAAAGTGGTTTTACGTCATCAACAACAACTCGGGTGGGATCGTGGAATTCCACCCGTTCGCTGTTTTGAAGAGGCGGAAGTCCTGGGCGCACAAGCTGTCAGCCGAAGAAACCCAGGTTGTCACGCCCCTACTCGCAAGAGTGTCCGCTCTCCGGGATCAAACCGCTGGAGTGGTACTCAATGGGCTGCACCTGGCGAGTATTTTTCTGAAGCGCAGGATCCAACCGCTGCAGCAAAGGCCTTCCACCATGTGGGAATACCAAGGCGCCGAAGATCCTAGCCGAGTGAGCCGCGAGGAACTTTCGAACGTTGAGTTCGAGAATAAAATCGCGGCTGTCACCAGCTTGAAGGTGGGGGAGAAGTTCCCCGACTACACAGTCGAAGCCTTCGACGCTTCGAAACCTCCACCAGCCGCGGTTAGTTTTATCCTTCCTGTCTGTCATTATTTTCTTCTTTGCTTTGAGCTTTGGTCGACTGAAATTTTTCTTGCCTTCCTCTGCCTTCTTTGTAGAGCTTAGCAGTGGCGAACTGCTACCCGCCAGTTGCGGGAGAGGACGCCTCGGAGTTATTGGCGAGTCACCTGGACGGCTTAGCCGATACCAGTGTAGCCGATGCTTCCTCGAGCTCCGAGGACGATTCTTCGGATGATGCGGAGGGCTCGAATGGAGGCCTTCATCATTGCAAGCGTCATCGGGTAGAGGACGATAACGAGGCCACTTCCAAGGATAATTCCTTAAAAGGAATCGCCCGGGAAGGCCCCTATCTCCGCGACTCCACTTCGCTCCCTCGCCCCTTCACCTTCATTCCCAGTAATCGCAACCGCTTGGAACGCGGATTTGCTGGATGAAGACGAAGACGACGAGTAAGTTATTTTCCTCGTTATTAGTCGAACGTTTTTTCTTCTGCGCTTATGTTTGATTCCTTGTTCTTCTTTGCTGCAGTGTGCAGGCCATCATCCCTCGCAGGTACGCTTCTTCTGTTCCTCCCGAAAAGAGGAACAAAGCAGGAACTGCGGGTGAGACTCCCAATGCTGGCACCGTCCAGAATTCTCCCAGCGCAGCCCCCAAAGCGGCGACTGCGGAACGTGAAGCTCCTAGCTTTGCCGCCAGGACTTCAGCTTCGAAAGAAGTGACGGACAGCTCCGCAGATCCTCTCTCCCGCGCCACGGGCCAGGTAAACTTTGTACTTTGTCTTCGAATTTTTATCTGGTGCACGACAGTGCTCCCGATGGGAGTAGCCCCCGAGGCTGTAGTCGATTGCTTGCGATCGGCTACAGGCTCAAAATCTTGTTTTATTTTCTTCGTCTTGATTTTTATCGGGTGCACGACAGTGCTCCCGATGGGAGTAGCCCCCGAGGCTGTAGTCGATTTAATTCAATCGGGTACAGGCTCTAATTTATATCTTCTAATTCTTCTACTTCTGTACTACTGCAGTCGCTTGTTGACTCGCTTGCGGCGATTGGTCGCCGCGTTGTTCTTGCCGAATCGGAATGTGAGAGGCTTCAGTCACACTGCAGTCGATTCCACACCGAGAACGAGCTCCTTAAGAGTAAGTCTCATTGTCTTCTCTTGTTTCTGTTCTCGTGTCCATTCTTGATGTCTAAAAAATGTTATTGCGCAGCTCAACTTGAACATTCGGAGTCCGAGAAAGTCAAGCTCTCTGAGCGGGCAACCACTCAGGAAACTGATTTGTCGGCTATTCGACAAGAGCTGGAGGCCTCCCGCATGCGGTCGGAGGATCTTGATAGGCAACTTGCGGATGCGAGGAAAGCTTTGAAGGATCAAGAGGAAGCTGGCAATAAGGCCGATTCTGACCTTGTCACGTTCCTCCGTCCCCTTGCTGAGCGTCTCGCGGGTAAGTGGCCTAGGTTTTCGCAATTGTATCTTTTATCTTGGTGAACTTGCGAAATTTTGACATTCTTTTCCTTTGCAGGTCTTCTGGATGTTCCTTTGGAGATCCCTGGGATCCAGCGGGTAGATGTGCTAACCGACACACTTTCTCAACTCAAGAGGCACGCCGAAGGAGTGTGCTCCTTGGTTGGCGATGCCACCCAAGTGTTGTCGCAACTGCACAATCGCTTCCTCGCCAACGCTGTACCTCCATCCGCGCTAGACGACTTGCTGAAGATCTTCTCGGAGGGCAATCTCCTGGATGCTTACGCAGTCGCCCAGTCGGAGTCTGGCGCGAAGACTGCGATCCAGTTCGCGCTGGCACACGGAGTCCGGTTTGGAGGAAGCCTACTCGGCTCTTCCAGTCGACCCCTCGACGGGCAAAAAGGTACGGCTCTCTCGTTTTGGCGAGCAGGCCACCATTCTTGCTCGGAAGCTGTCTGAGCTATTTGCTCGACTGAAAGGAGGGGCGACTGCCGCTAGTGGGAGCACCACTGTAGCTTCGTAGTTTTGTTCTTCTTTTTCCTTTCCTTCGTGAATGTAATGAACCTTGGGATGTATTCCCGTATTTTCATTGTCTTTAATCGAAGTGTTCGTTCTGGAAATTGCTTCCCGTAGTTTGTGTATTTCTCCCGATGGGAGTAGCCCCCGAGCACTTTTGTCGGATGTGCGACTAGAAATACTTCGAATAGGGCTTCTTACTTCTTTCCTTGTATTCTTCCAGGCTACTGGGGTAGTTGCAGAATCTTCAAGTGGACATGCTACTCCAGTAAATCCCCTTGTTGCCGCCGTTGGCACCTATGCTGGTCTTCGTGATAAGGTCCGGGAGGGTGAGCGTCAGCTTAAAGCTCTGCGCGGTATAGCCGATGTGGCGAAGTCCAAGCAGAAACTGGCGGCTGAACGCCAGCAGTTTCTGATGGATGAATTATCTTTGGTTGCGAGGGATTTGCTATGTAAGTAATACAGCCCCGTGTCTTCTCTTTGCTTTGTTTCCTTAGCTGATCAAGCATGCTTGCTCTTCAGTTGTCAGACCGGATGACAGGGAAGAAAAGCAGTGGGTGGAAAACCACATTGTTCAGGAGGCTGGTAGCTCAAAACCTCATGCGAGTAACTTCTGGTCTGATCGGAGTCAAGGATTTGTGATGGCCACCTTGAAGTTCCGTGTTCTGCAAGCGAGAATTCTCGTGAGTTCTTTTCACGAGGTCCTGATCGCGATGAACGCTGCTTTCTACCCACTCGAAAGGGGTCCCAAAGACTGGAGCTATCTTCTCTGGTTGTTTGGACGTGAGGGAGAGGTTCGCGCGTGTGTGCGCAATCAAATGACATGCGGCGCGGTTGTAGCTCTATCCTTTGTCCGAATATGGTATCCTGAAATAGATTTTAACGCCGTAGCCAGGCTCCCAGATGATCCAATCGATGATATTTCCCCCTTCTATGATGCTGTTCGTCCCGCAGCGGAGAAAATCATCCGATTGTCCTCTGAGGAGGTAGATAGAGTTTTAGCGACTGAGAATGCTCAGCGCTTTGATTGATTGTCGGATGTGCATATCCTGTAACCTTGTATAGTTTGTAAAACTGTTGTAAGGTGTATAACCTTGTATGTATGCTTTTTTCCTGTAATGCTTAGTTGTAGGTGTAGCCCCCGTGTGTTTATGGGGTGTGTTCCTGTAACTTTTGAGAGTGTAAAAATAGGAAGTTGCGAGTGAATATGATGGAGAAACCATGTTTTTATTGCGATGACTGAGAAGCCATGTATTCGAGCTACAAGAGTGGCTACCATAGCCTTATTTGTTGTGAGAACAAGTAAACCTAGGGATAAAATTTGCGGAGGTGTGCAATATTCCAAGGATTGGAATAGATTCCTCCAGTCGATGGATTCTTCAGCCTGTAGGCTCCACCTGGGATGACTTCGTGTATGATGAAGGGTCCTTCCCAGGGTGGTTCGAGCTTGTGTCCTTCCTTCTGCTTGAGTCGCAGCACTAGATCTCCAACCGCGAATGCTCTGTGGCGTATGCGGCGACTATGATAGTTTCGCAGGGACTGCTGATATACTGCGGATCTTGCGAGTGCGATGTCCCGCATCTCGTCGAGTGCATCCATATCTTCCGCGAGTGCCCTGTTAGAGGTTTCTTCGCTGAATCGAATGTCCTCGGGGAGGACTGCTTCTGCCCCGTATACCATGAAAAATGGCGTGTATTTTGTAGATCGGTTAGGAGTTGTGCGGAGGCTCCATAGTACGGAGGGTAGTTCGTCTGCCCAATGTCCTGCGGCGGGGTGTAGACGATCGAGTAGGCGCTTCTTGATGCCAGCCGAAACTAAGCCGTTGGATCTCTCCACTTGTCCGTTCGTTTGCGGGTGGGCAACTGAAGCAAACTTGAAGTTGATGCCCTTTTCCTCGTCGAACTGTTGCGTTTCCTTTGCTGTGAAATTTGTACCATTGTCTGTAATGATGTCGTGTGGCACATCAAATCTGCATACAATGGAGTCGAGGAACTTGACGGCGCATTGGGCACTAGCCGAAGTTACTGGCGTGGCCTCGATCCATTTGGTGAATTTGTCGACTGCGACCAGCAAGTGTGTATATCCTCCAGGGGTGGACTTGCGTAGTGGTCCAACCATGTCTAGCCCCCATTGTGCAAAGGGCCAGGCAATGGGTATCATGTGCAATTCCGTAGCAGGTGCATGCGGTCTTGGTGCGAATCGCTGACAGGCATCTCGCATCGTTCGACCAGGTTCTTTGCATCGGTAGCTGCTGTCAGCCAGTAGAATCCTGCTCGGAAGGCCTTTCCCATTATTGTTTTCCAGCTAGCATGATGTCCGCAGTCTCCTTGGTGGATGTCATGGAGCAATTCTTTGCCATCTTCGGGTGCGATGCAGCGCTGAAGTATTCCCGAGATGCTTTGCTTGTATAATTCCCCATTGACTACCCGAAAGGATTTGCTGCGTCTGATTATTTGTCGAGCCTCGCGTGGGTCAGCCGGGAGCTGTCTGTTGGTCAGGTAGTCGAGATATTTCTGCGTCCAGACTGGCTCGACCAGAAAAACCTGTCGTGATATGTTATGAATGAGCTCGATGAGGGCGATTTGCGGGCTGACCTCTGTTTCTGGCACTGCTAGTGCTTCTGCAGTTTTCTTGATTTTGACCGATCGCTTGATCATCCGTTCGAAATATATTCCTGGTGGTATGGGTGTATTCGTGGAACCCATGTTTGCCAGTCGATCTGCTTCTTCATTGCTGGATCTTGCGATGTGCTTTAGCCCGTATCCTTTGAAACTTCCTTCGAGTAGATTGTACATGTCGCGATACGCGATCATGTTTTCGGCGATTGCGTCACACTCTTTCATCGTCTGTTGCACAATGAGATTGGAGTCGCCGTAGATCATTAAGCGAGTAGCTCCACAGGCGATTGCCATCTTCATCCCGTGCAACAAGGCTTCGTATTCTGCGTCGTTGTTTGATGCCGGATCATCTTGTGGAAAGTCCAGTCGTAGGACGTATTGCAGCTTGTCTCCCCGAGGGGATATAAGAACAATTCCAGCTCCTGCTCCTTCGTTTCTTTTGGACCCGTCAAAGTACATTATCCAATTGCTCGTGTACTCGGGTGGTCCTGGCGTTTGCAGTTCTGTCCATTCGCTTAGGAATTCAACAAGTACCTGGGATTTGATTGCGCTGCGTCCTGCGTAAGTGATGTCCCAAGCGCCCAACTCGATGTTCCATTTTGCTATTCTTCCAGATGCCATAGGGTTGTTCATGATCGTCCCGAGTGACGCATCATTAACCACTGTAATGGCGTGTTCCTGGAAATAATGTTTGAGCTTGCGGGCTGTAAGAACGACTCCATATGCGAGATTCTGGTAATGAGGGTATTGTTGCTTGCATGGTGAGAGCACTTCGCTGATGTAATAGATTGGACGTTAAACTCCGTACGCTTTTCCCCTCAGGTCGTTCGACCACGATTGCTGTGCTGATGACCTGGTTTGTGGCGGCTAGGTATAGGAAAAGTGGCTCCCTTTCTCTCGGTGTTGCGAGGACGCGCCTACTTTGCAATGACCGCTTCAAATCTGCGAATGCTTGCTTAGCTTCTGATGTCCACTCGAATTTGTCTGTCTTCTTTAACAACTTGTAGAAGGGTAGTGCTTGCTCCCCCAATCGTGCGATGAATCTGCTTAGGGCGGCTAATCGCCCTGCGAGCTGTTGGACTCCGCGCAGATTGGTTGGCTCCTTCATGGTTAAGATGGCTTGTATTTTCTCCGGGTTGGCTTCAATGCCTCTGGCGGATACCAGGTACCCGAGAAGTTTTCCTGCCAGAACGCCAAAAACACATTTGGTCGGATTGAGCTTGATCCTGTATGCATTGAGGGCGTCGAATGTTTCTTTAATATCCTCGAGGAGTGTGTCCTCAACTCGAGTCTTGATGACGATGTCGTCAACATACACTTGCACGTTCTTGCCAATGAGGTTGGCGAGGCATCTTTGCATGCAGCGCTGATATGTTGCGCCTGCGTTCTTCAGCCCGAAGGGCATTGTTGTGTAGCAGTAGACACCGTGAGGTGTGATGAATGCTGTCTTTTCTTCATCCTCCTTTTTCATTCGGATCTGATTGTATCCCGAATAGGCGTCCAGGAAGGAGAGGCGTTGGCAGCCTGCTGTAGAATCCACGATCTGGTCGATTCGCGGGAGGGGAAAATTATCCTTGGGGCAATGCTTATTTAATGACGTGTAGTCGATGCACACCCGAAGGATATCCGTGTTCTTTTTGGGGACCAACACCGGGTTTGCTAACCAAGTGGATATCTTGATCTCCCTGATGAATTTCGCAGCTAGCAATCTGTTTACTTCTTCTCCAAGCGCCTTCTGCTTGGGTTCTGAAAATCTTCGCGTGGTCTGTTTGATGGGTTTAGCGTCTGGAAAGACTTCGAGTGAGTGCTCGACAAACTCCCTGGGTATTCCTGGCATATCTGAAGGCTGCCAGGCGAAAATTTCCCAGTACTCACGGAGGAGTTTGACGAGCGCGCTTTCCTATGCTTGCGAGAGGGTTGTTGAAACCATCGTTGTCTTCGTAGAGTCTGTCGGGTGCACTTGATGCTTTCGGGTGTCGCTGTTGGCGCTAAACTCTAGTTCAAGCGCGTTTTTCTTCGTGAGGGGCATCACGGAGTGATCCGTGGTTTTTGCCAGCTCTTGAAGTTCTTCTTGCATCCCGAAAGATTTTGCGATCTCGTTGAACTCAATGTCGCATTTGTTGGATTTCTGAAAGTATCCGTCAATGGTGATCACGCCATGTTCGCCAGGTAATTTGAGCTTCAGGTAGGCGTAGTGAGGTACTGCCATGAATCTGGCGAACGCTGTTCGACCCAAGATGGCGTGGTACTGTGAAGGCCAGTCGAAAACTTCAAAGTCGAGGAATTCTCTCCTGTAGTTGGTCTGCGTGCCTAGCACAACTTCTAGGTTGATTGTTCCGAGTGGACGGACTGCCTTGCCTGGAACTATCCCGTGGAAGGATGTTTCTGATTCCGGGAGGCCGTCCAAGTTCTTGTTCATCCGACGGAGTGTATCCGCGTAGATAATGTTGAGGCCGCTGCCCCCGTCCATGAATACGCGGGCTAAGTCGTAGTTGCCAATTTGTGCCTGGATGACGAGGGCGGCGTGTCCTGGTCGATAGACTCGTGGTGGGTGATCTTTCATCGAGAACGTGATTGGCTGGTATGCCATTTTCAGGTACTCGGTCTTTGTTGGCGGTGTCTGCACTGCCATGCATAGTTGCCTTGTGTTAGTCTTTTGAGCTCGGCGAGAGGGGCATACCTTCTAGATCATTGCGAGTTGTCCTGCCGGGTTCGGATACGCGTTGGCTCCGGTGTTCTGCGGTGGTGCAGGTACTGCGGCTAGCGCCATGTTTGGATTTGCGGGTGGAGGGGGTGGTGGTGGCGGCTTCAATCCTTGGTGCCCTCCTCCAGGAAGCGGCGGGTAATTTTGAGTGGAGGCGGATCTTTTCCTCCCGAGTGCGTCCGAGATGTCATGGAACTTTCGGCAATCCTTAAGCAGATGTGTTGCCTTAGTTTTGCCCGTGCGCTTATCTGTGAATAGATGTAGCGGGCAGTATGCATCGAGGTCTTCCTCGGGGGATTTTTCTTCAGCCTTTGGTCTCCACTCGCGATTTCCACGGCGACTGGAATCGCGGTTTCGCGTGAATTCCGCGGCGACCAACTCCTCTCTATCCTCATGATCGTAATACTTTCTTCTTTTCCTTCGACCATGACGGTCGTCATCGTGTGCGGGTGATGATGCTCTTTCGTTGCGCACCGCATCTTCTCCGTTGGCCCATTTTTCGGCTATGATCATTAGCTCTCCAATAGTCTTGGGTGCAGCTCTGCCTAGCTCCTCTCGAAAAGCGGTTCTTCTGGCGCCTTTTGCGAAGGCTTCGATCGCTACTTCTTCTGAGATAGTTCCCGCGGTATTCCTGAGCGTGGTCCATCGCTGGATGTACTCGCGTGTGGACTCGCCACTCTTCTGCTTGCATGCTCGTAGTTCTTCGATGGTAGCTGGCCTCTTGTAAGTCGACTGGAAATTTTTGCAAAGATCGCGGTGCAAATCATCCCACGATACGTAGCAAGATTTTGGTCTTCTTTCCAGCCAACTGCGGGCCGCGCCGGTAAGATGCGAATTGAGGTATTGCATAGCCGTATTCTTGTTCCCACGTTGGCATTTTACTGCCGTGAGGTAGTCGCTTAGCCACTGAGAGGGCTCGAGTGAGCCGTCGTACTTCGTCACCTCCGTGCTGAGCTTAAACCTTTTGGGTAGAGGTGCTTCGCGGATGCTGCGAGCGAAACAGAGTGCTCCGCAGGTTTCGTCGTGCGAGGAGCCGGACGAAGAGCGCTCGCGACATCGCGAAGCCCTTGCCTTATCCACCCTTTTTTGAGCGAGATCTGGTCGCGCGTCGTATTCTGGCCGGTCGCGGTCGTCATCTTTCCTTGGTTCCTTGCTTCGTTTTCTCGAGCGGCTGCTACGGTTCCGCGAGCTTTTGTCTCTCGGGCTATCTTCACTGCTGTTTCGACTGTCGCCGCGGCGTCTAGCTTCTTTTCCTCGGCCGCGGCGCGGTGACTTATCCTTCCTTGGTGAAGAGCTTCTGTGCCTGCGGGGCGTTTCTTTATCTTTCTCTTTCTCCCGTCGCTCCTTCTCCTGCTGCTCCTCGGCCTTCTTGCGATCGTGAGAGGCGAGCCTTGCGGCCGCCAATCCGAGTCCTTTTCGTATTTGCTTGTATTGCTCTGCCCGAGGGTCGCTTTCCGTCGGTTGGTTCATCTGCATGTAGGTTGCCGCGGCTAGAACCGCAGCAGCGGGGGTTTGCGGGTACACGTTGCCGTCATCGTCGACTCGCATGAGAGAAGGAGTGATTGATCTGTTTGTTTCGGGTATGGATTCATCGTTCCTGGATGTGGATGCATGTCCCTTCCTCGCGGGTCGGGTTCCGACCGAGGGTGTTACGGACAGCCCAGCTCGTCTTTGGCTTGATTCGTCCGCCGCTCTTCTTAGGCGGGCCAGATCTACCCGAGCGTCTTTGATAATCGTGGCTGCTCTCACTAGGTGGTAGTGGTAGGCGACCATGTCTTCGTGTGAGGATCCGGCTGCGGGTGGTTTGCTCGTTCGCATAGCCTCCTTTGCTCGTTTCCAGGATTCCCGCGAGACGCCGATTATGTTGCGCTCTGTCGCGCTGTGTTCTGTTTCCGAGCCTTGTTCCGATCCTGCCATGCAGACTTGAGCTAGTCGAAGCTCGTGCGTCCTAGGCGTAGGTCGAAGGTTTCCTTGAATTCTTGATGGTTCCTCTGTCGAGAGGGTGTGATAGTCGTTGGTGTTGAAGCGGATGGACTCGCCACTTTTCTCCAGGTGACGGCGTGAGTCGACAGCTCCAGATTCAGTTTCCGATTCATCCGAGAAGTGGAGGATCCCGTCCCTGTTCGTCACGAATTTGAGGCTCCCGAACGTCAGGGTGACGCTCTCCTCCAGATCTTCGAATACCGGGCGTGATTCCGGCGAGTGCGGTGTGACCACGACAGATCCGATCCGTACAGGATTGTTCGGAGCCATAGTTGTCGGTTTCCAACGGGAGTTGGTTGTCGATGAGGCCGAAGATGCCGGTGATCCAGCGCCCGCCGTTCCCACAGACGGCGCCAATTGTCGAATCCCTGACTCAACAAATCCCTTCGGTGAACCTATCGGGTTTCGATTAGGAGAACCCATGAGCGCTGGTGGAATCGTCGGCTAGACAGGGGGCGAGATTTACCCAGGTTCGGGGCCCTCGTAGAGGTAAAACCCTTACTCCTGCCTCTTGTCGATCTGTATTGATGATTGGATCGGTTACAAAGGTGGTGCTCGAATCGAGAGTAGGTCTCGAGTTCAAGGCTTTAGGTCGTGCGGTATTGCTTGGTCCTCTCTCGGGGGCTCTCCTGGCCTTATATAGGCGGCCAGGTCTCGAGTTCTACCCGGAGAGGACTCGAACCCTAGCTAGGTCGGTTACATGTTTCCTAGCTTAACCCGCAAGTTTAGTGCGGGTGGGCTTCACGTGGGCCTTCTGGAGTATTCCAAGGGCTCCTCTTCTTGGGCCTTCACCTTGGGCCTGAGAGGGGGTGTCCTTATCCGCAGGATCCAGAATCCATATCTTCGTCAGATGGACTTTGGCTTCGTAAGTCACAGTCGATGGCGGTATGGGACGTTCTATTCTGTGGTTGCAGAGTTCCGAGGCTGGCGGCGGTATGGGACGCCCCCTCCATTTCGAGACATGGTTCTATTCGACTACGCATGACGACTTCAGAGGAGCTGTCAAGTCATGCCTGGCCGGCGGTGGCTATATGCCTGATCCTGGCGGCAGGTGCTACGCACGACGTTTCTCCGCGGTAAGTCATGCCTGTTGTTGTTCGATAGAAGGTGGTGTGACAGCGGCTAGAGGCAGAGCGGTATGGGACGTCATTGGCCTCCAGTTTCTCCTCCAGTGGTATCTGGCTATTCGTTGGCTGGAGAGGTGGTGATGTAGAAGATTTGGTGTCGAGTCTAGACACTTCGGTCGAAACATCTCGGGCGAAGTTGACACGCGCTTGCGTCGTTACCTTGCTGAAGATGATGGTTCGAAGCTTGATTTTGGGGATGAAAATCCCGAGCTTGGTCTTTGATCGGACTCGTCATCATCGCCGCATGTGTGGCTTTTCCTTCTTGAAGGCTTCGTCTAGAAGTTGTGTATGTATCTTTGCTTTTATCTTTTGCCATTAGTTTAGAGGTAGTCTGGTGGAGGTGTTGTTGCGAGGCATGCGGCCTCGGGTTTGTTTACTTTGTACTTCTTTGATTCTTATATTAATGAAAAACCGGCTCTGTGCATCAATTTGATGCAGAGGCTGGGGCAGGGTTCCCGTCTCAAAAAAAAAAATCTCTCAAGGCTGATAACAACTCCTCTGTTTTCAGAAGATCAGTGTGGCGTCCACTACAACTTGCTGCTACCGGTGTAAGCATCGAGCTAGTAGAATCTACATATGTATACACATACAAGTGCATTGCCCAAAACGGTTGAAGCTAGGCTGGTTTGAATGTACTAGATGGACCTAGC
The DNA here is from genome assembly GCA_028641055.1 of Alopecurus myosuroides. Lineage (NCBI taxonomy): Eukaryota > Viridiplantae > Streptophyta > Magnoliopsida > Poales > Poaceae > Alopecurus > Alopecurus myosuroides. Next base: position 267,584,611 of record CM054057.1, on the reverse strand, counting down.
GCGCTTTGCCGCGCAATTATTTGCTAATATCGTTTAAACTATAATGTCCCAAACTTAGAAAAACCCACTGAAAATACATTATGTACCAATATTTTTGCTTCAAAATGAAATGTATTTCAAAAGCTATAGCTTTGAAGTGAGCTATCATAAAGTGAATACATCTTATGCAACCTTATGAGTAAACATTCAGCCGTACATCGGGGTGAAGGTATTGACCTCTAAGAAAGATGCCCCCAACATGAGACAGTCACTCATGCTAAATCTGATATAATTGCCTCTCCACTAGTAGAGAAGTGCCTTTCTATGGAATCGATTCTGTGGCGCACCCCTATTCGGTGCGCCACAGAAATGTAATTCTGTGGCGCACGGGTGGGCATGCGCCACAGAAAACAGGAATTCTGTGGCGCACGGGACCGTGGTGCGCCACAGAAAACAGGAATTCTGTGGCGCACCGGATGGGGGTGCGCCACAGAAATGAGCTGGGGGCCCACACCAATAACTTTACACTCCCATTCTGTGGCGCATGGTTGTCAGTGCGCCACAGAAATATGACATTTCTGTGGCGCACCACTGCCAGGTGCGCCACAGAATTCCCATCCGAAAAAATTCTGCCCTCACGCACCAACTCCACCCCCCCCCCGGGAACGCCTTTTCTAGTTTTTGACGGAAGAGTTGGCGGTCTAAAAAGCATCAAAAAATAAATCCCTTATAGATGCACGGAGAGTTTAATGTCTACTTTTTTATCAAATTTTGAAATATGAATTTCGACTTTCTGAGCAAAAGTTTTATAAAAAAAGTAAAATGGGCATAACTTTTGCATACGATGTCGAAAAAAAATGATCAAGATATTAAAAAAAACTAGAGAAAAAAAGAAACCCAACCTCCCTTCGGTGAACCTATCGGGTTTCGATTAGGAGAACCCATGAGCGCTGGTGGAATCGTCGGCTAGACAGGGGGCGAGATTTACCCAGGTTCGGGGCCCTCGTAGAGGTAAAACCCTTACTCCTGCCTCTTGTCGATCTGTATTGATGATTGGATCGGTTACAAAGGTGGTGCTCGAATCGAGAGTAGGTCTCGAGTTCAAGGCTTTAGGTCGTGCGGTATTGCTTGGTCCTCTCTCGGGGGCTCTCCTGGCCTTATATAGGCGGCCAGGTCTCGAGTTCTACCCGGAGAGGACTCGAACCCTAGCTAGGTCGGTTACATGTTTCCTAGCTTAACCCGCAAGTTTAGTGCGGGTGGGCTTCACGTGGGCCTTCTGGAGTATTCCAAGGGCTCCTCTTCTTGGGCCTTCACCTTGGGCCTGAGAGGGGGTGTCCTTATCCGCAGGATCCAGAATCCATATCTTCGTCAGATGGTCTTTGGCTTCGTAAGTCACAGTCGATGGCGGTATGGGACGTTCTATTCTGTGGTTGCAGAGTTCCGAGGCTGGCGGCGGTATGGGACGCCCCCTCCATTTCGAGACATGGTTCTATTCGACTACGCATGACGACTTCAGAGGAGCTGTCAAGTCATGCCTGGCCGGCGGTGGCTATATGCCTGATCCTGGCGGCAGGTGCTACGCACGACGTTTCTCCGCGGTAAGTCATGCCTGTTGTTGTTCGATAGAAGGTGGTGTGACAGCGGCTAGAGGCAGAGCGGTATGGGACGTCAATGGCCTCCAGTTTCTCCTCCAGTGGTATCTGGCTATTCGTTGGCTGGAGAGGTGGTGATGTAGAAGATTTGGTGTCGAGTCTAGACACTTCGGTCGAAACATCTCGGGCGAAGTTGACACGCGCTTGCGTCGTTACCTTGCTGAAGATGATGGTTCGAAGCTTGATTTTGGGATGAAAATCCCGAGCTTGGTCTTTGATCGGACTCGTCATCATCGCCGCATGTGTGGCTTTTCCTTCTTGAAGGCTTCGTCTAGAAGTTGTGTATGTATCTTTGCTTTTATCTTTTGCCATTAGTTTAGAGGTAGTCTGGTGGAGGTGTTGTTGCGAGGCATGCGGCCTCGGGTTTGTTTACTTTGTACTTCTTTGATTCTTATATTAATGAAAAAAACCGGCTCTGTGCATCAATTTGATGCAGAGGCTGGGGCAGGGTTCCCGTCTCAAAAAAAAAAAATCTCTCAAGGCTGATAACAACTCCTCTGTTTTCAGAAGATCAGTGTGGCGTCCACTACAACTTGCTGCTACCGGTGTAAGCATCGAGCTAGTAGAATCTACATATGTATACACATACAAGTGCATTGCCCAAAACGGTTGAAGCTAGGCTGGTTTGAATGTACTAGATGGACCTAGCGCGCTTTGCCGCGCAATTATTTGCTAATATCGTTTAAACTATAATGTCCCAAACTTAGAAAAACCCACTGAAAATACATTATGTACCAATATTTTTGCTTCAAAATGAAATGTATTTCAAAAGCTATAGCTTTGAAGTGAGCTATCATAAAGTGAATACATCTTATGCAACCTTATGAGTAAACATTCAGCCGTACATCGGGGTGAAGGTATTGACCTCTAAGAAAGATGCCCCCAACATGAGACAGTCACTCATGCTAAATCTGATATAATTGCCTCCCAACTTGCTAGAGGATGTGCACTTGAGGTTTAAAAGAACCGAGCTGTAGATTTTTCATAGCCTTCCAAGCTCAGCTTGTAATCGTCTTCACCATCGAATCTGAGGTCCAGCAAAGGTAGCACGCTCACCCTTCATTGGTGGAACAATCTGAATGTGAAGACTTTAACATTCTCAGCGCGGTCACGTCTTCAAAGCGATTTTCGGTACAAATACACCAAAGTGAACGATCTTTACACTCACAGTACCTAGCATGCATACCTGAAGATTGGCCAAACTTGCCACAATTGCATTAGTCCGAGTCTCCCAGATCACATTACATGAATCCCTCGCTACAACCACCGTGGCCGTCTTCAAGAGATAGCACCTAGCACCGTGCAAAAGACACAAGCAATGCTCCACCCTAAAGAGCATGAGCATACTGTGACACGCACCATGCGTTGCAGCGATGAGCTGAGCGGAAAACAAGATGCGGAGGCAGCACATAAATTACCAATCCACATCCTCGTGCGTGCAGGATTACATGGCACAAAATATAGAGCACCATGTTTGTGCTTCAGAACCATGGTCGATTCCATGAGGCATGGAGTCCTCTGCTTCACTTAAATCCTTGGCAAAACCTGAACAGAGTAATGAATGAACCATGGAAAGCTGATCATACAATTTGCTATACATAATTCACATAACAAACAGTACACCGTGGCATAACAATACAAGACCTACAGTTAAATCTTTCAAATTTTGCACATGGTTGTTTCTGCTCGAAACCGAACGACGGGACCATGCATGTATAGCCGTGACCATGTAAAAAAATTCATACATGGATTACAAAATGATGGTGGGATAGCTAAATAGGAAGTAACACCTACCTGCAGCATTTGTGATGATACTTCGACCGATCTATATGGTTGTGAATCAGTACGGCCTACATGACCACGAATCCTGGTCACCTGGAAGAATCCTGGTCATCCAAACCTTGTTCGTGCTCTCCCGTCCATGATCCTAGAGAGTCGACATGGATGCCATTCGTCTTCCGGCGCTGCGCCCGTCCATCACATCATGTGAGGCGCTGCTAATATTGTTTGCTGATCCATGAGGCCATGCCGATCAAGAGGGCGTAGGAGCACCGGTCTGGGCGTGCGGCGATATACAATAATGGATGGGGAGGGAGTGCCGAGTCGGCAACGAAGGAGTAGGACCACCCAAACAAGCATGTCCCTGACCATGCCGCTCCAGGGCCGACGGAGGGCATATGGACACGAGTCTCGGTGGGCGGCGATACATCGGGATAGATGGATGGGGGCGATTCAATAGTCAGGCAGTCGAGAGCGCGTAGTTGGGCGAGGGAGTCGGGTCGGCGGCAGCAACGGCCAGGCCCTCGGTGGGATGTTGGAGGAGAGGTGGATCTGGAAGTTGGGAGTGCGAACGGGATGTTGGGAGACAGAGCCGCAGATGTGAGAAGGACTTGGGAGCATTTTGCTGGAAAAAACAAGGACAACGTTGGGCGTCCCCCGGGGGATAGAAAATTTTCATCCCCCGGGTCCCCTGACTGACACGTGTCCACTTTTTGCCTAAATCTCGTATTTGCTCTGTGTAGCAAAAAAACACCCCGCTTTTGCTCCTATGTAGCAAAAAACGGTTCATCACAAAAAAGAACAGGAAAAGTCAGACCTTGTCGAAGACTTCGCCGGAGTTACTGTAGAAAAAAAAACGAGCTACTGCAGCAAAATTAAGTTCATCGGAGGCATCGCCGGGAGACTTTCGCCGGCGATCGCCGGAGAACTCTCCTGTGCAAAAAAATTGTACTACAGTAGGAAAAAAAATGTAGCAAAATAATTAATCTATTATAGCAAAAATTGGACATCGCCGGAGTTCTCGTAGCAAAAAATTTGACAAAAAATAGCAAAAAAAAAAGAGTCTGTAGCAAAATTTTCGCCACTGTCGCTGTTCTTATAGCAAAAAGGTCGTGCTAAGATAGCAAAAAATTCGTGCTAAAATAACAAAAATTTATAATTATTATAGCAATTTTTTTTGTATTGTAGCAAACAATTGACTTTGTCGGAGATATTGCCGGAGTTCTTGTAGCAAAAATATTACACAAAGAAAGCAACAGAATTACAGGAACGTAGCACTTTTCTAGGGGAACGAAGAGGGGCGCGGGCCTGCTGGTGACGCTGGTGACGATGCTGCGGTGGGTGAGCATGACGCCCTTGCGCAGGCCCGTCGCCGGTGAGCGTGTCCCCCTCCACGTCGTCCGGGTCCACCTCCTCGTCGCCGGCGAGCGCGTCCCCCTCAAGCAGCGTCTCGTTGAACGCGAGGCAGCCGGCGGCGACCCCGGCATCGTCGACGGAGACCACGGGTATCCCGCGCTCGGCGGTGAAGGCGCGCACCTTTTCGGCGGCGCAGGCCTCGGTGACGATCACTTTGGCCCCGGCGGCGCTCGCCTGGCGGTGGATCTCGTGGGGCGGTGGTGGTGGCGGCGCCAAGGCGGACCGCGCCCAGGAAGACGAAGGCGAACTCGGGGCAGTTGCGAAGGAACGCCATCACCACGTCGCCCTTGCCCCCGCCGAGGGGCGCGGAGAGAGGGGAACGACGAGGGGCCCTTGCCCACCCCGGCGGCGGCCATTGGGGGCCGTCGACACCGTCCGCGCCCTCGCGGGCGTCGTCTGAGGAGCACCGGCGGCCTCTTCTTCAACCGGGGAACCGCGCCGCCGTCCCCCGCACGAAGCATCTCCCCTGGTCAACGGCGGTGGCGGTGGGTGCAGGTGCGGGTGTGGGTACAGGTGCGGGTGTGTGGCCGTGAGGGAGGAGGAAGAAAGAGGACGAGATGCGGTTAGGAGAGAAAGGCGTGGTGGGTCCAGCTGTTTTGACGCGCGTGATGGAGCCGGGGGACACGAGCGCGCGATCCCTGGGATGATTGTTAGCTTTTTCCAAAAAACAAAGTCAAACAACCAGGTCAATGCGTCCACGTCAAAAAAAAAAGCGTCCTCGTCAAGGTGTCGTGACTGGATTGGACGAAACCAGGAGCAAGGAGAGAGCTCAAATAGCCCTGGGCTTAGATCTCTAAGAGACTATTTTACAGTGATTACCTGCTACACATAAAAAATAATTCAAGAGATTATACACTTTTCATTTGTAGAATAAGATTTCTTATTTGTTATACTTTGTATTTCAGATAAATAAATTTGAGTGATTCTTACGTGTTTTCAGTATTCCAACGATCTAAGATTGTATTTTTTCCAGAAAAATAAAACAATTGAGTCGATCTTGTTAAGCAACAAAAGTACAGGCTTGCTTGGGTTCAATTCGCTGAAGGCTAGACCTGTGTGAGAAAATACTATACTAGATGATAAGACCTTCGAGGTGAATTAGCATGCCTTCCATGCGGTAGGTTCTCTGAACGTTCAATCCTTGGTGTTATTCTTAGGATATGGAAGATGCATCTTGACTAGTCGTTAACAATGCCCGCAGATCTGTTGGATATTTATATGGGCTGCACCACTTAGCTCAACTTAGTCCCACATTGCTAGTTTGGAGAGGATGACACCATCTTATAAGCTGAGACATTCTAGCTCATGTATGAGTTGACAAGGAAAAAGGAGAGGTGTGCCACACTCGCGCTCCTCCGCCGCTCGCCTCGCCACAGACGCGTTAATTCGTAAACCGTTTTCGTTTCCTTTTTGGATCGTGGAACCGAACCGACACTAGTGGAAACAACCCTTTTGTCCAGGGGGCCAGGGGGCACCTGTCCCGGTTGCAACCAGATCCGGGACCTATGCCATGCATTGGTCCCGGTTTATGTGCCCGGGGCAGCAGAAATCGCCTGGGGGTATTGGTCCCGGTTCGTTGGGAGATATTGGTCCCGGTTCGTGCCAGGGACCGGGACCAATGCCTAGCCACATGCCACGTGGCACGCGAATGAGAATTTGTCCCGGTTCAGGCCACGAATCGGGACCAATGTCCCCCTTCCCCTATATATACTGCCCCAGCCCCCCTTCCATCTTTTTTTTTTGCTTGGAGGTGTGAGGGAGGTGGGTGTTAGTGTGTGTTATTTTACTATGCACAGGAGGTGTTCGACGAAATTCCCGAGCCACACATAAGCTCACTGAAAATGGTATCTTCGACTGAGGTTAACAAACTTATCTTTTTCATCTATAACTGATACATAAAAAGTAGTATTTGTCGATGTACTGTGGTCATTTCTGTATTAATATGTTATTGTAATGTATTTTGATAAACTTAATTATACGATGCAGATGGATGCACGGCAGCGATGGATGTACGGTGACTGACGCAATTCCGAGTATATGGCAAGCCTGAATGCATTTCTTGCTGTAGCTCAGGCGAACAAAGATAATGGCTTCATGTGTTGCCCATCTGTTGATTGTCGGAACGTCAGAGAGCACTCTTCCGAAAGAATCCTTCACGGCCATCTACTTCGGAGAGGTTTCATGCCTAGCTATAATTGCTGGACGAAGCATGGAGAAAGAGGGGTTGTGATGGAAGACGATGAAGAAGAAGAAGAAGATCCTTTGTTCCCTGAATACGACGATACTGCAATGGAAGAGAATGCAGAAGAAGGAGGTGATCAAGAACAGACATCAGAAGAGCCCGATGATGCTTGGCCGAGTTATTGCTGATGCAAGGGAAGACTGTGAAAATAAATTGGAGAGGTTGAAGCTGCACAACATGTTACAGGATCACAAAAAATTGTTGTACCCAAATTGCGAAGATGGTAGTACAAAGCTCGGTACCACACTGGAGTTGATGAAATGGAAGGCACAGAACGGTGTGACTGACAAGGCATTTGAGAGTTTACTTCAACTAATGAAGCCAAAACTTCCAAAGGATAACGAATTGCCTGAGAGTACGTACGAAGCAAAGAAAGCTCTCTGCCCTCTAGGATTAGATGTGTAGAAGATACATGCATGCATTAATGACTGCATCCTCTACCGCGGTGAGAAGTACGAGAATTTGGATGAATGTCCGGTATGCACTGCACTGCGGTATAAGATCAGAGCAGATGACCCTGGTGATGTTGACGGCGAGCCCCCCCGTAAGAGGGTTCCTGCTAAGGTGATGTGGTATGCTCCTATAATACCACGGTTGAAACGTCTGTTCAGAAACAAAGAGCATGCTAGGTTGTTGCGATGGCACCAAGAAGACCGTAAGAAAGACGGAAAGTTGAGGCACCCCGCCGATGGATCGCAGTGGAGAAAGATCGAGAGAGACTTCCCAGACTTTACAGGAGAGGCGAGAAACTTATGGTTTGGTCTAAGTACAGATGGCTTTAATCCTTTTGGGGAGCAGAGCTCCAGTCATAGCACCTGGCCTGTAACTCTATGTATGTACAACCTTCCTCCTTGGTTGTGCATGAAGCGCAAGTTCATTATGATGTCAGTTCTCATCCAAGGCCCGAGGCAACCTGGCAACGACATTGATGTGTATCTAAGGCCATTAGTGGAAGAACTCTTACAATTGTGGGGCAAACCAGGTGTACGTGTGTGGGATGGGAACGAACAAAACCCGATTGACCTACGGGCGTTGCTTTCCATAACCATCAATGATTGGCCTGCTCTTAGTAACATTTCCGGACATACAAACAAGGGATACAATGCATGCACACACTGTTTGGATAAGACCGACAGTGTTTTTTTGGATAAATGTAAAAATGTTGTATATCTGGGGCATCGTAGATTTCTTCCGATCAAGCATCCCGTAAGAAAGAAAGGAGGGAAGCATTTCAGAGGTGAGGCAGATAACCGGAAGAAGCCTGACATCCGTAGTGGTAATGATATATTCGATATGGTCAAGGACCTAGAAGTAATCTTTGGTAAGGCTGCTGGCAACCAACCAGTTCCGTACGGCCCTGATAAGCGCGCACCCATGTGGAAGAAGAAATCTATATTTTGGGAGCTACCCTATTGGAAAGTTTTAGAGGTCCGGTCTTCGATCGACGTGATGCACGTGACAAAGAATGTCTGTGTCAATATGCTCTCCTTCCTAGGCGTGTATGAGAAGTCAAAAGATACGCCAGAAGCACGGGAGGACCAGCAACGTATGAAAGACCCAAGCAACAAGCACACAGATACAGGGAGCCATTACTTAAGCAGCTATGCTCTTACTAAAGCAGAGAAGGAAATATTCTTTGAAGCCCTTTACAGTATCAAGGCTGTCTGGCTTCTCGTTGAATATAAAGGGGATAATAAACATGGCAGAGAAAAAATTCCAAAACCTGAAGTCTCATGACTGCCACGTGATTATGACGCAGTTGCTTTCGATTGCATTGAGGGGGCTTCTACCGGAAAATGTTCGAGTACCCATTGTGAAGCTATGTGCATTCATGAACGCAGTATCTCAGAAGGTAATCGATCCAGAAATTCTGACAAGATTACAGAGGGATGTGGTCCAGTGTCTTGTTAGTTTTGAGTTGGTGTTCCCACCATCCTTCTTCAACATTATGACTCATCTCCTAGTTCACCTATGTGAAGAGATTCATATTCTCGGTCCGGTATTTCTACACAATATGTTCCCCTTTGAGAGGTTCATGGGAGTCTTGAAGAAATATGTTCATAACCGTGCTAGGCCAGAAGGAAGCATCTCGAAGGGCTATGGAACAGAGGAGGTCATTGGGTTCTGTGTTGACTTTATTCCTGACCTTAAAACGATTGGTGTTCCTGAATCGCGGCATGAGGGGAGACTGAGGGGAAAAGGAACGCTGCAAAAGAAAACAATGATACCCAGGGACGGGCATTCTTTCACCAAAGCACACTACACAGTTCTACAAAATTCTATGTTCATGGCTACGTATCTCGAGGAACACAAGAATATTGTACGCTCCGCAAACCCGGGGAAGGATGACTCATGGATTAAACGCAAACACATGGAGACTTTCGGAAGTTGGTTGCAAACACATCTTATAAATGACACCAATGTTGAAGATCAGCTGTACATGTTGGCAGGGTCACCATCTTCGACTATTGGGAGTTTTCAAGGGTACGATATAAATGGGAATACATTTTACACGATCTCCCAAGATAAGAAGAGCACCAACCAAAACAGTGGTGTCCGCTTTGATACAACAAACGAGAATGGAAAAAATAACACATACTATGGTGACATAGAGGAGATATGGAACTTGACTATGGACCTTCTTTTAAGGTCCCTTTGTTCAAGTGCAAATGGGTCAACCTGAATGGAGAAGGGGTAAAGGTAGACCCGCTTTATGGAATGACAACAGTGGATCTCAACAATATTGGTTACAATGACGAACCATTCGTCCTAGCCAATGATGTGGCTCAGGTGTTCTATGTGAAGGACATGTCCTCCAGACCGAAAAAAAAAGAAAAAATAAGGAAACAAATTCATCATACGATGAGCCGAAGCGTCACATAGTTCTCTCAGGAAAAAGAAACATCGTGGGAATCGAGGACACGAAAGACATGTCAGAAGATTATAATAAGTTTGTTGAAATTCCACCCTTCACAGTGAAAGCTGACCCCACCACCCCGTTAAATAATGAAGATGCTCCATGGTTACGGCCGAAGCGATCATAAGCAAGGGAGAATTCAGAAGAGTAGATCATAGTTCTGTTTGACCATTAATTTGTTTTGACCGGTAAAAAGCTGACAACTATGACCAGCCTGATTTCATTATTATTCCAACCAGCGGCACACCCACCCACTTTTCTGTTTCTCTCTCCTCCGTCTGTTGGTGATGTGTAATAATAGGCGTGGAATACATGATCATATAGTTCTGTTTGATCAGTAATTTGTATTGACCGGTAAAAAACTGACAACTTTGACCAGCCTGATTTCATTATTATTCCAACCAGCGGCACACCCACCCACTTTTCTGTTTCTCTCTCCTCCGTCTGTTGGTGATGTGTAATAATAAGCGTGGAATACATGATCATATAGTTCTGTTTGATCAGTATTTTGTATTGACCGGTAAAAAGCTGAGAACTATGACCGGCCTGATTTCATTATTATTCCAACCAGCGGCACACCCACCCGAGTATGAGATAACTGTAGGAAGATATTGCAGGCACACTTCGAAGTGATAGTACGGATACCATCCTGACAGATATCCTTAAAACAGAAATAGATCTTCGGTACTACCTTGGAGTTCAAATGACGCAAAGGGTTGCACCTCTGCGGTTACTTTGGCAAACTGCTAATGCATACACTTATGCACTGTTTGAGATTTTTAGATTAGAATTTGAACTGATCTTGGATTGCGTGGTCTATAACTGTGGCGAAATTGGACCCATATCCGAGTATGAGATAACTGTCAAAAACAGGCGTCGAGGTCATTTTGTTAGATTCGACTCATCAGAAAACATTTGTAGCTGCAAGAAGTTTGAAAATGTAGGTCTTCCGTGTTGCCAGGTACTGAAGGTTCTTGAGATCAGAAATATCAAAGAAATTCCACCACACTATGTTTTGAAAAGATGGCGAAATGATGCTCAGAGTGAACCTTCGAAGGAGAACTATGATTTTTCTGTTGTAGACGAAGATCCCAAATTCTCCGTGTTAAAAAGGTACAACTCGCTTTGTCGAACTTTATATAAAGTTGCAGTGATTATGAGGAGCATTGCCGAAATTGATTGGCCTTGCCTTAAATAATTCGGCTTAGTGGGTTCATCTATCCATGCATCCGTCGCGGCGATCGCAATGATTATGAGGAGAAACGCCTTCGATCGGGTCATCATCATTTGGCGACGCAGAATGCCTTGTATGCTCTGGACTCACTCGGAAGATCACAAGAGAAAACAAAAATTATAAGATATTTATATTCAAATTATATGCAAATAGTGAAATAATTAATAGTTTCAATAGTTAGAATAATTATTTAGTTAAACAAAAAATGGATTTGAATTAGTTATGCAAATTCTAGCACTTTTCATGTTGAAATTTTTGTCAAATTCGAAAGTATATAGAAGTTATTAATGTGCAAACTTAAACAATTTTTATATTTTGGCGCTAAAAAATTTGGGCGCGCAGGGTGCCACCAAATTTCGAAATAAGTATTGGTCCCGTCCCGTGGTACCAACCGGGACCAAAGGGGGTACCTCTAGTCCCGGTTGGTGACACGGGCCGGGACTAGAGGCCCAGTTGTATAAATATCTCGGCCCTCTCTCCAGGCCGAGCCACCACCCAGGACAGCGGACAAGCCCTTGGCGAAGCCCTGCCGGCGGCGGGAATGGATAGAAGATCCCGCCGGTGCTGGTTCCGCCGGCGGGGTTGAACTAAGGGACGCGTTTTTCGAAGGAAACTATATATATTTAAAAGGCCCGGGGGCCGTGCTTATATTGGGGGCGCGGAGCGGCCACACACGGCCGACCGTGTTTCATCGGGGGCGGCAGCGCGACCACAGGCGGCCAGCCGTTTCTTGGGGGGGGGGGAGGGGTAGCCTAGGATCTATATCAATTGGGGGGGCGCACCGGCGCCGGCCTACTCCTCATCGGAGGAGATGCAGTGGTAGGCAGGTGCCTGCCACAGGTGGGCAGGCAGCTGGGGCGGGCCCACCGGTGGCTGCGGAGGCATCGGGGGCGCGTGCGGCGGCGGCGGCAGCTCCTCTGGCTGCGGCGGCGGCGGTAGATCCTCCGGCTCCGGCGCCCATTTGCCGCCGGTCCATGCCTAGGACATCCCGTACTCCAGGCCGGGGGGCAGCGGCTGTGGCGGCGGCTGGTCCTCCGACGCCTCCATCTCGGCGTTCATGGCCTGCCACCACGGTGTAGGCGCTGGAGGGGGCGGCATGGAGTCGTCGTCGGCGGCGGCGGCGGCGGCCAGAACCTGCTCCCACCGCTTGACCTCGTCCTCGATGAGGGAGCGGCGGGAGGCCGCCTCTCGTAGGCGGCCTCCAAGCCGGCCTGGAGCTCGGGGTCCTCCTCGAACCACAGCTCCGGCTCCCTGCCGGGCGGTGGCGCGGGGTAGTCGGCGACGCTCTCCTCCGGGGTCGTGGGGATGTAGCAGCGGCGGCGCTGGTCGTGCTCCTGCTGGAGCCAGACGGCCCAGTAGGGGGAGCTGCGCGCGTACGCGCGGTCCCTGAAGAGGTGGGCCGGAAGGAGCGCGCGCCGGCGGGCAATCTCCTCGCGCAAGGCCTCATTGGTCGGGGCCGGCGGCACGGGGATGCGCTGCGGGTTCAGGTGCCAGCCGTCCGGGAGGTGGACGTTCGGCCAGAACACCGGTGTGGCGTGCTCCCAGTGCCACTCGGCCTCTTCCTTCCGCACATAGCGGCGGAACCGCTTGCCCGGCGCGGCGCGAGGCGGCGGGCGGGCTGCCGGAGGTGGAGCGGGGACGCGCGGCTGCCCCCCAATCCGGACGCCTCCCGGACCGAAGCCGAAGGCCTCCTGCGGCGCGCGGGGGACGCCGGCGCCTCTCTGGCCGGCGCCGCTTGAGGACCCGGCCTCGTGCTCGTTCTTCGGGCGTTTGAACCAGCGGCGGGGCGACATGGCGGCTAGGGTGTTTGAGCTGGGACACGGCCTGGGGTGAGTGCGGTGTACGGGCGGCGGGGGCCCCTTTAAAAAGGATCCGGGGGGGCTGGCATGCCAATCGGCGACGGGAACGTGGCGGCGGTTGCAGGCGGCCATGAATGCGCGGGGAAGCCGAGGCGTGCCGTTAGTGGCCACGCGCGCGGGAAAGTGGAGGCGCGGGAAGATGAGGCGGCCAGTGGGCCCTGGCTGTGGTCTTACTTTAAGGACCGGGCGAGCTAGCCACTAGGTCGCCGACCAGTGGACCCTTTGACCCCGCGTGGCCAGTGGCCCCTTTGACCGAATGTAGCCTGTGGGCTTAATAAAAGACGCGGGCCAGTCGGCCCGTTGACCAAAATATGGCCACTGGGCTTAATTAAATACGTGGGCCAGTGGACGCTGTTGGCGAAGGGGAGGCCGGTTGGGGATTGCGAGACAAGATCGAATTTTTTTTGGAAAAAAAACGAAAAGAAACCCCCTGCCGTGGCAGAGAAAGTGGCCACGGTACAGTTTTTGAGAAGAACCATTCATCCCGTTCCTAACACGAACCGGGACGAACTCCCTGGCCAGGTTCGCCACGTGGGCCATCCCTAACCATCCCGGGTCCTGGCACAACCGGGACCAATGTGGGAGGGCCATTTGTCCCGGCTGGCCCATCCCGGTTGCACAACAGGGACAAATGGGCCTTACCAACCGGGACTAATGCCCCTGTTTCCACTAGTGCGACTCGAACGTGGAGTCATGCCCACGTCTGTCCCAGCCCGCAGTATAAATACGCGCATACGGTAAACCCTAGCCGCCACTTCGTCTTATGGTTTCACACCGTTCCAAACCACTGCGCCGCCAATCAATCTGTCGAGACATCGTAGTAGTTTTCATAGACTGGGGTGCCATGAGACTACGGTAGAGACGTGGGGTAACGGGATAGCGTAGTAACACAGAACACGGGATTTACCCAGGTTCGGTACGTCGCGACAGTACGGCGTACCTACTCCTGCACTTCTCACTAATTGGGACTAAAGCCCGTATAACAGGGTTACAATGTGAGAGAATAGATCTAGCTACTCGACGAGGATGAACTTCCCGGCGAGTTGCGTAGAGCTTTAGCTTGTGTCTAACTTATCTTCTGTAATCTATCTCCCGTCCGGCTTTATATAATAGCCGGATTAGGGCTTACAGAACCAGAAACCTAGAAGACTACGTTTAACTTGTAACTTGGAAAGTAAGGAATCCGTCTTCTCCCCCAAGCCAGATCACGCGGGCCGTGATCCGGGTTCCTCTAGAATCCGGCTTCTGCGCGTCGGACTACTGGGCCGCCCAATGGACCTAAGCCCATTACCATGTAGGCCACCCTGGTAGTCCGGCTCTTTTGTCTACCATCTTCTATACCCCTATTCAGTATATATCCGACAGTAGCCCCCAGGAAGGATCAAAACTCTGAAACTCCGCCTTTCGTCAAATACATTTGTCCGGTAAAACTTGACTCAGCAGTCTTGATTCTTTCTTCTTTCCTTTTGAAGGAGATGGTAACATAAAACTCGGAACTATGAAAATCCGGCTTTTCTTCTCGCGATCCTTCGCGGAAAAGGAACTTATGACATCAGCGCCTTAATCATGCTGACGCAAGCGCCGCTTGGTTTCACGCGGGAAACCCTGCAACGTATCTCTGACAGATTCTCACGAGAAACGAGGAGATAGCCATCATTCCTCTGTCGTTCCGTTTCCCGGATTTTCCGGCGAGCGACACGCGTCAAACATCCAACGTTCTAAAGAGCCGTTGGCACGTATCTAGAGGTTTTCAGGCTATAAATAGCCGTCCTCATCGTCATCGGAAATCTTTCCTCACTCCCTCACTGCCCACGCCATTGACGCAACCGCGAGCTCGAGAGCAAGACCTTGCCCCGACGAACCCTTCGCACGCCGGAGCGCTCCAAAACGCACCACCAAAGGATGGCATCTCCGTCGTCCTCACCGGCTCGCGCCTCCATCGACGAACTTTTGGGCGACCTAGATCCACAGCTAGGGTCGCCCAAGCATGCCGGCGGCGAGCCGGAAAAGGCCACGGCATCCGCGGCGGGCGGAGGAAGCGCTTCCGCCGCCGCGGACATTGCGGGCCCAAGCGCCATGACAACCCCGCCGTTCGCACCTGAAACGGCGGAGGAGAAAATCGAGCTCCTTGGCGAGAAACTTGCCGCCGCGAAGGCCGCCGCCGCCGCCGCCGAAGCGGATGAGGAAGAGGAAACTGCAGGCAACTGGAGTGCCTGCAGTATTCCCCCGGCTCTCCTTCCCAACTTGGAGAAGGAGGGCTTGGTTCTTAAAAAGAAGTGGCGGCTCCCGGAAGAGGAGACCGAACCCTTGCCACAAGAGGGCGAAAGGGTGCTTCTTGCCTCCCACCTTCTACGAGGTATGGGGCTCCCACCTTCCTCTTTCTTCCTCCAGGTTCTGTCACATTACAGCATCCAACCTCACAACCTTCCTCCCAATTCCATTTTGTACATGGCCGGCTTCCAGGCCTTGTTCGAAGGTTACCTAGGAATAGAGCCTATGTTAGATTTTTGGCTGTATTGCTTTGGGGTCAAGCGTAACTCTTCGGAGGGCGCACTCCCAAATTGCGGGACCATTTCCTTTACTCTTCGGAGATTCCGAGAGGATTGGTTCCCCAAAATCAAAACTTCAGAATCCGTCAAATTTTGGACGGGTTCTTTTTTCTATCATCCCGACGTGCCTTTTCCTAAAAAGGCCGTCGGGGTTCCACCTTTTGTGAACTCCGCCGCCGTTCCCCAGGATAACTGGGTAACAGAGGCCGTCCAAGTTCTGCCTCCAGATCTGCTAAGGATCAAGAGGCGCATCGCCAAGCTCACCTCCTCCAAACCTCCTTTGACCGGTATGGACACGGTCTTTTGCTGGCTGGATAGGCGGATTCAGCCATTAGCAAACCACGGAGGCCGTCTCCTGTGTGAATACACGGGAGCCAAGGATCCAATGCGGACAACCGACAAGGATTGGCCCGCAAAGGAACTTAGGCGGCGCATCAATCAGTTGGTCGCATCACGCGACCAATACACGGAGAGTCGGCCAATGTACACGGCCGACAACCCGGCTCCCAAGGTAAATTTTCCGTCATTTGGGTATAATCTCAATTACTGGATAATCTACCTTTTGACTCTGATTGGTTCTTCCGACAGCTCACGGATCTTCCAGACTCGGAGTTAGCCTCCGAGGCCGAGCTGGATGCGCTGCGCACCGCCGCTACGGGTGGGCGCAAGCGCAAGAAGATAATTTCTTCGGATGAGATTATCGACCTTGACGGAATCCCCGTCGCCACTTCCAGGTTATTTTCTTCAGGGTTTTTCTTTTATGGGATCTTTTTCGTCCATCTTCGGTGTTTTAACCTTTTCCGGGTTTTTGGTTTTTAGCCTACCCCCCTCCAACCTGAAGCCGAGAAAGCTGAAGAAACTCAGAGTTTCTTCCAACCGAGGCAGCCAACCATCTCCCGCCGTCGCCCCGGACACGCCGCAGACAATGGCGGAAGAGCCTACTGCAGCCACCACCACCAAGCCCCCAGAGCCCAGCCAGCCCGTTGTGTCCGAGTCGGACACGAGGGAAAGGGCGGCTCCAGAGGTGGGGAAATCTTCTCGGACTTTCGACGAGGAAATCCCCACCTTTGACAAGGATTTTAAAGCTATCAATGACGGCTTGGACGCAGCCGGGAATTCCTTCGCGGAATACGCGAAGGAATTCAAAGAAAACTTGGCAGGTTTGCAGCGCATGAGCCAGGTATGTAACTCTAGCCCCCAAGCATTAAACAAAATGCGTGCTTTTTTGCTTTGATGTTTTTTGTAACTATACTTTTCCTTGCTATGTTTCAGCAAACCTCCGAGGCCATAAACCTGGAAGTTTTCAGGAAGCTCACCATCAAGAATAAAGAAGTTCGAAGTCTTCTTTCTATTCTTGAGGAGAAGGAGGCGGAGCTGGAATCATCTCAGCTCGCTTTGACGGAAACGAAAGGTAAGCTTTTTCGTTTTGAAATTTCCGATTTAAGACTTTGTCTAAGTTTTTTCCCGAGGAAATTGATCAACTCGGATTTTCCCTTGCTTTTCAGCTGCCTTAGCTCAGGCTAAGCAAGCAGCGGAAGATTCTGGCAACGCCGAAATTCTCCGCAATGAGAACATTGAGCTTCACAAGAATCTTGTGAAAGCTCAACAAGACCTGGAAGCCAGCAACCTGGCTCTTGGAATGGCTAATTCCAAGGCTTCCGAACAGGCGGAGAAAGACAAATCCACCATTCAGGATTTGACCGAAGCTCTGAACCTTCGCCTGGAGGAAGTTTCCGAGATCGACAAGCTCATCGGTAAATTTCTTACCCTTTTCCTCATCTTTCCATGTTTTGCTTTCTCTGTTTGTCTGCTTAACCCTTTTGTATGTTTTATTGGATCAAACAGGAGACACCCCAGATGGAACTCGGATTGCAGGCATCCGAGCTTTCGGGGAAACATGGAATTTGATTAAGGCTGCCGGGACGCAGCTCATAGAGAAGTTCCTTCCCGATAAATCTGGGGAATGCTCGGAGGTTGAAAAACTTCCGGGTATCATCATGGAGGTGGCGGAGTGCAAGGAGTCTCTTCTCCGCTCCGCTGCACGGGGTGGCGCGCGCATGGCCTTAGGCCTTATGCGCATGCACTATCCTAGTGCCAAATCCTGGCGTGTGGCCACCGGTGTCCCTCAGGGATACACGGATGCGCAACGAACCACCATCTTTGGTAAAGTTAAGGGCCACGCCACCCAGATTGCCGCCATGGTAAATGTCGCCGTCAACTATCCAGAAGAGGAAGCTCCTCCAATCCCCGACGAAGAAAGCAGCGAGGAGGAGTCGGATTCTTGAAAGGTTACCTGGAACCTGGATAGAAAAAGTAGACAATAGGAGCATTACTGTTCTTTCATTTGTAATCCAAAATGTAATGCTTCTTTCATATTAATGAGAATTCCGCCTTTTGCAGTTTAAACTATGAAATTACTTTGCAAGTTGTTTGAATTTTACCATTCCTTTATCTTCTAAGTTCTCTGGTGTATATGCTTTAACTGTCCTTAGTGTTTGAAATGGCTCAAATAGCATTATGAATCGTTATGCCGAGTAACTGGGGACGAACCAATCAGTTTTGAAACTCGAAAACATGAAACATGCTAAAGGCATTTTTACTAACTAGTTCCAGTAACCCAGCATACGCACAATCAGATAAGACTTAGAGAAACAAGGAAAGTTTTAAGTGAAACTTGGGCACGCAGGCAATTCAAGTTTCCTTTAGCCGTTTAAAAGGCTGAAAAATCATTCAGTTATGTAACGCCGAGTACGCAAGCACAATTCGGGTTAACGTTGAGAAATTTGTAAGATCATTGGGAAATAGATGAGGCGGGAAACACTTTGCACTTATAAGAAATATGGATGACAGCATTCCGACAACTTTATTTCATGATCTCAAAAGATGTTTACATAGATTTGAACTAAGTACAGAAGGGGACATACCTTGCTAGGTGTTCCCAGGCTTCCGCAATCCACTTGACCTTGTCGAACTTCTCCAGCAGTTTGTGAAATGGTAAGGTTTTAGCCCCCAACCAACTAAGAAATCTTTTTATGGCTGTGGCGGAACCCGGCAATTCTGGGACATCTTTTTCACACGTAAGTTCTGAGATGTTCGAGATTGCCTTAATCTTTTCCGGGTTAACTTCTATTCCTCTATGAGAAACGATGAAACCCAGAAGTTCACTTGAGGGAACCCCGAATACGCACTTAGATGGATTCAACTTCATCTGGTAGGTGCGTAAGTTCTCGAAAGTTTCTCGCAAATCCTCAAGGAGTGTATCTTTTTCCTTGGTTACGACGGCAATATCGTCCACGTAAACATGGACATTTTTTCCAATCTGACTATGCAAACAACGTTGCATGCAACGCTGGTAGGTTGCACCTGCGTTCTTCAGGCCAAAAGGCATGGTTACGTAGTAATACGTCCCGTACGGGGTTATAAAAGAAGTCTTGATTTGATCTTCCTTTTTCATGCGTATTTGGTGGTACCCGGAGTATGCATCCAAAAAGCATAAAAGCTCAGAGCCTGCAGTGGCGTCTATTATTTGATCGATTCGCGGTAACGCAAACCTATCTTTCGGACATAACTTGTTCAATCCTGTGTAATCTATACACATTCTGAGGGCAGTTGTGTCTTTCTTCGGTACTAATACCGGATTTGCGGACCAGTCAGTATGGATTACCTCCTTGATGAAATCCGCTGCTAAAAGCCGGATAATTTCCTTGCCAATAGCCTTCCGTCTTCTTCCGTCAAATCGACGGAGACCTTGTTTGACGGGTTTTGATCCGGGAATAACCTTGAGTTGGTGCTCAGCAAGTTCCCTGGGTACGCCTGGCATGTCAGCTGGACACCAGGCGAAAATATCCCAGTTCTCACGGAGGAACTTGATGAGCTCGCCTTCCTATTTGTCGGTCATCCCAGTCCCTACTACGACAAATTTTGTCGGATCTTTGGGATCTAGGATTACCTGTCTTGTATTCTCGGACGCCTTGAAGCTATCTGTTGGCTTCCCAGTTTCTTTTCCTGCCGGCATTTCTTTCGGCGATACCTCCTTGGCTAACTCCTTCAGTTCTTCCTGAGCTATAACTCTTTGAGCGCAAAGGGCGTTTTGCTTCTCCAACTCGTTTGCCAGCTTGAAATCACCGACAATGGTGATTACTCCTCCTTTGGGTCCTGGCATCTTCAGCTTGTTGTAGATATAGCAAGATCTTGCCATAAATTTGGCGAAAGCCGGACGTCCGAGTATTGCGTGATACACGCTTTCGAACGGCACTACTTCGAAGGATACTTTTTCCTGCCGGAAGTGATCTTTATCTCCGAAGGTGACATCTAGGGAAATTTCTCCTAGGGATCGTGCTTGCCTGCCAGGAACAATGCCATGGAAGCGTATATTGCTATAGTTGAGCTGGGACTCGGATATCTTCAAGTGCTTCAGTGTATCCAGGTACATTATATTGATGCTGGATCCTCCGTCCATCAGCACTCTTCTTAGCCTAGTGTTTTGAACAATAGGGCTTACAACAAGAGCTTGTGTGCCGGGTTCAGGGATATTTCCGGGATGATCTGACTGATCCCAGATTATCGGTGTGTTGGAATACTTCAAGAATTTTGGGGTTGCAGGAACAACCGCGTTTATTTCTCGAAGTGTCCTTTTGGCCACCTTTGCTGACGGTGTTGCTAGGAAAGTTAACATTGCTTCTCCGTCAACTCTCGGAAATTTGGGTTCGCCTTTTCGCTATTGTTCCTGGATTTTGTCATCAGTGTCCGATTCACTGTCTTCTTTTTCAGCTTCTGGCTTTTGTTTGGCAGGTTTCCTCTTGGAACCCTTCCCTTTATTTCCGGATCCTGCATTGCCTTTCATATGCTTGTTTAGCCGGCATTGCGCGTTTGTGTGGGTTGGTTTCCCAAACTGAGAGTGGTGGACGCAGGGTTCCGACTTAATTCTCTCCCATTCTTCGGGAGTGTAATTGATTGGATCTGGACTGCGGCCTTTCCACTTGTTCACCTTTTCTCCTCCAAAGGCTATGTTAACCTCCTTGGGCTTTGTTGCTGACTCCGGAGTTCCTTTTTTATCAGAACGAGGTGTTTTCTTGGCCAGTATCAGTGACTCAATATTGCCTCCTCTTGCTCTGATATCATCTTCGGCTGCAGCATGCTCATTAGCGGTTGTAAGCATAGATCCGAGATCTTTGTGCTTTTTAGAACCAACCATGAACGGTACAAGTCCGGGTTTTAGGCCATTGACGAAAGCATGCATTGCTTGTACGTCAGTTACTCCAGAGCAACTATTCTTCATTGCAGTCCATCTGGAGATGAAATCCACGTATGGTTCGTCTTCAAATTGGGTGCAACGGTTCAGCTGGTTGATGCTATTTGGGCGTTTGTATGTTCCTCGAAAATGCTGAGTAAATACTCTCGCCATATCATCCCAACTGTCGACAGTTCTTGATGGTAAACCATTGATCCAATCTCTGGCTCCGTCTAGCAACATTAGGGGAAGAAACTTGACAGCTTCCAGGTCTGTCCCGTTGTTGATTTGGACGGCTGTGTAATAATCTGAAAGCCAGGTATCCGGGTTTGTACTGCCGGTATATTTTTGGTAGGTTGGACCAACTTTGGCGAAGCCAGAATGTAGGGTTATCCTTCGGATCCTGTCAGTAAAACACTTAGGACCAAAGTATAGATCATCCTTTTCTGCTCTATCAATATGTGCAGAATATCTCCCGGCTGAATGGACAGAAGGGGATCTGCTCCTTTCTTTTCCATTGTTGCGCGGACGCGCTTTTCCGGGGTTATCTCTATCTCTTCCGTTGTCACGCCCCCTGGGATTAGGTGGAGTCCTGCTCCTGTACCTTTCCTTATCCTTAGGCGGTGTCCGAGATCTTTCACGTCTGTGAGGTGTATCGTATCTTCCAGCTTTTTCAGCTGGGTTTCTCGGAGGTGGCATTATTTTGCCGTCATTCCGGTGTTTGTCTTCCCGATCGTGTGGTTTATATCCATCTTTCGGGAGATGAGGTCCGGTTCTAGACGCTGCGTCCCGGTTGTCGGGGTTTTTCTTGTCTTTTCTCGGATCCTCTTTTTTATCCGAATCTCCGGGTTCTTCCGGTCCAGGTGCTCCAGCAGCGCAAGTAACCGTTTTGCAGAGGGCGGAATTATCATGCAGCCTCCCTGATCGCTCTTGTCCTCGCTGTTGCTGCTGTAATGCCTTTCCTAGGAAAGCATACACCCCTTGGAGTTTTTCCCCGGTTGAGTACAGATCGTTGTTTAGGATGGCGAACGCTGCTTCCGCGTTTTCAGCTGCGGTTTTGTATATTGGTTCGCCCTTGGCATCTTTGCCGTTTAACTGCTTTTGCCAAGATGGGTTATAGAACCTTTCTTTTGGCGGCAGTTCTTCCGGTTTTGCGATTCCGGGTAACCTAGTAGGTTTTAAGGCAGATCTATGCTTTCTCTCGTACTCCTCTATTTCTTCCTTCATGATTTTGATGTCATTATGGGTTTGTTGGAGATGTTGCCGAGATCTAAGCAGATGTTGCTGTTGCCGTTGGAAAGCCTGTCTCCTGGCTTCCAGCATCTCAGGGGGTTCATTGGGTCCCACTGGAGTTTGTAATAGTTCTTGCTCTTCCAGTTCTTTCATTGGCGGAGCAGTGATTTCCTTAGATTTCTTTTCCGCAGGCTTTGTGCCACTAATATCTCCGACTTCCAGGTTTTCATCAGCGAGATCAGCTGACTTTTTCTTCCGGAGTTTGTACTGGAGTTTTTTAGAAGCACGGTGCTTTTTCTTGGAAGACGGAGGTTTTTTGACAGGTTCATCCTCTGTCATCTCCTTGACATTAGGGAATATCGGAGAAGTTTCTCCGTCTTCCCTCTCTTCCACTGGCGGAGGGGTTTTAGGGCTTTCCTGGCTATCGGCACCCGTTGTATCAGCTGGCTTTGCTATTAGCACTTCATGGAACCCTTCTTGAAAGGACTTAACCTTTCTTACGAAGGCACCATCGTCTTCGTCTTCGGAGTCGAAATTATCCGATCCGGTTTCCGACTCCAATCTCGCCTCTATGGCGGCAAGCACGGACTCTGTTTCCGAGTTCATCGTCTGGTTGACGGATGTCGGATCTTCCGTCTCTGTGACGGGTATTGGTTCTTCCGTCTCTGTGACGGGTGTATTGTTATCTGCCTCTTGCACGGGATTTCCGTCATCCGTGTTTTCAGCGATCTCGGATTGCACCATGCCGATAAAGTGCGTATCACTGTTTTGTCGGCGATCTGAGCAAAATCCGGCATCATAGTCGTCTTCGACTGGGTATAGGGAGGGTGGGATAAATTTGCTTCCACCGCAAAACCCCATTGCCTCCGCGGTTAATCCGATAAAGATGTTAGCAGATCCAATCGGTAAAACGCAGGCACTTACTAGGTGGTTTTGCGCCGGTATGTAGGATCCATTGTCGAGGAAGCGCCCGACGTCGTCGTCGAATTCCAAGCTTCCGACAGTGATCGATCTTCCAATTCCGCCTAGTATCCCAGATCGGAATTTCACGCCTGACGTCGTTTGCCCCACGGTGGGCGCCAACTGTCGAGACATCGTAGTAGTTTTCATAGACTGGGGTGCCATGAGACTACGGTAGAGACGTGGGGTAACGGGATAGCATAGTAACACAGAACACGGGATTTACCCAGGTTCGGTACGTCGCGACAGTACGGCGTACCTACTCCTGCACTTCTCACTAATTGGGACTAAAGCCCGTATAACAGGGTTACAATGTGAGAGAATAGATCTAGCTACTCGACGAGGATGAACTTCCCGGCGAGTTGCGTAGAGCTTTAGCTTGTGTCTAACTTATCTTCTGTAATCTATCTCCCGTCCGGCTTTATATAATAGCCGGATTAGGGCTTACAGAACCAGAAACCTAGAAGACTACGTTTAACTTGTAACTTGGAAAGTAAGGAATCCGTCTTCTCCCCCAAGCCAGATCACGCGGGCCGTGATCCGGGTTCCTCTAGAATCCGGCTTCTGCGCGTCGGACTACTGGGCCGCCCAATGGACCTAAGCCCATTACCATGTAGGCCACCCTGGTAGTCCGGCTCTTTTGTCTACCATCTTCTATACCCCTATTCAGTATATATCCGACACAATCCTTCTCCATCCCTACTTCCGGTGTGCACCGCGAGAAGGGACGGCAGGCCTCCAGAACCCCGCCTCTTGTGATCCTGTACAGGAGAGGGGCGATCAGGTTTTTAGGGAGCGCACTCGTGCAACTGCTGACGGCGACTACTTCCCCAACGACGACTGGTTTCCAGATCTCGGCAACCTCTTCATCGACGACGACATGGGCGACAATGACAACACTGCAGCCGGTGCCACTCCCGCTGCACCGTACGTATCTCTCTCTCATCTGTACAAAATGCTACTGCAATTATTTTGTCTAGTTCTTGCTGTAGATTAGATCGGTTTCACTACCGCACTAGATTTCCATATGTGCATGCTTACTGTATTTGTTACGGTCATAATTTATTTGATACTATTTCGGATTAAATCATGTGCTAAATTGCTAATAATTCAACAAGATCACATTCGCAAAAGAAGAAGAAGAAAAAAAACGGCTGCTGAACTGTTTTAAGTTGAAATACAACGGAGCATAATTTTTTTCTGAATTGTAATTTGTGTTCGTTCCCTGGCTACATAAATGATGGTGATCCGTTGCATAAGCGGAATTCCTGCTAAATATCTTTGAAAGATAATTTATACAACAAGTAAAACGATATGACTCCAGGAAAGCTATCGTGGAAAGCTGTTGACCTTCCCCAGTTCCCCCATGAACTTCGAGTGTCCTGTTTGATCCGTTGTTTGTACAGATCCATATAAGGGCAACATAGACATTCAGATGATATAAGAGGGCCTAAAGGCTACGGGTCTAAAAAGTTTTGCTAGAATGAGACAAGAATGTATGTGTGATTTATATCGGCTAGTTTTCCTGTCACATGAAGCGGACCATAGTGTGGCGCCGAGGGAGAAAAGTCTTTTTTTTCGATTTATTCACTAATCTGAAATGGAACTTAGCACCTGTTTCTTAACGAGCAGAATCGGTCTATCTGAACCGCAGATGCACTTTTCAGATCCGTGACAGCCTCTCCAGCGGAGCTGGGCCATTGACATATTATTGAGGTGGATCAATTCCCCATTAGGCCAAATTCCCCCCCAAATCACCTTTAATCCACATGTTGGAGCGACACCTTTAGTAGTGCTCTAGTTACCGATGTATCCCATTCCCTAGTAGGCTTTCCTCACATTTTGGTTCATTTTTGTCTCATCTCTCTCGGCTCTCTAATAGCTCCTCTGTTTTTGGCCGACACTACTGTATGACATACAAACTTGGCGGTACTAGCGTGAACACTGAGGTAGCTGCATGTTTATATATGCGCGCACACACTAGTGCATAGCCTAAGGTTGGTGAGCTTGTACTATCATGTACCGGTGTCATGCTATCAATAAAATGGTATCATGATATGCCTTTCTTTGTATAATAGGATGATGTATTGGTGTTAGTTATATTTTGTATTTCCATTTAATGAATTTCAGTGATTATGAGGCATTTTCATATTGGTTTCAGTGATCTCTGTATTATAATTGTGCGAAAAGAAGAAAACCTAAACTCATGTTGGTATGAAATAAAAAAAATTATGCTTCACATACATAACTCCAACAATATGCACTTTTCCAAAAGGATAAATAAATTGTTCATGGAAAAATATGGAATAAAATGGAATTTCCGGATAGATAAAAGAAAAATAACAACCAATAACGAGACTTACATGTGAAATCGAAGGACACACTGATCCAGGTAACAAGCAAGGAAAATGACTAGACCATATACTCAAGCTTCATGCATTCAGAAAAGGCATCTTAATATTTTCCTCAGCCCCCCCCCCCCCCCCCCCGCAAGAGTGTTGAGAGTCGAGTTATGGCAGCCGACCCGATCGCGCCCCTCCTGGTGGCCATGCCATCCGGTGATGGAGGTTAGGGAGAGGAACCCTAGATCTCTCTTGTACATACTACTACAAGCCTAGGGTTAGATCTAGTTGTGTTTGTCTTCGTGTGTGTGTGCCTATATGCAGAATGGCATTATGCCACTCATTCTTTGCTATGGGGGCTTCGTGTCAGGGCGCGGCGGGACATCGAGTATGCCTCTGAGAAACTCTCCGTCAAGCCTTCGAGGTGGAGGACCAGCAGTAGTGACAAATCTTAGGCGGCCCTCTTCAATAAGAGCGGACGCGGACCTTGTCCTTGGAACCTGGTACGGTGTGGCCTTCCTCTGCTCTGCTGAGGTGGCGGACGGGCCAAGTGCTCCCTCCTAGCTGCTGGTGTGCGAATCCGTGGTGAGATGATACACCAGCTGCGACATCTCCCTAGAAGCACTCAACAGTACTTCTTCAATATTTTAAACTTGCTGGTAAGAAAAGAATGCTTGATTTGAATCATTTAGATGAATGGAGATGTGAAGTTTATGAAAATACCAAGCTCTTTAAAGAGAAAGTTAAACAATGGCATGATAAAAGAATCCCTAAAAGAGAGTTTCATGTTGGTGAGAAAGTTCTATTGTATCGGTCTCGTCTCAGATTTTTTGTAGGGAAATTACTCTACCGATGGGAAGGACCTTATGTTATTGAAGAAGTGTATCGTTCGGGTGCAATCAAAATTGCTTCCCTCAAACATAACACTACACAAGTGGTAAATGGGCAAATACTCAAACATTATATTTCTGGGGATTCCTATGATGAAGATGTTGATGTTATTCAAGTAATGACTCCGGAAAAGTTCATTAGAGGGAAGATTCTAGAATCTGCAGAGTCTGTTTTGGAATAGGTAACAACTCTGTTAAGAAAAAGTTCGTGAAATACCTTTTCAGTCATAATTTATTGATTTTTGGAAAATATGAAAAATACCGAGCCGAAGAGGAGTTGGAGAAGGTGCCCAGAGGCACCACACCCACCCTTGGCTGCGCCACCCTATGATGTGGGCGCTCTAGAGCCCCTCTCGAACTCGTTTTCGACCTATACTTTCCTTTCGTTACGCATATTTTTTGCTATATAACCCCCCGGATCCCTCGAGGTCTGTATATCATTTTCTCGTCATGTTTCTGTTTCGGGCTGTTTCTGCCAGGATCTGTTTTAAGTTTTAGAAGCATCATGGTCTCCGCTAACAACAACAAGGGGAAGGGACCGAAGGAAGATGATCTCCAAGACCGGAAGCCGGAAGAGGAGATCGAGAGTGGAGCTGAAGGAGACGTAGAAGAAAACCCACGAGTTCGTCCACGCGCCACCATTGCAAGAATTGGAGTGGTTGCAAAACCTTTTTATCCCCAGATATTCCACTTTCAAGTATTAAGAGACCTTTCCATATTTTAATTCATGAATATCAATATATGAGGGTACCCAAGGAAAAGTTGCCTTCTTGCTGGGATATGGATTGTTCTAACCGTGCAGATAGAGAAAGATCTCAACCTAAGGAAGTGTGGGGGAAAATCTTGATGGCTGGAATTCACCGCCTGACAAGCACGTGAACCGTATTGAGCACAATACAAAGATTATGCGTATACTTATGTTCGCAATTGAAGACCATCGAGAAGGATTCACCACCACCACCGAAGAATTGATTCGTCATTGGTATTGGATCCCCCTTGGCTTGTTCCAAGCTTGGGGGAGTGTCGCGGTATCACCTTTATCTTTTACCCTTTTACCTTTTTAGTAGAGCCATATCATGAGTAGAGGAAATATCATATAGTATGGTTTGCAGTATGGAAGTGTCACTCCTTAGTTGGTTATCGTTGTATCCCTTGGTTTGAGTTGCCTTGATGAAATATTAATGAGAAGTTTCATCATCTACTTATTCTACTTTATTTTAGTTTGCAATTTTTGTTATGTGGTTGATCTTGTTATTAGTATTGGTATCAATGTTGGAGCTTCAAGATAATCTAGTTGGTTTTGGCAAACTTAGCATTGGTCAGTAGCAACAATTCGTTGAGACTTAAGTAGAAAGGAGGGAGTTACATATAGATATATTATTCCATGGTCTTTCTTTCTTGTTAGCTCATAAGCTTACTATTCTCAAATAAGTTTGTTTGCACCTTCAAGGAAGATTGCATGATTGGCTTTATCATACATGTTTTTGTTTGTTTTACTTCGATTCTTATGCTTGCTACCCAACCTTACTAGCCAAATACCTGTACTAAGAGGGAATGCTTCTCGTGCATCCAAACCATGAGCCCAAAACCTTGCCATTTGTGTCCGCCATACCTACCTATATGTGGTATTTCACCGCCACTCCAAGTAAATTGCATGTGTGCTACCTTTAAACCTTCAAATTACACCTATTTTGTGATGTTGTTTTAGCTCATGAGAACGCAAATAGAGAGTCTTTATCTCACTTGTTGATTGGATTTCAGACATTGGACTAGTGGCTTCATCCGATTATCCAAATGCTAGAAGAGCTGGCAGTGGGGTTCCCAGCCCCAAATAATAATACAAATTCTCTTTACTATTTTTGCCCCTGATTTATCAGTCGAGGTATAACTGTGTAAACAAAAGAGAAAGAGTGATGACCTTCTATGCCAGTTGCGTCATTCTATGGGAGCCGCTCTTGTGAAGTCTAGTTGGCTTGTGACGTACTATATTTTCTGTTTGCCATTTGTTGAAATAAACATACACCTCTCAAAATTTAGACACTCCTCCATCGTTTGTGATTGTTGGAAGGCACCCGAGGATTCGGTTATCCATGGTTTGTGTAAGAAAGGTTAGGAGGAGTGTCAACCATTTTATACCTTATTTTTACAAAATAAAATCTCTATCACATGAGTGATCAATGTTTCCCTCTACGAAGGGACTATCTTTTACCTTTATGTTGTGTCAGTAAACCTACTTCTTTCAGTCTTAAGGAATCGTTTGAGTTGTTGTGATTCATCCAACTACATATTGATTTACTCAATCATGTTCTTGATTCTTCCTTGTTTCTGCAAATGCTTTTATCTGTTTGAATACCACTTTGAAAGTTATCAATGTCTCCAAAGAGACCGTTATAATTGAGCATGATAAACTCTACAATATAGCTCCAGTATAAAGACTCTGATCGAAAGATAAGTAAAGGGAGGAGCCGCCCCGCATCGACCTCGCCCTCCATCTCCTTCCATGACCGGCACTTCTACCCTGGCCTGAGGTGGTCCCGCCCAGGCTTCAAATCGGGCGAGGAAGGAGGAGGCTAGGGGACGGGCCGAAGCTCGGCTCCACCACCATCGATCTTGGCTGCAAGGAGCGGTCGGTGGCGGCACCTCTAACCCAACAGCGCCCTAGAGGGCCGACAAAACGCCTAGTGCCCGCCCGATTGCCCACGCCACACTGCACCGGCTGGCTCCAGGACGTGCGCGAGCTAGAGCAGCATCGACGGTCCCTCCCATCCGTGACCATGTGTTCTCCTCAAGCAGCTCCACCAGGCGGCGCGCTCCTCACCGCCTGGTATTCCTCGAGCTCTCTACCTATAGTCGGGAACCAAGTCCATCGAGTCTAGGCCGACCCTACTTGTTTCAGTCCAAGGGCCTCTTTTTTTTCTTGATATTTTAGATCCATTTAAGATATGTAGATATTTTTTTAGATGTTTTTCAACATCCATTCGAAAATGAGACCCCAAATCTGGGTGTATATGCACTTCTAGAGAGAACCGATATTTCCCAGTTGTTCTACCTTTTTTTTCATTTACCTTTTGTTTCTATTCTGTTTTTGTTCTAGTTCATCTATGACTTGAACTTTTTTTTAGATAATCTATGACTTGATCTGTAATGCAACTTGCAACTTGATCAGTCTGTGGAAATTCCCCTTTTGATTAAATCTTTGCTTAAATCTTTGACTCAATCTATAGCTTGCCCTAGAGTATTTGGATGTGATTTTTAAGGATCTTCGGTAGAACTATCAAATTATGTATGAACCTAGGATAGAACATGTATAAAACTTCTGAAACTTGTTTGAAACTTATGAAGCTGGGATGAAACATGAATGGAATTTAATTATGATATTGTTGATGTCATGAATAATGTTTACTGGTCCATTTTTTCGGTTATTACCAGGATCCATTTCATTTTGTACATTGGTCTTAAACTTGAATATTTGTATGATTCTATGCTTGAATACGTTTGATCTATATTTTTTGTGAATTCTGTTGAACCTTGTATCATTCTAGTATGATTCGATTCTTGTGCAAGTATGAACTTTTTTTTTGCGGGTAAGTATGAACTTTTGATCGGTTTGTTATTTTTACAAATTTTCCAAGTAAAGAAAGATGGAAAAAAACATTTCACGAATCTGTGAATAGATATTTTTTGCAAAAGATGTTATTGTATGAATATTGTACGAATCTGTGGAGAAATATTGGTGTGAAAAAATTGTGTATAAAATGCTCTTGTATAAATCTCTTATTTTATATGTATGGATATGTGGAGAGATGTATAAATCATTCAACAAATCTCTGGGAATATTTCCACACGTATAAAACTCGCTGAATATTATTGTTCTACGGAAATATTGTATGAAACTTATATGATTTTTTTATTAATTATATATATTTCAAACATGTATAAAATTGTTGAATATTTCTGTGAAAATTCTTATGTAAAAATATTGTATGAATTTTTTAACTATTTTTTGAGATAAAAATTATATATAATATAGTTTAACATTCCTGGAAAAGATATTTTGTGAAAAATATTGATGTCAAACTTTGGTCAATTTTTGTAAACTTCTGCCAAAGAGAGGAGAGCTGAAAGAGCTAAAAACTCTAAAACGTGGAAATCTTAGAGTTGTTCTGCAAACTACTCTTTTATGAAGATATTTGCACGAATCTCCAGTTTTTTAAGAGTCGAGATAGTACGGGACTCTAAGGTAGGAGTGGTATTGCATTTCCCACTGGATGGGGTTATGTCAAGCGTGCCGTTGATTGTTGGACTAGCGTGGGCATGGAACTAGAGGAGCAATCCAAGTCGGCAGAAGAAGCAAATGTCGCAATAGGCTCGAGCTGGTACAATTGAAATCGGAATATTTACTCAACACGTTATTGTTAATCATCTTTTCCCAGGAGTTTACTGTGAACGTTTGGCCGGACAGCTTCGGGCAACAACATTTTCCCATTCCTTCCGAAAGACAACATGGTGGTGTTTACAAAGACGTCTCACTTTTTTGAACAAAAATCTCGGAGGAACATTCTAGAAGAAGTTCTATACTGTACAATATACGGGCTATAAAGGTGGAAAACGGAGAAAGTTAATAATTGTTGACTTCTCTTCTATCAGGACGTCAAGCCGGCTGGGCTGTCTTCCAATTGCAGACCTGTTGCAGATTGCTGAAATAATTCCGAAACATTTTGGAGACGGAATCACCGAAGTTTGATGCAGCTTGGTCGGTTGCCTTCAGCATGGGGATGCACATCAATCCACGCAACTGCGGCATATTCTTTCGTCGAAAAAGACTTTACGCCCAGCTTTATATATAAAACAACCACCACATCGAGTTTATACAACCGATACAACAAAGAGAGAGGGGGGGGGGGGGGGGGGTGGTGGCGAGAAGAGAATAAGGTTCGCTGGGACAACAACACAAATAAACCCAAAGTTGCAAAGAGCAGCAAGAAAAAACATGAAGAGAAAGAGAAGAAGACGAGGAGGGGCTGAGGAAGGTGAGGGGCTCCTCCGCTCACGGAGCTCAGCTCGAAGAAGGGGTGGAGATCCGCCGCGCGGACACCACCAAACGGTCCATGATATCGTCCAGCTGAGCCCTGTCCCGCTGTCTACACAATGGGTGTCACTGCTGAGAAAAAGCAAGACATTTGAACACCGACTCAACAGCTCGTCTAAGGAAGACTCGTTCTATCACCATCTTATTCCTAATCGTCCAAAGGGTCCACGTCATCCCGGCAACGACAACCCAGAAAAGGCGCCGCCCCCTCCCGGTTTTCCTTGCCTGGAGTTCCAGGAATTCGCCAAGGTCTGATGCCCGCCATTCCGGCCCCAAACCTTCAAAGACGAAGTTCCATAGGAACCAAGCCGCAGTGCAGGTGAACAAAATATGGGTTTCCGTCTCTGGGACCCCACAAATTGGACACATGCCATCCCAGGCCCCTGTCGCTTCCGCACCTCCACCCCCGATGGGAGGCGGTTACGCAGCAACTGCCAAGCAAAAATCCTAATCTTCAGGGGGGAGGGGTGCTTTCCAGAGCTTGGAGACCCACTCCTGCCCCTGACCGTGAAAGAGACTACGGTATGCAGACTTAACCGAGAAGGACCCTGACGGTGTTAACCGCCACGACACCCTATCTGGGCCTCCACCTAAGGCACCCGGTAACGTGGCCCTAAGCTCAGCCCATGCAGCCGCTTCTGCCGCTCCAAACATCCTTCGGAATGAGATGTTCCAAATTCCATTTGGCGCGGCAGCAACCAGGAGCATGGGGTCTGAGCTAATCGCAAACAAACACGGATGGACCAGCTGGAGGGGCCGGTTCCCGAGCCACGCATCCACCCAGAACAGGGTGGAGCGACCATCCCCTACTGTAAAAATCGCGCCCTTCTGAATATCAAACTTGAGGGATTGGATAGATCTCCAGAACTGGGATCCCTCCCGGCGTTCACAGGATAATAGGGGGCATCCTCTCAGGTATTTTGCTTTCATGAGTTGGAGCCACAAACCCCCATCATCCTGCAGGATACACCAAACCCATCTGAGCATGAGGGCGACGTTCATCTGTCGTGACGCAAGGATCCCTATGCCCCGAAAATCTTTGGGGGCGCATACGTGAGCCCATTTAACCATGTGATACTTCTGCTGGCCATTGGCCGCCGACCAAAAGAAGCGTGATAACTCCTTATCAAAAACTTTATGGGCCCCTTCCGGAAGAAGGTAGAGGCCCATCATATACATAGGCAGACTCGATAAACACGAGTCAATGAGGACGGATTTACTCCCCTTCGAGGTGAACCTCCCTCGCCAGTGCTCCGCCTTCGTCCTAACCCGCTCAATCACAGGCTCGGGATCCCACATCAGAATCCTTGAGACCCTAAGCGGAACTCCCGGATATTCAACAGGGAAAGCAGACACCTTACAGTTGAAATTATCCATCCGCAATCCGTTGTTGCTCATCCGGCGGGAACCCCAAGACCACCACCTCACTCTTATCAAAATTGATTTTGAGGCCCGACATAGCCTCAAAGCAGAAGAGAAGAAACTTGAGGTTGCAGATATCCAACTCAGAACCCTCCACCGTAATCATCGTGTCATCAGCATACTGCAGGTGAGTAACCCCCCACCCGGGATAAGGTGGCCAACCACATCTGAGATATGGCCCGTATCCTTAGCCAGGTCTAGGATGGTCGCGATAGAATCTACCGCCAAGTTAAACAGAATGGGGGATCTAGGATCCCCCTGTCTAACCCCGCAGGAGGATCGAAAGTACGATCCTATCTCACCGTTGACATTAATCGCCGTGTTGCCGCTCATAACGATCTGCATAATCCAGCATATAACCCGGTTATCAAAGCCCCGCTGCTCGAGGACCTGACGTAAAAATGCCCAGTCCAGACGATCATAGGCCTTCTGGAAGTCCAGCTTCAGGAACACACCCTTAAGGTGTCGAACCTTCACTTCGTGAACAATTTCATGAAGCGCCACGATCCCATCATGGATGTACCGTCCCTTGGTAAAGGCGAACTGCAGGGGGTGAGTTAACCGTTGCACCACCGGGGCTAACCGAGTCGCGCACACTTTGGAGAATATGCGTTGGATAACATTAATCACCGTGATCGGGCGGAACTGCGGCGTATTCTTTCACGGAGGATAAGTCACAACTAGCTGACCATATAATTTCTCAAATATGTCTGCTTCTTCTTGATGCCTCCGATTCTCAAGGGAAAATTTCAGCTCTATAATTTGTTTTGTTTGGTTAGGGAACATCACGAGCTATATAACTAGATAAACACATGTAGAGTTTTGAATAATACATGTGGAAGCCAACTCAAACTATGTTCTTATCTTCAGTTGGCACAACCACTTTATATATAAGTATCCAAATCGACTTACATGCAACTGAGTTCATGCACGCCCACGTTCTACTAGTAATTTGGGTCTGACACTAGTAATTACTCCTCTACATGTTAGGTTTATCCTTCTTAGCCAAATATCAAATAAATATGCATGTGATATACACGGCGGTATAAAGACATGTCAGGTGTTTAAAATATGGGTGATTTACCTAAGCATTTCGTGCGTACAATAAGGGCTCTTTTGATTCAAAGGAAATATGTAGGATTTTTAGAGGATTCAATCCTATAGGAAAATTTTCTAACTCGATCATTTGATTGTAGGATTGGATCCTACAGGAACTTTTCCTATAGGAATTTTGTACTAGTTCCTATAGGAAATCTAACATCCACTCTCATCTCTTTTTACAATTACTTTGATGGAATCAAACAAAGTTTGGTGCATGACAAATCCTATAGGATTGAAGTGGGCATGGCATTGCAATCCTATATTTTTCATATTCCCATGGTTTTCCTATCCTATGAATCAAATAAGCCCTAAACCGGCTGGTTGCCAGGCCGCACACTGCACAAGCTAGCTGACCTTTGTGTCACCTAAGTCTGACACCTTTACATAAGCCAAGCATCCTAAACATGTACAAAGCGCACACACCGTCTTACTGGTGCATCAACAAAATACAGACGCCTGACGTCGCGTCTCCGGTGTAAGAGCATCTCTAGGAGACACTGTATATCTGCCTGAATTGTATAATAACCGCTATTTTTGTGGTTTTGGGCGAAAACAGCGCGCGGAGCAGACTCCGCGAACCTCGTCGGCCTGGAAAAAAATTTGTGGGGCACAGCGGATTTTTCACCAAAACCTAGGAAAACAACAATTCGTTGCCCGACCCGTCAGTGCCCTATATTGAGGGGAGGCGGCTGGTGGGAGGGAAATTTTAGCGTGCGGGCTGGTTCCCTCCCCAGTTCCCCATCCAGCTGCCACCGCCTCCCACCAACCGATGCCCTAGATTCCGTCCGCGGAACCTTGATTTCCGCCGCCGCTGACAAGCCCGGATGTCGCCGCCGCTCCAGCTCATCCACACCCCAGTGGAGGAGCCGTTCCCTTGTCTCCGCCGCCCAAAATTGAGCCCGCCCGACGCAGGAGGCGCCGCCGGTCCGCACCGACTCCACCGCTCAAAGTTGATTTTTGCAGATGAACTTGAGAGACTGCGATCAGTTCATGCTCGACGATTCTTCCTCTGACGACCAGTCGGATGTGGAGTGCCTCCTGGCGACCCATCGTCAATAGATGGTGGTTCTGGTTTTGGCCGTCAAGGAGTACGAGCACTAGAAGAAATATGTTGATATATGACCCTCAATTTTTGTCACCGAAAGGTCACATGCTTTCATTCATGACCCCTTTTTGACCAAAAATTGAAAATCACATACCGAGCGTCTTATTCGATCGTCAACGACCCTTTTAATGAGATGGTCATATAGCTCTGCATAACCAACCAATTTTTTTGGTCATGGCATGTCCTACCATAGTCACGTCAGATCCTACATTGTCAATCTTACGTGGCAAAATCATGATCAAATGTGAAAGTCATATATCAGAATCAGCCCAGTCTAATTTGGTGGTTTACATGGGCCAAACCTAGCAATGCAGGCCATTTATTTTATTTCTTCGTGCAGATTGTTGTTAGCTACATGGGCCAAGCCAAACGATTTCGGTTCATTTCTTTATTGGGCTTCACCCTATCTGCAATCCAGCTTCTTCATTGGGCTTCACACATTACAATTCAGCCTTTTTTTTTGCGTCGGCCTATTTACAATCCAATTTTTCTGGAGACTCGGCCCTTTCCTTTGAATTCAGGAATCGCACGTCAGATTTGTATATCGGTCATTTTCAGTCAATATTCAATAGTCCCATATAAACTGAGGCACGTTTTAAGTCAAAATTCAATAATCCATTCAAACTTGGGCAACGAAATGCAGAATATTCCACAATACGGCCAAACTGGTAAATAATTACAATAATGCAGTGTTCAGTTTGGGGACGGTCTACGCTTGCTGGATCGCCATCTTGACGGCGGCGTACACGGCTGCTTGCTCTTCACTGTTCACCAGCTCAGCACCAACAGCCTCTCGCTCTCACTCATCTAAACAACCTGCACACAACAAGCAAATGTAAATATAAAAAAGCATCGGCAAACAGCTCTACCCTCTCAAACTAAATAAGCCTGCATTTGGGATAGTAAGCACACAGGCAGATCCTAAGATGACAATACACACATAACTGATTGATCTATTTAGTATCGCATGCACACAAAATTCATAAGCTACATCGACTACCGAGGGCTGGATCTCCAAGACTACAACCACCAAACCAGAGATCAACTCCTTACTAGTTAAAAAGCCGGATAGAAGCTACACCACATTAAGGAGGAGCACATAACAGCCACAACGAGATGGCAATGGTACCACAGAGAACATAAAATAAGAAGAAAGGAACTCAAGGAGCTCACCGGAGGGTGCTGTAGCCGAGCCCGAACATCACCACCATGCCACCATCACAGTTCATGATGTATCAAAAGTGTCGGTACTATTTTACCGAGATGGTAAAAACCAGCAGTCATTATGGGCCTGCAAAATAAATAAAAAATGTTGGCAAGTCATTTTCTTTTGCTTCAATGATCAACAAAATTATGTTGAATTCAAACTAGTAATGTGCATAAGATAGTTGAGTAAGAGCACCAGTTATATCTGGAAGGTAGAAATTTGAAACAGGGTAAACCTACTCAAAACAAGCCAAAACATGATGATGGTGATTCATCTAGTACTGAAAACAACTAGGAGCCTTGCAAACATACGTACAAAAGGAGTAGCATATACTGAAAATCAGCTGCTGCACTTAGTTAAACTACTACTGAAATCAACAAGAACAACTATCCCCAACCAAAACCGACCCAAAATGACAGGAACACCCAACAAGAACCACATGAAACTTAAAAAAGGGGATGGGATCAGGAAACATAAGTAAAGGATCCTCTACTTGATTGATTCTTATCAATGCAAGCATGAAGGATCTGACATGAACGTGGCATAAAGCATCACTAAGAATACATGGAGGATCTCCCTACTACTGTCATGCATACCTAGGCATATACATACAGATGCTGGATCAAACAAATACAAGAAAAATAGAAAATTAAGCAACTCCACATTGACACATCATGTTATTCAAGATGAACAAATACACCGCCAAGTAGAATAGCATTGGTTATATAGCTCTACACGGTAAGACTGACTTGCATAGCTCTAAGAGCTAGCATAATTGATATTGATCAAGGATAAAAATAGGTTCATACCATATAATTCTTATCACGATCGTACATTGAATTCATTGAAGGCTACAGATTCATTTCTTGGCATAGAACGCGAAAATCACAATAATAAATAACACATGAAGGTCACCATCACATAGCAAAGGAAGATAGTGGGACAGACAAAGGACCTACTATGGACAGATTAAAGACTTTGATTAAACATCAGCAACACCATGTTAAACACCCTAGTGCCCCTACAACCTACAAAACAGCATAGCCATCCGCACACTAAGGACTGAGTTCATATTTCATATGCAACACGTGTGAAGCATCATGCCCATATCCATATCTGTTCGAAGACAAGGAGTAGACAGAAACTGAGTTCAGACCAATGGATCAGTTGATACAAGACAATAAGAAGTCGCGCAACTATATGAACAAAAAATAGTGCATTATTAAATTGAGCAAACCACGACCGAAAGCACATCAAGAATACCACAATATTAAATTGAGCCACTTATTGCAGATGAAAGCAATACTCTTGTGTAACACCCGGGGGATTTTCCCCCAAATAGGATTTGGTTGTTTTTTTTTGCATTGCATCATGCATTTTGCATTGCACTTTGCTTCAAAAACATTTCTGGAAAATTCAAACAAGTCTAAACTTTTAAACATGTCCCAAATGGTTTCAAATAAAATTGCAAACAAATCATTTTGGGAATTGGGAATAATTACAAATGGTTGGTTTTCAAATTGGTATTAAATAAACCCCTAATTTGAATTCAAGTTTGCAAATTCAAATAATTTGTGAAATTTAAATTTTCAAAAACAAAATAGCATGCAACTGGGCATTTACAATAATGAAACCATAAAAATTGTCCCCATAATTTTTGAACCCCCAAAACCCCCTTCTTTTCCATCTTTTATCCTTCTACAAAAAAAAGGGGAAGAAAAAGAAATAAAACAAAGGGGGAGGCAGGCCAGCCCAAATGGGCCAGCCCACCTACAACCCCACCAAACCAGCCCAGCCAGCCCGCACCCCCTCCTTCCCCCACCTCCATACGAACTCTGTCGTTTTCTTCTGAAGAAAAGCAGGCAGCACCGCACCCACCTCCTCACACCTGCCCCGCTCCCCTCTCCTTTCCTTTCCCCTCCCCCACGCCAGAATCTCTCCCTTCTCCTTCTTCTTCTCCACGCCTACAACTCTCTCCTCTGATTACTCTCAGATCCCCATCTCCCTTCTCTGCACTTTTCTGAATATTGATGAGGGAGCCACCATGGCCGCCAGTTGGAGAGCTTGGCGTTGTGTCCACGCTCGCCGTCGGACCCCGTTCCCCGCGGGAATGTAAACGGGGTACGTCCCTCGTCCACTTCGCCACTTCGGCCGGGACCGGGGAGCCCCGAAGTCGTCGCGCCGTCGGCATCCACTTCCCGGCGCACGGTCCCGACCTCCGCCACGATCGCCTCGACTGCGCCTGTCGCCAACAAGCTCCGCCACCGCACGCCCCTCCTTCGACTTCCACCCCGGTGAGCCTCCCTCCTAGGCCTAGGCCCCAACCCCCCTTGCTCTGGTGCTCGCCGTCGTGCAGCCGCCGTTTCCCCACCGGAGTTCGCGGCTGTTCCCGTGCAGTCAACGTCCTGTTATCTGAATCTTGTGGTGTTCAAAGTTCAGTTACCACGACGACTGACTCTTAGAAGCACGGATCTGTATCGTATCACAAACACGCACAGCAGCCTAGTGGCTTGGCGCCCTGTCCCGCACGCTGGAAGCCCCGAGTTCGAATCCCCCCCGAGGCGCAAAGCCACCTCTTTTTTTCAGCCTTTTTCTTTTATGTCTCGAACTCCAGAAAACCAGATCTGAATCTTTATTTGTAAAATCCATAACAAATTGAAAATTGCTCCAATTTCAATGATTCAAGTTTCTATCGATTCAGAATCTTGTGCTCTTTCTGTTAGTCACAAAGTTGCAACATGTTTCTGTAATAAATTTGGCACTAAATAATTAAATACAGAAAATGCAATAAAAATTGGAAACTTTGGAAAATCATAACTTGAGTTCTGTTCATCCAAATTGAGCACACTTGAGCTCTAAAAATTTGTCTTAACAAACTCTACACAGTGGTATTTTATTTGGTCACAATTGAATTAAATTTGAACATGTTTCCTTCTGTTTACTAAAAAGGGCAGAATAAAAATGCCTATGAAAAATGCATAATAAATTCAATAATGATCCAAAAATTATGTTTAATAGCTCAAACTGTTCATTGAAACATTTTATACATGTTTTTAACCTTTTCAATACAATTTGTTCACTGTTTTTCCTAATTAAAATTGGAGTAATAATTCAATACTTTAATTACACCTTTTAAATTGCATAATTCATAACTTGGGCAATTCAAATCCAATTCCAACATGTAAAATATGTTTTCCATGCAAAATTGAATAAGCTTTCCAAATATAAACTTTGTTTTCTATTTTGAATAAATTAAATTGCTGAAAACAACTATTTCTTAATTAATGCATTTAAAATTGTCAATTTAATAACTTGCTCATCTAAAATCCAAATTCAACAAATGAAATATGTTTTCTGTTTTGAACATTTAAAATTGGTGAAAACAACAAATGTTTGTTTAAATCATTTAAAATGCCAAAGTTCATAACTTAACAAATAAAATTCCAAACTTGGTAAACAACATATCGAACTGAAGCTATTGTTGTTTTCTTATTGTTTTCATCATCCATGCATCATTCTAATCAACTTTCACATGATGGTTATTTGTAGATCATTTAATCCAACATTAATTCATGGGCTTTTCCATATGCAATCCAAATTGCATATGGGCCCATTTAAATATGTTTACCATGTCAACTGGTTTACTTTGATGCATCAATTAACTGTCATACATATAAAATAGGATCATGCTGGATCTTTTGCCGTAGAAGTAATTGTTTCATCCGGTGTTTGTTCTAGTTCGTTGCTTCTTCGCGGATAGGACGGTGAGATGATGTGAGCAACGACAAGTTCTGCGGATGTACCTCTACTTGCTGGATTCTAGGCAAGTATACTCACTTGCTGTCTATGGCTGCCTTTCATCACTTGTTACCGATTCATTCCGTCGTCCTTATGCTAGCCTTATGATTCGATGCTTGTGTTCCGATCCCATCACATGTTTACCCTGCTGCCACTATATTGCCTTACCTCCACACCTATAACCCTGTTGTATGTTGGTCTGTGTCGTACTAGCATGCTTAGGTTTGTTTGCGCTCTAGTCCTGTTGTCCTTTGTTCTATCACCTGTTTAGTTGATAGTTGGGCTTGTCTTAATCAACAACATCTTAATGTTTTGGGTAATATTAATTTGATGATAAGGCACCGGCAGGTGGCCCGGCGTGGTTTTGAGGCATGCTAGTGTCGACCCTAATTAGGAAAAGGGTCTTGTCCTCCGATCCATGACGAGCGCACTAACCGCATGTGGGAAGCGAGTATGGGCGCCCCCCGCAACTCTGATTCGATTCGCATCTCGTCCAAATCGCCTCATTTAGTTCGGGTTTTCCATTTGCCGCATGCATATGCAGGTGCGAACCCTTGGCGCCAGGGTGGAACTATTGTAGTCGGCATTTAGGGAGACACGTTCTTAGAGTGCTATGAGGGTCCCTTTTTCTTCATGGGGCTTGATTAGCCGTGCGCTCAATTGCACGGGGTTCTTTGGGCTTGATGCGAAGAAGAGTTGGGTTGTGTTGAGTGGCCTGCTTGGTGGGTTTGCTCCCCGCCTGGCGGGTCATTCTTACGTGTACGGCCAAATTGTTGCATCCCTGCAGGGTTAAATCTTCTCGAGAAGCCGTGTTGTCCGCGGTTATGGATGACTTGGTGAAAGTACTGGCTAACAAGTACTCAGACAACTTACACTTAACGATGATAACTTGACTAGTAATATAGATTACCTCCACCATAAAAATGAATGTCACCTTAATCAATAGTGTGAGTTTCCTTGGGTTGCTTCCTTAGTAGGGGGTAACATTTGGATGGGTATTGTTTGGTGAGTAGTTGTAGTTGGTTTTGATACGCTATCTTATCCCTTTCTTTTAGTCGGATGTTGTAGCGCGTCTCTGTAGTTAGTTAGTGCAGCCCGCTGCCGCTTCTTTGCAATAATCCCTTCCTTTCCGTTGTACCCAAAGTATTTGTATCTTGTGATGATTGGTTACGCTGGTATCTTGTGAGTATGGTTTACCACTTGCCAGTACTTAACCGTACTGACCCACGAATCCATTTCGTGGCTGCATATTCCACATTGCAGTCAACGGGTTTGAAGTCTGACGACGTTAGCTTGGGAATCCCTCCGGCTTGGTCTGGGCAGGGATTGGACGCCATCGGTTATCTTCAGGACTCTTAGTCAAATTTGTATCTTGTCCGTAGTCGGACACTATGTTGTTTCTTCCGCTGTTATTTGGATCTTTGTATTGTATCAGTTGTATCCTTGACTCGTTTGAGTCTGCTTGTATATATATCTTTTCTGTTGTTGTTGCGGAATATTCGTGAACTGTTGTAATGTTATCACAAGTGGCAACCTGGAATCGGTTATTATGTGGATTCTGGTGGAAATGTTGAAATCTGCATAGTGCCCGATCCCGGGGCGTCACAAATGGTATCAGAGCATGGTTTCCGATTCCCGATATTGTTTCGATACGAATGGTTATCGAAGCAACGGGTCCGCAAAGCCTGTAGGATAACCTTGCTAACGGTCGTGTTTCTAGAGTGTCAAAACTATTTGTGCAAAACTTGTTTTGGAAACATCTCAATAGGATTCTTGTTTTCTCCTTATCTCTATTCTATTTCTCCTCCTACCTTATTTGTTTTGGAGCCTCTTCCCTTATCTATCTTTCAAAGTGTTAGGATCCTACGTGGGTGGACGTTTTCTGAGACGTTAACCTAATATGTTCGATCATCGGAAGATTCCTGGCGGGAGAAGATCGTCATCAACCCGAGCAAGATTCTCTTGTTAGTGGTGTCGAGAAGCCCTTGTTAGTGGTGTCGAGGAGATCAACTGGAAGCATGAAGAATCGATAGTCGAACTTCTTTCCCCTCCCGGGTTAGTGGGTGGATTGCGAGGGCGCAATCCCTTGTTAGTGGTGTCGTCTGTAACACCCGGGGGATTTTCCCCCAAATAGGATTTGGTTGTTTTTTTTTTTTTGCATTGCATCATGCATTTTGCATTGCACTTTGCTTCAAAAACATTTCTGGAAAATTCAAACAAGTTTAAACTTTTAAACATGTCCCAAATGGTTTCAAATAAAATTGCAAACAAATCATTTTGGGAATTGGGAATAATTACAAACGGTTGGTTTTCAAATTGGTATTAAATAAACCCCTAATTTGAATTCAAGTTTGCAAATTCAAATAATTTGTGAAATTGAAATTTTCAAAAACAAAATAGCATGCAATTGGGCATTTGCAATAATGAAACCATAAAAATTGTCCCCATAATTTTTGAACCCCCAAAACCCCCTTCTTTTCCATCTTTTATCCTTCTACAAAAAAAAGGGGGAAGAAAAAGAAATAAAACAAAGGGGGAGGCAGGCCAGCCCAAATGGGCCAGCCCACCTACAACCCCACCAAACCAGCCCAGCCAGCCCGCACCCCCTCCTTCCCCCACCTCCATACGAACTCTGTCGTTTTCTTCTGAAGAAAAGCAGGCAGCACCGCACCCACCTCCTCACACCTGCCCCGCTCCCCTCTCCTTTCCTTTCCCCTCCCCCACGCCAGAATCTCTCCCTTCTCCTTCTTCTTCTCCACGCCTACAACTCTCTCCTCTGATTACTCTCAGATCCCCATCTCCTTTCTCTGTACTTTTCTGAATATTGATGAGGGAGCCACCATGGCCGCCAATTGGAGAGCTTGGCGTTGTGTCCACGCTCGCCGTCGGACCCCGTTTCCCGCGGGAATGGAAACGGGGTACGTCCCTCGTCCACTTCGCCACTTCGGCCGGGACCGGGGAGCCCCGAAGTCGTCGCGCCGTCGGCATCAACTTCCCGGCGCACGGTACCGACCTCCGCCACGGTCGCCTTGACTGCGCCTGTCGCCAACAAGCTCCGCCACCGCACGCCCCTCCTTCGACTTCCACCCCGGTGAGCCTCCCTCCTAGGCCTAGGCCCCAACCCCCCCTTGCTCTGGTGCTCGCCGTCGTGCAGCCGCCGTTTCCCCACCGGAATTCGCGGCCGTTCCGTGCAGTCAACGTCCTGTTATCTGAATCTTGTGGTGTTCAAAGTTCAGTTACCGCGATGACTGCCTCTTAGAAGCACGGATCTGTATCGTATCACAAACACGCACAGCAGCCTAGTGGCTTGGCGCCCTGTCCCGCACGCTGGAAGCCCCGAGTTCGAATCCCCCCCGAGGCGCAAAGCCACCTCTTTTTTTCAGCCTTTTTCTTTTATGTCTCGAACTCCAGAAAACCAGATCTGAATCTTTATTTGTAAAATCCATAACAAATTGAAAATTGCTCCAATTTCAATGATTCAAGTTTCTATCGATTCAGAATCTTGTGCTCTTTCTATTAGTCACAAAGTTGCAACATGTTTCTGTAATAAATTTTGCACTAAATAATTAAATACAGAAAATGCAATAAAAATTGGAAACTTTGGAAAATCATAACTTGAGTTCTGTTCATCCAAATTGAGCAGACTTGAGCTCTAAAATTTTTTCTTAACAAACTCTGCACAGTGGTATTTTATTTGGTCACAATTGAATTAAATTTGAACATGTTTCCTTCTGTTTACTAAAAAGGGCAGAATAAAAATGCCTATGAAAAATGCATAATAAATTCAATAATGATCCAAAAATTAAGTTTAATAGCTCAAACTGTTCATTGAAACATTTTATACATGTTTTTAACCTTTTCAATACAATTTGTTCACTGTTTTTCCTAATTAAAATTGGAGTAATAATTCAATACTTTAATTACACCTTTTAAATTGCAAAATTCATAACTTGGGCAATTCAAATCCAATTCCAACATGTAAAATATGTTTTCCATGCAAAATTGAATAATCTTTCCAAATATAAACTTTGTTTTCTATTTTGAATAAATTAAATTGCTGGAAACAACTATTTCATAATTAATGCATTTAAAATTGTCAATTTAATAACTTGCTCATCTAAAATCCAAATTCAACAAATGAAATATGTATTCCATCTAAAATTTTGTGTTCTTTCCAAACATAAATTTTGTTATCTGTTTTGAACATTTAAAATTGGTGAAAACAACAAATGTTTGTTTAAATCATTTAAAATGCCAAAGTTCATAACTTAACAAATAAAATTCCAAACTTGGTAAACAACATATCAAACTGAAGCTATTGTTGTTTTCTTATTGTTTTCATCATCCATGCATCATTCTAATCAACTTTCACATGATGGTTATTTGTAGATCATTTAATCCAACATTAATTCATGGGCTTTTCCATATGCAATCCAAATTGCATATGGGCCCATTTAAATATGTTTACCATGTCAACTGGTTTACTTTGATGCATCAATTAACTGTCATACATATAAAATAGGATCATGCTGGAT
This sequence comes from Alopecurus myosuroides, assembly GCA_028641055.1. NCBI lineage: Eukaryota > Viridiplantae > Streptophyta > Magnoliopsida > Poales > Poaceae > Alopecurus > Alopecurus myosuroides. The sequence goes on along the minus strand of CM054057.1, from coordinate 267,540,072 downwards.
CTTTTGCCGTAGAAGTAATTGTTGCATCCGGTGTTTGTTCTATTTCGTTGCTTCTTCGCGGATAGGACGTTGAGATGATGTGAGCAACGACAAATTCTGCGGATGTACCTCTACTTGCTGGATTCCAGGCAAGTATACTCACTTGCTGCCTATGGCTGCCTTTCATCACTTGTTACCAATTCTTTCCGTCGTCCTTATGCTAGCCTTATGATTCGATGCTTGTGTTCCGATCCCATCACATGTTTACCCTGATGCCACGATATTGCCTTACCTCCACACCTATAACCCTGTTGTATGTTGGTCTGTGTCGTACTAGCATGCTTAGGTTTGTTTGCGCTCTAGTCCTGTTGTCCTTTGTTCTATCACCTGTTTAGTTGATAGTTGGGCTTGTCTTAATCAACAACATCTTAATGTTTTGGGTAATATTAATTTGATGATAAGGCACCGGTAGGAGGCCCGGCGTGGTTTTGAGGCCTGCTAGTGTCGACCCTAATTAGGAAAAGGGTCTTGTCCTCCGATCCATGATGAGCGCACTAACCGCATGTGGGAAGCGAGTATGGGCGCCCCCCCGCAACTCTGATTCGATTCGCATCTCGTCCAAATCGCCTCTTTTAGTTCGGGTTTTCCATTTGCCGCATGCATATGCAGGTGCGCCCTTGGCGCCAGGGTGGAACTTTTGTAGTCGGCATTTAGGGAGACACGTTCTTAGAGTACTATGAGGGTCCCCTTTTCTTCGTGGGGCTTGATTAGCCGTGCACTCAATTGCACGGGGTTCTTTGGGCTTGATGCGAAGAAGAGTTGGGTTGTGTTGAGTGGCCTGCTTGGTGGGTTTCCTCCCCGCCTGGCGGGTCATTCTTACGTGTACGGCCAAATTGGTGCATCCCTGCAGGGTTAAATCTTCTCGAGAAGCCGTGTTGTCCGCGGTTATGGATGACTTGGTGAAAGTGCTGGCTAACAAGTACTCAGACAACTTACACTTAACGATGATAACTTGACTAGTAATATAGATTACCTCCACCATAAAAATGAATGTCACCTTAATCAATAGTGTGAGTTTCCTTGGGTTGCTTCCTTAGTAGGGGGTAACATTTGGATGGGTATTGTTTGGTGAGTAGTTGTAGTTGGTTTTGATATGCTATCTTATCCCTTTCTTTTAGTCGGATGTTGTAGCGCGTCTCTGTAGTTAGGTAGTGCAGCCCGCTGCCGCTTCTTTGCAATAATCCCTTCCTTTCCGTTGTACCCAAAGTATTTGTATCTTGTGATGATTGGTTACGCTGGTATCTTGTGAGTATGGTTTATCCACTTGCCAGTACTTAACCGTACCGACCCACGAATCCATTTCGTGGCTGCATATTCCACATTGCAGTCAACATGTTTGAAGTCTGACGACGTTAGCTTGGGAATCCCTCCGGCTTGGCCTGGGCAGGGATTGGACGCCATCGGTTATCTTCAGGACTCTTAGTCCAATTTGTATCTTGTCCGTAGTCGGACACTATGTTGTTTCTTCCGCTGTTATTTGGATCTTTGTATTGTATCAGTTGTATCCTTGACTCGTTTGATTCTTCTTGTATATATATCTTTTCTGTTGTTGTTGCGGAATATTCGTGAACTGTTGTAATGTTATCAAGTGGCAACCTGGAATCGGTTATTATGTGGATTCTGGCGGAAATGCTGAAATCTTCATAGTGCCCGATCCCGGGGCGTCACATCTTGTGTAAGCAGAGTAAGCACAGCTCAATCATGTGCATTCAGTTCAAATGGAAATAACCACATATAATAAAGTTGAGTAATACAAAGTATAGAATAAAGTTAAAAGTAATAATGGCTTCCAACGAACTACTCTGGATTAGCTTGTTTACACCAACATTTTTCAATTATTATTGAATTACATGAACATATCATAAGGAGAACATCTGGTAGGACAGATCATTGTACATCGTTTAGTCCAACAAAGCATGTATGTGAGAGCCTGAGCATTATACACTTCGAGTCTAATCAATAAGGCATGTGCGCAAGAGAGCAACCATCTAGACTGATTCGGTAGTGACGACAAATATGAACATGGTGCTGCTCGAGCAGCTACCTGGTGTAGAAGACGATGGATCTGGATCAGGTCGCCTCCTTGCATGCATCGCCGCTGGCCAGTATCTACACGCAGATGCACCGCAAAGGAGAGGCGTAGGTGACGGCTACCATTACCAACGAGGCTGCAGTCTGAATCGGTCATCGCCGTGAGGGACGCCAAAGAGGGCGCGTGGCTCCCGCCCCGCACGTCTTCCACATGGTGCAGCTCAACGCGCACCTCGCAGCCGCGGGGACTGTATCCGGAGAGAAGACGGCGGCCGGAGAGCAGGTCATATGGAGATCGAATTGAAGATCGCCCATCAAATCTGAGGTGAGCGCCCCTTGCACCGCCCAATCCATCCAAGCGAATGGAGAGACCACCTCGGCGCGATGCATCGACCGGCCAGGTCCAGTGGCAGGGAGGAGGCAGGGGCGATGGGATCTGACGGTAACGGGGCCGGCGGCCTGACGGGGATGACGCGGTGGTTGCTGTGGATGGACGAGGTTGTTCCCGTCGTCATGGTGGCGGCCACCTCTCCGTGGATGGACGAGGCTGAGACGACCGGAGCAGCTCAGGCAGATCCTAGGTGGCGGCGACTGGAGCTCTTCCAGATCGAATGGAGGGTGTTGTGGGTGCGGCTAGGGTTCGAGAGGGCATGGCGAGAGGGACGGTTCGGATGGGGTTTATTTGGTGGCCTGGAAGATTTTACGAAATTGCGCCTCCTTCTTTGGGTGGTGCGCTTCTGAATCTGTCAGGGCATTCCATCATTTCAGCTCTGAAAAATGAGGAGCCGGAAGAAGTTACCGCCGTGTGCGAAAATAAGGAGGGAATTTTTCCCTATAATATTTTTTGAGTTTTGCTTTGTTGGAAATATATACTTTAATGTGTTGTAACTATTTCCTATCTCTACTTATATATATTGTTTCTCTCTTTGTCTGTATGCCTTCGTCTATTGTAAAAGTTGTTTTCATGTGACCTGTCGTGATTAAATCTTAACAGAACAAATGTGTTCGTAAAAGTCTTTTATCGCACTCAGTTGTCACTGAATTTCTTGAGGACAAGCAACACGCTAAGCTTGGGGGGAGTTGATACGTCGAAAACGTATCTCCTTTTCCGAACACTTTTCCTATTGGTTGCCTCTAAACTTGTGTGTTTTGAACGCAACTAACACGGACTAAAGCTATTTTAAGCAGAATTACTTTGGTGTCTCATTTTTGTACGAAAAAATCAACTTTCGAGAAATTGCCCAGAAAAGACCCTATTGGCCCTAAAACACCAGAAGACCCTGGAAGCCAAAAGGAGACAAGAAGAGGGACCAGAGGGGGGCCACACCACCCCCTGGCGCTCCCCCTTGGCCGCGCCACCAGGTGGCGTGGGCCACCCAGAGCCCCCCTCGATCTCCCCTTTCGACTAAAAATAGCCTTCAACCCTAAAACCGGAGGGGGGTTTGATAGTTTTCCAGAAAGAAGTCCGTAGCTCCGTCGCCACCCAGAACCTCGATTCGGGGATCAGAATTTCCTGTTCTGGCACCCTGCCAGGACGGGGAATTGGAGGAGATCATCGCCATCGTCATCACCAACGCCTCTACATCGACCATCCATGGTTTCCCCATCCAAGTGTGAGCAATTCCCCCGCTGTAAGCTGAAGGGGATGGTAGGGATTGGATGAGATCGTTCATGTAATAATGCCGTGATTGTTAGGTCATAGTGCCTAGTATCCTCTATTAGTGCTATTGACATTGTTGCAACTTGTTATGCTTAATGCTTGCCACTTTGGGCCCGAGTGCCATGATCTCAGATCTGAACGTGTTATTGAATCTTAATGATAATTATTGTTTCTTGATCGTACCTTCAAGTTCTTTACACATATTGTTGTCCGGAAACCGAGGCCCCAAAGTGACAGAAATTGGGACAACCAGAGGGGATGGCTGTGATGTGAGGATCACATGTGTTCACGGAGTGTTAATGCTTTGCTCCGGTGTTCTATTAAAAGGAACACCTTAATTACCAGTAGTTCCCTTGAGGCCCCGCTGAAAACGGGCTGGTAGGACAAAAGATGTTGTGCAAGTTCTCATTGCGAGTACGTATGACTATTTACGGAACACATTCTTATGGTTACTTAGTGCTTGGATGCTTTATCTAATTTATCTGAAATGCCCATGTATTGACTATTATATGAACTATCTTATCCATGCAACACCCGTTCATCCATCCCTATGCCTATAGTATTTAATCCCGCTGTTTACTTCAAACACCACTGCTGCTGTTTTCATTCCATTGCTGCTATTATTACACTACTGATGCTCTATAAAACTGTTACTACTGATAAACCACTGCGAAAAAAGTACTTTCAGGTGCAGGTGAATTTACAACTCACTTGTTAAGGCTCACAAATATTCTTTGGCTCCCTTGTGTCAAATCAATAAATTTGGGTTTTGCTTCCCTCGAAGACTGTTGCGATCCCCTATACTTGTGGGTCATCAAGACTATTTTCTGGCGCCATTGCCGGGGAGCATAGCTTCATTTGCAAGCTCACCGGAGAGTATTATTATCTACTTCCATCATTCATCATGGGTAAGACTCGTGATGGAAAGTTTCCTATATTACCATCCACTACAAGAAGAGGTACAATTCTGAACACCTCTGGTGCTCTTGATTCACCGTCTGTTATGAGTAAACTGCTTACACATCCACATGCTACTTCTGCTGAATCTGAAAATGCTTCTCATACTTTTGATGATGCTTCTACTGTGCTTGATAAGAGTGGTTCTCTCGGTCCTTTCTTAAATGCTACTATTGCTAAAGCTAAAAATATTGCAAACACTGAAACTCCTGATAAAAATCCTGTTACTCCTGCTGTTTCACCTCAGCTTATAGAGAATCCTAGTGATTATTTTGATGATTCCTATATTGATCTTAATGATGATCTTATTGATGAAATACATGCTATGAAGGATAAAGATGCTGTTATGAGTCTTATTGAAAATCGTGTTGTTAAATATAAATTATATCCTGATGCTAAGTTTGCCACCTCTCCTATTAATATTAAGGATAAGGATTATGATTTCTCTCTTGATTTATCTTATATATCTATTGTTGAGAAAGAACCTTTTTGTGGTACTAAAAATGAAAGTGCTATGAAACATATGAATGAGCTCTCATCTTTGAGTAGTTTATTCTCTGATGATCTTAACAAACGTAGCTACTCTATTGCTAAAATATTCCCTTTCTCATTAAAAGATGGAGCTAAAACTTGGTTTAACAATTTGTCTTCGGGATCTATTGATAGTCCTATTGGTTTGGTTAATGCTTTCTTTCAGAAATATTTTCCTACTAGTGCTCAACATGTTGCTTTACAAAATATATTTAATTTCAAACAATTGGAAGGAGAGAAACTGCTTGTATCTTGGGCAAGGTTCTGTTCTTTAGTTTGGTCTACACCTGGGCATAAGCTAGAAAATAATAAACTTCTTCATATATTCTATAATGGACTAACTATTGAATCTAGGACATACCTGGATAGTTGTGCTGGTTGTGTTTTCAGGCAAAGAACTCCAGAAGAAGCTGAGGAATTAATGGCTAAAATAAGCCAAAATGATGATAATTGGACTATGGTTGAGCCTGAGCCGACTCCTACTCCAGTATCAACCCCAACAGCAACACCCAAGAAGAGGGAAATGGTTGAATTAAATGATGAAGTGATGAGAGAAGCCAAGAAATCTCTTAAAGAGAGGGGTATTAAATTTGAAGATGTGAAGAATCTTCCATCTATAGAAGAATTATGTAAGCCAAACCCTCACTCATCCACCATTGAGGTACACTCTCTCCAATATTTTGATAGTAGAGATATTCCCTATAATAAACCTCCTGATCAATGTTTAGATGAATTTGATAATTATGTTATGAAGCAAGATAATTTTAATATAAGAGTGCAAAAACACCTAATGGAAAACTCTAGAGCTATTGATAATTTGCATGGCATTATAGAAAGAACATCTAATGATGTTAAAATGCTTGTTAAACATTTTCAAATGGTTCAAACTCAAATTAATCAACTTGCTAAAGTGCAAAAAGATTTGCTAGTTAATGCTTCTAAAGAAAAACATGCTTATGAGATAAGACCTAGAAGTGGTATTGCTACACAAGATCCTTTATATCCTGAGGGACATCCTAAAAGAATTGAACAAGATTCTCAGCAAACTAATGATAATGTTATTCATACTAAGAAGAAAAAAAGAAGAAACATAAAACTGATGTAGAATCCTCTGAGCTTGCTAAAGATCCTAATAGTATATCTATCTCTGATGCTGAAACTGAAAGTGGTAATGAAAAGAATGATGCTTCTGATAAAGAAGAACCTATAGCTGAATCTGAAAAGCAAACTAAAACTGCAAAGTATACTAAGGAAAATTTCATTGCTAATAAACATGGTAATGAGAGAGAACCTTGGGTACAAATAACAATGCCTTTTCCTAATAAGAAAAAAAAATCTAAGGAATAAGAACATTATAACAAGTTTTCTGAATGGATGAAACCTTTGTTCTTGCAAATTCCTTTAACTGATGCTATTAAATTGCCTCCTTATGCAAAATATATGAAAGATATTGTCTCTAACAAAAGGAAGATTACTAATGAGGAAATCTGCACTATGCTTGTTAATTACTCTTTTAATGGCAAGGTTCCTGAGAAGCTTGGAGATCATGGTATACCAACTATTCCTTGTTCTATTAAAAATAATTATGTTAGAACTGCTTTGTGTGATTTAGGAGCTGGAGTTAGTGTCATGCCTTTTACTCTCTATAAAATAATCCTCCTAGAAAAATTGATACCAACTGATATATCTTTGCAAATGGCTGATAAGTCTACTCCTATTCCTGTGGGTATATGTGAGGATGTTCCTGTTCAAGTTGCTAATAATTGTCTGATATTAACTGACTTTGTTGTGTTGGAAATGCCTGAAGATGATAATATGTCTATTACTCCTGGAAGAACTTTTCTTAATACTGTAGGGGCTATTATTGATTGAAATCAAGGAAAAGTTACTTTTAATGTTAATGCTAAAGAGCACACTGTTTATTTTCCCAAGAAGATTGATAGATAATATGGTCTAAATTCCATTGAAAATATTGAGACCATCAAGATTGGAGAATTTTATTGTCCTATTCCAAAGCCACCCAAAGAATATGAAATTATTATGATTGGGACTATGTCTATCAAGGTTGAGGTAACATAATTATTTAGTGAGAAATAAAGTTTTGTTTCATATAAAATTATTTTGGTAGTAAGACTTGATCACCCTTGTTAACAAAATGATTTTAAATGAAGTGGGCAATGTTTTCACTATGTTTTCACCTTCCCCATTATTGTTTTCATCATGTTTACTTCTGTTATTACATTACTACTTGAGTTAAATCATGTTTTCCATCATCCTTATGCATGTTTTCCTCATGTTTTCACCCTGATTACTGAGGTTATGCATGTTTTCACCATCCATACTTTTGTTTTCACCACTACCACCTTTGTTTTCTTTAGATATTCTTTCATTAAAGTGTTATAGAACCTATGTAGTGCTGGTTTTGGTTTTGTATTCCACCTTTTCACTTTCGTTTACCCGTTTTTTATTAATTATTAAAATTCTGGAAATACCTCAAAAATAAAGTTTCTCGAAAATTTTTAATAAATTTTTACGTATAAAATGAGGCCGAAAGCCACATGGGAGACCCCAAGGGGACCCACCAGTCAGGCACACCGCAGGGTGGCGCGGCCAGCCCCCTAGTGGCGCCAGCACATGGTGTGGGGCCCCCTGGCCCTCTACTTACTCTCTCCACTGCCAAAGTATTCTCTCTCACCTCCCAAACTGAAAACATTTCCTGGAACCCGTGTTCTTGCTGTTCTTACTCTGGATTTTCGATCTCCTGCTTCAGCCCATCATTTGTGCTGATATTTGGTGTGTTTGATCTCCGGTATGTGACTCCTGTGATGATCCAAGTAGAATTTTGTTTAGTGAAGTATTTCTTGACTATTTTGGTACTGTAGGTGACAGCTTATGTGAGTTTGCATGCTTGATTTGAGTAGAAATAATGTGTTTTTGATGTATGTTTAGCTCTCATATAAGTCCCTATGGTAGTTTCCACCTTATAATTGCTTGAAATTAATTTTTGTGATGATTGTTGGAAAATTTTAGAGATGGGTAGTTATAATTTTGGGGAGATATTTAGGATTGATGCTCCTAGAAGGACAAGGCCCTCACGCTCATCCACATCAGCGAGGCTACCGTATAATGAAGACGTTATTGAATCGACTATTGACGATGAAGGAGATGATGGTATCGTTAACCCATCTAGCTTTCCTTGCAGTACATTTTTAAGAAGTGCAGGTTTATTAGATGACTTCCGTATGCTTATTGAAAGAGTTGGTCTCACCAACTTTATGGAGGATGAAAGCCCTCAGTATGCCACTCTCACAAAAGCTTTTGTTAAGAGCTTTAAATTTCAGGACACTCAATTTGGTCCAACTGTTGCATTCAAGTTATATAGTAGTCCTATTTCTTTGTCCTTGGTGGATTTTTGTACTATTATAGGTATCAACGCCACCGGGACAGCGAGCAGGATTCAAGATAGACCAGCAGACCTCCAGGGGTTCTACCGAGAGATCACCAACGATGACGGTCACTCATCCCGGCGTGGAAAGATAAGGAACATTCAACTTCCTGCTCTTAGATACTTTACTTATTATCTTGCTACTAGTATCCTTGGTAGGGAGAACACTAGCAAAATTTCTAGTTAGCACCTTGATTTTATTGATGTTGCACTGAACCATAGCACGAAGTATAACCTTGGTGCACTTGTTGCCCGCCTCCTTGCTTCTTCTAGGCCTATTTTTGGGGGTATTACTGCTACATGTGTAGCGGCTACTTTGAATGTTTCCATCGACCCCAATGATGAAATAATTGCTCCATGTAGGCTTAACCTTGCTTCCATGAAGTCCCATCAATTTGTAACTACTAACTCTACTAATGAACGTTTAGTATATAGAGTTTTATATATGGATGGAGAGGAGCAAAAAGTTACTTTGCCGCAGCATGTTTTGTTTAATATTGACAGGTCACCATGATCGCTCTCCAAGGAGCAGGTAGACGAGCATCTGAGCACCATGGAGTTTTACCGGCAGCAGGAGAGGCGAGACGCGCCTCCCGAGGACCACAACACGCAGTACACCGGCGCATCCTCGAGCACATATCAGGAGGAGGGTTCCTCCTCAGCATACTATGGGGGCTCCGCCTCATGGACCCCTTGGTGATTGATCTCCACTTAGGCCAAAAGACTAAGATTGGGGGGGGGGGGGAGGGGTATACCGACATCACACTCATTTATATATCATGTTCGGTCGGTTCTTTGTATATCCATATTTTTTGTTTCTTTCGTTTTATTGTTCTGTTCTTGTTTTCCAAAACACAAAAAGACCAAAAATATTTCTGTTGTTTCTCATGGTTTGCTTCTTTAGTTTCTTTATTTGGTTTGCTTTATTTTGTCGTTTCGGTTTAATATTCAAAAATCCAAAAATATTTTGCTTTGTTTGCTTGTTCTCTTTCTATTCTTGTTTTAATTGAAAAAACCCAAAAATATTTGTTGTCTTCTTTGGTTTTGTAAATTTTGCTGCAGAGTTCAACAGTCGTCCGTGACTCCATTGGAGCTTGGTTTTCATTATATATTATTTGAGCCACAAGTGAAGAGCAATAATGACGATTGATACGTCGAAAACGTATCTCCTTTTTCGAACACTTTTCTTATTGTTTTCCCTAAACTTGTGTGTTTTGGATACAACTAACACGGACTAACGCTGTTTTCAGCAAAATTACTTTGGTATCTCGTTTTTATGTAGAAAAATCAACTTTCGGGAAAATGCCCAGAAAAGAGCCGATTGATGTTTTCACCCCGGAAGACCCTGGAAGTCAGAAAGGGGCCAGGAGAGGGGCTAGAGGGTGGCCACACCCCCTGGCGCGGGTTCTCACTAGCCGCGCCAACACAGGGTGTGGGCCCCCCAGGACACCCCTCGGACTCCCCTTTCGACTACAAGTAGCCTCCAACCCTAAAACCCGAGGGGGTACGCCATATTTTCTAGAAACACAACATAGCGCCGCCGCCGTCCCGAACCTCGATTCGGGGATCAGAAGTTCCTGTTCTCGCACCCTGCCGGGACGGGGAAGTGGAGGAGATCATCGCCATCGTCATCACCAACGCCTCTCCATCGACCACCCATGTTTCCCCCATCCATGTGTGAGTAATTCCCCGCTGTAGGCTGAAGGGGATGGTAGGGATTGGATGAGATCTTTCCTATAATAATGCCGTGATTGTTAGGGCATAGTGCCTAGTATCCTTTATTAGTGCTATTGACATTGTTGCAACTTGCTATGCTTAATGCTTGCCACTTTGGGCCCGAGTGCCATGATCTCAGATCTGAACATGTTATTGAATCATGATGATATATCATTGTTTCTCGGTCATACCTGCAAGTTGTTTACACATATTGTTGTCCGGAACCCGAGGACCTGAAGTGACAGCAATTGGGACAACCGGAGGGCATGGTTGCAACGTGAGGATCACATGTGTTCACGGAGTGTTAATGCTTTGCTCCAGTGTTCTATTAAAAGGAACACCTTAATTACCAGTAGTTCCCCTGAGGCCCCGCTGAAAACGGGCTGGTAGGACAAAAGATGTTGTGCAAGTTCTCATTGCGAGCACGTACGACTATTTATGGAACACATGCCTATGGTTACTTAGTGCTTGGATGCTTTATCTTATTTATCTGCAATGCCCCTGATATGATCATTATTAGAATTTTCTTATCCATGAAATGCTCGGTCGTCCATCCCTATGCCTACATTTTTTAATCCCACTGTTTACTTCAATCACTACTGCTGCTGTTTTCATACTATTGTTGTTATTATTTCACTTCTGCTGGTACTATAAAACTGTTACTGCTGATAAACCACTGCGAACAAAAGTACTTTCAGGTTCAAGTGAATTGACAACTCACTTATTAAGGCTCACAAATATTCTTTGGCTCTCCTTGTGTCGAATCAATAAATTTGGGTTTTACTTCCCTCGAAGACTGTTGCGATCCCCTATACTTGTGGGTCAGCAACGATCTACGACAATTCAAGTTGTGGTGAGAGGCTGGTATGAACTCTATTTGCTTAGTTTGTTCATATAAGATATATGTGATTTAATGGCTGCCTAATAGTTCGTGGTCTCTCATGTTTTGTTCCAATTTATTAATGGTAAATGACATGTCATATAAATATTTGTTCGCATTGTTCTATTCGTAGAAGGACATGACATTGTGGTAGCCTCCTCTGACTGTTTCATTTGAATCGACTTGGCGCATGCTCACGCATGCTAAGACTGAAAACAAAAATTCAATAAGCCTCGATGATTTATTTTGCCTCAGAGTTCTGCTATCAATTTTGTGCCTTAGTTAACTTTACTTTGTCGCAAACATGATTATGATAGTTGTTGCTCTCTTGATTGTCGCTCCCTGTCTATTTGCTAGCCTTCACTTGTACTGAGTATGAGCTCTACTCGTGCATCCAACTCCCAAAAACTAAAGTTTGCCAAATGTGTCCACCATACCTACCTCTATGTGGTATTTAACAGCCACTCCAAGTAAATTGCTCATGTGATACCTTTAAAACCTGCTAAAAATTACTCCTGTTTTGTGCCCCTGTTTTAGCTCATGAGGACGTAAATAGAGAATCTATATCTCACTTGTTGATTGGATTTCACACCCTGGACTAGTGGCTTCATCCACTTATCCAAATGATAGAAGAGCTGGAAGCGGGGTGCCCAGCCCCAAATTAATATACACAAATTCTTTTCACTCTTTTTGCCCCTGATTTATCAGTCAAAGCATAATTGTGTAAACAAAAGAGAAAGAGGGATGACCTTCTACCGAGATGCTTCCTTCACATGGGAGCCGCTCTTGTGAATCCAGTTGGCTTGTGACGTACTGTATTGTCTGTTTACCATTCGTTGACATAAGGAGCATACACCTCTCTCAAAATGTTTTCAGTACCTCTGTTTTAATAAAATAAAAAGCTCTAGCACATGAGTGATACATGCCTCCCTCTGCGAAGGGCCTTTCTTTTACTTGTATGTTGAGTTTCCATCATATTCTTTGAGCATTTTTTTGAGAGCACAATGGTCATTCTTAGTGTGATGTGTTTGTCCCAAATCACGGTAGATTTGGTATAATATTGACACTTGTATATTTGATATCTTTACTTCTAGTTTTCCCTTGAACTTCAGAGGTGCCCTGGCATTTATGTTTTTCCCCACACTTAAGGGCAAGCGAGATACCACTTTATTAGATCCTTTTACGAATATTACAATCATGCAAATAGTTATGCTTCATGTTGTTTATTATTAATATTTTGTTATCTCCTCATTATTTGCATAGATACTAAGTGACAGTATCCTGCATGTATCTTATCATGAGCACAACTAAGTATTTGATCATATAGTGAGTATATTTATATCATGTGAAACAAATGTGTTCATAAAAGTCTTTTATTGCACTCAGTTGTCACTGAATTGCTTGAGGACAAGCAATAAGCTAAGCTTGGGGGGAGTTGATACGTCAAAAACCTATCTCCTTTTCTGAACACTTTTCCTATTGTTTGCCTCTAAACTTGTGTGTTTTGAATGCAACTAACACGGACTAACGCTCTTTTCAGCAGAATTACTTTGGTGTCTTGTTTTTGTTCAGAAAAATCAACTTTCGAGAAATTGCCCAGAAAAGACCCCATTGGCCCTAAAACACCAGAAGACCCCGGGAGCCAAAAGGAGGCCAGGAGAGGGACCAGAGGAGGGCCACACCACCCCCTAGCGTGCCCCTGCCCGCGCCACCAGGTGGTGTGGGCCACCCAAAGCCCCCCTCGGTCTCCCCTTTCGACTACAAATAGCCTTCAACCCTAAAACCGGAGGAATGTTCGATAGTTTTCCAGAAAGAAGTCCGTAGCTCCGCTGCCACCCCAAACCTCGATTCGGGGATCAGAAGTTCCTGTTCTGGCACCCTGCCGGGACGGGGAATTGGAGGAGATCATCGTCATCTTCATCACCAAATAAAATTATAAAGATATTATGACATATTTTATCAACAAGTAACCAAATTTATTCCTCGAAAAACATTTTCACCCCCTTCTTTTGAAAAAGACAAATTTCTGCCGATTCAGCTGAAACCGGTTCAAATTTGAACTACAGGTGCCTTGTAGTTTTCTCATATATTTTTTTGTAAAAATCATTTTTAGGTACAAAAGTACCTATTTCATCAGAGATACACCAAGAGTTTTGCGATATTCAACACCTAGCTACAAACGGTCATGTCCCCCGTTTTGACCGTATTCCGAAATCGGCATAAAACGTTCAAAAGATGTTCGAAAAAATTCTAAAAAATGGATAACCTTCGCAAAGTGTCATCATATGTGACCTAGTATCCATAAAAAACATCATTTTCCATTTTCAGAGTCTCAAAAATGGATTTTTGTGAAGCACATACTAAAAATATGACACAAAATTGTACAAAAAAATCATACAGAAAATATGTCATATTTTGTATACAAATAACGAAAAAAATTTCTCCCAAAAGATTTTCATACGCCTCTTTTGAAAAAGACAAATTTCTGCCGATTCAGTTGAAAGCGGGTCAAATTTGAACTACATGTGCCTCGTAGTTTCCTCATGATTTTTTCTAAAAATCATTTTTAGATACACAAGTACTTATTTTTTTCAGAGATACACCAAGATTTTTATGATATTCATCCCATAGCTACGAAAGGTAATGCCCACCGTGTGGACTTTTTCCTAAAACCGGCATACAAAATTTCAGAAAATTCTAAAAAATTCGAAATGATGCAATACCTTCACGTGGTGTTATTATATATGTCCTAGTATTCACCAAAAATAATAAACCTGGAATACAACAATTGGGTTGAAAAGGTGTTCACAGAAATGACCTATCATCTACGAAGATTCATGGCTTTCGGGCCAAATGACCGATGTTATGGCCACATTCATGGCATAGTTTCTATAAATGTGCCCATATTCCACATAAAGATGCATATTGGAACAACGAACAATGTTGACGAAGAAAGATTTATTTTTCTTTGAATAAAAACATCATTTTCTATTTTAAGAGTGTCAAAAACGGGTTTCTTTGTGAAGCACATACTAAAAATATGAAACAAAATTGTAAAAAATAAAATTATACAGAAAATATGTCATATTTGATATAAAAATAACCAAACTTTTTCCTCTAAAAGGATTTTCACACACCTCTTTTGAAAAAGACAAATTTCTGCCGATTCAGCTAAAAGCGGGTCAAATTTGAACTATATGTGCCTCGTAGTTTCCTCATGATTTTTTGTAAAAATCATTTTTAGGTACAAAAGTACCTATTTTTATCACAGATACACCAAGTCTTTCATGATATTCAACACCTAGATACGAACGGTCATTTCCCCAGTTTTGACCTTATTTTGAAATCGGCATAAGAAATTGAAATAAAACCGAAAAATGGAAAAACTCTGAATCTCGTCATTATATGTTTAAACCCAGGTTTTTGGAGTAGATATTTGAATTTAATCATGGGATAATTTTACAACCTTGCATTTTTTTTTCTTGCATTTGATTTGAAAGAATAATCCAAAATTTTAATTCATATTCTTCAAAACCCTATATGAAGCAATATATAATTCTTCGGGATATTTTGTATTTCATTTTGACTAAACATAGTCCCTATTAGTCTATAATAACATAATTCATATTTAAGAAAAATAAAAATTATTTGGTTTAAATTAGAGTTTAAAATCAGAATTTATAAAAGAAGACAGAAAAAACAAAAAAAAAAATCATGCTGAGCCATTCGGCCCAGCCCAACAGACTGGTGTGGTCAACAGTGCGGCCTGTCCAGCCTAGCCCAGCAGACTGATCTGGCCAGCAGATCCAGTCCAGGGCAAGTTATGAATATAGAAAAATGATTTGATGTTGGTAGCTAACACGTACGTCGCCTTCGTGTAGTGGTTGGTGCTATCTTTCAGCTCGAGGAGGTTGTGTGTTCGAGCCACCTCGCTCCCGTATAATTTTCTTCCGCAGGATTTAGTTGGACAGGCTTGCCAAGTCGGACCCGCTCGTCAGGTCAGGTCGGTGGGGGACCAGTTTGGAGGGCGGTTCCCACCTGTCAGGTCGTGGGAGGCCCATTTCAGGTCCCTTTTCAGCTGAGAGCGCGATCCTATTCTCAAAAAAAAATGAGACAAGAAATTTACACAAATAATCATGACACATAAGCACGCCACATAAGCAAAACATGATGAGGTGTGCGAAATTGAGACAAATAAGCATGACACATAAGCAAAATATGATGAGGTGGCGTAACGCACTGTAGTGTTGTCCTCTGATGACCAATTTGTGTAAGGAGATCATGACTTTTCTAACCAAAATTGTCATTATATTTTCACGTTTGGACCCTCCTAAACCGCCAACGACCAATTGATTCGAAATGGTCATGGATCTATGACCAGTTCATCCACGGTCATTAGAAAATGGTCATGCATCAACATATTTTTTTGTAGTGGAGGACCGCCAGGGGAAGAGGCGTCGCGGATCGAAGGTCGGCCGCCTCTGCATCCCGCGCAATCGCCACATTAGCAACACACTGCTGATGCAAGACTACTTCGCCTAGACCTACCGGCACATAGAGGACGTACATGGCCACACTCAGCTGCAACATGATCATACTGAGCACATATGGCAAAGTCATGGCTAGTAGAGCTGCAACATGATCATACTGAGCACATATGGCAAAGTCATGTCTAGTAGAGATTTGTATGTTCATTTATTTGATTTTATTGTTGTATGATTCAAACCATTCTTTCCATTCCGGACTATTTGATTTGATTATTGTATTTGAAGCATTCTTGTAAGGTTGACTATTGTTGTAATATACAGTAAATAAATATTCATGTTTTACTTTATGTTTATATCGTAAGTTTGTTTTATATCCATAAACTTGATGAAATGTTGCTACCAAAACCATACGTTTGTAGGGCATGTTTTGCAGGTCGGCTTTGCGGTGTCTGTTCTGCCGCAGCCGAAAACGGCCCTTCAAACGCGTTTGTTATGCCCCTCGTCGCGGGTATGTAGGTCGGCGGGATGCAGTGTCTGCCAGAGATGCTCTAAGCATGCGCTGATGCAGGTGGATGTACCAAGCTCATTTTTCTAGCAAGCTCGCTCATGCATGCACGGATGAGGTTGGCGCGGACTATCCGCCAAGTCTAATAGATGATCCGTTTGCATCTTATACAAACTAGTTGATGCCCATTATGCATGGCAAGTGGTGGAACTTTTTTTTTGAAACGAGGCAAAAGATTTGCCACTTCCATTTAGTAAGAAAGAGTTTTTCTAAGAAATTTTACAAGAGCCATGGTTTGAAAGCCCACGGCCACCCAAAGTCTCAGTCTCCCGGCATTACATTACTAAGGGCCTTAGCCCCGGGAAACACCACATATTTACTTCATCTCTAATCTTGGCGAGGATAAGGGTGGAAGTGTTCGACTTGTGTTGGGAAACCCTTGCATTTCTCTCCTTCCAAATTTCCCATGAAAAAAGCAATGTAAGCAAGGTCATGGCCCGCCGAAAAGGCCTCTTCTTGTAAATCACTTCCATCCACCAAGCTTTGACGGTGGGATGTGCCTCCCAATCTCTTGGCGAGACGTCATGGAAACCAAGCCAATCTCTCAAGGAGGACCAAAGCCTAACGGTGAAGCGGCACTTGAATATGAGATGTGCGGTCATTTCTTGATCTTGTTTACAAAGTTTGCATAAGCTACAATTTTCCACCTTCTTTTTTGAATTCTATCCGCCGGACATATCCGACTTTGGAGGATCAACCAAGTGAAGATCTTGCATTTTGGTGGAGCCCAAGGCTTCCGGGCATCAGAGAGGTGCTGTGCCCCAAGAACTGCATCTTGTATGCCGAAGCCGAAGAGTGGGCCTTATTTGTTGTGAATTTCCAAATGATCTTATCCATGTCATCATCATGACCATTGACATCTTGGAGAATCTCCCAAAGCTTAGTGAATTGGTTGATAAGCTCAACCGTGAGACCATCTTGTATATTCAATTGTTGGATCCAAAAGTTGTTATGTAGCGCTTACTTGACCATAGATTTTCTTCTATTAGAGAGCTAAAACACAAGTGAGGCAACATCCTTTGGCCTCCTCCGATCAAGCCAAGTATGTTGAGGTCACTTTGAGGTATGGGAATGACATCCCAATTGGAGTTGGTGGTGCGAGGAGAGCTTTTTTTTTGTGATTCCCTTGAAAAACTATCTCTGTGGTGCAACAACGTTTTCTGTGCCACGGCTGCACCTCGTTCTGGGATCAAGTCTGCTTGTTCTTGCTGACATAAACATCAACGTAGAACTTTAGAATTCGACAAGTGAAAGGTCTAGAGAGTCCAGATCTGGACTCAAAAGGTAGTAGAAGGCCGGCCAAATCGAGGCCGTGTTACTTTTTTGTAAATGCATCATGGAAATATGCATCATTCTCGTATATATAAATGCGGGAAGCCCAATACATGGCCGCGAGATTACAACCACATTATAGTCCGAAGGTGTTTGTCATGTGTTTCTCACGTACAAACACTACACCACACCACCGCTATGTGCGGCAACCGCATCAGCCTATCTGCTATGTCACCAAAATGGCCGACTCGAAGAATGCGCGCCCTCATCCATTGCACCGCTTCCGTCCTAATGCGTCCCACCATCCTATAGCAGCTTAAACCATAGCGAGATTGAACGCAAAGCCACTGCGATGCGTCCAAATGCAACACATATCCTTACTCCCGATCTTTGTGACACACCTTGTGAAGCTGCACGTCTCGTGATGATGCACACTCTAGCATGTTCCACTGACGTGTTTGTTTCACGGGAGGTAATGCAAACGTAAACGGAAACGGATGCCGGTGTTAATGTAAACGGAATGAGACAAAGCTGAATCGTGTATGGTTAGAACTCATGTAACGCTAATTAGCCGGATTCTTGCTTTCGTTAGTTTCACCGATAGCGGACGCTGCGGCACATCTCGCCCGATTAAGGCCGAATGAGCTGCGTGGAGGGGCAAGCGCGCCTACAGCGGTCGTCATGGACTCATGGTCCAGGCGTAGCTGCTGCAGAAGCATTCGCCGCCGCGGTCAACGGTGAGCCGGCGGCCGGACGCGGGGCATGGCAGTGAAGAAACGGCCGCGATTCGTCGACATATGGGATCCAGACTCGCCGGCGCCGAGGGAATCGTGTACGCCGACGGCGGGGATCAGCTGTGCCGGGGCTGAACCGGTTGTTCTTCGCCACCGTCCACGGCGGTCGCCCGCGGAGACCATGGCCGGCTGGCCGAGACCATGGCACCTGTGACGAGGAGGAGAACCCATCTGAGCAGCGACGGCCGAGGGGACAGGAGGAGACGGACACGGCGTCGGCAGCGGCGCTTTGGCCGGAACAGATCGTGGCGAAGATGGAAAGTAGGAAGAAAAGACAGGTAACGCTATTCCATTACGGAGGATATCGAGCGGTATCAGATTTGTACCGGAACGGAAAGTGTTACCGCGGTATCTAATTACAGAATTATTGTACCAAACACAATTTAACGTAATCAGTTAACACCGTAAACAGGTTACGTTACAAATGCACGAACCAAACACCTCCTCAGTCAACGCGCCGCACCAAACCTCTGTAACCGTCGGATAAACTCTACCCAAAAAGAGACACACACAAAATGGTATCTTGCTTGATTTTCACTCAACTTGGATACCATGAGGCGGGCCTTGAAAAGTTTTTGCACAAGCAACGGGAATTTGTAGATCATCTAGACGTTGAGGACGTACACTAGTGTAGAACAGGGCATTAGCCCCGGTTGGGAAGGCCCTAATGCTCCGGCTGCCCAACCGGGTTCCTCAAACCCGGGCTAAAGGCCTCCCTTATGCCCCGGTTGGGTTACCAACCGGGGTAAAAGGCGCGCCCCACGTGGGCTCTGCACCGTAAGCAGGCCGGCCCCCTTTTACCCAACCGGGGCAAAAGGTTTTTTTTATAGCTGTTTTTCTGTCCTCTGCGCTAGAGTAGAAATTCTATATTCTTTTATATTTTCTGTTCTCTGCACTAAAAAATTATATTAAGAAAGATGAAAAATTATCGCACAAAAACACAGATGAAAACGAACAATAACATAAATATATAGTCTGCCACGAATACAAATATTGTTCGACACAATGACATAATTAAACATAGTTCGACATAAAACATAGTACGACAATATAGAACGACATAAGTACGTAAGCATAGATCGACAGAAACATATATACTACGCATCAGCGTCGGATGCAGCCTTGCCCTTGCCCTCGGCCTCGGAGGCAGCCTTGCTCGGGCTAGACTCGCCGGAGTCAGACTCGGAGTCGGAGCTGCTCTCAGACGAGCTATCCTGGCGGCAAAGAGGGCGGACTAAGGTGCCGTCGAAGATCTTCACCTCCATCACGTGGGCCTCCTCGTCCTTGAAGTACCTGAATGTGAGCATGTTTCCCACATTTAGCTTGTGCATACGCACGAACTGCCCCCACCCATAGCGCAGGTAGTCATCACCACGTCGCTGCATCACAACTTGCACGGGCCCGTTGTCACAACCCTCCAACCGGAGGGTGAAACTATAGGGCCCGCCCTTGCGCCCGAGGAGGATCGCCGATATCTTCTCCGGAAGACGGATCCTGTTCTCCTCTGGGTGGAACAGGTAGAACTCCGGTAGCCGGAGAGCGTCCTCCTCCTCCTCCTCCTCCACCGCCGCAGCCTCCTCCTCCGCCGTAGCAACAGCGCCACGCCGTCTACGGCGTGTTGACCCCTTTACACCGCACTTTGCCCCCCTTTGCAGCGCTTGATGCCCCCCGTGCTCCGCGTCCACGTCCACGAGTAGGAGGCGTCGCGTCCTCCTCCTTGATGACTATGGCGCCACCACCACGTGCATTCGATGAACGCGATCCATTTGTACGCGATCCACGTGGACGTCCAGGCCGACGTCCACCACGTTTTACCGGGATTTTTTCGACGTGGACGATGTCGCGCCCACCGCCGGTTACACGCGAACCACGGGGACGTCTCCCCATGGCTAAAAAAATAGCAAATAGCATCAATTTTATCAGTTCGCAACAATTGCATACAATCTAATAAAAATATAGCTAATAGCATCCATTTTATCAAAATTGCTTATAGATAATAGCTAATTGTACTAATAGCTAAACAAGTTAGAAAAAAGAGTAATTATATGTTTTAGATCCTCATTTCAATTATAAAAGCAACATTGATAAAATATTTAAACGTATGAATACACACCAAGAGTTACATAGCTCGGGTTCATTTTATTTAACCCTAATACATCACGATATCATAATATCACTTATACATATTCATGAAACACCTCTCAAACTAATTAACTCCGACCGAGTCCTAAGTCGCGGGGTGCCGAGTCGCGGGTGCTACGCATCCATAGGTAAGGAACCCTCATAGGGTCATAGCTCACGTGGTAAGGAACCCTCCGAATAATCGACCAACCGCTACTATACTCCCTATCGAGCAAGTACATGTAGCGACGGACGTGCTTGTCCTCCTCCCTGATACGCTGTTGTACCACCTCCTCAGGGGCCGGCTCTCTCCGCACCGACCGTGGCCCACGGGATGGCCACCAAAGAATATCCGGGTCGACCACGTCACCCGGATTTCTCACCAAGCCGCGTGTCCCGGTACTAAGAACCTCCCAGTGCCAGCCCGGCGGGACCCAGTCCTGGACATCGCCCGGCGGGTCCAACAGAGACATCGTCGCCAAGGAAAATAAACTAAAAACACATGCATGATATATGGACTAAGTAAATATTCCTAATTAAGTAAAAATTCACTAAGTAAAAAATCCACTAATTCTATGCATTCACTAAGTAAATTTCTAAACTAAAATTGCTATATTATAAAATTCATCTAATGGTACTAAGAAAAACTTAATTCACTTCTAAACTAAACATTCACTAAGAAAAAAATAGCTAAGTCCAAAACCTAATTTTTTTCTAAGTCTCCAATATCTAAATTTTTTCTAAGTGTCCAAAATCTAAATTTTTTCTAAGTTTCCAATACCTAAATTTTTCTAAGTGCTCAAGACCTATATTTTTTCTAAATCTCCAATACCTATATTTTTTCTAAGTTTCCAATACCTAAATTTTTTCTAAGTCTCTGATACCTAATACCTAATACTAAATCTAACACTAATATAACACTAATACTAATCTAACACTAATACAAAATCTAACACTAATCTAACACTAATCTAATACTAAATCTACCACACTAAATCTAATAGTAATCTAATACTAAATCTAACACTAATCTAATACTAAATCTAACACTAATAATCTAACACACTAATACTAATACTAATTAATCTAACACTAGCTAACAGTGAGGAGGATGAGGGCGCGGCGAGGAGGCGATCTCACCTGAGGAGGAGGGAACGGCGGCGAGCAAGAAGACTAAGGCGCGGGCGAGGCCGCCGGCGGCGATCTCGGGCGGCGTGAGCACGGGTGGCGCGGGGAGGCGAGGAGGAGAGAGGACGGGCGACGCGGGGAGAAGAGGAGGAGAGAGGACGGGCGGCGCGGGAGGAGGCGCCGTAGAGGAGCGGCGGCGGCGAGGATCACCGGCGTCGAAATCGGGCAGCCTCACGGCGTCGCTCTGGATTTCGGCGCTGGGGAGTTAGCGAAAATCTGCGAACTGCTCTGTGTTGCCCTGGGCGGTTGCTCCGCCCGGTGTTATATAGACGGGGCCTTTTGCCCCGGTTGGTAACACGAACCGGGGCAAAAGGCCCAAAATTTCAGTTTTTTTCTTCTGCCGCCAATTTTTTCCTTTCGAACATTTCAAATACGTTTTCAAATACATTTGAAAGGGTTTATAATTTGGAGAAACTTTAAATATAAAATGTGTTTAAACTTGGATAAACATTTCTAATACATTTTCTGTTTTATAAAATAATTATTCCAACTATTTAAACGAGTAACAATTTTTTAATTTTAAACATTTAAAAAAAACCTACTTTATGAATGGTTTACAATTTGGAGAAACTTTGTATATTAAAAGTGTTTAAAATTGCGTAAACATTTTAAATACATTTTATGTTTTATAAAATAATTATTCTAACTATTTAAACTAGTTTATGACTGGTTTAATCTGCCATGTTTGATTTATTATTACAAAATAGTCTAGCAATATTGCCGCCATTGTTTACTTCTCTGTCGTAGCCATGTAGCATCTTCCTTATTTAATGCGATGCTTGGGTCAGTTTTCACTCTAAAGGACGGAATTTCAAATTTATTATAATCTTCTGACATGTCTGTCCTGTCCTCCACTCCCACAATGTTTCTTTTCCTGAAAAAACTATGTGCCGCTTCGGCTCACCGCATGATGTACTAGAATTCTTATTTTTTCTTTTCCTCGGTTGGGTAGACATGTCTTTCACATAGAAAACTTGAGCCACATCTTTGTTTAGGACGAATGGCTCTCTTCTGTACCCAAGATTGTTGAGATCCACTGTTGTCATTCCATACTACTGGTCTACCTTTACTCCTGTCATCTTGACCCATTGGCACCGAAATAGAGAGACCTTAAAATTAGGTCCATAGTCAAGTTCCCATATATCCTCGATGTAACCATAATATGTGTCCTTTGTCCCATTGTATCCGGTTGCATCAAAACGGATGCCACTATTCTGGTTGGTGCTCTTTTTATCTTGTGCGATCGTGTAAAATGTATTCACATTTATCTGGTACCCTTGGAAAGCCAGTACAATCGAAGATGGTGACCTGGCCAACAAGTAGAGCTCATCTCCAACAATGTTGTTATTCATGAGTTCTGCCTGCAACCAGGCGCCGAAACTATCGATGTGTTCATCATTAATCGAGGATTCAGACAGCCCCGGGTTTTTGGACCGTATAATATTCTTGTGTTCCTGGATATAAGGAGCCACCAAGGTGGACATTTGTAGAACTGTGTAGTGTGCTTTAGTGAAAGAATGTCCGTCCATCTTTGCTTTCCTTCCTAGAGTGCCTTTTCCACTCATTCTTCCCTCATGCCGCGATTCGGGAACACCAATCGACTTAAGGTCTGGAAGAAAGTCAACACAAAACTCAATTACCTCCTCTGTTCCATAACCCTTGGAGATGCTTCCTTCTGGCCTAGCACGGTTGTGAACATATTTCTTTAAAACTCCCATGAACCTCTCAACGGGGAACATATTGTGTCGAAACACAGGACCGAGAATGGTAATCTCTTTGACTAGGTGGACTAGGAGGTGTGTCATAATATTGAAGAAGGATGGTGGGTACACCAACTCGAAGCTGACAAGAAATTGGACCACATCTGTCTGTAACGCTGATAGACTTTGTGGATTGATTTACCTTCTGAGAAATTGCATTGAGGAATGCGCATAACTTCACAATGGGTAGTCGAACATTTTCTGGTAGAATCCCCTTTAACGCAATCGGAAGCAATTGTGTCATCAACACGTGGCAGTCCTGAGACTTCAGGTTTTGGAATTTTTTCTCCGCCACATTTATTATTCCCTTTATATTCGACGAGAAGCCAGACGGGGCCTTGATACTATTTAGTGCTTCAAAAAATATTTCCTTCTCTTCTTTGGTAAGAGCGTAGCTGGCAGGACTACCTTGAAACCGCTCAGGATTCTTGCGGTCTCGTCCTTTCGTGTGTTGATGGTCCTGCCGTGCTTCAGATGTATCTTTTGACTTACCATACAAGCCAAAGAAGCCTAGAAGATTCACGCATAGATTCTTCGTCAGGTGCATCACGTCGATCGCAGAGCGGACATCTAGGATTTTCCAATAGGGTAGTTCCCAAAATATAGATTTCTTCTTCCACATGGATGCGTGTCCGTCAGCGTTATTCGGAACAACTTGTCTGCCCGGACCCTTTCCCAATATTACTTTCAAATCATTCACCATATCAAATACATCATCACCAGATCGAAGGATAGACGTCTCCCAGGTATCTGCCTCACCATTGAAATGTTTGCCAGTTTTTCTTAAGGGGTGCTTGCGCCGAAGAAAACGACGATACCCGAGGTACACAATCTTCTTACATTTATCCAGATATACACTTTCGGTGTCATCTAAACAGCGTGTGCATGCATTGTATCCCTTGTTTGTATGTCCAGAAATGTTACTAAGAGCAGGCCAATCGTTGATGGTTACGAACAACAGCGCTCGTAGGTTAAATTCTTTTTGTACGTGCTCGTCCCACACAGGTACACCTTCTTCACGCCACAATTGTAAAAGTTCATCGACTAATGGCCTTAGCTACACATCAATGTCGTTGCCCGGTTGTCTCGGGCCTTGGATCAGCACTGGCATCATAATGAACTTCCTCTTCATGCACAACCAAGTAGGAAGGTTATAGATACATAGAGTTACAGGCCAGGTGCTATGGTTGCAGCTCTGCTCACTAAATGGATTAAATCCATCTATACTTAGACCAAACCATAAGTTCCTTGCCTCACCTGCAAAGCACGGGAACTTTCTCTCGATTTTTCTCCACTGCGACCCATCAGCGGGGTGTCTCAACATCTCATCTTTCTTACGATCTTCCATGTGTCATCACAAAAGTTGGGCATGCTCTTTGTTTCTGAACAAACGTTTCAACCGTGGTATTATAGGAGCATACCACATCACCTTTGCAGGAACCCTCTTCCTGGGTCGCTCACCCTCAACATCGTCAGGGTCGTCTAGTCTGATCTTATACGCAATGCAGTGCATACCGGGCATTGTTCCAAATTCACGTATTTCTCACCGCGGTAGAGGCTGCAGTCATTAATGCAGGCATTTATCTTCTCCACGTCTAATCCTAGGGGGCATACAAGCTTCTTTGCTTGGTATGTACTGTCGGGCAATTCATTGTTTGTAGGAAGCTGCTTCTTCACTATTTGCAGCAACTTTATAAATCCGCTGTCAGTCACACCGTTCTCGGTCTTCCATTGGAGCAATTCCAGTGTGCTGCCCAGCTTTTTCTGCCCGTCTTCGCAAATTAGATACAACAATGTTTTGTGATCTTTTAACATCTGGTCGAACTTCACCCTCACCTTTTCAATATCGCTTTCTGTCTTTGCATCCATAATAGCCTGGCCAAGATCATCGATGGGCTCATCTGGTGCCTGCAACTCTGATTCCACTTTATTGTTATCTTCCATTCCAGTACCGGTACCGTATTCAGGGAACATGTCATGATAGTTTTCATCATTCTCTTCTTCTTCCTTGTGTTCCATCATAACCCCTCTTTCTCCGTGCTTGGTCCAACAATTATAGCCGGACATGAAACCGGATTGAAACAGGTGGAAGTGGATGACTCTGTGAGAAGAGTGTTTCTTCTGATTCCGACATACAGCACATGGACAACAGATAAAATTATTCCGCTTGTTTGCCCGAGCCACCTCGAGAAAATAACACACGTCTTTCATGAACTCGGCAGAGCGTCGGTCAGCGTACATCCATTGCCGGTTCATCTGCATTATATGATTATTAATTAAGAACTGTTACAGAACACTAGAGAAATGACCAATGTTACGTCGACAGATGAAACGTTAAAGTTGGTACCTCGACCGAGCAGGAAAGAAGGACGAGAAAGCTTATTTAATTAAGTGTGGCTCGGACAAATTAAATCGTACTTGTTTTCTGCGAGGTGAGATGGCGTTATTCTCCCGGGCATTTCATCAAACACCTCTTGTGCATAGGAGGGAAAAAAAAGAGCACACACCACACAACTAGAAATATATCCTCCAAAGTGAGTGGCATGAGAAGAAGAGAGGGCTGACAGGGTTTATATATAGTGGGGGGTCATTTGCCCCGGTTGGTGGCTCCAACCGGGGCAAAATACCCCCCACACCACGAGCCTGAACGGGCTCTGCTCGTCGAGGGCCTTTAGCCCCGGTTGGAGCCACCAACCGGGGCAAATGAGCCCCCCACCACGCGCCCTGCTCGCCCCGGCCCCACATCTGCAGTCTTTTGCACTGGGTGATGGCTGAGCCGGGGCGAAAGGGGTGCTCGCGGGTGAGCAAAAGCCCCGTTTTCCACTAGTGGTACGACTTTTCTAATATTATTGTTTTCTGAGCCATTTTGTTTAGAAGACGGATCCTGAAAGGTTTTCTATTTTGAAGAACTCCACTATTATTTGTTTTGCAACCAAATTTTTTTGACCGACTCTAAATTGTTGGGATCGTTTCCTTATTTACCTGACTTAAATACTTATTTTAAAGGCCTTTTTTAATAGTAAAACAGACTTATTGGATGCCGTAAGACTCGGCTCAATTTTTTCTACTAACGCCGACTCGGCGGCCGACCATAATACTCCTATTTGTATTGGTGAGTGGTGGCGTCGTCAATCTAAGCGCTACGACACTGCTTGGAGCTGTCTAGTCAAAGCTTGGCGACACTGCAACATCGACAACTCCCACACAAACGGATTTCTAATCAAAGCTTGGCGACACACAAAAGATTCCTTTGCCGAGCCTTCGTCTTAATGATCGAGCAGCCTGGTGCTGACTGCTAAAGTCATGTTTAAACTTCATTTCCTGATGGAATTACCGAAGTTTGATGCAGCTTAGTTGGCTGCGTCCAACACGGGAATTCACAGCAATCCACTCAACAACTATAGTTTTTGGGGCAGAGAACAAAATGCAACACCCTGACTTGATAATATATCAAGTACGTCTGCTTCTCCTCGATGCCTCCGATTCTCAAGTGAAGATTTTACCTATGGCACTGAAGGCTATAATTGTTTTTTCTGGCTAAGAAGAAACGTCCGGGACGACGAGATAACTAGCTAGATCAACACATATACAGTTTCATTCGCACTGCCACTTTATATAGATGTATCTAAATTGCCTGTCATGCAACTGCGTTCATGCATGCCAATGTTCTACTAGTATTTTTGGTCTAGCATCAGTGGTTACTCCTCTGCATCATATCTTACGTTTGTCCTTTTTTATTTACTAGCCGAACAGGAAAATAAATATATATGCATGTGATATACATGGCGGTATAAAAAAATGTCAGGTGTTAAAAATCCGAGTGATGTAGCCACAACATTCAATGTGTGTATGAACCAACCGTCATTTACACGTTGGTGGGTGCATAAATATATAGATACATGTATGCTTGAGATTATTTTGCAACAAACTTTTTTTTTCGAGGGTATGCAATTGCATACCTGATTTTTATAGAAGGGAGAGTTTAATTACAAGCAAGACGACAGCAAAAAGCTATCGAACACACTCCACACTCACACCTAACCGACTACTCGCGAAGTGAGACTCCGACTCCTGCACCCGCTTCATCCCAGCTTCTCAACTCTGCCAAGATTTTTCCTGCTAGGACCTCTTCGTCGACAATCTGACTGGTGTTTCCAAAAACTCTAGCATTTCGCTGTTTCCAGACGTTCCAGGAGATGATAGTAACAAGGGAGTCAACTGCCTTCCTCTTCTTCTTGTTTCTATATCCCTCTCTGACGGCTAGCCACCAGGACTCTAGGGTGTCCGCAGCTACAAGCGTGGGTAACTGTAGATCTAGCCCACTAAAAACACTCCACCAGACTTGCTTAGTGAACACACATGTCACCAAGATATGATCTGAAGACTCCAACTCCTGCAGGCACAATTTGCAAGCCTCGGGTTGATCCTGCAACCCATGCCTCACTCTCCTATCTGAGGTCCAGATTCTATGCTGTATGGCTAGCCACATGAACAGTTTGCACTTGGCCGGGGCCCAACATTTCCAAACGCCACTTGCTAATGGAAATCTGATCTGCCCAAGTAACAGCGCCTTATAAGTGGAGCTGGCAGAGTACAACCCCGAAGCTGCTACCAGCCATCTGAACTCGTCCTCCCTAGACACATCCCTGGGAACCTCCTGAATGACTGTCCACAGAGTGATGTATTGAGACACCATCTCAGCCGACCAAACTCCTCGGACATCACTGAGCCACCTGATGTTAGTAAGGGCTTCATGCAATGTCCTCTTATTTGCAGTCCTTGTGTTAACTGCCGCTCTTAGTAAAGGAGCTAACTCCTCAACTGCAGCTCCATCAATCCACCTATCTTTCCAGAATAGTGTCCTCCTACCATCTCCAACCCGGATGTGGACGATGGAGTTAAACACCTCAGCTGCCATCGTATCTTTTAACATTGGTAGACCCTGCCATGGCCTGGAGGTATCAGTCCTCCTCAACCACTCCCATCTCACTCTAAGGGCCAACCCTTGTAACTCCAGGTTTTTAATGTTTAGCCCTCCATAGCAATATGGCTTGCAAACCTTATCCCAGGCAACAGGACATTGACCCCCGTGTGCCGTCGCAGCTCCTGCCCAGAGAAGGCCTCTCATCCATTTGTTAATCTCTTCCAATAACCAGACTGGGGCCTCAGCCACTAGCAATTGGTGCACCGGTCTTGCTGCCACCACAGCTTTCACTAAAGCGAGCCTACCTGCTCTCACTATCATGCCACTCTGCCATGCCGGAACACACCTGGTTACCTGATCCAGCAAGGGCTGCCACTCGCTCTTGGACAGCGGTCTGAGTGCCAATTGCAGACCTAAATATTTGATGGGAAACTTGGTGATAGAGCACCCCAACACCTGGGAGACCAAGTGCTCATCCAACAACTCGCCCCTGATTAGTGTCGCAGAGGTCTTGGCAAAGTTCACTCTCAGACCCGAAGCTTCCCCAAAAATTTGGAGGATGTTCTGGACCACTAAAAGATCAAACTCCGTGGGCTTAACAAACAAAACAACATCATCCGCATAGATCGAGACTCTCTGCAATGTTGAACATCTCACTAAGGAGGTGAACAGTCCGCCTCCCACGGCCTTATCAACAGAAAAGGTCAACACCTCCATAGCCATTACAAACAACATGGGAGAAATTGGATCCCCCTGCCTCAGCCCTCTAACATGCGAGATCCTCTGCCCAGGAACTCCATTCACCACCACCTTAGTGCTAGCTGTGCGCAACAGAATAACAATCAATCTGCACCAACCCTCACTGAACCCCTTCTGTCTCAGAACTTCAAACATGAATGCCCAGGACAGTGAATCAAAAGCTCTGGAGATATCAAGCTTCAAAAGCACCCCTTTCTCTCTGCGAGTATTGATCTTACGAGCCAATTGCCGCACCAAGATGAAATTGTCATGCAGGCTCCGTCCTCTGATGAATGCAGACTGATTCGGACTCACTAGCTCTCCAAGTTTGCTCCTCAACCGGTTGGCCAGCAATTTGGATACGAGCTTAGCAAAGCTGTGTACCAAGCTGATAGGTCTGTAATCCCCAACCTCCACTGCATCTTGCTTTTTCGGGATTATCGTGATTAACGCTTTATTGAGCTCCCCAAACCCTCTCCCGTCTCCTGTTGACAACTTGTGCAGAGCTGCCATAATATCCGGTTTAATGATCTCCGAGGATTTTTGGTAAAAGGCACCAATAAACCCATCCGGCCCCGGCGCCCTGTCCGGGGGTAACTCCTTAATGGTATCCCAGACCTCCTCCTCCGAGAAGAGACCGTCCAACTCATGCAACTCGTGTGTGTGGATACCAATGAAGTCCAGATCCACCGTGTGTTCCCTCGTCTGCAGCTTTCCCAGTAACTCCTGGTAGGCCTGAAAGAAAACCTCCTCCTTCTGAGATTGATCAGTGATCAAGTTGCTCCCCACTCTCACAGTGGGTATGAAGTTTTTTGCTCTTCGACCATTGGCAACCGCGTGGAAGAGACGTGTGTTTGCATCCCCCTCCTTCAACCATCTCAACCTGGAACGCTGTCTGGCCATGGTCCGCTCTAGCGACGATAGCCCAAGAATAGCTAATTTGAGGGTGCGACGCAGCCAGATTTCACCCGAGGACAACTGACGTCTGTCCTGCGCCGCCTCCAAACGGAAGATCATAGTGTTTGCAATAGCCAACTGAATTTTGATGTTCCCAACCTTCTTCTGCCCCCAGGACTGCAGGAAGGACGCCAGGTTCCTATATAGTGCATCGAGGCGTTTGAACGGGTCAACAATCTCCTCATTGCACACCCAACCCTCTCTAACTGCATCCTCAAACCCATCAAGTTTCAGCCAGAAAAGCTCAAATCTGAACCTCCTCTTGGGTCTAACAGCCGCGCTCAGGGAAAGGTGAAGTGGTGTATGGTCCGAGATATTACTCGACAGAGCCTGAAGAATACTGTCAGGGTACAAGATATCCCAATCCACCGAGACTAGGGCATGATCAATGCGGGTCATGGTTGGAACTGTCCTCTCATTGCTCCAAGTATACAACCTGCCGTGCAAATAGACATCACGAAGCTCGTGAGCGCTCACAAAACTCCTGAAGCGACTCATCATGTTCCTATTCAGGTTGGAGTTGTTTTTTTCCGCTGCCGAGAGGATCATATTGAAATCTCCTATCACAATCCACGGTCCAGGGCATAGGGTGCGCCTTTCAGACAGTTCCTCAAGAAATTGCGATTTCTCAACGTCCGTTGGTGGCCCATATACCACCGACAGCCACCAACATTTATTTTCCTTGGTGGTGACCTCACCTGTCAGCGTATGTGAGTCCATGCTGACATGGGAAAAGCTGATGACAGTGGTGTCCCAAGCCACCAACACTCCTCCTCTCATCTCAATAGCCGGTAGATATTGGAAGCCATCAAAAGATGGTCCAAGGCACTGAAAAATTGTGAAGCGGTCCACTCTATTCAGTTTAGTCTCCTGAAGACACACCAAATTGACATGCAAGGACTCGACGAACTCTCGTACAGCGTTCCTCTTAGCAGGCTCATTAAGCCCTCGAGGATTCCAACTCAAGATATCTATGTCCAGATCCATAAAAAAGTCGGAAAAAAACTCCACTCTCGTGCACTAGGCCTCGACTCTCAATGCACGCCAACCATCTGGCCTCCACTCTCCTGCAACGGACTCAAAGGTGGCATAACCTTGCCAAAGATCGACGCCACGACCCTCAGGTGCTCCTCCTTCATAGGAGAATCAAACAGACTCCTAAAGTCCTGCAAAGCTGCCTCATCCACCATCATATTATCCGGCACGATACCAAGTGCTTTCAGGAGCACGGTCTCAGCAGCAGAGGCCTTATGGAGTGGCTTACTTGACGGAGCTGGCACCGCAGACGCACTGGAGCTACGAGTGTGGCGTCGCGGTGTGCATGGTACCGTCTCGATACTTCCCCTCGCTGTGGATTCCACTTCCCGAAGCAAAGGAGGCGCCAACTTTTTTAATAGGTTCGCACAAAAACCCCTCAGTTTGGCGAACTGCGCACTGTCAGCAGGGCGAGTGTCGCTCAGACCCAGCTGGGGCTCCTCAAGTACCACCGCGGCCTCCCTGAGCTCAGAAACAACCTCGGTCTCCAACCCCGTCGTGTCCACTTCCAACAGACTTTCCTGTGTATCTGCATGCGTGGACAACGACACCTCAAAGAACTCCTCTGCAGCCTCCCTCACAGAACTGTCCACACCATCCGCGGGCTCAGCTGGATCCGAAAGCTCACTTCCCTTGTCTAAAATTTCCACCGCAAACTCCCCAAAAGAGATGGTGGGCCCAGCAGAAACCTCCAATGCATGCGACGCCTGTTGATCCGCCTGGGGGTTGCCTACCGAATCAGCCTCGGGATCCCCCAGCGGGCTAACCGCCTCCGCCGCACCAGGGCCCACCACTCGGGCGGTAGCTCCTGTCGGCTCCTCCACCTCTGCACCACGTGGAGCAAAAGCAGCCGTGCAGCCCACCAAACTGCGAACAGAAACATCCGGCAGCAGACTGATTTGAATTGGTCCACTCTCTTTTCCCGTTCCCGGTCCCACCACATCTTTCCCCTTGTTTGTTTCATAGCGACAGATAGCAGGCAGCGTGGCAGGGCTCTTTTGACCAACGGATGCAGCCTTGGGTGGGACCCCAGCTGTCTGCGGCGAAAAAGGAGGCCTCGGATCCGCTGCGGGTCTGAACAGGGTACCATGCGCCGCCACCTGTCGCGACTGGGTAGGGGGCGGAATTCTCTGGCCCCCACCACTCACCAGCTTACCCTGCCTCCTTTCCACGTGTCCGGACATGGGTGGTAGGCGCCAGTCCGCATTGACTGGTCCACCAAAACCAACCCCACGCTCTCCCCACGTGGTTCCCGTGGGCCCAGCCGCCACGGAACGGGAGTCACGGACTCCCTTCGTCCACGGCAACGGCCTCCACCGCCGTCCGCTCCCCGGAGCATCGCCGTCGCCCTGGCCTGCTCCGTCACTCACCGGCGGCACCGCGCTCACCGGCCGCTCCAAACCCCCAACCTCCTCCACCCCATCAAGGTGTATGAGCACTCGGAAGTTGAGAGTCTCCACCTCCACGCCGCTCGCCACCGGCGTTGTGCTCCGGGGACTGAGCTCAAAGGACGACGGCGACGGCGTCCGCTCTGCGACCCCCGCAGGCTCTGGGATAATCAGAGTGCGCGCGGTAGGGATCAAGCTCGGCTCCGCAGTCCACGCCGTGATCTTGAGCATTGAGAGATCCTCCCGGGAGTAAGATTCCGGCGCCAAATCCCCCACCAAGCACGCCGTCCCTACTAGCTCCTCGACAATCTCCAAGTCCCAAGCGTGCGGCGGGATTCCCTCCAACACCAGAGTCACCTTCTTCCCTAGGCTTCCTTTAGTTGCTTGATCGAAACGACTCCAAGGCCGGAAGAACAGCGAGAACCCGTCGCATTGCAGGAACGGCCGCGCCGCCACCCGGCTCCTCCCTTCCTCATCGGCGAAAGACAGCAGGAAATCTGCCGGCGCGAAGCTGTGCACAGAGACGCGTTCGTAAGGAATCCCCAACAGCACGTTGAGTGCCCTGTAGACCTGCTCCGGGGTCACCTCTGGCCGGACGCCGCCGATGTACGCCACCATGGCGTTGCGGAGCAGGTGCTCCAAGCGGTCCATCCGCTGCGTGCGCCTCACAATACAGGGCGGGCCTTCCGACTCGTCGAGAGCCGGCATCGGAACGTACCACGGCGCGTCCACCTCCGCTCTCGCCATTGATCGTGACGCATCCACCGCCGGCGTGGCCCAGGCACGGGAGGGCGACAGTGGGTATCGCACAGCCGGGACTGCACCGACCCCTCTGTCCGCTCCTCCCCCCCCCCCCCCGGGTCGCATCGGCGCAGCTGGCCGCGGGACCCCGGACCTCCTCGCCAGTAGCTCTCGCCGGAGCGCCTCCTCCTCGCTCGTCGGGCTTCGAGGCTTGCCGCAACCCCTCGCGCCATGGCCCTCCTCCCAACAGCGGTTGCAAACCGTCGGGTTGGTGCAGTCGGCCTTCACGTGCCCGGGCCGATAACAGTTGAAGCAGAGTCCGATGAGCTCCGGCGGCACAGGAGACCTAGGCGGCGACGGAGCAAGTGCGGCGAGCGCCGCCTCCGCGGCACGCTGAGCCGCCTTCCTCTTCCTCCAGAGAGTCTTACGCGACGGCGCCGCCGTAATCCAGGTGAGGCGCTCCTTCACACTCTTTCCCGCAGCAGTTCCACACAGCTCCACCGCTCGCGAGGTCACCGCCGCCTGTCCGCCGGACGCCGGCGAGGCCGACTCAGAAGACAAGCCCAAGCCCGACACCACGGGCCTGCCCAAGGACAAGCGCGCAGAGGAGGAACCCGCACCGGGGCTGTTCAGCCCGTCTTCGCCGCGCTGGCCTCCTCCGGCCAGCTGCAGGCTCGGACGCCCCTC
Organism: Alopecurus myosuroides; assembly: GCA_028641055.1. Lineage (NCBI taxonomy): Eukaryota > Viridiplantae > Streptophyta > Magnoliopsida > Poales > Poaceae > Alopecurus > Alopecurus myosuroides. The sequence goes on along the minus strand of CM054057.1, from coordinate 267,506,156 downwards.
ATCGCCGCGCTGGCCTCCTCCGGCCAGCATCAGGTTCGGGCGCGTAGCAGGGGACATGGATGCGAGCTTCTCGGTGGACGCCGGGGCTGGAGTGGCCGCCGGCGTGGAGGTGGGGAAGGAGCTCGGGGCTCGGAGCTGCGCGAGGGGAAGGAGAGGTTCGTGTACTGACGAACGGAGATCACATCCATATCGATCATGACATCGCATCACCTCCCGACGATGAACTCGGATGGAAAAAAAGAAAACACACGCTGGCTTCTGCAACAAACTTGATTTTACTTGTCCATGAGAATCTCCAATGGTTTCCGAGTTCTTTCCCATCTTGCTTACCAATGTGTGTTTAAAAAAGTTGATGAACAATAACGATGAATGATGCGTACTTGTAAAATAGACGTATATTTATCCATGGTAAACTGTATTATTGTAATGAAAATGGTAATAATATTACTCTAGACCTGCCACTAATCACTAATGTGAAAATTTATTTGCAAATCTTATTATGGTTTATAACATCAAAATCATGAATAGCAAGCATTTATGAGGAGAATTGGTTGATTGGGAGTTGACCAAGGAACCGCGAAGACAAGCGTCTGCGCTTAACAAAAGGTCGGAAGCGACTGTATCGACAACCATACCGGGTGAAGTTGGCACCATTAGATCAATCTAAGAAACTTCCATCAAAGTTCCCGAAGTTAATTCACACCAGAAGGCCCCCGAATACCTAATTCCCTCCGCTACCATTGTAAAAAGGGGCGTAAACAGCCACCAGATTAGAGGAGCATCATAACACCAGATCACCACCACCATCCCCACAAGGTGCGGCCGCAGCCACCACTCTGTTCCCATCTACATCTCTATCTCCGTAGTCATACTCTTGTTGTAATCTAGATCTGATCGTGATTTCGAATATTGTAAAACTTGCCTTATCATTCAATCTCAAGGACTCTTTGTACAATGTTTTCTATTGTTGATCTGATTGTGTTGTGTAGGGATGAGACCTAAATCTAGCAGTCATGTGCATGTTTTTATTCATGGTATATTAGTTTAGTCAGTCCAATATGATGTATGTGTACGTACTTTTGTCTACAGATCGCTCTAGGACTTTTCAGGGTCCTAAAACCCCGAAGGGTGATCAAGTTAGAAACACGAACATGAAGAACAGAGAGCTGGTGGTGAAACTATGTGAGAGTAACAGGAGTACGACGCCTGGGCAACCAGAATGACATCAGGAAGCTTAATGCTTTTGTCAGTTTTATCTTAATTACTGAGCCAACCCCGCAAGAAGGACAAGGTCGAAGTGAATGAATTAATCCATAGTGATGCGAGTGATAGACTATGGTGACTCAAGGAAGCATTGCTCACATACCTAATATATCATATGAATAAATTGTTGCTAACAGTGCATATCCATATTTTATCTATCCCATGTTATACTGTGTGCAGCTTCAAGTGAAACCTTAAGCTCCAGCCTACTTTTAATAAGTTAATACAACCTCATTTCCATAAGATCAGTTAATTATTATGGTAAACAAGAATTAATAGCGATTTCTTAGACTTGTTAGAAATCCCTTATCAAGTAACTACTTCTCGGTTCGACTAAATATTGGGTCTCTTAAGAAAAAAATCGTACTGCAATCCGATAATCTTGATCAAAGGTACCATCGAAACAAACATGTGATGTTGCGGCATACAACTTTGTCAAGTTAAGATCTCATATATTCAAGAACACAATAACATGAATTTGCCAATTCCGCTAAAGACTTAGAAGCATGAAAATGAGGTCATATAATCTCTCAAATTAATCTTTGAGAAGTACAGCTAAACAATATTATTTCATAAATATATTGTTCTAGGTTGTACTATCTTGGACTTGGCAATTGACGCCTCATGCTCATCCCGGGGAGTGCTCTTGAAGTGATGTGGTTATGGTGTACTCATTGAAAGGCCAATATCTCATCCTCATTAATTAATATTGTATGCATTTCTCACTCATCAAGGTGCAAGAGATGCGGCCTCTTGTGGCTGTTTTCTACAGAGTTCCAATTAGACAAAACTTGGTAGCTTGGAATTGTTTACATTCCTGCGTTTCTCTTTGTCCAGATGGTACATAACCGAAATCTTTTGGATGTTTTTTCATAAAAGTAGGCAATTCTATGTTCAATTGAATTATGTGGCGTCATTTCATTTGGATCACCATCCCCGAGAGTGACCGCTAGGAAGATTATATCACGATATAAGGACTGAATCTTGGCGTATATATCTCTTCATGGAGAGGCGTTTGGGTTCCCCCAGCCAACACCGGAGTGGTTGTTAGTAGGCATGTAGTCGGCTAGTTTCCGGGGGAGCTGCTACCCTTGTTGCAGCAAAATAAAATCTGCACACTAACTTGCCGCTTGGCACTTCTTCTATATATGTGATACACCTTCGATAATATATTATAGAAAAATGATTGTCTTATATTGGCAAACTATCATCACGTACCATGACATACAAAGAATGGAATGGAGGAGCCATTTCATGTGCATTGCAAATCTTGTTCATCACTTATTCATCGTATTCAAATCAAGGATATTTCCATATGGGATTATAAACAATTTCCTTATTACCTATAGCTGCAGAATGCATCTTTTTTGAGCTATTCCTGATTATTCGATAAAAAACAAACAAGAGAAATATGTTTTTTGTCCACTGTATTTTAGTTATACCTTCTATACTGCTTGATCTGAGTGCAGCTGGTTGGCTTGATCTACACTTACTTGGTGATTGTGGGTACTGATTCGGTCATAATAATGATAGAATCTTTTCTGAAATGAGTTGAAAACTGAAGTACACAGAATAATCATTAGTACAAGTGAAAATAGCCGTACTCTTTCTCCTCTTTTAGGAAATATGGGGAATATAATGCATATCATCCTGAAAGGTTTTCGTCAATATTTTGTCTAATGAAGTGATGATGTTAAAACATAAATTATGTTTGCACACGATTCAATAAAGCAACTCCCAATATTTACTAATCTAGCTAATAAAATCATTACTTACATGTAACATGTTTCGTTTCCCATAACTTGCAATAAGAACATTGCAATGTGCACCTATCAACTTGGTTACTTTTCAAAATTTTGTTCCAGCCACCCATACTTGCATTATTTTATCGAGGAACTATTGTTAGCGGCTCTCTTTTCTGCCGACATGCCTGTAAGTTAGAATTTGAATCCACTTAATTTTTAGTGTCTAAGAGCAGACATTTTATTGGTAAAAGCTTGTGTGGGCGGGGGGGGGGGGGCGGGGGGGGGGGGGGGGGGGGGGGGGGGGGGGGTGCTGCCTATCTCTATTAGACATACACACTTAAGATGTCACTCTGAATGTCGGATTTCACTGTAATGCATCAGAGCTGGAGATCAATTCCTAGGGTCAAGGCTGGGTGGCAGCCTTCGTATCAATGATGACCCTCATGCTGATTGCTGAAGTCATGCCGATACTTTTTTGGGATGGAACGACCGTTATTTGATGCAGCTTGGTTACATCCGTCCAACAGTACTGGAATTCGCATCAATCCACTCAACCACATCATAGTCTTCCGCGGAAAATAAATTGCAACTAGCTGACTTTATAATTTATCAAATCCGTTCACTTGTTCTCGATGTCCCCAATTCTCAAGGAAAGATTACCTACGGCTCTGGAGGCTGTAATTTGATTATTATTATTTTGGTCAAGAAGGAACATCCGAGGCGACAAGCTAACTAGTTAGATCAGACATGTAGAGTTGTGAATAATACATATCACTCAACTCAAACTATATCCTTATCATCCGTTGGCACTGCCACTTTATATACACGTACCCAAATTGGGTGCCATGCAAGTGAGTTCATGCATGCCCACATTCTACTAGTAATTTGGGTTTGGCATCAGTAATTACTCATCTTCATCATATCTTAGGTGTATCCTTCGTTTTGTATTGGCTAGCCGAACGGGAACATAGATATGCATGTGATATATATGGCGGCATAAAGACATGCCATGTGTTTAAAATAATACGAGTGGCACTTACAACAATATGTACCGGCCATCAGTTCGCGTTGGTGGGTGCATAAATTCATGCTTGAGATTACTTCACAAAAAATTGATTCGACTTGTCCATGGCTAACTTCAATGGTTTTTTAGTTCTTTCCTATCTTGCTTCCCAATTTTCTTTGTGAAATGGATGAACAATCACGACGAACAAACATTATTTAAAGGAAGAGACTTATTTTTTTTAACTCATTCCACAGATTCCCCTCAAATAATGCTTGAAATAGAGGTTTCAGGTGCTTAAATTCAACAACAAATCACTAGAATTTTTTAGATGAAAAACACATAGTGTCCGACTTGATATTAATAAATTCATCGAGATCATGATGATGGTTTTTACATGCTGCATCATACAACTTCGCCAAATTAAGATCTCATAAATCTTACAATCACAATAACATGTCTTTGACAATTCCACTCCAAACTTAGAACAATGAAAATTAGGGCATATAATCCATCAAATTAACCTTTGAAAGGGACAGATAAACAACATTTGTTAAAAAAACATGTGGTTCCAAGGTTACTGTTTTAGACTGTGCAATTGATGCCTCATGCTCATCCTGAGGAGTGCCCTTGAAATGATGTGGTTAGAGGGTACTCATTGAAAGGACAATATCCCGCCCTCATTAATTAAAATTGTATGCATTCCTCGCTCACCAAGGTGATCGGCAGCCGCCAGTTGCAATATTCCATAGAGTTCCAATTAAACAAAAAATTGGTACATAAAGATGTTTACATTTTGGTGTTGCCCTTTGTCCATTTGGTAGAGAACATGTCAACGAAGCCCTCAAGTCTAGATCTGTGGTGCAGTTCTTCATCGTGGCCATACTAGTTATACACGATATGCAAATAAATGATAAACAAATAGATCAAAATAGGAAATACGATATTTTTAACCTGCAAAACCCCCTCTTACGAGAAGGGTAACAACAATGGATGTCGGCCTGCAAATCTCTTAAAAGATCTAAGCGTGCAAGAATTCATGAGCTGTGGTTGCTCCAACAATGCACGCTGTTATTTCCCTACATGTAAGCCTTCCTTCTACATAACGACACAATTGAACCAACTCAATCAATCCTCATCTATTAAAAAAAGGGAAACTTATCGAACCCCCTCCTCGTGAAATTACCTTCAGCTGTTGTTTCCTGCCGCTGATGTGGGCATGTCTGATCCTGCGCGCGTGCGATTCAGCTGGCCTGCAACACTGCAAAGCTGCATGCTAGCTCTCTCTCTCTCTCGTTCTCTCCTCTCCCACGTCTTTCCCTGATCTAATAAAGTCTTCTCTCGCTCACCCGATCTCCCTCGCAGAGGTGCGGCGCAAGGGTTAGTGCCACCACGCCCGCCGGTCTCCGTCGATGTCGCCCGCATCCTCTTCTGTTCCATGGTTCTCCGACTACCCTCCCGACTTCGCTCGCACACGGGAGCAGAGGTGCTAGGGTTTGCATCTCCGCGCCGTCGGCCTCCACCGCTGTTGTCCCCCTCCTATGTGGCTCCACCCTTCTCCGGTAACATCCACAGAACCACCTTCGTTCGCCGTACACCATCCCCCGCCATCTGCTTTTCTTCCCTGCACGGCCATATTTTGCTACTTCTCGACCTCGCTTGTCCGCCTCCTTTAGCTTCTCGCCACGCCAAGGCTTCTCGCCACCACCTCCGTCCTCCGCACCGGTCCGAATTCACCACCTGCTCTGCATCGACCAGTGCCATGGAGGTAATCGATTTGGTGTTTTTTTTGTAGGATTCTAAGTATGAAAGAACTTGCGGGTTACTGATGTGTATCTAACACGCAACACATGTAGTATTTCATCAAGTAATTTAGTTTTGCAAGTTATCTCCTACAATTGTATACTACTCCCTCTGTTCGGAAATAGTTGACTCCCATGTGAGTGTATCTAGACAAAAAACTTGTCTAGATACATTTGTTTGGAAGTCAAATATTTCCGAACTGAGGGAGCAGCCGGTAGCATCGACCTTCGTATTATCAAATCCATGGTTGATAACTAGGACTTCAGTTGTATACTAGATGATGCCTTTTTGTACTCTGTCTAATTAAAAAATCTCTATTGTTCTTGGTTCTGATTTATCAGAACATTTTTGGGCTGATTGTTGTACTTGAAGTTGCAGCAAGTCATGAGAAAGCTGAAGTTACTCGTTACTCCTCTAACCCATCGTCGGGACGCCCCTCTTCCACAATAGGCTACAACTCCTTTTTATGCCCCTGTTCCGGCCGACCGCTAGGGTTTGTGCCACTCCGCCTTCTGGTTGGCCCGCTGGCCGTGCGCCGCCTGCCCCATAGTCCTCTTCTGCCGATCCGCCTTCCCACCTCCCTTCTTCACCCCATCCTCACACCAAGACCTGTCCCCGAGCTTCCCGCGGCATGTCTCGGATCAGGAACTTCAGTGCGTCACATCGCAATCTCAAATCATGATGCCATCTCTGGTAGGAGTGCCACCTTTTACGTCTCCTCTCTGAAGTTGCAAGTTAAAAAAATTCTTCACATCATCTCTCCCATGAACCCTCTTTTTTGCCAGTTTGCTGTTGCACGGATTTAGACAGACAGAAAAGCCCCAATGACATCCAATTAACCTATGAGTTGTATACTTTTATATGATGTTTGCTAGATGCAAATGAATTTTGCTTTCAACTAGCTCCTTTTTTTTGTATATATAGGTTGTTCGGAAGGATTCATTGAAACAGAGTTTTCTTTGAGAGGGACTAAGTTTTTTTTTTGAAAACCCGGCAGGAGCACTGCCCAATCATATAGAAGGGTGAAAAAAAAGAACAATTACATAGTTGAATGACAAGTATAGATGGTTGAACAAGTGAACCTTACTTTGCTAGCGGGTGTATGAGTGGTTTTAGCTTTAGCTGAATAACTACCATCACTCTACACAAATTCTTTACTAATTGGTAGTTACAGAATATTATTTGCTTGATCCACGGAATCCTCGTGTATGTCTTAGGAAATTTGGGAATGACATGTGCAAACATAGTTGTTCTGTGATCTTGGTTGTGGATCTGTCCAAATGGCATACTCTGTCCTAGTGGAGGACGGCAATAGGCTCCTAAGCAAACAGATGATGAAGATTTATATGTGAAGAAGCTTTTCCTTAAAGGGACAACGTATTATTTTTCTGTACATAGGTTACTACTATAACATTTCTTGTTGCTTTTGTCTAGCATATAGTGAAGATGGTGAAGATTCATATGTGAAGAAGCTTCCGTTGTTGCTTCTGTCTAGCCAAAAATATTGTTATGGTAATTTCTAAACTCTCTCTTGATATTAGCCTAAGGATAACATGGAATAACAACTTTCAGCACTTGATGGTGCTGCTATCATGCGAATCTATTGTTTGTGTCTAATTGGCTTTGTGACTTACAAATCACTTAATCGAAAAATTGTATATGTCTCTATGATGTTATTATGTCACAAACAATATTAAATAGCATAATACATACGTGATCTAACACAAGTTCCAATGCAAGTGTGAGAAACTTTAAACTAACCTGAATTTGAATTTTGTTATATATATAATTCCCCATAAAAACATTTATTAGTCTCAAGAAAAACATAATTGTATTCTATTGGTTATTTTCAAGGAAACTGCATTGAAGAAAAATATTTCGTCGAATCAATATACATAAAGGCATGTACCATGGTATCTTTGTGGAATAAAAATTATGGATGTGTTTATGGCATGCAGATAACAATGACTATTTTGTTTCAGTTAGTTGCGCTATGGGCTGCTGGCTGCTAGAATAGAGATCTTAAATGTCGGCAATCTCAATGGTTACAAAACTATACATTGGTTGGACATCAGGGTATGATTGCTTTCTTCAACCATATTGTCCTTCTATCATCTTTTATGGCTGCATCTTAGAAGAATAAACTAGCTCGCTGTTCTAAGTGGAGTTTGTTCCCTAAGAAGCCAGCTTTGCTTAGGTGTTTTTTCCCCTAAATTGCATAATTCTCATTGTGAAATTGTTCCTAAAAAGAGGCTCATTTAAACACAGGCTTACAATCGGATGAATAACTAAGATTTGGTTTGGATAGGTTACTGATTTTTACGAGAGAAGCTAAATCTCACCGGTTCTTCTTGGTAGAATTTGCTGCTTATCAAGCTATGTATAACTATATTATGGTGTTTTTAAAATGAACTCATAGCAAATAAGAGCTCCGCGAGCAGAATATAAGACCACGTGTTTGCTTTTTATTCGTAATGATCATAGGGTCACATAGGGGGACAGATTCTAATTGCATTTCTGTAGGGCAGTAAATGTATGGCGATGACACATTTAAAGTATTGGCCGTACCTTCCGCTGGTAGTCAATTCAGAATGCAGGGCTGGTGTAGTGAAAGCTCTTAAACTGGATGAGCGTGCAGTGCACTCACATGAAAGGTTCCTTCCGTTACATTTGGAATGATTGTGGTGTTGGGCTGAAGAATCTCTTTGTATCATCATTTTTCTTTGATAACATATTTGAGGTGAGGTTGGGGAACATCTAATTTTAGCAGTATGCTCCATCTGAAGATGAATGTCACTAAGCTCCATAATAATGAGAAGTTGCTTGAATGTCACTAAGCTCCATAATAATGAGAAGTTGCTTGATCCGTGAAAAAATGTCAATAAGAAACATGGCGCGGCAAAGTGCGCAGGGTCCTTCTAGTTCTCACTATATCGGAAGAGGTTTACAACACCGGGGATTTACAACAATTGACTTCTCTCAACCAGGGGCATACCGGCGGTATATAAAGAGGTGGTAAGCTAAGTCAAATATTGATCCGTACGATGGGGCTCCCTCGCTCTGGCAGAAGTTAGCCATTTATCTGCATAGCCTTCTTTATATTAATTTGGATCACAACTCAAATGTCATCTTCTTCACCGGTGGTAGGCGTCACTCGTTGAAAATTGCTGCCCATGCTAAGGGCTCTGTTTTAGAATTTTTGATTCGTTTTTGTCCCTAAATATTTGTTGTCCAATCCTCCTCTTATTCAATTTTGTTCCATGGCGAAGATAAGGAAATATTGGCAAAATACGGCTCGTATTTAAGATATGTTGTGACTTCATTTATTTTGTGAACGAACATAGATTACCTCAGGGCATTATGATGTTTTCAGGTTTAACAATGACGACATGCATTATACTTGGTATTTAATTCAGGTTGTTTTATTGATCCTTGCCGGGTGACAGATAATATTTGGGGTGGATGATTCTCCATCTCTGTCTTTGTTTACTGTGGATGCGTGAACAAACCGGTGTGATCAGTGATGGTAATAAATTACTCCGGCATCACATATCTTAATTAGTTACATAGAATCGTTGATGAAAACATCTCTGTAAGGAACAAAATTTCTGGACTGATAAGTGGTGTGATTTCATATGCAAGGATGAATTCCCACAACTTCACTCTTTCAGTCATAGATCAAACATCTCTGTAAGGGATTTCATAAATGCCAACGATAGCAGTGAACATTTCCAACTACCTCTGTCTTATATTGCGCATCAGCAACTTGTGCAATTGCAACAACAAATCCTTGATATTCAGATTAATGGTGACACTGATAAATGGTTATTCAAAGGCAACAATAAAATCTTCAAGGTCTCAGCTGCTTATAAGGAATTCAGTAAGGGTCCTATTGCGCACTCACTTTTTCCTAGAACCTGGAGCAATGCAGCTATATTAAGATACAAGATCTTTTTCTGGTTATTACTACGTGATAGAATTAATTCCAGAAACCTCCTTAAAAGAAAGCAATTTCACCTTCAAAGCTATGACTGTGAGAGCTGTCAAGAATATATGGAAGAAACAATACTTCATCTTTTCTTTGACTGTCCATTTGCTATTAGATGCTGGGATGATCTTGGAAGCAACAGAAAGAGAGGGGTCTCTATATATGATGAAATCATGCTATTAACGAGTATCATTCCTCAAGAATTTGCTATGGAAGTGATCATCATGGGATGTTGGAACATATGGAAGCAAAGAAATGATAAGATCTTCAATAATATTGCACCTTGTCATAGATTATGGAAGTTCCACCTGTCCAAGGATCTTCAGATCATCATCCTTCGTATCAAACCTCGACTAGTTGATCCTCTTAAGCACTGGATTGATTCAGTTCTTTACCCCATTGTATAGTTATTTAGTTTTTTTTTCCTTTTTAAGATGTTTGAGAGAACCGGTATCGGTTGATTTTTAGGGGCATAGACTCTTGTACATTATTATATATATATATATATATATATATATATATATATATATATATATATATATATATATATATACCGTAGAACATTTTGTTCTACGGTTTTTTGCCTCTAAAAAATCATTGATGAAAACTGGACGAATATGAAAATTTTGGAACTATGCAAACAATATTATTGACTAGTTTGTAATTTATGTTCATTTCTTGCTTATCATGAGCCGCTTTCCCGGCTATCTAGGCGAGAAGGTGGGTCCACACACTCCTAAATTTGGAGAGCAGTATCCAAGTCTACATCGAAGAGCGCACATGGCCGTGCCAGCGGCTTCGCGTGGCAAATGCAACTTTGTGAACAAACATTTATTAAATAGAAGAATGTGAAATATAAAAACCAATTAAAACATGAAAATATCTCACTTCATCAACCGAACATTGATGGATTAGATATGGAGTTACCGGTACCTTGGCCTCCAAATAGAGTTTTCGAATTAGTCACACCGTGTGTGCATATATAAGCATGTCTCCTTTCTCTTACATGAAGCCAAAATATCTGCCCCTTGGGGAGTACACGGTGCCATTAGTTTATACTACCTCTGTTCCATAACGTAACCTTTTTTAGCAAACTAAACTAGTTATCTAAAAAGGATTACATTATGGAACAGAGTGAGTAGCCAGGACGCATATTGGGAATATATGCATGCGTTTTTCACTTCCTTGGAATGGGAGCCACCCGGAAATATGTTGACAACCGATTGTTACCTTTTAGCCCTCTTGTCGTAGAACATGCTAACATAAGAGATGAACCCATCCGAAGGCTGAATCCCTTTTGTCAGTGAAATTAGGGGCTGTTGACATGCATCACAATGACAACCAGTTACTTGGAAAAAAACTGGTGCGATCGTCTCTTCCTTTTGCTTATCCACACATGGTTGGCAAAGTACCGGCGCCCTAGACAGGTGCATTGTGTAATCGCACCGAGGTCGTACAATCCCCCCCATGATGGCTAGCATGCAAAGGTGGGGACTAAAACGGCTAATCCAAAAAAAAAATGGTAAACCCAGCCTCTGCATCAGAGCGATGCACACGGCTTTTATATTAAAAAGAAGTATCCACTATCCAGTATGAAAATAAATTATAGCTCAACGATCGGATAAAGTGGCTACAAAGATCAGCCACCAAAAGAACGTAAACATTAGACAGTTATCCATTGTAGTCGTCTAGCATGCAACCATCCACCTCTGTTGAATATAGCCTGAACGGCCGCCATCAGCCGAGAGCATCCGACGTCCAAACATTCACGTTGGTCTTCTGAAAACAGGCAAGAACACATGTGGATCTAATGCGTAGCCCAATGAACCACCTGCAAAAAATGTCCCACCACCAAATTGTTAAAGATAACAATATTTCGGCAATTCCATATTGCCCAAAGAAAAGCACATACAACAATGCGTATACTAGTTTTTGTAGACTTATCTACCCCATTTAACCATGTATCAAACATGTTATTAACACTAGTAGGTGGAGTGATGCTAATTAAAATAAACTAATCCCCAAATCTTTCTAGCAAACTCGCAGTGAACAAACAAATGATCAACTGATTCATCTGCGTCACAGAACACACATTTTTACAGCCTGTCCATCTTCGTTTAGAAAGATTGTCCTTAGTAAGCAATTCCTTTCGATACAGAAAACACATAATTTTTTTAATCTTTAGTGGTACCTTTAATTTCAACAAATACTTATGCAGAAATATAGTGTTACCATTCATAAGGTCCTCATATAAAGATTTTACTGTGGAAACACCCGAGCTCGTCAATTTCCAAGAAAAGGAATCTCGCTCGTCCGTTAAAGACACCGCCATCCGTCTCTCCACCAGGTGTAACCAGTCAACCCAGCTATATCCATATAGGGAATGCCTAAACTCAATATTTAGTTGATCCTGACCTAGAACACTAGCTACCAACACATTTTTATTACACAATATTAAAAAGAGCAGGATACTGGATAGCTAGGGATGTCCCATCTAGCCAGGGATCCTCCCAAAAACGAACACTTTGGCCATTGCCGAGTGTAAAAGAAACATGCTAAAAATAATCCTGCTGAACTCTCATAATTATCTTCCAGAAAGGAGAGTCGATAGGTTTAGCATCCACCTCCGTGAGCGGTTTCCCTTTAACATACTTGTTGTGCAGAAATTCATGCCACAATCCTTATCCGGTTAACAGATTAAATATCCGTTTACTTAGTAAACACTCGTTCTTGACATCTAGGCATTCAATCCCAAGACCACTCTGGTCTTTAGGACGACAGACGATGTTCCACTTAGTCAACCTATATTTCTTCTTTGTCTGGTCACTTTGCCAAAAAAAACGAGATCTATAGAAATCTAATCTCTTTTAACCCCGATAGGTATTTCGAAAAAAAAAAGAAACATTGGTAAAATTGAAAGGACCGAGTTAATAAGAACAAGACGACCTCCATACGAGAGCAACTTTCCTATCCAAGAACTCAGCTTGTGCTCAAACCGGTCCTCCACCGGTTTCCATTCTTTATTAAAAAGTTTACGATAATGAATTGGGATACCGAGATACTTAAAAGGCATGGCACCAAGCTCGCACTCAAATATATTTCTGTATTCCCCTTGGACATCATTAGCCTTTCCATAACAAAATATCTCACTTTTATGAAAATTGATCTTCAACCCCGACAACTGCTCGAAGATGGACATAATTAACTTCATATTAACCTCTTTCTCCATATAATTATCTAAAAATAGGATAGTATCATCAGTGCACTGAAGAATCAAAACCCCTTCCAACAGGTGCGGAATCAATCCTCCAACTTGCCCATTCTCCTTTGCCCTTGCAATAAGGAGTGCCAACATATGAGCAACTAGGTTAAAAAGTATGGGTGATAACGGATCCCCCTGACGCAACATTTGGAAATAACGGCCAATGCCATCATTCACTCTAATACCTACACTTCCTCCTTGCACATATCTAGCCACCCAATCACACCACTGTGGGGTGAAACCTTTCATACGCAGAGTCTGTTGGAGAAATCTCCAGTTGACTTTATCGTACGCTTTCTCAAAATCAATCTTGACTAAGAAACTATCAAGTTTTTTTTCCGTTTTAGTTCATGTATAGTCTCTTGTAGGACTACAACCACTTCCAGTATATTCCTTCCCGGAAGGAATGCAGATTGAGAAGGGCGGAGAACTCTTTGTGCAATCGAAGTCACCCTATTTTTCCTACTTTGGTAAAAATCTTAAAACTCACAATATATTGTAATCCCCTTGATTCCTTTGGTTGGAATTTGATACGATGATTCATAAACACAATATATTGGGTTCGTATGGTTGTTGCACTATCAAACAGATCTCCAGAATCAAGAAATTAAATGATTTTATAATCACTCTGGCTATAGATTAAGGAGTTCCCTCTAGTGTCGCCCCCTCTAGGAGACCGAGCCACAAAGCCTAGATCGATTCGAGGTCGATTGCATGCAGGATATGGTTGTCACCGTCGCGGATTTGCGTGATTGGCGGGACTTCCATCCCGTGCTCCTCCTTTGCAGGGGTGGCCTCCGACGAGGTTGTTGTCGGTGGTGGGCCGGATGAGGACTATGGACAGAGGGCCAATACCCCGGGAATCTCCAACTAGCCACCTGAAACCTCCCCCAAACGTCCGGACGGATAGCCAACCGCCCTCCCTAAAGCCAAACCAAACGTCCGAACAACCCGGCAATCGCTAAACCCAACAATATGATGGGAGGGTTTGGGGTGGTCTGGCAGCACCCGGACATCCTGCCACGTCGGATTCTGACCACCCCTACCCCACATATATCGTCTCATACCACACTCCGGAGAAAACCCTAGGTCCACTCTCCGTCGATCCCCTTTCACTCTACTCTCTTTCCCATCGTCTCCACTCGACCATGGCCAGCACAAGCAGCGGATCTGGGACTGAGATGTATTGGGATGCGCTTGTAGTGGAGGAGGAGGAGCTTTCAATCGGAGCTATGGAGGAGAAGAAACCCCCGTCACCGGCAGCTGATTCCGTGACCGCCAGAGACGGAGCTGGGGAGGTTCGTGCCTCGTGTGTTAACAGACCTCCGCGGCAGCAGTCTGGTGGGATTCTGAGAAGAAGGAGATGATGCGCCATGCAGAGACCCATAGTCGGATGGCACGCCGCACCCGACAGAAGGAACGCGAAGCAACCGACACCAAAGCCAAGTCTGATGTAGAGATGGAGGCGCGCGCCCTGCGGGATGCGGCGGAAAGAGTGGCGCATGTCAGTGCGACGCTCTCATTTGTATCAGTGACGATGAAGCCTCATCATTTGTGTTGAACTATGTCTCCTCTTTGACGAACCGTCGAATTTAGTTTTATGTATTCAGTCCATTGAACCGTTGAACTATATCTGTCCGTGGATGATCAGTTGCATGGTTAATTTTGATTTAGGGGTTGCAATTTGCGGATTATGGCTGGTTGCACTACTAGGAAAAAGTAATGCGTGACGCACCAAAAATGCATAGCCGTGGCGCACCATGGTGCGACACGACTATCACGCCGCGCCTATCAGAAATAGCCGTGGTGCACCACATTTTGGTGCGTCGCGGCTATCTCGTTTACCCGTGGCGCACCGCCTGTTTGGTGCGTCACGGCTATCTTTTGTTACCCGTGGCACACCACATGCTTGGTGCGTCACGGCTATCAATTTTGAAATTTGAAAAACTAAACAGAGAGGAGGCCGGAGTGGAGATTGGCCATGGGAGTGGAGGGGGGTTGCCGGAGTGGAGGTGGCCGCCGGAGAGGAGGTCGCCACGGTAGTGGAGATGGCCGCCGGAGAGGAGTTCGCCGAAGAGGAGGTCGCCGCGGGAGTGGAGGTGACCGCCAGAGTAGAGGTGGTGGTCGCCGGAGTGGACATTAGGAGGTGGTCGCCGGAGTGCCCACGAGGAGGTGGTCGCCGGAGTGGACACGAGGAGGTGGTCGCCGGAGTGGACACGAGGAGGTGGTCACCGGAGTGGATGTGAGGTGGTGGTGGTGGTGGTAGGAGGAGGAAGGGAGAAGGAGAAGAGAGAAAGAAGATATAATGGAGAGTGGAGGAAGGAGAAGGAAGAGAACGAAGGGGGGAGATTGGAGGAAGGAGAAGGAAGGAGGAAGAATAAATGAGAGGAGAAAGGCAGGAGAGGGGCTGGAAGACAGTATATATAGGGAAGGGGGCATTCGTCCAGGTTCCTGGCAAGAACCTGGACCAATGGCACGACAAGGCATTAGTCCTGGTTCTTGCCAGGAACTGGGACGAATGCCCCCTAAACAACCGGGACTAATGCCCCTAGATGTTCACTCCCGTGTTCGAATTTCGAAAATCCTGCCCAGACTTAGCCGTGGCGCATCAAACATGTGGTGCGCCACGCCTATCTTTTTTTTTCCAATTTTTTGATTTTGTAGGAAAATATCTTCTGTTTGAAATAACTTTTTTTTCATTTTGGAATTTGGAGAATCTAAAAAAAGCTCACAGGCCGAAGGCAAGTGAGGTTGAGTTCCTTTTTTTTTCTCTAGTTTCCGTTGGTATATTAAACTTTAAATTCCGACATCGTATGCAAAAGTTATGCCAATTTTACTTTTTTTAACGAACTTTTGCTCAGAAATTCGAAATTCATATTTCAAAATTTGATTAAAAAAACGTAGACCTTAAACTCTCTGTGCATCTATAAGGAATTTATTTTTTGATAATTTTTAGACTTCGAACTCTTCCGTGACAAAACTAGAAAGGTTGTCCCGGGGGGAGGGGGAGGGGAGGGTGTGTGGAGGGAAAATATTGGTGAAAGCCATAGCCGTGGCACACCATATGTTTGGTGCGCCACGCCTATCTGCAATACTCGTGGCGCACCAAACATGTGGTGCGCCACGCATATCTTTGCCCACCCAGCCCCCACCTATAACCGTGGTGCACAGTGTGGATGGTGCGTCACGGCTATGCTCTTACGCGTGGCGCACCAAGTCCCACTAGTGTGTGGTGCGGCAAGGCTACTTAGGCGTGACACACTGAGCATGTGGTGCGCCACGGCTATGATTTCTAGTATAGCTGTTTTCCTAGTAGTGTTGGCATAATTTTTGGGGTTGACGGGTAACTGTCCGCGGATAGTTCGGGGGCGGTTGGAGAGGCTCTTAGCGGTGTACCACTGCGGCTGTATGGGTAGCGTGGGGGGCGGTCTTGGCCTCGATAATAGTTTGGGTTATAAAGAGGTGGCCTTGCGATCTTGGATTTGCAGCAAGGGTGGATTTTATTGGTTCTTGTTGCCCATTCAAATCTTTTCAAAACCTAGCCAGAGGCGCAGTCTTCACGGAGCTGAAGGTCGGGGAGCTTCGGATTCGGATAGAGGTTCCATGTGACATGATCTGGTGGCCGTCCCCTGCTCGGTGGAAAAGTTAGAGTGCACGACATAGCATGCGAAAGCGTCCGCAACAACAAATGTGGTGACTCTGACATAGGAGATCCAACTTTGCCGGTGTTCAACTTGACTACTGGTCGATTGGGATAAGTTCGAAGCAACCGGAACATACAAGTTTACCTGGGTCATTTCTATTTTATTTGTTCCTTGGGTCTCACAAAAAAAACGGACTTTCACCAGGAAGATGCACAAGGCAAATGTGTAGTGAAAATCCTGTGACCATATCTATCTATTCTAGACATCCTCTTGAGATGGATGAAGTGCGCACAGTTTGTGACCAGTGGCTGTTAGGGGAAATTTCTACATAAGAGCTTCCAAAGAAAATATTTTTTTAGAGAGCACGCCTATGGCGTACCTTACTTTTATAGGGGAAAAAAGAGGGTAATTACATGGGGGGTGAGGCTCAAGGTCACCCAGAAGCTCAAAAAAGAAAAAGAAATAGAAAAAGAGAAGAAGTGGCACTCCTACCACTCCCCAACAAGCTAAGCTAACTACTCCCTAAACCGTTCTCTCTCCTCCTCCAAAGGCTACTCTCCACCGACCATATTCATCGACAATTTGTTTTGCCAATGTATTAGCCGGTCTTTGTTGAGCGGGATGGTTAAAGGCCCAAGCGTTGCGATGCTTCCAGAGGCTCCAGGTTACGAGTATCACTAGGGTATCGAAACTCCTCTTGCTCATATCCCCTTGGGGACCAAACCTTCTCGCTTCCCACCATGGTTCCAAGAAGTACTCGGGCCGGGGTATAGCCAGCGCATTTAGTCGCAGCTCACGAGCAACCCAATGCCAAACCTCACGAGCCACTACAAGAAATATGTTGATACATGACGCTCTATTTTCGTCACCAAATCGTCATCATATATCATCCATAACGATCTTATGACGAAAAACAAATCGTTGAAAACCGAGCGTCAGTAATGATCCATAACGACGATTTTTTAGAAATCATCATGGACATCCACGACGATATCGGAACGTCGTAAAATTATGATGATCTAAAATCGTCACGCGCAGTCCGGCCAGGCCACATCAGCTCCGACGTGGCCAGTCCTACGTGGCAAAATCGTGATGAAATGAAATCGTCGTGGATCAAAATAAGCCCGGTCCATTTTGGTGATCTTCATGGGCCTGGCTCAATAATATTTGGTCTTTGCTGGTCCGTTTTTGACCTTAGCCTTGGGCTTTTTCATTGACGGGCCTTGGCCAATACGTGATCCATTTTTTTTCTGGAGTGTTTTTAATGGGAGAAATTAGGCCAAGCCATATAATTTTTGGTCCAGTAGTATATTCGGCCCTTTTTAGTTTTTATTTACCATCAAATTTAATGCATTGTTTGGGCCCGGCCTTGGCATTTTTTGGTCCATTAACTTTTGGTCCATTTTTTTCATCCAGTGCACACAGATATTTGAATACAGCCCATATATATTAATTTCAAACAAATATTCAGGAATATGAATAACCAACAAATTATAGTCAAATCCCATGACAGTTCACAATTCAACATTTGATCAATACATTCAGCATCATAGTTCAACAAGTACTAAGTTCACCAAAATTCCCAAGTTCCATCTTCCCAGCGACCTTACAGAAATAGACTTGGCAAAATCACCAAAATGGGCATGTTTGGTGTGAATTTTTCCTCGAGATCCTGAATCCAAAAGAAAGACGGCAGTAAGGCATCAATGATAAACAATGAAAAGATAGAGAGCACTATTTGCTAGTAGCTACTATATCTATAGATTAGTAAAGTCCAGGACAATGAGTATCAGATCATAGACTATATGTACAAATTCGCGAAAACTAAAGCTACTCAGTTTACACAAGACGTGGTCTGAGCTTCGCTGATGAGTTCGTTTGCAACATCTTCGCTGATGAGATCAGGGTTGGTCTGGATTTCTCTCATGAGTTCGTTTGCAACATCTTGTAGCAACATGTTTAATCTCAGAATATGCATACAATGTTCAGCTCGGAGAGATCCACTTACGGAGGATCCCCTTCTCAGTTCTGAATGGAACACGGAGAATGTCAGTGTGCTCAGTTCCAATAACCTTCTCCAGCCTCTGTCCACACATAGTTCCAACAGCATCAGGAAATAGCTTAGTTACCTACATAAATAAAATCATGTGGGCACATGTACTCAGACAATCACAACAAAATGACAGTCTTCAAAACAAGAACATCAGACTTGGTATCTCATACATAGAGTGAGAATCTTAGGGGTTATGTCGAGTCCTCGCTGCTTAATCCTAAGAAGTATCTCATTCTCCAAAGAACAGACTTGCCTGGCCACCGGTATCAGGGGACATGCCTATAGATTCATCAAGTAGGCATCAGATTATAAATATCCTAGTACGGCCACCGCCATACAAAAAAATTCCAAACCACATAGATAAACTACTAAGCTATAAATAGAAGAAGAAACAAGTTAATTCTTCCAGGGAAGATGTGAAGCTTTGCACTAGCCACTCGTGTTTGGACAAAATGAACTACCAAAATAATAATACATACAAGAACTCCGCATGTGTGGTAAAAGAAGTACTCTCATGTTACGCATGGCACAACATAACACATCCATGTCGTATGCATCAGGAGAAAAAAAACATAAAAGCCTGGTCAAATCCATATCCTACTGGCTTTGCACGTAGCAAATTTTAGTCGACTAGAAACGGATGTGTCCACATCTGCCATACATGCCCAAGTTATTATACTACTAAGTTACTTAGAAATTCAAGACTAGATATAACTTGTGCTACTGCAAACACATTCAACCCAGATTTCACTTGTACTATTAAGTAGCTGGAAATAATCATATGATGCAAGATATGGAGACTTGTGCTGCACTACTAGGTATGGACACAAAACGCACTGGCACAATGATGATATAAGATAAACAAGCAAGTATTCATCACGGGTTAGAGATCATAGGAGCTATATATAGATAATTAGATTGTTTTCCTTTCGGCATACAAGAATCACATTTTGCACGGTAGAAATATGCCCATATTCTACACAAACATGCATATTGGAACAAGGAACAATGTTGGCGAAGAAAGTTTTATTTTTCATTGAATAAAAATACCATTTTCCATTTTTGGAGTGCTAAAAACGGGTTTTTTTGTGAAGCACCTACCAAAAATATGTTACAGAAATGCACCAAATAAAATTATGAAGTAATTATACCATATTTAATGTTCAGATAACCGAATTAATACCTCTTTTAAAAAAGACAAATTTCTGCCGATTCAGCTGAAACCCGGCCAAATTTGAACTACATGTGCTTTGTAGTTTGCTCATGATTTTTTGTAAAAATAATTTTTAGGTACACAACTACCTATTTCAATAGAGACATACCAATATTTTCTCAATATTCAACCTCTAGCTACGAACGATCATACCCGCCGTCTTGACTTTTCCTAAAACCGGCTTAGAAAATTACAGAAAATTAAAAAAAAATCGAAATGATGCAAGGCATTCGCTTGGTGTCATTATATATTTCCTAGTATCCACCAAAAATAATAAACTTGGAATACGTTGAAAAGGTGTCCATAGAAATGAGCTATCTCCTCCGAAGATTCTTGGGTTTCGGGCCAAACCACGAGTGTTATGGCCACATCCATGGGATAGTTTGTTGAAATGTGCCCATATTCTACACAAACATGCATATTGGAACAAGGAAAAATGTTGCCGAAGAAAGTTTTATTTTTCATTGAATAAAAATACCATTTTCCATTTTCGGAGTGCTAAAATGTGAAGCATCTACCAAAAATATGTTACAGAAATGCACCAAATAAAATTATGAAGTTATTATACCACATTTAATGTTCAGATAACCAAATTAATACCTCTTAGTAGCTTTAAACGCACCTCTTTTAAAAAAGACAAATTTCTGCCAATCCAGCTGAAACCGGGCCAAATTTGAACTACATGTGCCTTGTAGTTTGCTCATGATTTTTTTGTAAAAATAATTTTTAGGTACACAACTACCTATTTCAAAAGAGATATACCAATATTTTCTCAATATTCAACCTCTAGCTACGAACGGTCATGCCCGCCGTCTTGACTTTTTCCTAAAACCGGTTTAGAAAATTCCAGAAAATTTAAAAAAAATCGAAATGATGCAAGGCATTCGCTTAGTGTCATTATATATGTCCTAGTATCCACCAAAAATAATAAACTTGGAATACGACAATCGTGTTGAAAAGGTGTCCAAAGAAATGAGCTATCTCCTCCGAAGATTCTTTGGTTTCGGGCCAAACCACGAGTGTTATGGCCACATTCATGGGATAGTTTGTTGAAATGTGCCCATATTCTACACAAACATGCATATTGGAACAAGGAACAATGTTGTCAAAGAAAGTTTTATTTTTCATTGAATAAAAATACCATTTTCCATTTCCGGAGTGCTAAAGTGTGAAGCATCTACCAAAAATATGTTACAGAAATGCACCAAATAAAATTATGAAGTTATTATACCACATTTAATGTTCAGATAACCAAATTAATACCTCTTAGTAGCTTTAAACACACCTCTTTTAAAAAAGACAAATTTCTGCCGATTCAGCTGAAACCGGGCCAAATTTGAACTACATGTGCCTTGTAGTTTGCTCATGATTTTTTGTAAAAATAATTTTTAGGTACACAACTACCTATTTCAATAGAGATATACCAATATTTTCTCAATATTCAACCTCTAGCTACGAACGGTCATGCCCACCGTCTTGACTTTTTCCTAAAACCAGCTTAGAAAATTCCAGAAAATTAAGAAAAATCGAAATGATGCAAGGCCTTCGCTTGGTGTCATTATATATGTCCTAGTATCCACCAAAAATAATAAACTTGGAATACGACAATCGTGTTGAAAAGGTGTTCACATAAATGAGCTATCTCCTCCGAAGATTCTTGGGTTTTGGGCCAAATCACGAGTGTTATGGCCACATCCATGGGATAGTTTGTTGAAATGTGCCCATATTCTACACAAACATGCATATTGGAACAAGGAACAACGTTGCCGAAGAAAGTTTTATCTTTCATTGAATAAAAATACCATTTTCCATTTCCGGAGTGCTAAAAACAGTTTTTTTGTGTGAAGGACCTACCAAAATATGTTACAGAAATGAACCAAATAAAATTATGAAGTTATTATACCACATTTAATGTTCAGATAACCAAATTAATACCTCTCAGTAGCTTTAAACACATCTCTTTTAAAAAAGACAAATTTCTGCCGATCCAGCTGAAACAGGGCCAAATTTGAGCTACATGTGCGTTGTAGTTTGCTCATGATTTTTTGTAAAAATAATTTTTAGGTACACAACTACCTATTTCAATAGATATATACTAATATTTTCTCAATATTCAACCTCTAGCTACGAACGGTCATGCCCGCCGTCTTGACTTTTTCCTAAAACTGGCTTAGAAAATTCCAGAAAATTAAAAAAAAAATCGAAATGATGCAAGGCCTTCACATGGTGTCATTATATATGTCCTAGTATCCACAAAAAATAATAAACTTGGAATACGACAATCGTGTTGAAAAGGTGTTCACATAAATGAGCTATCTCCTCCGAAGATTCTTGGGTTTCGGGCCAAATCACGAGTGTTATGGCCACATCCATGGAATAGTTTGTTGAAATGTGCCCATATTCTACATAAAAATGTATATTGGAACAGCGAACAATGTTGCCGAAGAAAGTTTTATTTTTCTCTTAATAAAACTACAGTTTTCCATTTTCGGAGTGTCAAAAAAGGTTTTTTTTTTGTGAAGCACTGACCGAAAATATGTTACAAAATTGAACCATGTTAATTTATAAAGTTGTTAGAACATATTTTATGCAAAAATTACCAAATGTATGCCTCTCAAATGTTTTCCATCTACCTCTTTTGAAAAAGACAAACTTCTGCTGGTTCAGCTGGAAGCGGGTCAAATTTGAACTATAGGTGCCTCGTAATTTGCTCATAATTTTTTGAAAATTTCATTTTTAGATACACAAATACCTATTTCATCATAGATATACCAAGAGTTTTTAGAATCTCACCCCTGGATGAGAGCGGTCATGCCTGTCGCGTTGACCTAAAAACCGTAATCGAAATACCTCTAAAGTTAGTATTAAAACAATATATGCTCATGAGCATGATTGTATTTTTAATTTTGCATAAAAATGGTTATATATGGTATATAATGACTAGAAATAATTTTACTATTTTTTCGAAATTGATTCGGTCAATTTGGAAGTGAGATTCAATTTCTAGAAAAAAAAAGCAGGAAAAAAACGTCCCGAGCTAGCCCAGCCTAGCCCAGCTAGCACCATCAGCGCTGGATTGGCATGCCGACTTTCAACCCAATTCTGTCTCCGGGCCGTGGGTGGGGAAATGCAGCAGGCCAAACATCGGAATGTATGTTTAAATAGTCCTTGTCTTGATATAAGACACGAGCCACCGCCTGGCCTGCTGGCTAGGTGCGCTGGCTACGCTGCGGAGGTCGCGAGTTCGACTCCTGCATGGAGCCTTTTTGCGCCAATTATTCCTCGCATGTGGAAACTTGACCCGGGGCCCACTTGTCAATCTTGTGGAACCTCGCATGTGGAAACTTGACCCGGGGCCCACTTGTCAATCTTGTGGAACCTAGACCCGTGTGTCAGCTGCCTGGCAGCTCCGTTAGGTTCTAAAATGGGGAGCCTATTACAGTGTCCATGTGTCGGTTGTAGGCGACACGTAAGCTAAAAGTGATGAAATGACCATCTAGTAGACACCACATAAGCTAAAATTAATGAAATGACCATCTAGTAGACATGACACGTTGGCATAATTGATGATGTGGCCATTCAATCGCATTGACGACGATTTAAATTCGTCGTACTTTTCTATGAAATAAGACTGTAGACCACATCTCCCTGGTTATGACGATTTTATTTTATGCAATTACGACGTTCTTGACTCAAATCGTCGTGATTTTGTAGGCTTTTGGCTCCTCCAACTGGCTTACGCGATCTAGTTTGAAATCGTCATAACTTTATGACGATTTCATCCATCGTCGCTACGAGAACGTCATGTATGAACACATTTCTTGTAGTGAGCGTAGACACATTGGACCAAGATGTGATCAACTGTGTCCTCCTCCTGTAAGAAAACTAAGCAGGGGGTCGTACTGTCCTGCAACCCGTGCCGAAATCGCTGATCCGATGTCCATAATCTGCGTTGCAGCGCAAGCCAAGAAAAAATCTTGCATTTGAGGGGTGCACGTGCTGCCCAAATCCACTCAGCTGCGCTGAACCTCTCTCTGCCTTCGCATAGCGCACTGTACGTCTCCTTGGCCGAGTAGATACCGTTTCTCGAGCATGTCCATATGAAGATGTCAGGTGCAGTCTCATTGATACGCACCTGCCTAATCGCCAACCACAAGGCCACAAGTTGCATACTGAGCTCTTGGTTGGGAGGACTTGTAAGATCGCCGATCCAGCTGTTGCCAAGCAGCCCTCTCTCCACTGTTCTGTTGTTTCTCCTCCTAGTACCGACAAGAGCAGCAATGCCCGGCGCAATCTCCTCGACGGTCCTGCCGTGGATCCACTGATCCTTCCAAAACCATATGTCTTTGCCATTTCCCACCGTGATCTGGGCTAGGCTATGAAAAACCTCCTCGGTGGCTTTCTCCTTGAGTCACGGCAGCCCCTGCCAAGGACGCTCCTTGTCTGTCCTTGCTAACCATTCCCAGCGAGTGCGCAGTGCAAGACCCTGCAGCTTGAGGTTCTTGACCCCTAGTCCTCCGAAGCATTGTGGTTGGAAGTTTCTATCCCAAGCCACTAAGCACTCACCACCATGAAGCTTCTCCTTGCCTGCCCAGGAGAACGCGCGCATCCAGCTATTTAGCTCGTCTAGTAACCAAGATGGCGCCTCCGCTATCAAGAGATGATGCACCGGTCTCGCTGCAACAACAGCCTTGATTAGTACTAGCCTACCAGCCCTGGCCATCAGGCCACGCTGCCAGGCCGGCAGAAACTCGATAGCCTTGTCGAGCATGGGTTGCCATTCCCGCCTAGTGAGGGGTCTCAGAGCAAGCTGCAGGCCTAGGTACTTGATGGGGAAGTGCACGATCTTACATTGCAGCAAATTGCGCACTCGTAACTCATCGATCTCTGAACCTCTAATGATTGTAGCCGTGGTCTTGTTCATGTTGATCAAAAGCCCGGAGGCTCCTCCAAAGACTCGCATGATCTCCTGGATGGGCAAGGAGATCGTCGCCGGTGGGCTTGCAGAAGAGTACGACGTCATCTGCGAACGCCGACATGCGTTGCAAGGGGGTGATGCCATTCAGGGTCTCAAGTACCGTGCTCCTCGTGGCTTTGTCAATGAGCACTGTCAGTACTTCCATTGCGAGCACGAAGAATGCAGGCGAGCTCGGATCCCCCTGCCTCAGACCGCGTGCGTGCTTGAACGATTTCCCTGGCCTTCCATTCACCACCACCACGTGGACGCCGTAGACATCAGCACGGCCAACCTCTTGAACCAAGTATCGCTAAACCCCATGTGCCTCAAAACCTCGAACAGGAAACTCCAGGAAAGCGAATCGAATGCACGAGAAATATCAAGTTTGAGGAGTACCGCCGGCTTCTTTCTCCCATTGAGTTTCCTCGCGACTTGACGTACAAGTAGAAAATTATCATGCAAGCTTCTGTTCTTAATGAACGCCGACTGGTTAGCACTCACTAACTTGCCCATGATCGGTCGCAGACGATTTGCCAGAATTTTCGAACACAACTTGGAAAAACTGTGGGTTAAACTGATCGGGCGAAAACCCCCCACCTCCACGGCCTCCTGCTTCTTAGGGATGAGAGTGATGAGGGCCTTATTAAGTCTCCCAAACCCCCTTCCATCCCCGTAAAACCACTTATGCGCCGCTGCCATTATATCCTCCTTGATCACCGGCCAAGCTTTTTGGTAGAAGCATCCAATGAACCCATCCGGGCCGGGCGCGCGATCCGATGGCATGTCCTTGATCGCCTCCCATACTTCTTCCTCCGTGAGGATCCTATCCAACTCAGCAAGGTCCAACTGTGGGACCCCCAACTCCTCTAGGTCCAGAGTAAAATCCCGAGTGTGTATTCTCCCTAACAAATCCTTGTAAGCTCCAAAGAACGCTTCCTCTTTGCCATCTTGACTAGTGTGTATCACGTCATTGACCCTAACAGCAGTGATGAAGTTCCTCGTGCGTCTACCGTTCGCCACAGCGTGGAATAGTTTAGTATTGGCATCGCCGTCATGCAACCAACGAACCCGAACCCTGGATCTTTGCCCCGCAATCGTGCGTTCCAAGGAGGTGAGGCCCAGCACACGGTGCTTCAAAGCCCTATGCAGCCATATCTCTGTATCTGATAGATCACGTTTCTCTTGGGCCGAGTCGAATCGCAGAATCACGATATGAGCCATAGCCAACTGGAGCTTCACATTCCCAATTTTTTTCTGACCCCACGCATGTAGATGGGCCGCAGATGCTCTCAGCAACTCGTTCAGCCTCATGTATGGATCCACAAAGTCTTTGTCGCACTTCCACCCCTCACGAACTGCATCATCGAAACCATCTAACTTGCACCAGAAGGTTTCAAAACGGAACCTACGTTTGGGCCTAAGCGCCGCAGAGAGCGACAAGTGCAACGGTGCGTGATCAGACGTCGAGGAGGAAAGCGCCTGAAGTACGCAGTCTGGGTACATAAGGTCCCAATCCACCGAGACGAGCGCCCTGTCAATTCTCGTCATAGTTTGCACCGCCCGTCCATTGCTCCAAGTGAATGCCCTGCCGTGCAAGTATACGTCCTTCAACTCATGATCACCAAGGAAGCGCCTAAAACTCGTCATCATGGACCTATCAATGGGACCAGAACTCTTGTCCGCGGCGCTAAGAATCATGTTATAGTCCCCAACAACGAGCCAAGGTCCAGGGCACAAAGCACGACGCTCAGAGAGTTCTTGCAAAAAAACCATCTTCTCCTCCGAACTCTGCGGACTGTAGACACCCGTGATCCACCAAGCGCTCCCATCCAATGTATGCACCTCACCTGTGATCGCATACGTGTCTCGAACAATGTTGGTTATGCTCAACACAGTGGAGTCCCAGGCTAGGAGAATTCCACCTCTGGTACCAACCGCGAGTAAGAAGGCGAACTCATCAAACGATGGCCCAAGACATTGAGCTACGATGTAGCGATCGACCACTTCCATTTTAGTCTCCTGGATACAAACAAGGTTTACATGGACCATGTCCCAAAACTCCCTCACAGAGTCCCTCTTCGCCGGGTCGTTCAAGCCCCGGGTGTTCCAACTCCCGATCTCAACTGTGCTATCCATAAATAGATAACACTCCCACTCCACGGAGGTTACACGACCCTCCCTACACCGCAATTCCCTCCGGTGCGAAATCTACGGGTGTGGCTTCAGACAATGGCAAGCTCTTGCCAAACACTACCGCCAGCACACGCAGCTGCTGCTCACGCAGTGGGGAGGCGTCGAATAACTCCCTAAATTCGCGCATCTGCTCCTCACTCACAGGCATGCACGGTTTCGAGATACCCAATGCTTTGAGCAAGGTTGCGTCCTCTCTAGAAACATTGCGTGGCCTCCTGCCAGTAGTGGACACCGTGGCCGACGAACGCCTCGTCACACGTGGCGTGCAGGGCTCCTATCCTGGCACGAGGTTGGCTTCCTCCATCTCCTTCAGAAGCGGTGGGGCGAGGGTCTTCAGAATGGATGCGCAGAAAGCGCGAAGTTTAGCCTTTGCCCCGTCCACCGCTGGCTCCACGCACGTAGCCTCACTCCCGTGTGCCGAAGCCGCGATCTGCATGCAGCTGGTGGGCCCCTCATAGGACTGCTTGTGGCCAACAGAAGGCGACAAATCCGTGCCTTCGCTGGTCCTTGAAATCACCCCTCCGCATGCATGCCTGGGACTCGAGGTAGAGACCCCATCGGATAATGACATCTGGAAGAAACGGTCCCCAAGACCCTCTTCAAACTCCTGTTCCCGCGGGCCCAGTGGGTCCTGGACCAGCCTCGTGCTCCCCACCAACTGAGATGAGGCCGTTTCCTCGGGATCCCCAAAGACAATATGAACAGAAGAGTTCGTCAATAAGAAAATAATGTATACGATCAGTAGAACAAAGTTCTAGTAGATGGTGGTGGAGCTTGACTGGATGTTAAGCAGGGATATTAATGTACTGATTCATCAGTAAATCAGTGCGATTTTATTATAAGTATGTAATAAACATAATATCATTATACTTAAGTAGAAAATCGAATTGAGAAGATGCGCGGGGATGGCGCAGCATGCCCCAACATAGCTCCATGCCTCCATCAGGATCATCAGAGCCCATAATTCCTAAAGTGGGAATTCAACTGCCCCTCAACCATCGTGACTTACCCAATGAATCTCACATTGTTGCAATTAATTTTCCTCCACAAAAATAAGTGTTGCAATTAATCAGCCAGAGCTTCAAGATAGTACGAGCCTACTTGATCCAGACGTATTGGTAGTCCTGCTGCTACCGATGTCTCCTACGGAGTATTTCTAAACATCTCTCAAGGCTGGCTAACAACCTCTGTTTTCAGAAGATCAGTGTGTGTCGTCCACTACAACTTGCTGCTACCGGTGTAAGCATCGAGCTAGCAGAATCTACATATGTATACACATACCTAGTTTGAATGTAGTATATTACAGTGATTACCTGCTATGCATAAAAAAATAATTCAAGAGATTATACACTTTTCATTTGTAGAATAAGATTTCCTTTTTGTTGTATTTCAGATAAATAAATTCGAGTGATTCTTACGCATTTTCAGCATTCCAAAGATCTAAGATTGTATTTTTTCCAGAAAAATAAAATAATTGAGTCGATCTTGTTAAGGAAAAAAAGTACAGGCTTGCTTGGGTTAAATTCGCGGAAGGCTAGACCTGTGTGAGGAAATACTATGCGAGATGATCAGACCTTCGAGGTGAACTAGCATGCCATCCACACGGTAGGTTCTCTGAACGTTCAATTCTTGGTGTTATTCTTAGGACTTGGAAGATGCAACTTGACTGGCCGTTGACATGCCCGCTGATCCCATTCGCAAAAGAAGAAAAAAGCCGGCTGCTTAACTGAGTTAAGTTGAAATAAAACGGAGCATACATTTTTTCTGAAATGTAATTTGTGTTTGTTCCCTGACTACATAAAAGATGGTGATCTCGGTTGCATAAGCGGAATTCCTGCTAAATATCTCCGAAAGATAATTTATACAACAAGTAAAACGAAATGCCTCCAGGAAAGCTATCGTGGAAAGCCGTTGACCATCCCCAATTCCCCCATGAACTTCGAGTGTCCTGTTTGATCCGTTGTTTGTACAGATCAGACATTCAGATGATATAAGAGGGCCTAAAGGCTACGGGTCTAGAAAGTTTTGCTAGGATGAGACAAGAATGTTTGTGTGATTTATATCTGCTAGTTTTTCTATCACGTTGAAGCGGAGCATAGTGTGGCGCCGATGGAGAAAAGTATTTTTTTTTTTCCGATTTATTCACTAATCTGAAATGAAACTTAGCACATGTTTTTTTAACAAGCAGAATCGGTCTATCCGAACCGCAGACGCACTTTTCGGATCCGTGACAGCCTCTCCGGCGGAGCTGGGCCATTGATATATTTGTTAGGTTTGAAATCTTAGGATAAGGGACATCACCACCCTTAGGCCTTGTTCGGTTCGCAGAATTTTGAGGGGGATTGAAAGGTATTGAGGTGGATCAAATCCCCATTAGGCCATATTCCCCCCAAATCCCCTCTAATCCACTCCAATCCCTTTGGGATGGTGTTTAACCGAACAAGGCCTTACACATGTTGGAGCGACACCTTTAGTAGTGCTCTAGTTACCGATGTATCCCATTCCCTAGTAGGCTTTCCTCACATTTGGTTTCATTTTTGTCTCATCTCTCCGGCTTTCTAACAGCTCCACTGTTTTTTGCCAGACAATAGTGTAAGACATACAAACTTGGCGCTACTAGCATGAACACTGAGGTAGCTGTATGTTTATATATGCGCACACACACTAGTGCATAGCCTAAGGTTGGTGAGCTTGTACTATCATGTACCGGTCTCATGCTATCAATAAAATGGTACGATGATACACCTTTCTTTGTATAATAGGATGGTGTATTGGTGTTAGTTATATTTTGTATTTCCATTTAATGAATTTCAGTGATTATGAGGCATTTTCAAATTGATTTCAGTGATCTCAGGTTTATAATTGTGCGACAAGAAGAAAAGCTAAACTCATGTTGGTACGACATAAAAAATATAATTATGCTTCACATACATAACTCCAACAATATGCACTTTTCCAAAAGGATAAATAAATTGTTTATGGAAAAATATGGAATAAAATGGAATTTCCGGATAGATAAAAGAAAAATAACAACCAATAACGAGACTTACATGTGAAATCGAAGGCCACACTGATCCAGGTAACAAGCAAGGAAAATGAGTGGACCATATACTCGAGCTTGATGCATTCAGAAAAGGCATCTTAATATTTTCATATCTCTCCTGTACATGTTACTACTATAGCCTAGGGTTAGATCTAGTTGTGTTTGTGTACGTGGGTGTGCCTATATGGATAATGGCATTATGCCACTCACTCTTTGATAATGGGGGCTTCGTATCCGGGCGTGGCGCGGCATCGAGTATTCCTATGAGAAACTCTCCGTCAAGCCTTCGAGGCGGAGGAACGGCGGTAGTGAAAGATCTTGGGCGGCCCTCTTCAATAAGAGCGGACGCGGACCTTGTCCTTGGAACCTGGTTCGGTGTGGCCTTCCTCTGCTCTGCTCCGGTGGCGGACGGGCCAAGTGCTCCCTTTGCGACATCCCCCAAGAAGCACTCAGCAGCATATCTGTGACGACGCAATCCTATTGCTGCTACTTATTCGAGTCGGATGGCGACCCTCCTCAGCCATCGTCTGGTTGCACTTCCCCCGGGCCAGTGGCCGTTCTGGAGAATCTTCCAGCTCCATCCAGGGATTCCATGGTGATGCAGAACTAAGTGGTTCATTCCCGGTGTTTGGGACGTTATCTGGCCACCGAGCTCGTCGCAGTTGCAGTGGAGAAGAACATAGGTATATGATTGCTTTTCTCACTTTGTTTTTAGGGTTCTTGTTGTAAAATTGCTTGTCCTGTGTGTAATTTGTATTTCTTCTCTGGACCTTGATGTAAGTTTGCCACCACCGGAGTATAGCAGTTAGGTCCTTCGGGACCTACCCCTTGTTCAAAAACAAAATTCCTCAAAGCCCCGTGAGCTTCGTGAATCATCTGGTCGACATAGTAACCCTATTCTGATTGGGTTAGAATATGAAACACTGGTAGAAAATAGGCCTTCGGTACGCCCCCATTAGTCCCCAAAATAATGGACCCGCGACCATAGGGGTCTTTAGTCACGGTTCGGGACGAGACCCGCGACCAATAGTCTGGGCCCAGCGCGCTCGGCCCACAGCTGGCGGAGGGGAGGGGCTTTAGTCCCGGTTGGCCAGACCTACGGGGACTAATAGGTCCTCGGGCCGGCCCCACGGCCTTTAGCCGCGGTTGTCCAGGTGAACCGGGACTAAAGGCCCATCCCTATATATAGGACTCACCTCGCTGCACTTGGCCACATTTGCTCACAATATTCACAAGGGGGTGGTGGGTATGCTTTTGGTTCCTACTATGCACACAAGGTGTTCGATGAAATGCCCCATAGCATGAAACACACTTGAGCGTTTTCATTTATTTTACCTCCGTGATCGCGGTTAGCAACTTGAACCTTTCATGATTTGTATTATTTCCAGCTAGCTAGTTAGTTTAACAGATGCATGATGGTTAATTATATACTTTATATAATAATAATGCAGATGAATCGGCAATGGATGTACGGTAACCGACTCTCCGGTGAGTTCACTACGGGTTTGAAAGATTTCCTCGTAGTGGCAAATGCGAACAAACAACGAGGTTTTATTATGTGTCCATGTGCTGAATGTAAGAATGAGAAGGGTCACTCCTCCTCAAGAGTCGTTCACATGCACCTGCTTCGGCACGGTTTCATGCCAAGCTATAATTGTTGGACCAAGCATGGAGAAAGAGGGGTTAGAATGGAAGAAGATGAAGAAGAGGATGATATCGATTTCAACTATCATGACCTTTTCGGTGATACTTTCATGGAGGATGATGCTGAAGGTGGGGAAGGGTTTGGTGAAGGTGAAGAAGAGGCACATGATGAGCCCGCTGATGATCTTGGTCGGACCATTGCTGATGCACGGAGACGCTGCGAAACTGACAAGGAGAGGGAGAATTTGGATCGCATGTTAGAGGATCACACGAAGTCACTGTACCCAGGATGCGACAATAGTCTGAAAAAGCTGGGCTGCACACTGGATTTGCTGAAATGGAAGGCACGGGAAGGTGTAGCTGACTCATCATTTGAAAATTTGCTGAAAATGTTGAAGAATATGTTTCCGAAGAATAACGAGTTGCCCACCAGTAAGTACGAAGCAAAGAAGGTTGTGTGCCCTCTAGGTTTAGAGATTCTGAAGATACATGCATGCATTAACGACTGCGTCCTCTACCGCGGTGCATACGAGGATTTGAATGAATGCCCTGTATGCACTGCATTGCGTTATAAGATCAGAGGCGATGACCCTGGTGACGATGTTGAGGGCGAGAAACCCAGGAAGAGGGTTCCCGCCAAGGTGATGTGGTATGCTCCTATAATACCTCGGTTGAAACGCCTGTTCAGGAACAAAGATCATGCCAAGTTGTTGCGATGGCACAAAGAGGACCGTAAGTCCGACGGGGAGTTGAGACACCCCGCTGATGGAACGCAATGGAGAAAGATCGACAGAGAGTTCAAAGATTTTGCAGCTGACGCAAGGAACATAAGATTTGGTCTAAGTACTGATGGCATGAATCCTTTTGGCGAGCAGAGCTCCAGCCATAGCACCTGGCCCGTGACTCTATGCATCTACAACCTTCCTCCTTGGTTGTGCATGAAGCGGAAGTTCATTATGATGCCAGTGCTCATCCAAGGTCCGAAGCAACCCGGCAACGACATCGATGTGTACCTAAGGCCATTAGTTGATGAACTTTTACAATTGTGGGGCAAACCTGGTGTACCTGTGTGGGATGAGCACAAAGAAGAGGAATTTAACCTACGAGCGTTGCTTTTTGTAACCATCAACGATTGGCCTGCTCTCAGTAACCTTTCTGGACAGTCAAATAAGGGATACAAAGCATGCACGCACTGCTTACATGAGACTGAAAGTGTATTTTTGGATAACTGTAGGAAGAACGTGTACCTGGGTCATCGTCGATTTCTTCCCCGAAATCATAACGTAAGAAAGAAAGGCAAGCATTTCAACGGCAAGGCAGATCACCGGCCGAAGCCTGCGGAACGTACTGGAGCTGAGATATTTGATATGGTCAAGGATTTGAATGTCATCTTTGGAAAGGGTCCTGGCGGACAATCAGTTCCGCAGGGAGTTGACGGGCACGTACCCATGTGGAAAAAGAAATCGATATTTTGGGAGCTACAGTATTGGAAAGTCCTAGATGTCCGCTCTGCAATCGACGTGATGCATGTTACGAAGAATGTTTGCGTGAACCTGCTAAGCTTCTTGGGCGTGTATGGGAAGACAAAGGATACAAAGGAAGCACGGCGGGATCAACAACTTTTGAAAGACCCAGATGACCGGCATCCGGAATGGTTTCAAGGTCGTGCCAGCTACGCTCTTACGAAAGAAGAGAAGGTCATTTTTTTTGAATGCCTGAGCAGCAACCGAGATTGGGCAAAAGGTCACATATTATGGTTACATAGAGGAGATATGGGAACTTGACTACGGACCCTATTTTAAGGTCCCTTTGTTCCGGTGCAAATGGTTCAAGCTAACAGGAGGTGGGGTAAAGGTGGACGAGCAATACGGAATGACAATGGTGGATTTCGACAATCTTGGTTACCTTGACGAACCATTCGTCCTAGCCAAAGATGTCGCTCAGGTTTTCTATTTGAAGGACATGAGTAGCAAACCGAGGAAACGGAAAGATAAGAAAACGATCAGTGCATCATGCGATGATCCAAAGCGTCACATTGTTCTTTCAGGGAAAAGAAACATCGTGGGAGTGGAGGACAAGACAGACATGTCAGAAGATTATAATATGTTTGGTGAAATTCCGCCCTTCAAAGTGAACTCTGACCCAAGCATTAAGTTAAATGATGAGGATGCTCCATGGATACGTACAAATCGTAAGAAAGCGGGGACACAAGGGAAGAATTGATGTGTAATAATTTATTGTACCAAACTTTGTTGAATGGATCATGTTTAATGGATCATTTTGAATTATATTATCTCTAATTAATTTATTGTACCAAACTTTTACTAAAAACAGAAAACAGACGCGCTAGCGCGCCGCAGTGTCGCCGGAATGCAAATTCTTTTATTAAAAAGAGAAAACAGACGAACACTAGCTACTCCTCGCCGTCGTCGTCGGGGAACTCGTCGGTGACCTCCTCCGGGTCATCATCGTCGCCGAACTCGTCCGTGACCTCCTCGTCGTCGTCGGAGGTGCATGATGGTATGTCCGAGATAGGACCCCACCTCGGATCGTCGGAGGCCCAGACTTCGCCGGCGCGGTCGGCCCGACGAAGCTCCTGCAGCGCCCTCGTCCTCGCCTGTCACATCCCAATTTTGGAATACCTGTTAACACAGTTGTTTTGCTAATTGCTTGACAATTAAACTTTGATTGTGACAATTAAACTTTGATTGTATTTGTTTGAGTGCAACTAAACAAACTAAGTATATAAACTTACATGGCTAAGAAATGGAAAGCAAACTTAAAAAGATAGCAAAGCAGTAAACTAAAAATATTCAACATATTGTTCCAATGACTTTGACAATATTTTCTAAAGTAAATATTGATCAAAGAGTGTTCCAAAAACATCTTAGGAATCTCAGACTTGTTGAATATAATTCCAAGACCTAAATTAATGAAGAGGAAACACTTAATAAAATTTCCATAAAGAAATATCAGAAAAAGGAGGCATTCTTAAATGCTTCACCAAAATATTATCAAATGTTTTTCCAACCTTGCAAACTTAAAAACAAAAGTATTGGAGAGCATTGACTTGCTATCTCTAGTCATATAATTATTTTGGCAAAGAATGGTTAAAGAAAAGCCAAATGCCTTATTAAATAGAAATTCCAATATTTCTAGAAACAGAAAACTAAAACAAGTTACTTCTGGAAACTTTAATCAAATGATCTGAAATTCATACCATTGCTTCCTTATATCAAATAAGGAACACACACAAGAGGAGACCAAAAATTGAATCCATTAAAGTCCTGAAAACATGGTTTTTCTCCACAGCAACATTTGGGATTTTGAACAAGTTTGTTCTACAAACTTTTTCCAAATGCCATGAAATAAATACCACATGCTCTATAGCATAAATAAGGATGAAAACCAAAAGGGCACAAGGTTTTGAATAATTTAAGTTGCCAAAAACCCCTGTTTTCTTGACATCACCTTTTTGAAATTTGAACAAGTTTGTTCTATGAAGTAACTCAAAATGACTTGAATTTTCTACCACACAAGGAACACACAAAATAAGGAATGTGTGACAAAAATTATCATTTTTGGAAGCTCCTAAGTATTGTAATAATTTCAATGTCCATTTATGTCAGAATTCAAATTTGAACAACTTTGAATTATCAAGTTTATCTAATTGAGCCAATTTTCATATATGTTGTACATCTTAACTAATTAGAATTTTGGGCAAAAGGAATTTAAATTTTGACTTTGTTTGACTAGTGAAAACAACCTTTTTCAGAGAGCACAGGGACCTATTTGTAAGATTTCAGGGACCTAAATTTAATCCGAGTCATCTTCTACCTCTAGCACCCTGTAGAAGAACAGCACCCCTATGCCTTTGCTTCGAATGGAAGGAATCATCGAGGTTAAAGGGGCCCCCCCATGTGCCTTGTCTCCCCATTGCCCCCTCTCTTCCCCCCAAGCTCTCTCTCTCTCTACTGTGCTTTTTGCAACCCGAAACCCTAGCCCGAGGTAGTCGCCGTCGATTTGGCCGTAGGGAAGCTCGCCGCCGGCCTCCGAGTGTCCCATTGCCTCCACCTCGTCGAGTAGGTCCTCCCTGCCGGAGGAATCGAGCCGGAAGGGTTCGAGGTGGCCGCGCCGTCCATCTCCTCGCTGCGGGTCCGGCGGAGCTCCGGCGAGCTATTGCCGCGGCCTCGCTCCTCCTCTGCCTTCTACGAGCGGTCCATCGAGTATATGGTGAGCACGCGACCGTTCCCATCCACTTTCCCCCCTCCATCTCCCTCCGGAACGTCGCCATGCCGTGTTTCCGTCCGACCACCGCGGGCGCGCCGTCGCCGCCGCTCTCCTGCCTCTCCCTGGAAACGAGCCTCCCCTTAGTTGGTTCCCCGCAACGTGGGCTGCGCGTAGTTGTGTTTAATTCGTAAAACGGTGGCCGAAATCGCCGGATGTGGCCTCGCCGGAGACATCCCGCCGGCGAGTGACGAAATCCTCACGTCACGCTCGCGTCATCCCCTTGACCCCGCGTGGATGCAGTCAAACCGGCCGGTGGCCCCATTGCTCGCCTGCGTGGCGGCCGCGTGGCGGTCTGGCCCGCACGTCAGCGACCTGCGGGTAGATCTGCCGCGGTAGAAATTGACCTGGCCGGCCCACGAGTGGATCTGGCCCATCCCTGCTGTTTTTCTTTTTAAATCTTTACAGAAAAGAGCATGTTTGCTTTTGGATCTAAAAACCTATCTAAAAGATGTTTTTGAGCAAGACAAAATTCACAGTGCTAGATCAACTAAATCTAAACCACCTCAACTTTGTAGATCTACTTTTGGATGTATATTTTAAGAATGAAAAATGATTTGTCAACAGGTACCAGAAACACCAAAATGAGCACCATTTTTATTTTACAACTCAGAATGAAGTGAGGCCAATTGCATTGGAAAGCCCTTGAAATTTCCTAACAGGAGCATTTAACCTCGTTTCCAAATTCATTGTATTTTTGAAATGGCATGCAATTTGGTAAAACACCAGTGAGCACTTTGGTGATTTTTATAAATTAATTAAAGATGAATTTTGATGCAAAACAAATTGGATGGTCTTGTATATGTTTAGGACTATCTAAACCTAGAAGGGTTTAATTTTTAGAGCATCCTATAAAAATTTGGTGGACAGATCTTTGTTTTGCTTGTTTCTGCCATTTTGGCATTTTAAGTAATTAAATTGTGTTATGATATTTTTGTGTTGCAATATTATTTTCTAGCATGTATAAGTTGTGTGAACTTGTTTTATAAGTGTTACTTAACTATTTTAGCATGTTAGATTGTGTGGATTTGAGTTGAGAATAAATAGGATTGATATTAATATCATATGTTTATTCTCCAAGTTTAATACTTGCATATAATTTTGAGTGATGAAATTATGTGCAAACACTTGGATTTTGTTGATTGTATCCAGTACCATGTTGGTACTTATATTTTGTTATTATCACCTCTTCTAGCTTGCATTTGAGTTGGTAGAGAAGCATGAGTAATTTAGTCATTACTATGAAATTGTTTTGGAAAAATTCCCTCATGTGTGGAATTTTTGACATGATCTTTTGTGGTTGCATAGCCACATATTTTTGTGTTATCTTCATAGGACCAGTAGCATTTTGAGTATGTTATTATGAGTACTTGACCCCTAGAGTTTTCACTTGTGTGAAAACAATAGCATGAGTAGCATTACATTGCTTATTTTTGCATCCTAGTTTTTTCTACTAGTATGGTTAATGCACTAGATGCTAGTTTAGTATTTTGCTAATTTTTGTCAAGTATAACCAGAGGCATTGTGACCTCTTAATGCTTTGTTATGCTAGTGGAACACCCACTGGTTTCATTGCATTTTTGGTGGAAACATTATTTCCCCAAACTAGATGCATTTCTTTTTATAGTTCTATAACTAATGAGTGCCTAGTATTTTTGCTTTGGGAATTTTTGTGCTAAACAAAAATGGGTATGCTTCTGTTTGTAAGTGGTTATAATCATGTGTGGCTTGCTAGGAAAAATTCATCTCTGAAGTGTTGTTTGATTCCTCTAGTAATGCCCTTTTTATTACTACTAGTATGTAGGAGTTGCCCTGCAAATTGATGCATTGTTTTATTAAATGGGATATTTTTGTTATAGCAAGTATAGATAATTGTTTCACCTACTGTTTGTTGTAACATGGACCCTCTGGTTTCACTCATTACTTGATTGAAGTTCATCCATTGATTCTTCATGTGTGAGTAGTACTAGTTTCCCTTAGCAGTTTTTGTATTGAATTATTTTTTTCTGCCACTTGTGTTTGGTAGATATTTGTGTATCCTTGCATGAGACATGTTTCATTTCCCATTATGATAACATGGGTTCCTTGTTTGCATTTTATTACTTTACTTATTATGCATGCTTGCATAGCAAACTTTTAGTAGAAACATGTCTATAGGATTCCTCCTTTTTAGCCATTGTTTCTATTGTTCTCACTATGAGAAATTGTGTGTTTTGTGATGAGTCTATTACCTTGTTACATTTGTGTAGGCTCACTGATTTGTAAAAGTAACTTTTACAAATCATGTGTTTCATTTATTCTTGATGGGAATTTAGGCTTAGCAGAGTAGCTACCTTATTCTTTTTGTGGTGTAGTTGATAGACCC
The DNA here is from genome assembly GCA_028641055.1 of Alopecurus myosuroides. NCBI lineage: Eukaryota > Viridiplantae > Streptophyta > Magnoliopsida > Poales > Poaceae > Alopecurus > Alopecurus myosuroides. Next base: position 267,467,693 of record CM054057.1, on the reverse strand, counting down.
ATTGCCATGCTTATTATTGTGCATGTTTTATACACTTTTAGTAGTCTCACCCTTGTGAAACTAAGTGTATTTTGGGCTCATTAATATCTTGGTATGAGAGTGGCACACCCACTGAATCCATGATATTAAGGTTGTGAGATATGTTCCTCCAACCTTGAGCTGTCTTGTTAAATGGCATTTCTGCCAAGTAGGATTGTTTGATTGTTTGCCTCAATTAATAATTGAGTGATTTTGTTATTATTAGATTTCCTTGCTGTATGTATTGTTATGTATGGTTGCTTGCCTTGATTGGTTCTGAATGTGTGTCCTTTATTCCTTTTACGGCGTTAGAAAACGAAGAGGAAGGAAGTGTCGGGAAGCTCTGTTTCAAGTTCCAGTCACTCCAAAACCAGGGACACAAGGAGATACCAGGCAAGCCATCCTGATGCTTGCTGATACAATACTTATCATTATCTATCATGCATGTTTTACCTCTGAAGTTTTACAAAAACTTGATTATCAAAACTATTTTTGATGTGGAATTTACTACTATACTATATTATGGGTTACTATCATGCCAATAGTTAAACTTGGTAATACCAAGCCCATAAGCCACCCTATGGTATTTATTACCATCAAATATACTAGTCCCTAAGTGGACACCCTAAAATTGTGATTCTACAAAACAAAGGCTTTACGGAAAAACCCGGAGAAAAGGCGGATCCTTGTTCTCCGGAGGAATGTGGAAGTGGTCATTTTTGAGAAAATGGTGTTTTCAAAAATGACACATAACCTAGTCTTCGCCGGACAACCTTTACCGTACTGCCACCCTACCCCAACATGGGCAAGGGGCTTAACTTGAAGTTTGTTCTTATTAGTGTGTGCTATCTCAATGTGCTATAGGGGATGCGATCCTCTGAACCGAATGTCGTGGAGACATATAAAGTGTGGGATTAGTTTTCCCTCCGGATGCATCAGTTGAGGCATCCTGGCTTGGCGGGGATTAGCTCGGTGCCGGGGATGTGGTAAAACCCAACTGAGAGATAGGCATATTCTAGCTTGAACATAGTGGATGGTTATGATCAGATACCTGATGTTTACATACTGTTGTTACAGTCCGTGATTGTTCACGGGAGGTGTACTGGATCTGGTGGATGTGTACACCTCTGCAGAGTACAACTTTTTCGAAGAAGCCGCGTCCTCGGATATGGACAGTTGAATGGCCATGTAGCTAGTATTGTGTCAATGTTTTCAAAAAGGAAGTTTTTGAAAGGGAAATTTTGGAAAGGAAGTGTTGAACTTGTGAAGTTCGGAAAGGAATGGAAACTTATACCGTGGAGGTATCAGTGATGATGAAAAGCCAGATGATGTTATACAAAACAAAATGTTTTGCAAAGAAAACCTTTTCTACTCTAAGCAAGAATTCTGGAAACTGATTCCAAGAAGTTTTGCCAGGAGAAAATATTCTTTAACAAAGTTTTACAAAACCTCTTGTACTTGTGACATCGACAAGAGAAATAAAACTATATTATTTTCTTCTGAAGTATCCTCTTCAACGAAGATACAGATTAACCTGACTGCAACTGTGGTGTCATCATACATGAACACCATTGATAGTGAACCATATTTATAGCCTACCTATTCCACCATATAAGCATATTTGCATGTTGGTAAGTGACATGATGGATGTCTTGCTGAGTACATTCAAATGTACTCATTATGGTTTCGCCCCTGGTATCTACTTATCAGATTTGGAGAAGGAGTCTCCGAAGGAGATCTATGAAGAGAAGTACGGAGTTGACGACTGTGCGAATTAGGCTCGTCTCCCGGTCAGCAGCCTGTAGGTTAAGGCGTGACATGGGCTCAGCTACGTTATGTTTTTATTTGTCTTCCGCTGTGTTTGTTAAGTTGCCTGCCCTGCGTGGCAGATGTATTAGTCTTGATCATGTGATCATTTGTGTAATACCTTTACGTATTCGTGTAATGGATGATGTATTCTGTGTGCCAACTGTGTATGTTGTTCACGACTGATCTTTCTGGGATCGTGAATGTATGCATACGTAGGGTTTCAGACTGCCGGTCTGGGGTCCTTACAGAGTTGGTATCAGAGCCATCCTGACCTTAGGAGACCTTAGTTAGCATGGACGTCAGATAGGAAAGAAAAGTATTTTTGGAGTAAAAACCTTTTTACTATCTACATGATTTTTATCTAAGGGAATTTTAGTATATTTTCCCCTCCTTTTTATCTTTTCAAAAGATTCTATATGCATATCAAGGGCGTCCTTGAACAGTGGTTCGAAGGGCGGGCCTTATAGAATTGGTATCTCTCTCGGTTAAGAGTTTATTTCTTACCTTTTTGCAACTGCTTCGCTCTGTTTTTGAAACATCTCTCGACTTTGAAGTTTTCTGTCCAGAAAATAGTTGGGGTTTCAAAAACAGATTGTCGCATAAGTTTTACCTCTCTCAATTAAAAAGTTTTATCAAACTTTACTTCTATTATCTTGTTTCTATCCAAAAGCTTTTATACTTGCCGATGTCCCGAGAGACCAAAATAATTGCCTAGCTCTACAGTGATGATGGTCAGAAGTAGATATAGTTCTTCAGCCACTTCTAGGATTTTGGATCATTCCCCCTACGTAGCCCCAATGGAGCCTTGCTTGTGTGTTTTGGCTTGTTTATGTGTGTCCGTTAGGACTGTGTGCTATTGTGTGGTGTAGAATTTGGTTCATCTAGGCTTCTATATGTTTGTGGGGTGCTCAAAATTTGCATATTTGTGATTGCCCCGCTCTTGTTTTTGAATCGCCTCGTGTTAAAATTTCTGCAAGCAAAAATGTTTGTATAGCATTCAAAAACAAGAATTTGTTGCTTAGACTTATACTTGTTTTCGCTTCATAATGCGACCCGTCGTGAACCACCACCATCAATGAAAGCACCATTGGACCTATATAGAGGACCATCAAGCCACACGAACTGATAGCGTTGCTACCAGTGATGCACTCCAACAGATAAAGCTCCAACAACGACAACCCTCAAAGAATAAAAGGCGTGAAGAAAACCAACCAATACTGACCAAAACCTCTGTGTTTTGTCTATTCGCAAAAGACTCGTTTTGCCCTGTTGGCTAAATGTCGCACCTCTTTATGTCCCCTTTTAAAAGACCAAATAAGAAAAATCCCCTTTTAAAAATTTATATACCTCCCTCCTCTGGAGAAAGGTGCAAAAGAAGTCTTTACATGCCATGATGCGCAACCCCCTAAAAAGCCAATCAAAAGAGCACAGTTCAATATTCGACGTATGACACTAGTCGTGTCTTGTCGGACAAACATATTAAATAGAAAGCTAACAAGACTATCATGCTTTGCCTAATCTTAGGTTGACACCTAACCAAAGCATGCGAACTACTGACAACTCTTTCTAAACCAAAGAATTAAGTGACTTACGACACTTTTTAATCTAGTTGGTAAAAAGGAGAAGTCACGAGAAAATAAGATGATGACCTATTCGTTTACTAGTTAATAAGATATCGGGTGTATCTACTTTGGAAATCAAAACTTGGTAGACATTGTAGGTACTATGAGATCCGGGGTTTAGAAATCAAGTGAACGATGAAATGGTTATGATAGATCTAGGAAACAACAGTTTTCCTGTTTTTGTTTCTTTGTGTGCTCTTGATTGAAATAAATTTGTGTTTTATTCAATCTTGCTTCCTAACTTATATGGAGTTGTTAGGACTTGTTATTATATTGTTTTATTACAATAAATCTACCCTAGAAAGTGTGTGCATGATTGGAAACTCGAATAAAAACAAAATATCATTTGTTACCTTCTAGTTTATTATTTGGAAGTATTGTGAGAACTAGATCTGGGTATACTTTCTTAGTGGATTTTGTGCTATGTTTTCTTTGAGTCCAGTACCCTTTAGGTACTGTTATTTTAATGCTTGTACCTATGTTAGCTTGCATGTCTCTTAATAGTAAAGCATACGTAAGCATTGCTATCAATATGCACTAGTATTGCTTCACTAGATTAAATAGCCTTATATTTTTATCTTGTGTGCAAAGTTTTTCATGAGTAACCAGAGGTTTAGTACCTATTTTTGCCTTGGTACTAGTAGGCCATAGCCCACTGGTCCCATTGTATTTTGGCTTGAGGATGAAAATCCCCAACCATACACATGTGTGAAAATAGCATGTTTCACTATGTGATTGATTTCTATTTTCCACCATGGAAAATATAATTGTTTGTTCTCACCTATGAAAGTGAGAAGTTTATCTCTTATTAGTAAAGACTAATATGTTTAGGTGTGATCTTTTTGTTAGCATAATATTCCTTAGGGGTATCATGTTAAGAAATGTTTCACTATCGTGTGCTAAAATTAAATTGTTCGCAACTAAAATAAATTCCTCTTGATTGGTAGATTGTTTGTGAATGATTTTAAATTGAGTGTATGGATTTTTGAAAAGGTTTAGATAACTTTTCAGTAGTTACATAGCTACTGGTTGTGTGAGTTATACCTTGCTTGTTTGCTAGTAATTGGTTAAAGAAAACAGAAAATTGCTAGAAGAAATTTCTGCATGTTTAATAGTTGTATCATGGAAATTGTTTTGATGTTTGTGCTTACTAACATGAGTAAGTTTTGTGTACTGCTATTAGGTACATTTATATCCATGACTTGCTTGTTTAGTTTTAAACATCATGATAGCATTGTTTGCTTCTCTAGCGCGAAAACTAGTTTCACCACTAGAAAATGGTGATTTTTGCTCTAGTATTACCCTCTTTTTATTGTTATGAGTATATGTGTTGATATAGCATGTTAGGAAGTTATTTACTTCTGTTATCATGCCATGAATTATTTAGTTTCATGTTCTATGGTTATAGGATATGATTATCTCTTATAGCATGCTGGTATAGTTTTTTTCATACTAGTGTGTTATTTGTGCAGTCCTGTTTTTATGCCTGTGTAATAGGAGTTTTATCTTGTGTAAAGATGGTGTTTTAGAGTACCTTTATGATTGTATTCATTGGTTTTTAGCTACTGGTTGTTTGCTAATTGTTCATGATTGATGGATTCCAAAACCTCTAATAAACAATAACCTAGTGAATAAATAGTCTATTCATCTGTGGTGTTGTTTGCTTGCTCGTTGGATTTTGTTTAAATGTTTTACCTTAGCATGAGTTAATACTTGTGTTATGATTGTGCTTAAGAGTATCTTATGAAACTAAAACATCCAACTAAAATCATGAACATATTTAGTGATAGTTGCTTGTGGTGAGTAATAACCACTGCCATGAGTATGGTTCTGTCTGTTTATTTTACCTTAGCAACCTAACTCTTGCACCCACAAGCTATATTTTAGCTTCTTATATACCTTGTTATGAGGGTGGTACACCACTCCATATGTGGTATGTAATATGTGGGATATAGCTAAGAACTCATGTAAAAATTGACGGTATTTTTCCAGGTAGTTCTGCACTAACCTTAATTTTTGTTCAAACTAGGAAACAAAAGTTTTGGACCTAAAACAAGTACTGGTGTACTTCTTTTAATAGTTAATTCACTAATTTAGGGATGTACCCCACCTCCCAAGAAAAGTCAAAGGGGGGAAGCACCTGCACTCCAACACTAACATTGTGTTTGTTGGCCCTCCCTTAGTCCTCGCTTGTGAATCTCGGGGACGAGATTCTTTTTAAGGGGGGAAGACCTGTCACATCCCAATTTTGGAATACCTGTTAACACAGTTGTTTTGCTAATTGCTTGACAATTAAACTTTGATTGTGACAATTAAACTTTGATTGTATTTGTTTGAGTGCAACTAAACAAACTAAGTATATAAACTTACATGGCTAAGAAATGGAAAGCAAACTTAAAAAGATAGCAAAGCAGTAAACTAAAAATATTCAACATATTGTTCCAATGACTTTGACAATATTTTCTAAAGTAAATATTGATCAAAGAGTGTTCCAAAAACATCTTAGGAATCTCAGACTTGTTGAATATAATTCCAAGACCTAAATTAATGAAGAGGAAACACTTAATAAAATTTCCATAAAGAAATATCAGAAAAAGGAGGCATTCTTAAATGCTTCACCAAAATATTATCAAATGTTTTTCCAACCTTGCAAACTTAAAAACAAAAGTATTGGAGAGCATTGACTTGCTATCTCTAGTCATATAATTATTTTGGCAAAGAATGGTTAAAGAAAAGCCAAATGCCTTATTAAATAGAAATTCCAATATTTCTAGAAACAGAAAACTAAAACAAGTTACTTCTGGAAACTTTAATCAAATGATCTGAAATTCATACCATTGCTTCCTTATATCAAATAAGGAACACACACAAGAGGAGACCAAAAATTGAATCCATTAAAGTCCTGAAAACATGGTTTTTCTCCACAGCAACATTTGGGATTTTGAACAAGTTTGTTCTACAAACTTTTTCCAAATGCCATGAAATAAATACCACATGCTCTATAGCATAAATAAGGATGAAAACCAAAAGGGCACAAGGTTTTGAATAATTTAAGTTGCCAAAAACCCCTGTTTTCTTGACATCACCTTTTTGAAATTTGAACAAGTTTGTTCTATGAAGTAACTCAAAATGACTTGAATTTTCTACCACACAAGGAACACACAAAATAAGGAATGTGTGACAAAAATTATCATTTTTGGAAGCTCCTAAGTATTGTAATAATTTCAATGTCCATTTATGTCAGAATTCAAATTTGAACAACTTTGAATTATCAAGTTTATCTAATTGAGCCAATTTTCATATATGTTGTACATCTTAACTAATTAGAATTTTGGGCAAAAGGAATTTAAATTTTGACTTTGTTTGACTAGTGAAAACAACCTTTTTCAGAGAGCACAGGGACCTATTTGTAAGATTTCAGGGACCTAAATTTAATCCGAGTCATCTTCTACCTCTAGCACCCTGTAGAAGAACAGCACCCCTATGCCTTTGCTTCGAATGGAAGGAATCATCGAGGTTAAAGGGGCCCCCCCATGTGCCTTGTCTCCCCATTGCCCCCTCTCTTCCCCCCAAGCTCTCTCTCTCTCTACTGTGCTTTTTGCAACCCGAAACCCTAGCCCGAGGTAGTCGCCGTCGATTTGGCCGTAGGGAAGCTCGCCGCCGGCCTCCGAGTGTCCCATTGCCTCCACCTCGTCGAGTAGGTCCTCCCTGCCGGAGGAATCGAGCCGGAAGGGTTCGAGGTGGCCGCGCCGTCCATCTCCTCGCTGCGGGTCCGGCGGAGCTCCGGCGAGCTATTGCCGCGGCCTCGCTCCTCCTCTGCCTTCTACGAGCGGTCCATCGAGTATATGGTGAGCACGCGACCGTTCCCATCCACTTTCCCCCCTCCATCTCCCTCCGGAACGTCGCCATGCCGTGTTTCCGTCCGACCACCGCGGGCGCGCCGTCGCCGCCGCTCTCCTGCCTCTCCCTGGAAACGAGCCTCCCCTTAGTTGGTTCCCCGCAACGTGGGCTGCGCGTAGTTGTGTTTAATTCGTAAAACGGTGGCCGAAATCGCCGGATGTGGCCTCGCCGGAGACATCCCGCCGGCGAGTGACGAAATCCTCACGTCACGCTCGCGTCATCCCCTTGACCCCGCGTGGATGCAGTCAAACCGGCCGGTGGCCCCATTGCTCGCCTGCGTGGCGGCCGCGTGGCGGTCTGGCCCGCACGTCAGCGACCTGCGGGTAGATCTGCCGCGGTAGAAATTGACCTGGCCGGCCCACGAGTGGATCTGGCCCATCCCTGCTGTTTTTCTTTTTAAATCTTTACAGAAAAGAGCATGTTTGCTTTTGGATCTAAAAACCTATCTAAAAGATGTTTTTGAGCAAGACAAAATTCACAGTGCTAGATCAACTAAATCTAAACCACCTCAACTTTGTAGATCTACTTTTGGATGTATATTTTAAGAATGAAAAATGATTTGTCAACAGGTACCAGAAACACCAAAATGAGCACCATTTTTATTTTACAACTCAGAATGAAGTGAGGCCAATTGCATTGGAAAGCCCTTGAAATTTCCTAACAGGAGCATTTAACCTCGTTTCCAAATTCATTGTATTTTTGAAATGGCATGCAATTTGGTAAAACACCAGTGAGCACTTTGGTGATTTTTATAAATTAATTAAAGATGAATTTTGATGCAAAACAAATTGGATGGTCTTGTATATGTTTAGGACTATCTAAACCTAGAAGGGTTTAATTTTTAGAGCATCCTATAAAAATTTGGTGGACAGATCTTTGTTTTGCTTGTTTCTGCCATTTTGGCATTTTAAGTAATTAAATTGTGTTATGATATTTTTGTGTTGCAATATTATTTTCTAGCATGTATAAGTTGTGTGAACTTGTTTTATAAGTGTTACTTAACTATTTTAGCATGTTAGATTGTGTGGATTTGAGTTGAGAATAAATAGGATTGATATTAATATCATATGTTTATTCTCCAAGTTTAATACTTGCATATAATTTTGAGTGATGAAATTATGTGCAAACACTTGGATTTTGTTGATTGTATCCAGTACCATGTTGGTACTTATATTTTGTTATTATCACCTCTTCTAGCTTGCATTTGAGTTGGTAGAGAAGCATGAGTAATTTAGTCATTACTATGAAATTGTTTTGGAAAAATTCCCTCATGTGTGGAATTTTTGACATGATCTTTTGTGGTTGCATAGCCACATATTTTTGTGTTATCTTCATAGGACCAGTAGCATTTTGAGTATGTTATTATGAGTACTTGACCCCTAGAGTTTTCACTTGTGTGAAAACAATAGCATGAGTAGCATTACATTGCTTATTTTTGCATCCTAGTTTTTTCTACTAGTATGGTTAATGCACTAGATGCTAGTTTAGTATTTTGCTAATTTTTGTCAAGTATAACCAGAGGCATTGTGACCTCTTAATGCTTTGTTATGCTAGTGGAACACCCACTGGTTTCATTGCATTTTTGGTGGAAACATTATTTCCCCAAACTAGATGCATTTCTTTTATATAGTTCTATAACTAATGAGTGCCTAGTATTTTTGCTTTGGGAATTTTTGTGCTAAACAAAAATGGGTATGCTTCTGTTTGTAAGTGGTTATAATCATGTGTGGCTTGCTAGGAAAAATTCATCTCTGAAGTGTTGTTTGATTCCTCTAGTAATGCCCTTTTTATTACTACTAGTATGTAGGAGTTGCCCTGCAAATTGATGCATTGTTTTATTAAATGGGATATTTTTGTTATAGCAAGTATAGATAATTTTTCACTACTGTTTTTGTAACATGGACCCTCTGGTTTCACTTCAATTACTTGATTGAAGTTCATCCATTGATTCTTCATGTGTGAGTAGTACTAGTTTCCTTAGCAGTTTTTGTATTGAATTATTTTTTTTCTGCCAACTTGTGTTTGGTAGATATTTGTGTATCCTTGCATGAGGACATGTTTTCATTTCCCATTATGATAACATGGTTCCTTGTTTGCATTTTATTACTTTACTTATTATGCATGCTTGCATAGCAAACTTTTAGTAGAAACATGTCTATAGGATTCCTCCTTTTTAGCCATTGTTTCTATTGTTCTCACTATGAGAAATTGTGTGTTTTGTGATGAGTCTATTACCTTGTTACATTTGTGTAGGCTCACTGATTTGTAAAAGTAACTTTTACAAATCATGTGTTTCATTTATTCTTGATGGGAATTTAGGCTTAGCAGAGTAGCTACCTTATTCTTTTTGTGGTGTAGTTGATAGACCCATTGCCATGCTTATTATTGTGCATGTTTTATACACTTTTAGTAGTCTCACCCTTGTGAAACTAAGTGTATTTTGGGCTCATTAATATCTTGGTATGAGAGTGGCACACCCACTGAATCCATGATATTAAGGTTGTGAGATATGTTCCTCCAACCTTGAGCTGTCTTGTTAAATGGCATTTCTGCCAAGTAGGATTGTTTGATTGTTTGCCTCAATTAATAATTGAGTGATTTTGTTATTATTAGATTTCCTTGCTGTATGTATTGTTATGTATGGTTGCTTGCCTTGATTGGTTCTGAATGTGTGTCCTTTATTCCTTTTACGGCGTTAGAAAACGAAGAGGAAGGAAGTGTCGGGAAGCTCTGTTTCAAGTTCCAGTCACTCCAAAACCAGGGACACAAGGAGATACCAGGCAAGCCATCCTGATGCTTGCTGATACAATACTTATCATTATCTATCATGCATGTTTTACCTCTGAAGTTTTACAAAAACTTGATTATCAAAACTATTTTTGATGTGGAATTTACTACTATACTATATTATGGGTTACTATCATGCCAATAGTTAAACTTGGTAATACCAAGCCCATAAGCCACCCTATGGTATTTATTACCATCAAATATACTAGTCCCTAAGTGGACACCCTAAAATTGTGATTCTACAAAACAAAGGCTTTACGGAAAAACCCGGAGAAAAGGCGGATCCTTGTTCTCCGGAGGAATGTGGAAGTGGTCATTTTTGAGAAAATGGTGTTTTCAAAAATGACACATAACCTAGTCTTCGCCGGACAACCTTTACCGTACTGCCACCCTACCCCAACATGGGCAAGGGGCTTAACTTGAAGTTTGTTCTTATTAGTGTGTGCTATCTCAATGTGCTATAGGGGATGCGATCCTCTGAACCGAATGTCGTGGAGACATATAAAGTGTGGGATTAGTTTTCCCTCCGGATGCATCAGTTGAGGCATCCTGGCTTGGCGGGGATTAGCTCGGTGCCGGGGATGTGGTAAAACCCAACTGAGAGATAGGCATATTCTAGCTTGAACATAGTGGATGGTTATGATCAGATACCTGATGTTTACATACTGTTGTTACAGTCCGTGATTGTTCACGGGAGGTGTACTGGATCTGGTGGATGTGTACACCTCTGCAGAGTACAACTTTTTCGAAGAAGCCGCGTCCTCGGATATGGACAGTTGAATGGCCATGTAGCTAGTATTGTGTCAATGTTTTCAAAAAGGAAGTTTTTGAAAGGGAAATTTTGGAAAGGAAGTGTTGAACTTGTGAAGTTCGGAAAGGAATGGAAACTTATACCGTGGAGGTATCAGTGATGATGAAAAGCCAGATGATGTTATACAAAACAAAATGTTTTGCAAAGAAAACCTTTTCTACTCTAAGCAAGAATTCTGGAAACTGATTCCAAGAAGTTTTGCCAGGAGAAAATATTCTTTAACAAAGTTTTACAAAACCTCTTGTACTTGTGACATCGACAAGAGAAATAAAACTATATTATTTTCTTCTGAAGTATCCTCTTCAACGAAGATACAGATTAACCTGACTGCAACTGTGGTGTCATCATACATGAACACCATTGATAGTGAACCATATTTATAGCCTACCTATTCCACCATATAAGCATATTTGCATGTTGGTAAGTGACATGATGGATGTCTTGCTGAGTACATTCAAATGTACTCATTATGGTTTCGCCCCTGGTATCTACTTATCAGATTTGGAGAAGGAGTCTCCGAAGGAGATCTATGAAGAGAAGTACGGAGTTGACGACTGTGCGAATTAGGCTCGTCTCCCGGTCAGCAGCCTGTAGGTTAAGGCGTGACATGGGCTCAGCTACGTTATGTTTTTATTTGTCTTCCGCTGTGTTTGTTAAGTTGCCTGCCCTGCGTGGCAGATGTATTAGTCTTGATCATGTGATCATTTGTGTAATACCTTTACGTATTCGTGTAATGGATGATGTATTCTGTGTGCCAACTGTGTATGTTGTTCACGACTGATCTTTCTGGGATCGTGAATGTATGCATACGTAGGGTTTCAGACTGCCGGTCTGGGGTCCTTACATCGCCTCCCGAGCGGCATCTAACGCGAGGTGGCGTTCGAGGCGGCGCTCCGCCCGCTGACCCGCGCGGGTCTGCCAGAGCTCCTCGTCGGCGCTCTCCTCCCCCGGGTTGTTCCGGTAATACTCGCGGACGACGCGGTCTTCCCTGGCATCGACTAGGCCCTGAAACGCGCGGTGGCGGAGGTGGAGGTGGTCGGCGGCAGTGATGATCTGCGGCTTCGGCGCCCTGGCCTCCGCTTCCCAGACGGTGTGGCAGTCGTTGAAGTTCATCAGCGACCGCGGGCGGTTGAGGCGCCAGGCCGCCGCGTCCCAGGCGCGGGCTGCCTCCGCCGCCGTCGCAAAGGTGCCGAGGGGGATGCGGTCGTCCCCCCAGCGGATATCTGCGCTGAACATTCCGTTCTGCCGTGCTCGGACGCCGCGGAAGCCGGTGGTGCTGTTGCTCCTCGGAGGCATGGTGGAAGCGCGACGGTGCGTGGAGAGGAGAAGACGCGCTCGAGGCGCGACAGTTTATACCGCGCCCTCCTGGCCACGCGTCACAAACTACCGCGCCACGCGTCGCAACTCCCGCGCCACGCGTCACAATTCCCGCGCCACGCGCCACCCTAACACAACCAAGCAAATAGTTGCACATTACTACCCGAGCTCAAAGTGAACACTGACCCAAGCATGGATGGATGTGTTAAAGGGGGGGTGTAGAACAAAACAATCGGTATCACCATCATACAGCCCTACCGTGGCTACTCAGTGCAATATGCATACCAAATGCACGGTAGGACGTATGATGGCGAATCCGGATGTTTTGTATTTGCTCGATGAACTGACCGGTGTATGAAGGTGGGCTATATATAGGGTCCTCTGGCTCACAAAGTGTTGTGCTAGGGTTTTGATCCAACGGTTAAGAAACCACCTCATCCACGGCTCACAACAACTCGAAAGAAACACACCGTAGCCCTGATCGAACGGCTCACAACAGCTCAAAAGAAACACACCCCGGATCCAACGACTCACAAGCGCTTTAAAGAAACACACGATCCGTGTGATTCTATCTGATTGGTCCAAACGAAACCCTAACCCATTTAGTCCCGGTTGGTGTCCCCAACCGGGACTAAAGGGATGTTTTCTTCTCGCTATATATATGTGCATTGCCACACCATTGGCATAAACACATACAAACTCACCACTCTCTCATGGCTTCTACCGTACCCACTCTAACATTCAACCAGGCCGAGGCACTTTCCGCCTCGAACTACCCCTGCCCGCCCGGCTACAGTGTTCCCGCCGGTTGGATGCTGAGCGCCGGAGGAGTGCCGGTCCCTCCTCTTCCTCAAGGTGTGGCACGTCGGGCGGCCATCACGAACCATTACTACCACGAGCTCACGCCGGAGCAGCGGAGAGATCCCAGCTGGCATCCCGATAACCAACATACTTGGGATGCCTTCTTCATCAATCGGCGTGAGAGGGCGCTCGCCAGGTATGAGGAGGACGGCCTGCCTCCTGGGAACTTTCACGAGGCCGGTCGTCGGCTATGGTGGTCCGGCCGGACTCTACAGAGCGTCATGGACTACATCAGGGCCGGCGATAACCCCCGCCTGCGCTACCCTCAGGCCCAGTCCTGGGCTCTGAATTTTCTCATGTCGTAGGCCTAGGCAGGAGTATGACTAGCAGCAGATATCAGATCATGCATGCATCTATGCTCTCCGTTTAGGTTTAGATCCACTCTTGCCATTATGTACTGCCTTTTTTATCTATGGGAATTTTTAAGATTGGAAAAAGAATTAGTTCTATTTTTCTGAATTTTCTGATATATTATTTGTATTTTTAAGATTGGAAAAAGAATTAGTTTTATTTTTCTGAATTTTCTGATATATTATTTGTATTTTTAAGGTTGCACGCATCTATTATTTCTATTCGAATAACAACCTTTAGTCGCGGTTCGTGTCACGAACCGGGACTAAAGGCTCGTTCTGCGCGGGAACGAGAAAGCCGCGAAAATTTTCACCATTAGTCCCGGTTCGTGACACCAACCGGGACTAAAGGCCCGCGGATGGTACCCCAGGGGACCTTTAGTCCCGGTTCGTGACACCACCCGGGACTAAAGGCTGGAACTATATATGTGCGATGCCTTCCTGCCCCAAAATTTTCTAAGTCACAAACCCTCTTCTTCCCTCGCGCCGGCGCCTGCTCGTCTTTCTGCCCCGTCGCCGTCGCCCGCGCAGAGGACCGCGCCGTCTCCATCGCCGTCGCCGTCGTCGAGCCCTTCTCTCCACCGCCTCCACCCTGCTCCGCCCCCGTCCCGTCGCCGTCTCTCCGGTAGGTTCCCCACGGGCCGTCGCCGTCGCCCTAGATCCAACGCGCGAACGCCATCGAACGGAGACCACGAATCACGCGCGAACGCGCCGCCCTCGAACGGCGACCACGAACTGAGAACGCGCCGCCCTCGCGCTCGCTACCGCGGCCAGATTCGCCGCCGGCGAGACAACAGTGGCCGTGGCCTCGTCCCCATCTCCGTCCCCTCCCCCGTGGCGAGCACCACAGTGGCCTCCTCCCCATCTCCGTTCCCTCCCCCGTGGCCGGAATCGTCGGAATCGCCGGAGACCCGAGAGCCTGAACTGCCACCGCCGGCCACCGTGTGACGCCAGGGGTGACGTCATCATGACGTCACCTGGCCACGTGTTGACGAGTTTTTTTTAATGACGTCAACATGACACGTGGGGCCCACTATATATGGAATTACAGAACATAATTAAATCTTCTAAATTAAATAACTTTTAATTTATAATTCCAAAAATTATGGAAAAATATGCAAAATGTTCACAAAAATGTAAGCTATCTGTTTATATCATTATCATTCATGTTTGACAAAGTTTAAAATGAGACCATATTTGAATTTGAGTTAAATTCATTAAAATAATGAAAGTAAGTTTTAATTCAATAAATTCAGAATATTAAGTATAATATACCAAAATGACCAGAAAAGCAAATGCAACCTAGCTATGGGGTTCTCCAAGTCATTTGAGCGACCCTACCAATCTGTTTTCCCTCTTTCTACGACAATATTTGCTAAGTCTCCTATATACTTAATTAATTTTTACTACATGCATGTCTGCAGGAGTGACATATGGCAGACAATAGAGACCTGACGGCGGAACAGGTGGCTGAAGGTTATATATTAGATATCATAGCCGGAGGAGGAACAGACATTGACGATGATGTAATCTCTTCTTATCTGAACCTTGAGGATCAAGAAGGTGAAGGAGGAACAGACATTGTCGATGATCAAGGAGGTGAAGAAGGAACAGACATTGTCGATGATCAAGGAGGTGAAGGAATGGACATTGATGACGGAGGTCAACCGTCGACAAACGACGATCTCCAATTGCAAAGAACAACCACCTCCGGCGAGGTATATATTTTAGCCCTCGGTCTTATTTTAGCCCTCGGTCCAATTGCAAAGACTAACGCGCGCGACTCTCTTTCTTATTTTAGCCCTCGGTCGGATCTAGTATGACAAAGCGTGGCAAATCCAAGGCGATGAAAGATTCCGAAATATATACCATCGAATCAGTCAGTGAAATCGGCAAGCCCCTACAGCACACCACAAAGTTTATCAACCAATGCGGAGTCATTGTTAGAGACATCGTCCCGATCACCGTCCAGGAATGGAAGGAGCCAAAGAAAGCACGTATTGGTTTCAGTTATGTCGACAAGAGAACGAAAAAGATTATGTTTAGAAAGCTTATTGCACATTTCATTCTACCTCCGGAATACAACAAAAAAGATGAATTCGGTCAGGACGTTCCGGGTGGACGTGAGAGGAGGAGGATAGTCAAAGAGTTCGCTCTTCAGAAGATGGCCGAAGCATTCCGGAACTTCAAGAAAAAATTGTTCCGTGAATATGTCAGCCAGGGCAATACTCCGATTTTCACTGGACAATATGAGAAACTGAGAGATGATTGGACAGAATTTGTGACGCAACATAAATCGGAGCATTTCAAGGAAATGTCGGCAAAAAATAAGGCTAATGCGAAAAAGAAACAGTACCATCATGTTATGGGTCCAGGAGGATACCGCGTTTCGGCGCCTAAGTGGCAGGCAATGGAGGACGGCCTAAGGGCAAGAGGAATCCGTCTAGGTACAGAGGGATGGGACGAAAGAGCCAAAATGTGGTGGTACGGGCATGGAGGATCGCTAGACCCGGAGACAGGGGAGTGTGTTCACCGGCAGAAAAAGTTTGCTCCCACAAAAGAACTTGTTGACGCAATGACCAAAGCTCAACAGGGCAAGATCACGTTCAACAGAGAGAGAGACCAACTGACAGTTGCCCTCGGAAATCCTGAACACGGAGGACATATACGAGGCAAAGGCAGAATGCCGTGGAAAGTAGGGTTTTCCCAGGAGGGTGACCCGTACTGTTACAGAAGCCGTAGGAGAGGTACGGACCGGGCTGCAGATGAACTGGCGAATCTTGCAATGGAAGTTTCTGACCTGAAGAAGGTCGTGGCGGGAATACTTGAGAAAGAAAAAGCGTCGGCTGCAGGGCCGCATCAAGAACATGCAACGGATCTCGGAAGCCAGCAGCGGAGAAGCAGCGTGGCTTCCACGGAGGCCCCGACTGCAGGTGCTAATGCACCGATGATCGAGAGTCGTGCACCGGAGCCTCACTACCCCGTGGATGACGTAAAGGAGATGAAAGAATGTGATCTGCATTATCCCGTGGGGAACATTTCCATGAAGGTGGCTACCGGCAGTGCTTTACCCTATACACCTGGAGCACTCCATCACAACAACCCCATTCCATATGGCTATGCTCGTGTCACGGTGGAAGACATAGTCCAAGCGTTTGAGGACCTGGAGATTGACATAGCTACACCCGAAGGGGAGAGAAGACTTGGAGATGTCAAGCGCCAGTTCATTCTATGGAAAAAGAAGTACATAGTGTTTCCAGGCGAGACGCCAAGGCTAACAAGTCCACCCCCCTACGATGGTGCAGGTGCTGGTGGTGGTGGTGGTGCTAGTGCAGGTTCACCTACGCCTCCTTCACGCCATTCGACGCCGTCCCCCGATCTTCCTCCTCCGGCGGTTAAGCAGCCGTCGCCCACGATTCCTCCTCCGGAGGAAAAGCAGACGTCTCCCACTATTCCTCCTCCGGAGGATAAGCGGACGTCGCCCCCCATTCCTCCTCCGGAGGATAAGCAGACGTCGCCCCCCATTCCTCCTCCAGCGAAGAAACAGAAGCAGGCGGCCAGCAAGGGAACCCGCTCTTGGTCTATTAACCCGGACCCTTATGTACCTAAGACCACACGGGTACCGGAGCCATCACTGAAGCCTCTCACCCCAAGGCCTTGGGAACTTAGTGATGCTGAAACCAAATTGGTCGTGAAGGCTGACGTTGAGAAATGGAAGGGCAAACTGAAGGCGCTAAAGGAGCCTGAGCCCAAGGAAGTATTCCCTCCGATTGTAGACTATTGGGCTACGGATTTTTTATCGACAGTGTCCCAATCCGTGAAGAATTTGCCTAAAGACTATGATATTGAACTTCGTAAGCAAGCAGGAATATTGGAGGAGGAGAAAAAAAAAGCAAAAATGATACAAAGCGGGAAACAAGTTGCCCAGCTCGGGATGCAGAGTAAACAATCGATATGCCCCCTCATAGTGAAAGCCGCTCCGGAACATGACCCCGAGGTCATAAATGCTGTGACAGCAATGGGATTGACTGTAGCTACTGCCATGCAAAATGCGTCCGAGGCCGGTATGTCTCTTCGTGCCTTTTTAGACATGGACGATATGCCAGTGGCTGATGTAGCATTAAAATATGTGAAGAAAGGGCCTCTCGTCGAGCCTGCGAAGGAAAAGGATCTACCACCACTAATGCAAAGTCTGCTACGTTGGTACAAAGATTTCATAACATTTACCGACAAAGAATATGTGTATGTGGATTATACAGAGGAGCATCACACCAAAAAGTACTCTGTAACAGTTGAGTTGAGTGAATTGTTCCAGCTGTTCAATATGCGTGAGCTCGACAAATCTATCCTGAGTTGCTACGTTCTGTAAGTGATTTATTTCTACCTCATCTCGTTCTTCATTGCCTACACTATATATATATATATTGTCCTAACTATATTGTTCCGTACGCTATTATGCAGATTGAAGATTTGGGAATGCAAAGTAAGACTCATCCATCATGTTGGGTTCATTGACCCACAAATCATTAATGGAACTATGTTAGAACGTCACCCCATAGACGTGGAGAAAGACTTGTACAATTTTTTTAAAAAGCATGAATCCAAAAGATATATTCTATTTCCTTACCATTTTGGGTGAGTGTTTCTCTCATGTTCCCATTCTCTTTTGTTTACTCCATGCATGGTATGTCCAATCGATAAATTATGCATGACTCTGCATCTAATGTGTCCGCAGGTACCACTGGATTCTGCTAAAAATTGATCTTCACAAGTCCATAGTTTTCATCATTGACTCTATGAATTCAAATACAGATCTTTGGGTCGACATGAGAAAAATGATGCAAAAGTAATTATTTTTCAATCATTTGCGCTCTATATCGATCGGTCTCTTTTGTTCATTTTCTAAGCTAATAACTCCCTTGTTCATTTAATTTTATTTGCATTGTAGAGTTTGGAGACGGCTCTCACTTCAACATGTCGGTGAATTCAAAGATGCGCTAAAATTTAAAAATGTGGTCAAAGGTGTGGATAAGCAGCCACCGGGGACCGGTCTATGTGGATACTATGTCTGTGAGAACATACGGAAAGAAATATCTGAGAGGAAGAAGGACGAGGAAACGCGGAAGGGTCTCAATAACTTGCGGAGGGCGCTTACTCCAGAAGCTCGCTTCCGACCAATTCAAGAGGAAATAGCAGGATTTTTCCTTAGGCATGTCATCCAGAAGAAAGGAGAGTTCCATGCGTCCACCGACGATGACTTTTATACGCATGTATAAGCCCTAAGTACTTTGAAACTTGTGCGAATTTGTGTATGCCCGTCCATCTTAATTGTGTAATATGGAAACTTGTTCGAGGTTGTATATATGGTCACCCGATATTGAATATATATTATATATTCCTATTGAATTCTCCTTGTTTGATATTTCATATATATATATATATGCATGAATATGTGTACTGAAATTAAAACAAAACAAATTAAAAAGGAAACAGGTTTAGGGGGCCTAAAACCCTAAACCTGCGCAGGTTTTCAGTCCCGGTTAACCACAAGAACCGGGACTAAAGGTCCTCCGCCGCAACGGACCCCTAGCGCCCACGTGGACGGGCTTTTAGTCCCGGTCCGTAAGTGGCGGGACTATAGGGGGGGGCATTTAGTCGCGCATAGCTAGTCCCGGTTGCCCGGACGGGATTAATGGTCCTGGCGAACCGGGACTGTAGGCCTATTTTCTACCAGTGAAAGGAAATAACTGTAATTCACATACGATCCATCATGGCTAGATAAAGATGACAAAATCTATGTAAGAGCATCTCCACTGGCACCTTTCAAAGCTCTCCAAAGGTCTAGTGGAGCTCAGATTAAAAATAATGCCCCACCGACACTCCCCGCCAGTTCGGGCAGGCTGAGAAATTGTCCGGCACCCCCATGCTCGCCCCCATCTTTGGAGGACAGACCGTTGACGTCGGAAAAAGTATGGACACAACCTCCAACATGTGGCATCCCCATGTCATCCGCACTCCGTCCACATAGAATTTAATGTTACCAAACCTTCTCTTCTTCCCTGGCAGTGCTATCATGTTGACACAATGGATGTACGACTCTCCACGTGTTGCCGACATTTACTCTGACGAGTTGCATCCCACCCACCCATCGCTTCCTACCCGCGTCATTTCCTGATGCTTCCCAACTCTAGTTTCTGCCCACAGCTCCACCTATAAGATAGGCCACCGTGTCGTCCAACTCCAGTCATGCTCACTACCCTATCATCGCGAGTAAAAATGCCTCGATGCATGTGATTAGCACATTCATGGTCCACCTCATACAGGCTGCACCGATGTGTTTCCCACCGTTGGAGACAGCTCCGCCGCCTTTGGACAATGACGAAAACGACGAGGAGGAGATGGAGGAGGATGCTGAGAAGGAGGAGTAGGAAGAGGAGGATGAATTGCCTCCCTGCTTGCTAGAGCAAGCCATCCTGCTAGACTCCTAAGCTACCGCGCACCACGAGGGCCATAGCCGGGAGCTGCACGCCATCAACCTCCAGGAGACACACACCGCCCTCAAGGATCGCCTCATGGAGATAAGCCGCAAGGGCTTTGCGAGGAAGTAGGCAGACCGACTAATCATGGTCACTGATGGCTAAATGGATCTGCTCGTCCAAAGGGAGGCTTCTAACTCCGCTCGCGAGGCTGCTCGTTTTGACATGGTGGCGGCTCACCACCAATGGTTGGAAGAGTCTTACCACCGAGCCCACAAAGCAACAGATCTATTGAGTAGAGTAAAGAGGCGGAGGCATGCTTGCACGACTGGCAAGCGCCAATGAACATGCCTCCCTCCCCCCTACTTGGCCGAGCCGGTGGCAGCGGCGAGGCTGGCCCCTTTCATACGGTGGGGATCTTTGTACTAAAAAAACATGCCACTATCTGTCCATTAGACACAAAGAGGAATCTCCTAGATTTTGAAACCAAGTAGAAGTTTTGTATCTCAACTGAGGTATGGGGCATCCATGGTTTGATAGCCATAGTTTTTTTTAAGAGAATATCTTCGCGCATATGACTTATGCATGGACATTGTCAAAGATCTATCGGGTCAAAAGGTATACACAATTTATATAAGAAACAAACAAATAAGATTTTTCAACAAAATAGATGCAAAAAACTTCATCATGAACCATCGATGGTAACAACTCAATTGTAGCAGAAGAGGTGCTCCAACAAGGACTCCTCCAGAAACCGCTATATGCCAACGTTCCTGGATCCAGCCACCAAAATGTGATCATGAGTTTTCACTCTAGAAGAGAAACGTAAGGATGCTCCTCACAAAGCATTAAATTATGGAACTTCACATGAATGCCACATTTGCAAGTTTCAACCAATGGACAGGAGAACTAGAGTTTTTACCCAAAAAATTCAAACCCAACACTTATAGACCACTACATAACTGAAATTGCCTTGTGCTGTCACCTAATGTCGATTCATCACCACACGATCACACAAGCACAAACCTGAAGGGACGTAGAAAGAAACGAAAACCATGCCCATATAGTACATGTTGTCGTGCAACGTCTAAGCATAATCTCCATCGACACCGATCACAAGACACCAGGAGTCCAGACCGCCCAGAGAGAGATAATTGGTTATTTCTTTTTTTACCACAAAAACAGTTTCAGCCTAATCATACTTTCTGTTCCCGGATGAAACAAAAAATTGCTTGACCGCTCGCGCGCACGTACATCACACGCATGCACAGAAGGACCCTCAAGCCGAGGCACGAAATCACCAAGTTGTCTGAGAGGCTGCCCAACATGCGCGATTTGTAGCTTAGAGGAATTCTAAACCTTTTTACGAAGTAACGTATCCACTCCGAAATTCGAGCTTAGGATTGCTACTTCATCTGATGAGGCACACATAAGTACGGGGGGTTCAACAAACATAACAATTGCGCTCATTTCTTCACTTCAGGTGGAAATCCTACTGACAGCCTTGACTAACGAGATAAGCCTTTAAGATATCATCTGTCT
Source organism: Alopecurus myosuroides (assembly GCA_028641055.1). Classification (NCBI taxonomy): domain Eukaryota; kingdom Viridiplantae; phylum Streptophyta; class Magnoliopsida; order Poales; family Poaceae; genus Alopecurus; species Alopecurus myosuroides. Next base: position 267,446,200 of record CM054057.1, on the reverse strand, counting down.
TCTCCATCATATACCCTTCGGGGTAGGAATACATGTGGATACCGCGACAGTCAACCAGCACGCTCAATTATTTGAAGCTGCAATGGTTGGCTCCTTCCCAATGTCTCCAACTCCGAAATGATTTTATCATGTCTCTCCTGAACACTCTTCTCTCATATCTCAAGGCCGCCCAGTACTTTTTTTTTTGTTCTACGATATATTGGATAGTTGCAAAAAAATGTGTCCGAGCACTAGAGCATTGCACCTTCCCCGAACAAGGAGCAATATATATGCACACACACAAGATATCATCATGACTTGAAAGGTTGTGGGGCCTAATAATAACCCCATTGATTCCATCAATAACTTGGAAAAGAAGTGAGATGTCGAGGTGAATTAGCATGTTTCGATATCTTTCTATAACACACTAACAGACCATAGGTTCTCCGACAATGCATTTTGATTATAAATAGTACTAGTACAAAGCATGGTGTTTATCACTGAATCATAGGAGATGCAGCTTCACTCACATCATTATGCTTTATGTGTCTCTTCATAAGGGGAGTAGACTAGCTTTGGAATATGCACAATACAAATGTAGTAAAACTTTAACGACCATGTACATTTAACCTTTACATCTTCTAGAGATGATTTAGGCACCCATAATTAATCTCAAAATTTGTAGTGCTAAGTTCTAACCGGAGAAAATTGTAGAGGATTGCTAGAAAGGACAATATACAGAGAGGAAATTTGTAAATCCTTCACTCGATGAACCCTGAACTGTGATAGAAGAGTGGTATGAACATCGAGAGATGAGAAGAGGATACCAGGTCTGGAGGATGATACTCATCTTCTTACCGATGTCTCCCATTCCCCAATGTCATGTTATCGTATTTTTTTTCCGTTCCATATCTCATCCAGGCCATATGACACGGTTATTTATGAGAAGACTCCGATCACATCTATGAAATTGCCCCCCGTGTTGCTCCCGGGAAGGGATACTTGGGCCAATCTCTAGAGGCATCGCCTCCCTCTCCTCCGCGTTCTCTCTCTACCGCTGCAGCCGAAGGATGCCACAAACTGAAGGTCGCGCTTCTGACAACGGTGTCGGGATCTCATCCCTGAGCACGATTGGCAGCGGTGGTGGCCTCTTGCTTCTCGCGTGGTAGGATCTCTGGTCGATTTTTGTGGCAGCCCTAAACGTGGCTCATCCGGCGATGGACTCCGGGGCGGTAGCCACAATTTTCTTCGACGACCTTGGCGAGGGAAGGCATGACATCCGGTTCGGGGCACTCGGTGCAGGTGGTGGTAGAGGTGCCCGCTAAGATCTCTGTCCTACTATTGGGAGTCAGTAGGCGGCGGTGTGGAGACCTACTAATCTTCCTAATAAAGGAGATAGTCCTGGGGATCTTCTCGTGACAAGACAGTGTTCTTATTGATTCCTACCCTCATTGATCAGGTCGTTGACGAGTTTAGAAATGCTACACCAGCGATCTCTGCTGGATGCGTGATGCGTGTAGATTTTTTGATCGAATGGGATTCGGTCGTGCGCACCCTTTTTTCCGTGCGACATTGGGTTGCCATCATGGATACTTTCGGTTTGGATTTCCATGGTATAGACGGTGCTGGATAATTTCATGGTGGATGAGGTCTGGGGTCTAATAACGGTGAACTGGGTCTTCGAGGCGATGAGGATTTTGCTTGGTGTTTCTTGACATATAGCGGCGACATTGGCAAACAAGGGCAGCGACATAGGAGGAGTACAAAGTTTTATCTTTCAGGATGAAAATCCAAGGTATGTCCTTAATTGGTTGTGTATGGAATTGGACTTGTCAATTGCATTGTTTTGATAGTGCGATTTTCTCTAGAGTGAAAACTAAGATCTATGATGAAATGGCGATGGTTTGTGCATCGGTTTCTTTTTGGAGGCGTCACTTTTGGAGAATGTGGACTTCGGGTGCTGTCTTGGCAGGGATTTGTGTTATAGCCACGAGGTTTTGATCATCATAGCCTGATCTTTTGTTTTTTCTTATTCTTTTTTGTTGTTCGGTTGTCTGCATACATGATGTTTTTAGGAAATTTCGTTGTTGTAGAGGATCTTATATTTACTAATTGGAGGCACCATTAAAGCCTCCACGTTAATCCACATCATCAAAATTAATTAAGTCGTTAGATGTTAGGTTTACGGCTAGAATGAACCGCTTAAAAAGTAGTTACGTAGAACATGATAGATAATCTGACAAGACAGACATGAGTCTTAATTGTGATGCGTTCATGCCTGACAAATAAATAATAACAACGAGACTTTCAAGATTAGATAAGCGAGTTGGAAGAGTCATATTCATGCAGGATTGGATATCCAGTTATCCACGTGCATCGCTTGCTCCAATAGGTCACCTCAAAAGAAAAAAAATAGAAGATCATTAAGATTTAAACGTATCCAAGGTTATGAGATCGATTGCATCTTAATTTTGCATATCCGGCGGGATCGTGTTATTTTTCTAACTAGCATGGTGGCCCTCGCAAATGCGAGGGCATCTTATCTAGTGTGTTGAAAGTGTTTCATAAATGAAACATCATTTCATATATATCATATTCCCCCCTATGTGATAAGGAATATAAATTATCTATGACAAAATAGCACATATGCAAATAACATCTTTGGTGCTATTAATTTTTGGGCCACTAATTATTATGCCATGTGTAGAAACCCCATTTGTTCGTTTCTTTGAATGTGATAGCAGAACATAAAAGGGAAATAAAGGTTTTATAATGAGTTGAGTCAATGTGGGAGGTTAGTTAAATTTGAAAACAACGGATTAACCGAGGAAAATGGTTTATCATCCCAAATAGTTAGGACACATTAAAATTTGAGAAATACCTTTTTTGACTTTTCTTCAAGTATTTACTTACTCCTTATCAAAATGTTCTACATTATAGAAACATGGATTTCCTTCTCGTGGTGAAATTTACTCCATGTTTATATTTATCAGTGTATTTTTGATCATCATGTCTTCAATCAGTAAGTAGAACTACAATTTTTTTACAAATGTTATATTATTACTAAAAGGACAATGGATGACCCTCCTAAATTTCCGGGCCACATTAAATAGTGAGAATTAGTATGCTTATTTTTTTTGCTCACATTTACTTACTCATTTTCGACGGTTTCTCTTTGTTAGAAACATTAAAGTTGTCATAATGGTAAAACTTTTGCGATAATTTGGTATATTAATATACTGCTAAAATCAATATATTTTCTAGGTGTATTCATTGACGTGTTTTATACATTGGCTTTGAAAGTTAGGGAAAAATGAGTCTAAGCTTTCTAGAACTCTAACTATTGTTATATCTATATATTTTTCTTAAATAGCTCTATGTCATTGTGATTTTAGTCCACTGCTTAGACAGTCTGGACAAGAAAAATTGTGCTATATGCAACATTGTTATGCATCTTGGACAACCTCGTTCAATACATTGAATCAATAATCAGTTCTATTGTCTGATTGGAATGACATGTCCTCTTATGTTGATTTTGTTAAGTCGCAGAAAGACATATAAAAAATTCTAAAGACGTCTATGATAAAAACAAAACAATATTTCCGAAAATAAAGATTGTTCGCCTTATATTGGCCCTTTCAATAAAATTATTATTTTCATGGTGGAGAGACTATCTTACTTATCGTCAAAAAAATGTTGTGATTTAGGACCTCACATAACATTAACACAAAATATTTTCGGTGTGAGGGACATTTTCATGGATACCGCGTCTAATATGACTACTTCATTTTATTTTCGACATGCAGTGCCATGACTCGATTAATATTGAAATTCAGCATTTGCAATTCGGAGCCGCTGCTCCGACATCTACGTCGGCCCCATGGCCACGCACCACCTAGACGATAAAGAATAATCGCCGCTGCCAACCACCAACACTCCGCAGTTCCCTCTGGCCGGTGGAACATTCAAGGCGAGGCCCCAAGAGGCAAAGCGACACAAGAGCGCCGCCCTCACCCGATCCCGCGAGGGATAAGGGTTTCCCCCGGAGAACCCAGCGCAGAGAAGTAAGAGCACCGCCCCGCCGACGCCTTCAAGAAGGACGCGGCGCCTGAAGGCGTCGCCGTCGTCGTCCCCGGCCAAAACCAGGGCAGGGCTTTCGCCCGACGGCGTGTTGCGAGCCCCGCAAACAGCCCGACAGGGACCGGCCAGACCACCACCAAGCTCAGCTACAGATCATGGCAAAACGCGACACCTCACTCCGCGAACCCATGTTGCCCTGCCAAAGGCAGCCGACATTCCGGGGCCGCCGCCCCGGCTTCCACGCAGCCCGGTTGCCAGAGAGCGGCAGCGACAAGACCCACACCGCAGCCAGAACCTACACCTTCACGCCATGGAGCCACCTCTTGCCGGCCCAATGTCCTGCCGCATCCCAGCCTCCCCACGCCACCGTCTAGCCAGCACCGGATGCGGCCCGCCCGGCCCGTGCGTGGCCTAGACCGGGCCCGCACGCGCCCACCGCCGTGCGTGAGTGCCCGAGCCGCTACCGCCGGCGCCCAGGCAGGCTACCACGCCGCCCACGCGGGCGCAGCGCCGCCAACCACCTCGACCCGGGGCTGCCACGGCGGCCTTCGGAAGCTCCCACGCGAACACACGACCAGGAGATCCCCGCCCGCCGATTTTCGAGGGGACGGGGCCCACCGCCACCATGGCGACAGCCGGCAGCAGCGGTGGCGTGGGCCCGCGATGAGGAGAGGACCGGCTCGGCGGCGCAAAGGCTTGCCCCCGAGTCGCCTTGTCGAGCGACGCGAGAGCCCTCTTGAAGGATGATTCAACCAATCCGTAGGCAAAGCTACAATCTATACTTAACATCTCGAATATAATCTACGCGCATCAACCCGAGTACATCTCTTGGGATTGACCACGCCGGATACATTTTCATATGATAGACACCACGACCACCATCAGCGAGGGCGGGAAGCAGGATAAGTGGCGGCACGGGCAAGGCGCCGTTTTTAAATACATAATGTGGACTTTGTCTCCCGTTGCAACGCACAGGCATTTTTGCTAGTTAATAATAAAATCACTAAGGTTTCTTCCTCCAAAATTTGGTACGTTTTCGTCCGTCTATTTCCTTTGTTTGGTTAGTTGGTTTGGTATGTTGTCCATCGCCCATACGTTCCCCAGTCTATTTCCCTTTGCGGTTCCTTTCCACGTGCAAGAAAAGAAGATCGAAGGAGTTAGAAACGAAAGAAACCAGAGTACATACGCGCACCGACCAGATCTTGAAACTGGTTAGACCATATCCAAAGACGTGTATATAAGCTACAGGACGCAGATCAAATCGCACAAAACGAAGTCGAACGGAATCAGCCAACAAGATATCGTAAGGCACGCGCTAGGCGTAGGTCGCCCTACGCGCGCGAGATCTAGGTCCCCTCCCCCGCCGTCCGATTGACCACAGAATGGTCGTCCGATCTCGCGTCCAGACAAGGTACATTAACGAAACAACCGCTTCAACCGTCGAAACAAACCGCCGACTTGCATCTCCACAACGACCCACCCCCCCCCCCCCGCGCGGCGAGAGAGCACCGACGCGCCGCCGGGGCGGCGGTTGCTCCACCACGCCACGGCGAGCCTAAACCACTACCGTAGTAGCTTCCTGCTGCCATGGCGCACCTCCTCCGCGACATACTCTTCCCGGAAGAACGGGGTGGCAGCAGATCGAGCCACCGCGAAGCTCCGCCACGGCGAGCAACTTCCGAACCCGCGGACGGAAATCCGGCGACCTCCGGTCGACAGGCAACTCCGACGAGGTTGCAAAACCCCCGTGTCGTCTTCCCCACGTCTCAACTGCGATCTGCCGGCGGTGACTAGGTGAATCCCACCTCCGTTCTCTGTTTGTTACTTTGCAACAACTCTAATCCACTTTTGATGCACTCAAATGAATAATCGCCCAACAGTTTCAATGTTGTATAGTTGCAGAAAAGAAAATCAATACACTGTGTAGAATTAATGTAGCAGAATCTCTCTCAGAGATTTATGAAAAAGTTGCAATGTAGTATAAACTTCCTCTGTTTTGGGTATGAAATTGTTGTTTCATGCTATATTATAGGTTATTAAAAAAATGTTGTGTACTAAGAAAAGGAAAAGTAACTCAACAATTTCATATCCATGTTCATATCCTTGTAAATACATGTAACTATCCAGCACAGATTTAATTATGCAGAGAGCTTGTAACTACACAACACATAATCCATGTTAATATGCATGTAAAAGTAAAACTTGTAACTATCCAACACAGAAACTTGTAAAACTTGTAGCTATCCATGTTCATAACCATGTAAAACTTGTAGCAGAGTCTCTATTTTTATGATTGTTTATGCTTCTCTGGTATTTATTAATAAACTTGAACTTCAACAACACCTTAAAAAAATTTGTTGCTGAAAAAATTGCAATGCATTCTACTAATGTAACAGAAGTAAAAATGTTTCAAAACAGATTGCTAAAATATTAAAAATGTCGCACTGCAAAATCTGTAAACAGAATTCTTTTACTTGTCAACAGACAACAAAAGTTGAGCAACAAAAATTCAAAAACAACTAGCACTACCTCCCGCATTGTTTATTTTTTGTTCCTCAATAGAGTTTCGCGGACAACTTTGCAGAGTCAGGGGCTTTCTTTGATGATGACTTTTCGGCAAGTTCAGAGCATGAATCAAATGTAGCAAAACAGCCGCCGGATGTTGCAGGAAGTGGTAATGATGGAAACATAGATGAGGACGTGACATCGCAGCCAGTAGTGCCATTCGTTCGGATGACGTTTGATGATCACGAGGATGCACACAAGTTATACAATGATTATGCATATAAGATGGGTTTTGGAACACGGGTTTCTAGCTCAAAGAACAGTCGTAAGAGGGGGCAATAGAAAGTTGTGATCAACAAAACCTTCTAGTGTGTGCACGCAGGCAAGACAATTGATATATCGGCAACTACCAGGAGCATGTCAGGCAGTGGTGCGACTTCATAAGGTTCAGCTACAGAGATGAGCACTGGAGGGAAAGACAAGAAACAGGCTGGTATAGCAATGCAAATGTCCGACGCACGTAAGAGGAACAGATTGCTATGACACAACTGCAAAGCCCACATGATTGTATCATTACAGCAAGGGCGGTACGTGATAACAACTTTCCAAGATGAACACACTCACCCGTTGGTGCAACAACTTGGTCGGCGTAGATACTACAGGTCACATAGGAAGATACCTGCAGAAGATCGAGAATTCCTGGAGCCGTTGCATAACCGCAACTTGAGAACCTCGGATATCATGGGCCTGTTGGGGGATTCACATGGAGGTGATCCAAGAAACTTGGGCTACGTGAAGAGAGATGTTACAAATGAAAGGTCAAGAATGAGGGCGAACTTGTTGCTTCGAGACGTTGACCTTACTGTTGAGTATTTTGAGAAGAGACGTGCCGAGAATCCAAACTTTTACTATGCAACACAGGTTGATAGTGATAACTCGGTATTGTCATTGTTTTGGGTAGATGGAAGGACAAATTTGTTGTAACCAAAATATAGACACTATGTCTTCTTTGATACAATGTTTTGCACGAACCGCTACAACATGCCGTTCGCACCCATTGTTGGGATCAACAACCACCTACAGACAATCGTGTTGGGCTGCACTTTGCTTGGTGATGAGACAATAGAAGGGTTCAAATGGGTATTTGAAAAGTTGCTTGAAGCAATGGATGGACTTGCACCAGCCCACATCATGACAGATCAAGATCAAGCAATGGCTACATCTATTGGTATGGTATTCCCAGATGCTATTCATAGGTGTTGCTTCTGGCATGTGTGTCGAATTGCAAAATCAAAAATTGGCAAGCCACTCAGGGATGGTGAGCCATTTGCAACTGCGTTTTGGGCATGCATCTTTGGTACCGACACGGTGGAATAGTTTGAGAGCAGTTGGAAAAATATGTTGCAATGCTTTGAAATGACAGCACACAAACACCTTGCAAACATGTGGAGAACACGAAAAACATGGGCTCCAGTTTACCTTAGGCACAACTTCTTTCCCTTCACAAGCACAACCGGAAGATCTAAAGGCTTAAACTCGTATTTCAAGACTCTTGTCCACCCATCAGATTTGTTGTGGACTTTTGTTAGGCAATTTGAATTGTGCCAAGATATGATGCTGGACCGTGAAGATAATGCTGGGTTCATTGTTGAGGCAACATTTCCTCCGATGTGCGGCAGGTCAGTTGCAACAATAAAACAAATTCTGTTTGTATTAAAACAATGTTGAAACTGCTGTCTCATGTGCAAAATTATTCTATTATAATTTTACTCATATTTACAATGTTTGGTGCAAAAAATTTATGCAGTCACAACATTGAGAAGCAGGCATCAACTTTGTATACGAGAGAGGTCTTCAAAAAATTTCAAGAAAGCATTGCAGCAAAATACTGGGTACAGCCTACAGCAACAACACCATGAAGGGGATAATCAATTGTTCACGCTTGTAGCTAATTGTGGGGAAGAACCAAGGACATACAGGGTGCAAGATGATCACACAGGTGGAACCTATGATTGCAGCTGCAACATGTTTGACATGTGTGGCCTGATATGTGCGCACATAGTGAGGGTGATGGTGCACCTTAACGTGTAGTTGATACCCGAAAGATACATTACGGAAATATGGTGTGAAACAGCCACAAGAGATAATCCAGTGCCAAACGCCAACACAACCGTCCAAGCTTGTTTGGCAATCCAGGCACAAACACCTTGAGGTACAACAAATTGTGCAGGAAAATGAACTGCTTAGACTCTAATGCTTGCTGTAGTGACGAGACATATGAGTTTATGTCAGCCACAATTGATAGTTCTCAAGCTGTGGTTGCTGCTAAACGGAGGGGAGCCAATTTAGAAGACCAGGAAGATCAAAATAAACATGATGAAGTTCTTGTGCAGATGCAACAAGAAGGAGAACACCCAGCTACTGATGAGAAAGCTATGGATAAAAGTGGATTGAAGAACCATGTAAGGAAGAAGAAGAAGAAGAAGAAGAAGAAGAAGAAGAAGGGTCGGCCAACAAAAACTGAGAAGAGGAGAAAGCCAAACATTGAAAAGGTAGAAGATGCTGCAAAGAAGAAAGCAAAGAAAGAGGGGAGACTAATAAGCCTGCATACAAGAAAAAGAAAGGTAAAACAACAAAGGTCAAGTGTGCATCCTGTTGGGGAGAACACCATGTGTCGGCGTGCCAATTTTCAAATGATGCAAAAGGTGATATGGAAACGAGTGCGGCGAAGCAAAGAGTGGGGAATCCAGTAATTGCTGGTGCCGATAGTGCTGCTGCGTCACATCAGATTAGTGCGGTTCACCCTGGATACCCGATGCAAGGTGTCGATCCCCGACTAGTTACTGCGCTGCAACAAGTGTTAGGTATGCAACAAGGTTCCCCAATTCAACCTGACAATGCTGGAGTTGGTGCCGCGATTCAAGAGGGAGGTTGGATGCAATCAGGTTATCCAATGCAAACTTCAACGACACAAGAAGGTGCACAAATGCAGCAAAGCTTTTGGGTACCACCAAACTGCACGGTGCAACCCAGTGGTCATCATGGAGAAGTCGTCGTGAATAATAGGAAATGGATGCAACCTAGTAATTACATGAGTGGAGACAGTGCTATGATGCAACAAGCAGATTGGGTACAGTCTGGTTATGAAATGAAAGCTTTTGGGGCACAAAATTTGATCTCACAGTTTAAGATGTAGAATTCTTACATGTAATTAGCTTGGGCATGATATCATTCAGCTTGATAGCATCTGGAAAACAAATTATGTAAAGAAACAAAAAAAATTCATTCTGTGATACTTGGTTGTAGTTTTAAATTTCTGTCAACAAGAGTTTATGACTGATACAACAAAAACATTGAGCATTTACAACAAGAAATCCTTGTTTCCCAATTTTTTTTATTCATAACAAAAGTAGATGTATGTGGCCGCTATTTAAACCAATTAGGAAGAACATCAAGGTTCTGGCTAAGAAACAATATAAAAATAATTGTGAAGAAAGTAGATGTGTGAATCACTGCCTTGCATTGAGTTTCAACAAAAAAATTCTTATATTACAACAAAATTTTGAAACATTCGGTACAGAAGATGCCTGGTGGGTGTTATGTTTTCAGAGCATGATATTCCCTATCAACAAAAAATAATAACTACCTCAACAAAAAAATATGCTATTTGCAACAAATAAAAAAAGGGGTGAATGCAAAGATCCAACCGAAAAGAAGACTGTCTTGAGAACTTAAATAAATTTCTTGTTTCAACATATAAGATATAAGAAAATAATACAACATATCCTTTCAACCAAAATCATTGAAACAAAAGTGATACATGCTAATGAAAACCATTGATATATATTTAGCTCTAGAGGTTTAGTACACGGATAAAGATCAAGTTTGCAACACAACATCAACATTGAAAACAGAGGAAGAGTCCTTTCCCCTCCTAGAACAACATCGTCACATACAAAGTTGCTACACACTTTATATTAATGGCAAAAAATAAAAATGCAGAGTTTCCCTCCAATCTAGAAACTGATGAAACAAGTCTGATGAAGATTTTACAAGCACTGATGAAACAAAAGGTCTGCACAACAGAACACTAAGTATGACTACAGACCAACTGGAACTTCACTCGAACTCTGCATCGAGTACACCGGCAGAATCTTCGGAGTTCGTTGCAGACTTGATGAAGCTAGCTATGATCACCCTATGGTAGTACGGGATAGCATCGGGGTCGAAGAGGGTCATCACTTTCCCATCCCAGTTCTCCATGTATAGGATAACAAAGAACCCATAGTCGTATCTACAACACAAACAATAGAAAAGGAAATATATTCAAATAGGTCGCTATGCAACAACCACAAAAAGGTATTTTGGTTGCAACAAAAAATAATTATTGCTGCAAAAACTCCATATTGCAGATATGAAAAATTTGCATTTAGTAAAAATCTACTCACATGGTGGGCTGTTGCGGGTAATCTGATGGTCCTCCATGTTTAAACAGAGTAGGATCAAAGCTAATTGTTCCAGCCTCTTTTGCATGTAAAGCAAAGTTGGTGATCTGAAAAAGCATACAAAAATGATACAACAACAAACAATAGAACTCAAAGCTTGTCATGCATCACAACAACAAAAAAATGCTTCTGGTATCTACAAACAAAATAGATGGGAAGTTGCAAAATGATCAAACAACATATAAAAAACAATAAATGTTACCAGATTGCTTATGGCGTTGTCCATTGAAGTTGCAACACTGGAAGTTGAAGGTGTTAAATTCCTTGCACAACAAATTGATGCAAAGGAGACCCAATGCTTATCTTGCAGGATTGAGAATAATAGCTACAATAACAGAATAGGTGTACCAAATAAGATGGTGGAGAATTCAATCACAACGTGTGAGATGAGAGGGGTCTAACAAAATTGTAGAACTGGAAAACTAACCAAATCCTGCTTCTCTAGCTTGTACTTATCACAGACGTTCTTGAACTCAACCATTATGTCCTCGGAGTTGAATTTGCTAGGGTCCTTGATGAGCTAAGACTAAACATTGGAACAACAAAAAAAACAAAAAAATGGTAAGGCAAACTGTTTCGCAACCAAAATTGGGTCTTCCGATAGTGAAAACAGCAATAAACTACTTACGGTAATGCGGTGAGAAAGTACAAACTCCTTCTTCAAACTCTTGTTGTTTGCAACTTTCAACTTGTTTTCAATGTTGAACTTCTCGTTGTGGAGCGACATGATCTCTGAATCCATCCAACCACGGGGCCTCATAGAAGAGTGGAAGTTCTTGTAAAAGCAATATGAGTTCCCAATGGTGATAAACACTTGGCTGCAATGTTGAGATGAGACATGGATTAGTTGGGCTACAACAAAATTAAAGGAAGAAGCGAAACAATGCAGCAAATAGTACAGATGCAAAAAAAATGTGCTAATGAAACAAAGATAATAAACTAAATCAACCAAAATGGTACAAAATGAAAGGAAAATAAATAACTGTGATCCTGATACAGTAGGAAAATAACTATTGAAACAGAAGAAAATAACTATAGCAACAACAAACAAAAAGCTAGTGAACAAAAAAGAAAAGCAAATTAAAGCAATTTTTTATAAAATCCCTTGTAATGCTACAAAGAGAAAAAACTGATCAAACATAAAAGAATAATGGTTTCAATAAAAAAAACACATAATGAAACATATAATTAATAATACACAGCCATAGGTAAGTACACGCAAGATCTATAATGATGAAACAAAAAAAACCATCTATTTCAACAAAGAAAAAACATATATGAAACAAGTGTGAAATGAATGCCCTGTCACTAATTTGCCTATTTTCAACAAGTGAATAGACTAAAATGATACAACAACCAAGCCCTGTCTCAACAATAAACTTTGCATATCACAACACAGGGCAAATAAAAATTCAATCAAAAATAAAATGGTCTCCACATGAGGTTTCATCTACAACAAACAGACAGTCTTTTGAAACAAAAATAAAGTACTTTATCCACAAAAAATTAACACATTGCAACGTCATAATTCGGAACAGAAAAATGAAAAAAGAACAACAAAGGTTGTACTCACTGCTCGTTCTTCTTCAAATGTTTTGGTTTTCGCGAATGAAGTATGAACTTATCATACATTGCATCATCTTCAGCTGATACCTTCAACTTCTTAACTTTTGGAGGACTAATATCTCTCTTAGCTGCCCTCTTGTATTGTTGCTTCTTCTCATGAGTGGCGGGGCCACTAGCGGATTGGTTATGGAAAAGTAAATGCCAGTCCAAGCATAAGTTTTTTGCTTGGTTAATCCTTCATGACAGGATTAATACAAAAGATATGCTCATCAGGAGGAATTGGCTTGTCTCTGATACACATGATTGTGTCCTTTGTGCTACTCATATTGTTGAGGATTGGAGACATCTATTCTTCAATTGTCAATTCAGCACTAGAGTTTGAATTTTTTTGCAAATTCCATGGATTCCTGGGAACACTGCTGAAACTCTTAAATTTGCCAGGAAACATTTCTTAGGTCCTTACTTTGCTGAGATTCTGATCTTAGCTTGTTGGTTAATTTGGAAGCAAAGGAATGGTTGGATATTCAATAATATTAAACCTACCTTCAGAGGTTGGAAAGCAATTTTCTTTCATGAGATCACCCTTCTTAAGTATAGGGTGAAGAAGGCTACTCTTCCTTTTTTGACATCATGGATTAACTCCATCTCCTATACTTTTGTTCCTTTTTGTACATATTGTAAATAACTCTATTTTTATTAATAAATAGGGGACTGTGGGGGTTTCCCCCACAGTAATGGTGTCAAAAAATATCAGCACCGCTGGTGACATCAACCCAGGTGTCTTCTGCTACAAAAATGGTGGCTGCTACCAAACAACAAGAACAAAAATGGTCAAAGAGCATAGAGAAAATGTGAAAGCACAAAAGGTAGAAGAAGCTTGATTGTTTTGAGAAAAGTACCTTCTTGCGCAATTGGGTCTCCACCAGCAACAATTTTCATCGGAGTTTTGGCGGGAGAGGCGCAGCCAGCAGACTCTGCGCTAGTGGCAGGTGCAGGAGATTGCAACATTGTCTCCATCCTAGAAGGACTATTTGGAATATTTGCAAAAAACTTACATTCTTCTGACCCTTCCTCGAACAGTTCCATTGATGGTGTATCATCCCAATAGCCCCTTGGAAGATTCCTATACTTACTTGGAGATGGGATTGGCAGTGGAGACAGTGAAGTTCTTGTAGGAGATTCCACGCGAGGAGGCGAGCCAACAATTGTTGCAAGCTGGTCAGTCGCAACTGGTATAGCAGCATCAGAAGGCTGGGCAACAATGGCTGGAGCATGCTCACTGGCCGACACTTGCTCTTCCGTTGAAACGCTGGCAACAACAGGAGTCTGAACAGTGCCAATATCTTCTACACTCTCGAGGACGACTTGATCAAGTGGCTCTTTTGCTGGCACATGTTGAGATGCACTAACAACACCATCTGGATGCCCCTCTCTAGTTTGATGTGGTGCAAGAACATCCGGGGCTACATTATCCTTTGCTGGCTGATTCTGAGATGCTCCAAATTCTGAAGTTTCACCAGTACCCATGGGGAAGTGGATTGTGAAGCTCGCATCGGCTGTGCTTGCAGCATGGACATCCATAAGAAGTGATGCCATCCGTTTACCCTGTATAGTCTTCACAACATTCCCAAAAGTCACGCAGGCCTCGTCAATCTCAACAGCAAACAATCCCTTGTGCTTACTGTATATTGCAGTCAAGTGTGGAGGCACCTGCAAAAAAACACACAAGCAAAAAATAAAAAATCTATTCACAAGTGTGCAGACAGTTGAGATGCAATAAAATTGCATGAAAACACCCGCAAATAAACACACAAAAATATGCACAAACCAGACCTACACAAAAACAGCTGAAAAATGGGGACAATACAACACACTGTAGGTATTACAACTAATAACAACAACTATTGTTGCATATATACATAGTAACAGATACAATAAAAAATAATTTTTACAACAACCAACTGCAAAAGGTAGAAACCAAAAAAGACATATATACATAGGTAACAGTTAAAAAGAAAAAGAAGGAACACGAAGTATTCACCTCCAAATCCTGGCTGCTTGGCATCGCGTTTTGGAGCCACTCATTGAGAGAAGCTGAGGGGGTCACCTCAGATTCTTCCACAGCAGCCTCAGACTGAATTCCCACTTGGGGGGCATTTACATTACCAACAGCCGGAGCATCAGCATACACTGTGTGACGAATGTTCAGAAGCTACAAAACACATAAAGAAAATGAAACTAAAAGTAAGCATCAAACAAAATGGTTAGTGCTGCAACGAAACATGGAACTAAAAAAACAACCCGAGAAGAATAAAACAAAAAGGGAATAGGGTGAAAAAAGAGCACAGCTTACTGGACGCATCCCAAAAGCAGCAGGGCTGAGGCTTAACTTGTTCTTGTCAATCTCGACTACAGGAGAAAAGTCAGCATCGCGGAGAAAACAAACCCTTGGTGTCCCATAATTGATGCTACGCTCGCTAGGAGGCAGTGGAGGGAAGCTGAGGTGATCCATGTAAATGATCTATCATGAAAACACGAAAACAATATTAGTGTATGCGAAAACATAGCAGAAAAATGACGAAAGCAAGGCAACATAAAAAATTGTTGTAAAAGGCAAACAAGGATGCATACCGCAAGTGCAGGAAGGCACTGTCCAATCCATTGAATGCTAGAAGCATCTAATTTCAGAACGCCTTTTCATCTTCAACTGGAATACCTCAACTTCTTTCATAATGTCAGCAAGTATATACTCATAAACATCATACTGATCAATAGCATTAACACCCATCATGCTGCCAAGAAATTCACACGTAACCATGTTTCCGGTGCCAGGACAAAGGATGGTCCCAAAGGCAATGAGACCAAAGCTCCTGATAACTGTTTCTTCATCTGTATCGTCACAAAACTTGAGCAGTTCAATTGCCTTGGCTAAAGATGCACTAGTGGAAACAGGGCCTTTTGTCCCGGGTCGTAAGGGCCAGTTGTCCCGGTTGTGCAACCGGGATGGGCTAGCCGGGACAAATGGCCCTCCCCCATTGGTCCCGGTTGTGCCAGGACCCGGGATGGTAAGGATAGGCCACGTGGCGAACCTGGGCCAGGGGTCGGCCAGGGAGTTCATCCCGGTTCGTTCAAGGCACCGGGATGGATACTTTTTTTTAAAAAAAAAATATAGCCGTCAATTTTCCCCTGCCGCGGCAGGTTTTTTTTCGTTTCGTTTTTTGGGCTCCTGTCCCGCAATCCCCAGCCGGCCTCCCCCTTCCCCAACCGCGTCCAGGCCCACGTCTTTTATTAAGCCCACTGGCCACATTTTTTGGTCAAAAAGGGCCCACTGGCCCGCGTCTTTTATTATGGCCGGTCAACGGTTCGAAGGGGCCACTGGCCAGCGGCCTAGTGGCTGGCTCGCTTGGTCCCTTAAATTAAGACCACAGGGGCGGTCAAAGGGCCCACTGTCGCCTCGTCTTCCCGCCCCGCCTCGGCTTCCCGCGCCCCAACTTCCCCACGCGCGCGTGCCACAGCTGCAACCGCCGCCACGCCTCGGCTCCCGCCCCGCATTCATGGCCGCCTGCAACCGCCGCCACGTTCAGGCCGCCGGTTGGCATGCCAGCCCCCCCGGGTCCTTTTTAAAGGGCCCCCGTCGCCCGTACAACCCATCCACCCCGGCCGCGCCCAAGGCAAAGCAACCCTAGCCACCATGTCCCGCTGGTTCTCGAGCGGCTCCGGCAAGCGCCCCAGGAACGACCACGAAGGCTCCTCGAGCGGCGCCGGCCGCGTCCCACCCCCGCCGGCGGAGGCCTTCGGCTACGGCCCTGGAGGTGTCCGCATCGGCGGGACGCCACGCGTCCCCGCGCCACCTCCGGCGGCACGCCCGCCGCCCCGCGCCGCGCCCAAGGGGAAGCGCTTCCGCCGGTACATCCGGGTGGTGGAGGCCGAGTGGCACTGGAACAACGCCACGCCGGTGTTCTGGCCAGACGTCCACCTCCCGGACGGCTGGCACCTGAACCCCCAGCGGATCCCTGTGCCGCCGGCCCCGACCGGCGAGGCGCTGCTCGAGGAGATCGACCGCCGGCGCCGCCTCCTGCCGGCCCCCCTCCTCAGGGACTGCGCGTACGCGCGCAGCTCCCCCTACTGGGCCACCTGGCTCCAGCAGGAGCACGAGCAGCGCCAGCGCTCCTTCATCCCCGTCCCACACGAGGAGGTGAACGTGGCGGACTACCCCGCGGCACCGCCCGGCCGGGAGAGGGAGCTGTGGTTCCTCGAGGACATCGAGGACTTCTCCGGCGAGGAGGACCTCGAGCTCCGGGCCAACATGGAGGAGGCCTGCGAGGCCTCCCGCCGCTCCCTCATCGACGACGAAATCAAGCGGTGGGAGCGGGTCGTGGCCGCCGCCGCCGCCACCATGCCGCCGCCGCCGCCCCCTACCGAGCCTACCCCCTGGTGGCACGCGCTGTACGCCGAGTGGGAGGCGTCCGTGGACCAGCCGCCGCCGCAGCCGCTCCCCCCAGGCCTGGAGTACGGCATGTCCTGGGCCTGGACCGGCGGTGTTTGGTCGCCGGAGCAGGAGGAGCTGCCCCCACCACCGCCGCCGCAGGAGGTGCTGCCCCCGCCACCGCCGTACGCGCCCCCGATGCCTCCGCCCCCGCCGGGCCCGGCCCAGCCGCCTGCCCACCTATGGAAGCCACCCCCTACCAGTGCATCTCCTCCGACGAGGAGGACGAGTAGATCGGCGCCGGTGCGCCCCCCTAGACTAAGCTACCCCCCAAGAAAACGGCCGGCCGCCTGTGGCCGCGCCGCCGCCCCCTTTATGCAAGTACGGCCGGCCGCCTGTGGCCGCGCCGCCCCCTATCTATGTAAGCAAGGCCCCTGGCCTTTTTTTAATATAAGTTGTGTGCCCTAGTCTACCGTGTCCATAGCCCATCCCCACCGGCGGTCCGCCGGCGGGATCTGTCTACTCGTTCCCGCCGCCGGCAGGGCTTCGCCAAGCCATGTCCACTGTCCTGGGGTGTTCCTTCGGCCTGGAGAGAGGGCCGCGCTTTTTATACACCTGGGCCTCTAGTCCCGGCCCGTGCCACCAACCGGGACTAGAGCCCCTTTGGTCCCGGTTAGTACCCCGGGCCGGGACCAAAAACTAATTTCGAATTTCGGTGCCTCCCTGCGCGCCCAAAAATTTTTAGCGCCAAAATTTGAAAAGGGTTAAGTTTGCACATTAACAACTTGTATATACTTTCAAATTTGACAAAAAATCCAACATGAAAAATGCTAGAATTTGCAAAACTAATTTAAATCCATTTTTCGTTTAACTAAATAATTATTCTAACTATTGAAACTATTAATTATTTTACCATTTGTATATAATTTGAATATAAAAATGTTACAATTTTTGTTTTCTCTCGCGATCTTCCGAGTTAGTCCAGAGCATACAAGGCATCCCGGGTGATTTATATAAATTTTGACAAGTTCTGCTTCGAAGGTTTACTCTGCGCATAGTAACTTCCGTGTACGCGGCAAGCCGCAGCGGGAGCAGCAGACTTAAAGCAGAGACGGGCGGTCGGGCGGGGGAGACCGCGCCGTTGCTCTCTCGCTTTCCTCTCCTCTGCTCGTCCGCCGTCGCCTTCGCGCTCCCCTCCGCCTTCAACATTTGGGAACTTTGTTGTTCAGTTAGACGTTTCTCCTCCTAAAATTTATCATATCTGTTAAATAAGTATCGAAGCTCTATTTCTGTTTTAAGGATATCTGTCAGGATGGTATATATCCCATAAGGCAAAGCCCATCTTTCTCTATCCCGGGTTCGACAAAGCGAGTTGTACCTTATTGGCACGGTGAATTTTAGATCTTCGTCTACAACAGAAAAACCATAGTTTTCCTTCGAAGGTTTACTCTGAGCATTCTTTCGCCATCTTTTCAAAACATAGTGTGGTGGAATTTCTTTGATATTTCTGATCTCAAGAACCTTCAGTACCTGGCAACACGGAAGACCTACATTTTCGAAGTCAGGCTGGTCATAGTTGTCAGCCTTTTACCGGTCAATACAAAATACTGATCAAACAGAACTATATGATCATGTATTCCACGCTTATTATTACACATCACCAACAGACGGAGGAGAGAGAAACAGAAAAGTGGGTGGGTGTGCCGCTGGTTGGAATAATAATGAAGTCAGGCTGGTCATAGTTGTCAAGCACTCAATGCTTGCCAGCTTTTGACCGATCAATACAAATTATTCATCAAACTTACACCTACTCTTCGGCCGGGGTGGATGAGTTCGTGTCCCTTGCTTATGATCGCTTCGGCCGTAACCATGGAGCATCTTCATTATTTAACGGGATGGTGGGGTCAGCTTTCACTGTGAAGGGTGGAATTTCAACAAATTTATTATAATCTTCTGACATGTCTGTCGTGTCCTCGATTCCCACGATGTTTCTTTTCCCTGAGAGAACTATGTGACGCTTCGGCTCATCGTATGATGAATTTGTTTCCTTATTTTTTCTTTTCTTCGGTCTGGAAGACATGTCCTTCACATAGAAGACCTGAGCCACATCATTGGCTAGGACGAATGGTTCGTCATTGTAACCAATATTGTTGAGATCCACTGTTGTCATTCCATAAAGAGGGTCTACCTTTACCCCTTCTCCATTCAGGTTGACCCATTTGCACTTGAACAAAGGGACCTTAAAAGAAGGTCCATAGTCAAGTTCCCATATCTCCTCTATGTAACCATAGTATGTGTCATTTTTTCCATTCTCGTTTGTTGTATCAAAGCGGACACCACTGTTTTGGTTGGTGCTGTTCTTATCTTGGGAGCTCGTGTAAAATGTATTCCCATTTATCTCGTACCCTTGAAAACTCCCAATAGTCGAAGATGGTGACCCTGCCAACATGTATAGCTGATCTTCAACAGTGCTGTCATTTATAAGATGTGTTTGCAACCAACTTCCGAAAGTCTCCATGTGTTCGCGTTTAATCCATGAGTCATCCTTCCCCGGGTTTGCAGACCGTACAATATTCTCGTGTTCCTCGAGATACGTAGCCATGAACATAGAATTTTGTAGAACTGTGTAGTGTGCTTTGGTCAAAGAATGCCCGTCCCTAGGTATCATTGTTTTCTTTCCCAGCGTTCCTTTTCCCCTCAGTCTCCCCTCATGCCGCGATTCAGGAACACCTATTGTCTTTAGGTCAGGAATAAAGTCAACACAGAACCCAATGACCTCCTCTGTTCCATAGCCCTTCGAGATGCTTCCTTCTGGCCTAGCACGGTTATGAACATATTTCTTCAAGACTCCCATGAACCTCTCAAAGGGGAACATATTGTGTAGAAATACCGGCCCAAGAATATGAATCTCTTCACATAGGTGAACCAGGAGATGAGTCATAATGTTGAAGAAGGATGGTGGGAACACCAACTCAAAACTAACAAGACACTGGATGTCGAATCCCTGACTCGACAATTCCCTTAGGTGACCCTATCGGGTTTCGATTAGGAGAAGTCATGGGCGCTGGTGAGATCGTCGGCTAGACAGGAGGCAAGATTTACCCAGGTTCGGGGCCCTCGTAGAGGTAAAACCCTTACTCCTGCCTCGTGTCGATCTGTATTGGATGATTAGATCGGTTACAGGTTGCTCGAATCGAGAGTAGATCTCGAGTTCCGAGGCTTTTTGGTCGTGCGGTATTGCTTGGTCCTCTCCTCGAGGGCTCTCCTGGCCTTATATAGATGGCCAGGTCTCGAGTCCTACCCGGAAAGGATTCAAACCCTAGCTAGGTCGGTTACAAAACTTCCTAACTTAACCCACAAGTTTATTGCGGGTGGGCTTCTGGTGGGCCTTCTGGAGTCTTCCAAGGGCGCCTCTTCTTGGGCCTTGACATTGGGCCTGAGAGGGGGTGTCCTTACCCGCAGGGTCCAAGATCTATGTCTTCGTCAGTAGCCCCCGAGCGTGTGCTCGATTGGGATTTATTTCCAGTCGGGTAGACGGTCAGACCTTTTTTTGATCTCCTCCTGGAAGTTCAGCTCGACAGTTGTTGTCTACGAAGGGTGTGTTCCCTGTTTTGTGAGTTAAAACGCTCGAGTATCGAGCAGCATAGGTGCCAGTTTATGCGGCTTTATTTGCAGAAGGATGTGACACAGTAGCTTGGCTCTCCCGAGAGATCAGGGCCAATTAATTGCGACTAGGGCAAAAACATTCCTGGCCTACACAGATTCGAGACCTCCGACTCGAACCCGATGAGGTGATTGTTGCGACTGGGCCGTTGTGGACTTATCGAGTCGAACTTAACCTATGAGGGTACCTGGCGCGTCCGCTAGGATTTTTCTTCGTGTTGTTGACACGGAACTATGCCGGAGGACGCAGCTTTCGAGTGCGATTCCAGGCCCAAAAGAGAGATCTTTCTGGGTCTTACCTTCGTATTCGAAGAATATGGCATCCAGATGTGCCTAGTCGGCTGAACAATCCAGGTTTTTATGATGTATAATTATCACGTGTAGGAGAGGTAGGTTTTTTCCACCCGATGAATTTGTTTGAGCTCCATACGAAAGAAGTTTCGTGTTGGAAAAAACCAAGTCCGTATGAAAGAGTTTTCATGTTCGGGATGTTGTGCCCATACGAAAGAGTTTTCGTGCATAGGGTATTTTCCTCTCTGTTCAAAGAGGTCTTGCTTTATGAACTGTTCATGGAAAAGTTGCTTTTATCCGAAGGAATTGATATTCGTACGAAGATAATTTCGCGTTTGAACTTCCAGTCGAAAAGATCTCAATTTTGAATGACGCCCGCCATGACGTCATGGCGCACTCCTCTTCTCCCGATGGGACGTGACGGAGTGGTAGCAGATGGTGGCCCACCTTGTCAGCTTTTTGAACGGGGAACGAGACGTCGTTCCCGTTTTTTACGCGAAACGCGCAGTAAATGCGCACGATCTTCTGTTAAGATCGTGGCACGAAACAGCGCAGGCCGCCGCTTCGTTTCATCCTTACGCGTGGCAGCCGTGATAGGTGCCACGTAGCGCATCGTACGGCTGAGATTGCCTTGCCCCGTGTATAAATAGGGGTGTTAGTGCCGCAGTAAAATTTTCCCCGCTCTCTGTCTTCATCTTCTTCCTCGCGCCCATCTTCATCTTCTCCGTGCTCGAGCTCTTGCTGCAAACAATGGCTGGCGGAAAGAAGCGCGGCGCTGCCGTTTCTGCGTCCGGCGAACCTTCCGCGCAACCCGCGCCCCGCGCCGGCGACTGGCGTTCTCCCAACACCACCGCAAAATGCATCAAGGAGATGCAGCGGGAGGGGTTGCTGCCGGCGGAGGCGGAGAAGCGCGTCCGCTTCGGGAAAAAGGAAGAGGTACCTAATCCCCAGTCGAACGAGCGCGTGGTCTTTGTGGACCACGTGACTCGGGGCCTCTCTTTTCCCCTTCATCCCTTCTTCCTCGGGTTGCTGTGTGCCTATGGCATACAGCTTCACGATCTCCCCCCGAACGCGGTGCAGCACATCACGTGCTTCATCGTGTTCTGCGAGTGCTATCTTGGCATTCGCCCGCACTGGGCGCTGTGGAAGGCGCTTTTCAAGGTCCGGATCTTCCGCGAGAAGTCGCGGGTGGAGTCCGAGCTTGGCGAACCGCTTCGCACCGGCGGCTTCGGGATCCAAGCTCGACAAGAAAGCAGCTACTTCAACATGCACTTCGTCGACTCCGCCCAAAGCTGGCGGAAAAGGTGGTTCTACGTCGTCGACAACAGCTCGGGTGGGATTGTAGAGTTCCACCCGTTCGCTGTTTTGACCAGGCGAAAGTCTTGGGGGCACAAGATGTCAACCGAAGAGACGCAGACTGTTGCGCCTTTACTCGCGAGAGTAGCCGCTCTTCGGGACCAGACCGCGGGAGTTGTGCTCAACGGGATGCATCTGGCGAGCATCTTCTTGAAGCGCAGGATCCAGCCGCTCCAACAGAGGCCCTCTGCCATGTGGGAGTATCAGGGCTCAGAAGATCCCAGTCGAGTAAGCCGCGAGGAACTTTCGAATGTAGAATTCGAGAAGAAAATCGCGGGTATCACCCGACTGAAGGTTGGAGAGAAATTCCCCGATTGCTCTGTTCAAAGCCTTCGCCGCCTCAAATCCTCCCCCAGCCGAGGTTAGTTTCTTTCTCTTCTTTCGTTTTTGAGTTGTTCCTCTTTTCTCCGTTCAGAGTCTTAGTCGATAAGATTTTCTTCACCTTCTTCTTGTATTTGCAGAGCCTAGCCATGGCGGACTGCTACCCGCCAACCACGGGGGAAGCCGCTTCAGAGCAAGTGTCGAGCCATCAAGACGGCCCGATTGACACCAGCGTCGCCAATGCCTCTTCGAGTTCAGAGCACGATTCTTCGGATGACGTTGCGGACTCGAATGGCGCTCCGACGAAACGTCGTCGGGTAGATGAGGACGAAGCTACCTCCAAAGACAAATCTTTGGAAGCATCGCCCGGTCAGGCTCCTATCCATGCGACTCCACTGCGCTCCCTTGCTCCTTCCCCTTCGATCCCAGTGATGACGCCCGCTTGGAATGCGGACTTGCTGGATGACGACGAGGATGACGAGTAAGTGTTTTTCCCTTAATCTTGGTCGAACATTTTCTGCGCTTCGATATCGACTGTTTCTATCTTTCGATGCAGTCTGCAGGCGATCAGTCCTCGCAGGTACGCGGCTGCTGTTCCTCCCGAAAAGAGGAATAAGGGCAAGGATGCGGGTGAAACTCCCACCACGGGCACCGTCCAAAACTCCCCTAGAGCAGCCCCCGAAGTCGTGACAATGGTGCGTGAAGGTCCAAGCTTTGCCGCCAGGGCTTCTGCTTCTAAGGAAGTGACGGATAGCTCTGCGGATCCGCTGTCTTGCGCCTCTGGCCAGGTAAGCTTCGTCTTCCGTCTTGAAACCATAATTTATTTTTATCGGGTGCACGACAGTGCTCCCGATGGGAGTAGCCCCCGAGGCTGTAGTCGATCGCATGCGATCGGCCACAGGCTCAAAGTCTAGTTTAATTCCTCTTCATGCTTTAATTTTCATCGGGTGCACGGCAGTGCTCCCGATGGGAGTAGCCCCCGAGGCTGTAGTCGATTGTAAATAATCGGGTACAGGCTCAAATTTGATCCTTTTAACTCTTCCGTCTTCGCGCTTTTGCAGTCACTCGTTGATTCTCTTGCGGCGATTGGTCGCCGCGTCGTTCTCGCTGAATCGGATTGCAAGTCTCTTCGAGCGGACCGCAACCGACTCCGGACTGAAAACGATCTTCTTAAGGGTGAGCTCTATCGTTTCCCTGTCTTCCACACTCCATTCATTCTTGAGTTTTTGACAAGCGTCTCTTTGCAGCTCGACTTGAATTTGCAGAATCCGAAAAGGTCAAATTCTCTGAACAGGTAACTGCTCGAGAGGCTGACCTGACGGCCATTCGACAAGAGCTAGAGGCTTCCCGTATGCAGTCGGAAGACTTCAGTCGATAGCTTGCGGACGCGCGGAAGTCCTTGAAGGACTTAGAGAAAACCGGCAGTAAGGCCGACAGCGAGCTTGTCTGGTTCCTCCGTCCCCTTGCTGAGCGCTTCGCGGGTAAGCGTGTTGGAATTTCGCGATTCTGATTCTTCACTTGGCTGTAGTTTGCTAAGTATTATTTTTTCCCTTCGCAGGTATTCTGGATGTTCCTCTAGAAATCCCTGGACTCCAGCGGGTGGATGTGGTAACCGATACACTTGCCCAGCTTAAAAGGCACGCTGATGGAGTTTTCTCCATGGTCAGTGATGCCACCCAAGTGCTGGGGCAACTGTACGGTCGCCTCCTCGCCAACGCCACTCCTGCACCTGCGCTAGATGATATGTTGAAGGTCTTCTCAGAAGGAAAACTTCTGGATGCCTTTGCAATCGCTCAATCGGAGGCTGGCGCGAAGACTGAGATCCAGTTTGCTCTGGCGCACGGAGTCGAAGGGTTGGAGGAGGCTTACTCGTCCATTCCAGTCGATCCTTCCACGGGCAAAAAGGTACGGCTCTCTCGTTTTGGCGAGCAAGCCGCCATTCTTGCTCGGAAGCTTTCTGAGATTTTTGCTCGGAAGAAGGGAGGGTCGACTGGCGCTAGTGGGAGCACCAATGTAGCCTCGTAGCTTTTTTTATTTCCTTCTTTGAATGTAATGAACCTTGGGATACATTCCCGTACTTTTGTTGTCCTTGATCGAAGCATTTATCCTTTGGAGTTTTTATTCTTCCTGTTTGTACCTTTGTCTCCCGATGGGAGTAGCCCCCAAGCGTGTTTAGTCAGATGTGCGACTAGAAACCACTCGAGTAGGGCATCTCACTTCTTTCCTTGTGCTTCTTCCAGGCTACTGTGTTTGCCGCGGAAACTTCTGGTGGACGTGGTAATCCAGTAAATCCACTTGTGGCCGCCGTGGGCACTTTTGCTGGCCTTCGTGATAAGGTTCAGGAGGGTGAGCGTAGGCTGAAAGCTTTGCGCGGGGTGGCTGATGTGGCGATATCCAAACAGAAATTGGCGGCTGAGCGCGAACAATTTCTGATGGACGAGCTATCTTCAGTTGCGAGGGAGTTGCTATGTAAGTGGTGCAGCCCCCGTGCATTTTTTCTCCTTTTGTATTCTTCAGCTGACTAAGTGCATCTTCCCTTCAGTTGTTAGACCGAATGACAGGGAGGAAAAGCAGTGGGTGGAAAACCACATTCACCAAGAGGCTAACAGCCCAAAACTTCATGCGAATAACTTCTGGTCTGATCGCAGTCGAGGGTTTTTGATGGCCACTTTGAAATTCCGAGTGCTGCAGGCGAGAATTCTCGTGGGTTCTCTTGATCGCGATGAATGCGGCTTTTTATCCACTCGAAAGGGGTCCCGAAGACTGGAGCTATCTACTCAGGCTGTTTAGTCGGGAAGGGAAGATTCGCACGTGCGTACGCAAACAGATGACGTGGGGCGCGGTTGTGGCTCTCTCCTTTGTCCGAATATGGCATCCTGAGATAGATTTGAACTCCGCAGCTCGGCGCCCAGATTATGCAATCGAGGACATCACACCTTTTTATGATGCTGTACGCCCTGCAGCCGAGAAGATTATCCGAATGACCTCTGAAGAGGTAGATAGGGTCTTAGCGACTGAGAATGCTCGGCGTTTTGACTGATCTGCCGGATGTGAATATCCTGTAAACTGTTTATAGTTTGTAAAAATCGTTGTAAGGTGTGTAACCTTGTATTTGATGATATTTCTTTGGGATGCTAAGTTCTTAGGTGTAGCCCCCGTGTGTGCGATGGGGTGTGTACCTGTGACTTTTAGCATGCAGTAAACAAGAAGCTTCGGGTAAATATGATGAGGAAATCATGTATTTTTATTGCAATGACTGAGAAGTCATGTATTCGAGCTACAAAATTGGCTAGTATAGCCTTATTGTTGTAGAAACAAGTAAACCTAAGGGTAGAACTTGCGGAGTTGTGCAATATTCCATGGATTGGAATAGATTCCTCCGGTCGCTGGATTCTTGAGCCTGTAGGCTCCTCCTGGGATAACTTCGTGTACAATGAAGGGTCCTTCCCAAGGTGGTTCGAGTTTGTGTCCTTCCTTCTGCTTGAGCCGCAATACTAAGTCACCTACCACGAATGACCTGTGGCGTATGCGGCGACTCTGATAGTTGCGTAGCGATTTCTGATAAACTGCGGATCTTGCGAGTGCGATGTCCCGCATTTCGTCGAGTGCATCCATATCGTCTGCAAGTGCTTTGTTGGAGGTTTCTTCGCTGTAGGCCACAACCCGTGGGGCGCTGAATCGAACGTCCTCGGGAAGGACTGCTTCCGCCCCGTATACCATAAAAAATGGTGTGTATTTTGTAGACCTGTCTGGGGTCGTCCGTAGGCTCCAGAGTACGGAGGGTAGCTCCTCTGCCCAATGCCCTGCTGCGGGGTGTAGACGGTCGAGTAGTCGTTTCTTGATCCCAGCCGAAACTAAGCCGTTGGATCTTTCGACTTGTCCGTTCGTTTGCGGGTGGGCGACCGAAGCAAACTTGAAATTGATGCCTTTCTCTTCACAGAACTGTTGTGTTTCCTTTGCCGTAAAGTTTGTGCCGTTATCTGTAATGATGTCGTGTGGCACACCAAATCTGCATATGATGGAATCGAGAAACTCCACGGCGCATTGGGCGCTGGCCGAAGTTACTGGTCTTGCCTCTATCCATTTTGTGAATTTGTCGACTGCGACCAGCAGATGTGTATATCCACCGGGTGTGGATCTGCGTAATGGTCCAACCATGTCTAGCCCCCACTGTGCAAAGGGCCAGGCGATGGGTATCATGTGCAACTCCGTAGCGGGTGCGTGCGGCTTTGGTGCGAATCGCTGGCAGGCGTCGCATCTATCGACCAGGTTTTTTGCATCGGTGGCTGCTGTGAGCCAGTAGAATCCTGCTCGAAAGGCTTTCCCCAATATCGCTTTCCAGCTAGCATGATGTCCGCAATCACCCTGATGTATGTCTCGAAGTAATTCCTTGCCGTCTTCGGGTGCGATGCAACACTGAAGAATTCCCGAGATGCTTTGTTTGTATAATTCACCGTTAACCACCCGAAAGGATTTGCTACGCTTGATTAGCTGTCGAGCCTCACGTGGATCGGCCGGGAGCTGTTTGTTTAGCAGGTAGTCGAGATATTTCTGCGTCCAGACTGGTTCGACCAGGAAAACCTGCCGTGATATGTTATGAGTAAGCTCGAGAAGCGCGATTTGCGGGCTGACCTCTGTTTCCATTGCTGCGGGTGTTTCTGCGGGTTTCTTCAGTTTGATCGATCTCTTAATCATCCGCTCGAAATATATCCCTGGCGGTATGGGTGTGTTCGTGGAACCCATGTTGGCTAGTCTGTCTGCTTCTTCGTTGCTAGATCTTGCAATGTGCTTTAGCTCGCACCCTTTAAAGCTTCCTTCGAGTAGGTTATACGTGTCGCGATATGCAACCATGTTTTCGGCAATGGCGTCGCATTCTTTCATTGTTTGCTGCACTATGAGGTTGGAATCGCCGTAGATCATTAATCGGGTAGCTCCACAGGCGATTGCCATCTTCATCCCGTGCAATAGTGCTTCATATTCTGCGTCATTGTTCGATGCTGGGTCATCGGGTGGAAAGTCCAGTCGCAAGACGTACTGCAGTTTGTCTCCGCTAGGTGAGAGGAGGACGATTCCTGCTCCTGCTCCTTCGTTTCTCTTGGATCCATCGAAGTACATTATCCAATTGCTCGTATACTCGGGTGGCCCGGGTGTTTGCAGCTCTGTCCATTCGCTGATGAATTCCACGAGAACTTGGGATTTGACTGCGTTGCGTCCAGCATAGGTGATGTCCCAGGCGCCCAGCTCGATGCTCCACTTTGCTATTCTTCCGGATGCCATAGGGTTGTTCATGATTGTCCCGAGTGACGCATCATTAACCACTATGATGGCGTGTTCCTGGAAATAATGTTTGAGCTTTCGAGCTGTGAGAACAACCCCGTATGCGAGCTTCTGATAGTGAGGGTAGCGTTGTTTGCATGGCGAAAGTACTTCGCTGATGTAATATATTGGTCTTTGAACTCCGTATGCTTTGCCGTCTTCAGGTCTTTCGACTACGATCGATGTGCTGATGACCTGGTTTGTAGCGGCTAAGTATAAGAAAAGTGGCTCTCTTTCTTGCGGTGTCGCAAGGATGCGCCTGCTTTGCAAGGACCGCTTCAGATCTGCGAACGCATTTTTAGCTTCGGGTGTCCATTCGAATTTGTCCGTCTTCTTCAGTAATTTGTAGAAGGGTAATGCCTGCTCTCCCAATCGTGCGATGAATCTGCTTAGGGCTGCTAGTCGTCCTGCGAGCTGCTGTACTCCGCGTAGATTGGTTGGCTCCTTCATAGTCAATATGGCTTGTATTTTCTCCGGGTTGGCTTCGATGCCTCTGGCGGATACCAGGTACCCGAGAAGTTTGCATGCGGGGACACCGAAAACGCATTTGGTCGGATTGAGCTTGATCCGATATGCGTTAAGGGCGTCGAATGTTTCTTTGATGTCCTCGAGGAGTGTGTCCTCCACTCGAGTTTTGATGACGATGTCGTCGACGTACACTTGTACATTTTTGCCAATGAGATTGGCGAGGCATCTTTGCATGCAGCGCTGATATGTTGCGCCTGCGTTCTTCAGCCCGAAGGGCATTGTCGTGTAGCAGTATACACCGTGTGGTGTGATGAAAGCCGTCTTCTCCTCGTCTTCCTTTTTCATGCGGATTTGATTATATCCTGAATAGGCGTCTAGAAAGGAGAGACGCTGGCAACCTGCCGTAGAGTCCACGATCTGGTCGATTCGTGGTAGAGGAAAGTTGTCCTTGGGGCAGTGTTTATTTAGCGACGTGTAGTCGATGCACACCCGAAGGATATCCGTGTTTTTCTTGGGGACCAACACCGGGTTTGCTAACCAGGTGGATATTTTGATCTCCCTGATGAAGTTTGCGGCTAGCAATCTGTTTACTTCTTCTCCAAGCGCTTTCTGCTTAGGTTCTGAAAATCGTCGAGTCGTCTGTTTGATAGGTTTGGCGTCAGGAAAGACTTCGAGTGAGTGCTCGGCAAACTCCCTGGGTATTCCTGGCATATCTGAGGGCTGCCAGGCGAAAATCTCCCAGTACTCACGGAGGAGTTTGACGAGCGCGCCTTCCTATGCTGGCGAGAGGGTTGTGGAAACCATCGCCGTCTTCGCGGAGTCTGTCGGGTGCACTTGGTGCTTGCGAGTATCGCTGTTGGCGCTGAATTCCAGTTCGGGTGCGTTTTTCTTCGTGAGGGGCATAACGGAGTGGTCCGTTGTTTTTGCTAACTCTTGAAGTTCTTCTTGCATCCCGAAAGATTTTGCGATCTCATTAAATTCTATGTCGCACTTGTCCGATTTCTGGAAGTCTCCGTCGATGGTGATCACACCGTATTCGCCAGGTAGCTTGAGCTTCAAGTATGCGTAATGTGGCACGGCAATGAATCTGGCGAACGCTGTTCGGCCAAGAATGGCGTGGTACTGTGAGGGCCAGTCGACGACTTCGAAGTCCAGGAATTCCCTTCTGTAGTTGCGTGGGGAGCCCAGTACAACTTCTAGGTTGATTGTTCCGAGTGGACGGATTGCTTTGTCCGGAACTATCCCGTGGAAGGATGTTTCTGATTCCCTTAGGCCGTCCAGATTTTTGTTCATTCGACGGAGTGTATCCGCGTAGATGATGTTGATGCCACTGCCACCGTCCATGAACACGCGGGCCAGGTCACAATTGCCAATTTGAGCTTGAATGACGAGGGCGGCGTGTCCCGTCCGATAGACTCGTGGCGGGTGGTCTTCTTTCGAGAACGTAATTGGCTGATCGGCCATCTTCAGGTACTCTGGCTTTGTTGGTGGCGTCTGCACTGCCATGCATATTTGTCTCGAGTTAGTCTTTTGAGCTCTGCGAGAGGGGCATACCTTCTGTATCATCCCGAGGAGTTGTCCGTGCGGAGTCGGGTATGTATTTGCTCCCGCGTTTTGTTGTGGTGGCGCTGGCAATGCGGCGAGCGCCATGTTTGGGTTGGTCGGTGGAGGTGGAGGCGGTGGTAGCTGGAATTGTTGTCCCCCTCCTGGCAGTGGTGGATAGTTTTGGGTGGAAGCGAATCTTTTCTTGGCGAGCGCGTCCGAGATTTCGATGAACTTTCGGCAATCCTTGAGAAGGTGTGTTGCCTTAGTCTTGCCCGTGCGCTTGTCTGTGAACAGATGTAGCGAGCAGTACGCATCGAGGTCTTCCTCGGGTGATTTTTCTTCTGCTTTTGGTTTCCACTCGCGACTTCCGCGACGACCGGAGTCGCGACTTCGCGTGAATTCTGCTGCCACTAGTTCTTCTCTATCATCGTGGTCGTAATATTTTCTTCTCTTCCTTCGTCCGTGGCGGTCGTCCTCGTGTGCAGGTGATGATCCTCTTTCGTTGCGTACTGCGTCTTCTCCATTGGCCCATTTTTCGGCTATGACCATGAGCTCCCCGATGGTTTTGGGCGCGGCTCTGCCGAGCTCTTCTCGAAACGCGGTTCTTCTTGCTCCTTTGGCGAAGGCCTCAATCGCCACTTCTTCAGAGATTGTCCCTGCGGTGTTCCTGAGCGTGTTCCACCGCTGGATGTACTCTCGGGTGGATTCACCGCTTTTCTGTTTGCAGGCTCGTAGTTCTTCGATTGTAGCCGGTCTCTTGTAGGTCGACTGGAAGTTCTTGCAGAAATCACGGTGCAAGTCATCCCACGATGCGTAGCAAGATCGCGGTCTCCTCTCCAGCCAGCTGCGAGCTGCTCCGGCTAGGTGCAAATTGAGGTATTGCATGGCCGTGTTCTTGTTACCACGTTGGCATTTCACTGCCGTGAGGTAGTCGCTCAACCATTGAGAGGGCTCGAGTGAGCCGTCGTACTTCGTCACTTCCGTGCTGAGCTTGAATCGCTTGGGTAGGGGCGCCTCGCGGATGCTACGGGCGAAACATAGTGCGCCGCAGGTTTCGTCATCTGAAGAGCCGGACGATGATCGATCGCGATATCTTGACGCCCTCGCTCTATCCACTTTGTTTTGCGTGATGTCTGATCGCGCGTCCCGTCCGGGTTGATCGCGATCGGAGTTCTTCTGTGGTTCCTTGCTTCGTTTGCGTGAACGGCTGCCGCGGTGTCGCGGGCTTTTTTCTCTCGGGCTGTCGTCGCCGCTGCTTCGACTGTCATCACGGCGGCGGGCTTCTTTCCCTCGGCCACGACGTGGCGACTTGTCTTTTCTCGGGGAAGAGCTTCTGTGCCTGCGGGGCGTTTCCTTGTCCTTATCCTTCTCCAGTCGCTCCTTCTCCAATTGTTCTTTGCGATCGTGAGAGGCGAGCCTCGCGGCCGCCAGCCCTAGACCTTTGCGAATGTGCTTGTATTGTTCCACCCGGGGATCGCTATCCGTTGGCTGATTCATCTGCATGTAGGTTGCTGCGGCTAGGATCGCAGCGGCTGGGGTTTGCGGGTAGACGTTGCCATCATCGTCGACCCTCATGAAAGAAGACGTGGTAGACCTGTTGGTTCCAGCCATAGATTCGTGGTCCCTCGTCGACGCTGTGGGTCCCTTCCCCCTAGGTCGGGTACCGACTGAAGGTGCGTGGGATAGCTCGGCTCGACGTTGGCTTGATTCATCCGCCGCTCTCCTGCGACGGGCTAGATCTGCTCGGGCGTCCTTGATGTTTGAGGCCGCCCTCACTAGGTGATAGTGGTAGGCGGTTAGGTCTTCCTGCGTGGCTCCCGCCGCAGGCGGTTGGCTCTTTCGCATGGATTCCTTGGCTCTTTTCCAGGCTTCCCGCGAAACGCCGATTATATCGCGCTCGGTCGCGCTATATTCAGTTTCCGAGGGTTGTTCCAACCCTGCCATGCAGACTTGGGCCAGTTGTGGTCCATGTGTCCTAGGCGTAGATCGAAAAGCTCCCTGTACCCGAGAGGGTTCCTCTGTCGAGAGGGTGTGGTAGTCGACTGCGTTGTAGCGGGTGGACTTGCCGCTTTTCCCTGTAGGATCCCGTCTCTGTTCGCCATGAAGTTGAAGCTCCCGAACGTCAGGGTGACGCTCTTCTCCAGTTCTTCGAACGCCGGGCGAGATTCCGGCGAGTGAGGCGTGACCACGACAGATCCGATCCGTATAGGATTGTTCGGAGCCGTAGTCGTTGGTTTCCAACGGGAGTTGGATGTCGATGAAGCCGAAGATTCCGGTGATCCAGCGCCCGCGTTTCCCACAGACGGCGCCAATTGTCGAATCCCTGACTCGACAAGTCCCTTAGGTGACCCTATCGGGTTTCGATTAGGAGAAGTCATGGGCGCTGGTGAGATCGTCGGCTAGACAGGAGGCAAGATTTACCCAGGTTCGGGGCCCTCGTAGAGGTAAAACCCTTACTCCTGCCTCGTGTCGATCTGTATTGGATGATTAGATCGGTTACAGGTTGCTCGAATCGAGAGTAGATCTCGAGTTCCGAGGCTTTTTGGTCGTGCGGTATTGCTTGGTCCTCTCCTCGAGGGCTCTCCTGGCCTTATATAGATGGCCAGGTCTCGAGTCCTACCCGGAAAGGATTCAAACCCTAGCTAGGTCGGTTACAAAACTTCCTAACTTAACCCACAAGTTTATTGCGGGTGGGCTTCTGGTGGGCCTTCTGGAGTCTTCCAAGGGCGCCTCTTCTTGGGCCTTGACATTGGGCCTGAGAGGGGGTGTCCTTACCCGCAGGGTCCAAGATCTATGTCTTCGTCACTGGACCACATCCCTCTGTAATCTTGTCAGACTTTCTGGATCGTTTACCTTCTGAGATATTGCGTTCATGAATGCACATAGCTTCACAATGGGTACTCGAACATTTTCCGGTAGAAGCCCTCTCAATGCAATCGGAAGCAACTGCGTCATAATCACGTGGCAGTCATGAGACTTCAGGTTTTGGAATTTTTTCTCTGCCATGTTTATTATCCCCTTTATATTCGACGAGAAGCCAGACGGAACCTTGATACTGTAAAGGACTTCAAAGAATATTTCCTTCTCTGCTTTAGTAAGAGCGTAGCTGCTTAAGTAATGGCGCCTATCTGTGTGCTTGTTGCTTGGGTCTTTCATACGTTGCTGGTCCTCCCGTGCTTCTGGCGTATCTTTGGACTTCCCATACACGCCCAGGAAGCATAGCAGATTGACACAAAGATTCTTTGTCACGTGCATCACGTCGATCGAAGACTGGACCTCTAAAACTTTCCAATAGGGTAGCTCCCAAAATATAGATTTATTCTTCCACATTGGTGCGCGCTTATCAGGGCCGTACGGAACTGGTTGGCTGCCAGCATCCTTACCAAAGATTACTTCTAGGTCCTTGACCATATCGAATATATCATTACCACTACGCAGCTCAGGCTTCTTTCGGTTATCTGCCTCACCTCTGAAATGCTTCCCTCCTTTTTTCCTTAAGGGATGCTTGATCGGAAGAAATCTACGATGCCCCAGGTATACAACCTTTTTACATTTATCCAAAAAAACACTGTCAGTCTTATCTAAACAGTGTGTGCATGCACTGTATCCCTTGTTTGTATGTCCGGAAATGTTACTAAGAGCAGGCCAATCATTGATGGTCACGAAAAGCAACGCCCGTAGGTCAAATGGCTTTTGTTCGTTCTCATCCCACACACGTACACCTGGTTTGCCCCACAGTTGTAAGAGTTCTTCCACTAATGGCCTTAGATACACATCAATGTCGTTGCCAGGTTGCCTCGGGCCTTGGATGAGAACTGGCATCATAATGAACTTGCGCTTCATGCACAACCAAGGAGGAAGGTTGTACATACATAGAGTTACATGCCAAGTGCTATGACTGGAGCTCTGCTCCCCAAAAAGATTAAAGCCATCTGTACTTAGGCCAAACCATAAGTTTCTCGCCTCTCCTGCAAAGTCTGGAAAGTCTCTCTCGATCTTTCTCCACTGCGATCCATCGGTGGGGTGCCTCAACTTTCCGTCTTTCTTACGGTCTTCTTTGTGCCATCGCAACAACCTAGCATGCTCTTTGTTTCTAAACAGACGTTTCAGCATTGGTATTATAGGAGCATACCACATCACCTTAGCAGGAACCCTCTTACGGGGGGGGGGGGGGGGCTCGCCGTCAACATCACCAGGATCATCTTCTCTGATCTTATACCGCAGTGCAGTGCATATCGGACATTCATCCAAATTCTCGTACTTCTCACCGCGGAAGAGAATGCAGTCATTAATGCATGCATGTATCTTCTGCACATCTAATCCTAGAGGGCAGAGAGCTTTCTTTGCTTCGTACGTACTCTCAGGCAATTCGTTATCCTTTGGAAGTTTTGGCTTCATTAGTTGAAGTAAACTCTCAAATGCCTTGTCAGTCACACCGTTTTGTGCCTTCCATTTCAGCAACTCCAGTGTGGTACCGAGCTTTGTGCTACCATCTTCACAATTTGGGTACAACAATTTTTTGTGATCCTGTAACATGTTGTCCAGCTTCAACCTCTCCAATTTATTTTCACAGTTTTCCCTTGCATCAGCAATAACTCGGCCAAGATCATCATCGGGCTCTTCTGATGCCTGTTCTTGATCACCTCCTTCTTCTGCATTCTCTTCCATTGCAGTATCGTCGTATTCAGGGAACAAATGATCTTCTTCTTCTTCTTCATCGTCTTCCATCACAACCCCTCTTTCTCCATGCTTGGTCCAGCAATTATAGCTGGGCATGAAACCTCTCCGAAGTAGATGGCCGTGAAGGATTCTTTCGGAAGAATGTTCTCTGACGTTCCGACAATCAACACATGGGCAACACATGAAGCCATTATCTTTGTTCGCCTGAGCTACAGCAAGAAATGCATTCAGGCCTGCCATATACTCGGAAGTGTGTCGGTCACCGTACATCCATCGCTGCCGTGCATCCATCTGCATCATATAATTAAGTTTATCAAAATACATTACAATAACATATTAATACAGAGATGACCACAGTACATCGACAAATACTAATTTTTTATGTATAAGTTACAGATGAAAAAGATAATTTGTTAACCTCGGTTGAAGATACCATTTTCAGTGAGCTTGTGTGCGGCTCGGGAATTTCGTCGAACACCTCGTGTGCATAGTAAAATAAAACACACTAACACCACACTCTCTCACGCCTCCAAGCAAAAAAAAACGATTGAAGGAGGGGAGGGCTGGGGCAGTATATATAGGGGAAGGGGACATTGGTCCCGGTTCGTGGACTGAACCGGGACAATAGGTCATGCGCGTGCCACGTGGCCTGTGGCTAGGCATTGGTCCCGGTCCGTGGCAAGAGCCGGGACCGATATGCCCCCACGAACCGGGACAAATGCCCCTAGGCGATTCCTGTTGCCCCGGGCGCACGAACCGGGACCAATGCATGGCATTTGTCCCGGATTTTGTTGCAACCGGGACAGCTGCCCCCTGGCCCCCTGGACGAGAGGGGTTGTTTCCACTAGTGATGTACGGCCTTTGTCGTTCTTGAACATATCCCGAAGATCGGACTGCACACTCCTCTTCAGCAAATCCATCGGCCTGTCACCCGAAGGGACACCGAGAACCTTCTTCACCATTGCTCGGGTAAAAAGTATGGTCTTGTTTTTGAATCTGAACTCGCGAAGCTTGTGATTTGTGTGCATAGCAACAAATTCAATCAGTTCCATGGGGCTCCAAAGACAGAAACATCTAGCAGGTCCTTGAAGGCACTCCTACCAATTATATTCCTCTTCCCAACACTCATGTCTTCATCAATGACACGACGCAGCCGCTTAGCCGCGAAACGCATATGATAGACAGCTTTCTTTGATCCCATGTTGTACAACTCTACAAAAGAAACAAGAACACACAAACACAAAAACCGAAAAACAATTAAACTTCAGTACCAAAAAATACGTATGAACATAGTTGCTTCACATGTAACAAAAACAACAAACAAAATCTGAAAAATACAAGGTTCATGGTGAGATAGTTCTTACAACAAGCAATACAAAAAACAACTAACATGGTGCATATCATGTAGCATAGATGCAAAAAAGAAGAAAAATGTAGCATAGACACAAACACTCTGCATCTAATGCATAGTGTTAAACACACATAGTACATTTCATATTAACACCAATTGATTTGTGCACTTGAAACAAAAAAATATAGCACTCTGCACATGTATGTACCAAAACCAAACACAACCAATGAGACAAAACAATAAAATCGTTACAACAACAAGCTATAACTGCACAAACAGACGCATCAGTCTCAATAATTGATTTGTGCACTTGAAACAAAAATCTATAGCGCACTGCACATGTGCCAACACACCCAAATGACACAAAAAAATAATATCGTTACAACAACAAGCTACAATTGCACAAACAGTGGCATAGGTCTCGATAACAACCAAAAATCCACTTCAATCCACACAAACCCTAGTAAAAACAACTAGATCTGGAAACATTTCCACGCATATCGAGGTACAAGCCGCCGGAGAGAACCCTAGAACACTAAAAACGAGCGGGTTCGGCTATGTAATGACATCTATACGGCGCTCGCCGGAAATGGAAAGATCTAGCTTCCTACTAATGGCGGTTGAGCTCGAGGGAGAGGACAATCACAACCGGGAGAGGAGAGGGAGAAGAGGGGCTTGTGGTACCTGGACTGCGAACGCACCCTCGACGGTGGGGAAGAAGCTGCAGACGCCGCCACCCTCGCGGTCGGCACGAATCGCCGCCGTGTTCGCCTCGTCTCCGCGTCGCCAGGCAGACCTCCGCGGATAACGCGGGGGGACAGGAGGGGGGAATGAAGTGGTCGGGACGCGCGTCGTTGGGATGAAACAAATGCGACTGTGTGCGGGGTTGGGATGAAACAAGCTGTCGGGAGCTGTCGGATTGGGGACGATCGCACGGCGCGCAGAGGGACCTACGCGAGCGCGCGATAGGTCCCCCTAAAACAAGAATTTTCCATATCGAAATAGAAGTCTTGTGGAGGCCGAGTCGACTCAAGTCGCACCTCACGGCGCCGAGGAGGACCATCCCTGCAGTCCCGAGGATGCCTCCGGTCGCCAATTTCTCGAGTGGGCCTGTCGTAGAAGCATACATCATCATCGTGACCATGGACACGCAAGACAACGAACCCACACCCTCGGCGGACGGAGGACTTCGGAGTGGAGACAGGCTCGGCTCAAGGCAAACTGGAACGCCATGCCGCTATGCCGCACACTCGCCGGCCGAGCAGGGCATGGATGCCGAAGACCGACTCGGCCGATAGGAGCTCGGCGACCTGAGGCAGCGTCCTCGCCGGCCAAGCGGCGCGTGGATGTTGTAGGTGGGTCGGTGTCTGTTGAGGCATGAGGAACTGGTAGAAAATAGGCCTTATTTACGCACCCATTAGTCCTCAAAATAATCGAACTGCGACCAAAGGGGTCTTTAGTCGCGGTTCGGGAGGAGACCCGCGACCAACTGTCTGGCCCAGCGCGCTCGGTCCACAGCTGGCGGACGGGAGAGGCTTTAGTCGCGGTTGGCCTGGCCAACCGGGACTAAAGGTCCTTAGGCTGGCCCGAAGGCCTTTAGTCGCGGTTGGCCAGGCCAACCGGGACTAAAGGACCATCCCTATATAGGACTCACCTCGCTGCACTTAGCCACATTTGGTGTCACTTCTATTCACAATATTCACAAGGGGGTGGTGGGTTTGCTTTTGGTTCCTCCTATGCACACAAGGTGTTCGATGAAATGCCCGAGAGCATGAAACACACATGATATGAAGTGTCCGAGCCACACTTGAGCTTTGTCATTTATTTTTCCTCCGCGATCGCGGTTAGCAACTTGAACCTTTCATGATTTGTATTATTTCTAGCTAGTTAGTTTAACAAATGCATGATGGTTAATTATATACTTTATATAATAATAATATAGATGAATCGGCAATGGATGTACGGTAACCGACTCTCCGGCGAGTTCACTATGGGTTTGAAAGATTTCCTCGTAGTGGCAAATGCGAACAAGCACCGAGGTTTTATTATATGTCCATGTGCTGAATGTAAGAATCAAAAGGGTTACTCCTCCTCAAGAGACGTTCACATGCACCTGCTTCGGCACGGTTTCATGCCAAGCTATAATTGTTGGACCAAGCATGGAGAAAGAGGGGTTAGAATGGAAGAAGATGACGAAGGGGATGATATCGATGACAACTATCATGAGGCTTTCGGTGATACTTTCATGGAGGATGATGCTGAAGGTGGGGAAGGGGAAGGTGAAGGTGAAGAAGAGGCACATGATGAGCCCGCTGATGATCTTGGTCGGACCATTGCTGATGCACGGAGACGCTGCGAAACTGACAAGGAGAGGGAGAATTTGGATCGCATGTTAGAGGATCACACGAAGTCGCTGTACCCAGGATGCGATAATAGTCTGAAAAAGCTGGGTTGCACACTGGATTTGCTGAAATGGAAGGCACAGGAAGGTGTAGCTGACTCATCATTTGAAAATTTGCTGAAAATGTTGAAGAATATATTTCCGAAGAATAACGAGTTGCCCGCCAGTACGTACGAAGCAAAGAAGGTTGTCTGCCCTCTAGGTTTAGAGGTTCTGAAGATACATGCATGCATTAACGACTTCATCCTATACCGCGGTGAATACAAGAATTTGAATGAATGCCCTGTATGCACTTCATTGCGTTATAAGATCAGAGGCGATGACCCTGGTGAAAATGTTGAGGGCGAGAAACCCAGGAAGAGGGTTCCCACCAAGGTGATGTGGTATGCTCCTATAATACCACGGTTGAAACGTCTGTTCAGGAACAAAGAGCATGCCAAGTTGTTGCGATGGCACAAAGAGGACCGTAAGTCCGAAGGGGAGTTGAGACACCCCGCTGATGGAACACAATGGAGAAAGATCGACAGAGAGTTCAAAGATTTTGCAGCTTACGCAAGGAACATAAGATTTGGTCTAAGTACTGATGGCATGAATCCTTTTGGCGAGCAGAGCTCTGGCCATAGCACCTGGCTCGTGACTCTATGCATCTACAACCTTTCTCCTTGGTTGTGCATGAAGCGGAAGTTCATTATGATGCCAGTGCTCATCCAAGGTCCGAAGCAACCCGGCAACGACATCGATGTGTACCTAAGGCCATTAGTTTATGAACTTTTGCAGTTGTGGGGCAGACCTGGTGTACGTGTGTGGGATGAGCACAA
Organism: Alopecurus myosuroides; assembly: GCA_028641055.1. NCBI lineage: Eukaryota > Viridiplantae > Streptophyta > Magnoliopsida > Poales > Poaceae > Alopecurus > Alopecurus myosuroides. Next base: position 267,406,929 of record CM054057.1, on the reverse strand, counting down.
AGAAATGGAATTTGACCTACGAGCGTTGCTTTTTGTAACCATCAACGATTAGCCTGCTCTCAGTAACCTTTCGGGACAGACAAATAAGGGACACAAAGCATGCACGCACTGCTTACATGAGACTGAAAGTGAAATTTTTTGGATAATTGTAGGAAGAACGTGTACCTGGGTCATCGTCGATTTCTTCCCCGAAATCATAACGTAAGAAAGAAAGGCAAGCATTTCAACGGCAAGGCAGATCACCGGCCGAAGCCTGTGGAACGTACTGGTGCTGAGATATTTGATATGGTCAAGGATTTGAAAGTCATCTATGGAAAGGGTCCTGGCGGACAATCAGTTCCGCTGGGAGTTGACGGGCACGCACCCATGTGGACGAAGAAATCTATATTTTGGGAGCTACAGTATTGGAAAGTCCTAGATGTCCGCTCTGCAATCGACATGATGCATGTTACGAAGAATATTTGCGTGAACCTGCTAAGATTCTTGGGCGTGTATGGGAAGACAAATGATACAAAGGAAGCACGGCAGGACCAGCAACTTTTGAAAGACCCAGATGACCGGCATCCGGAATGGTTTCAAGGTCGTGCCAGCTACGCTCTTACCAAAGAAGAGAAGGTCATTTTTTTTGAATGCCTGAGCAGTATGAAGGTCCCGTCTGGCTTCTCGTCGAATATAAAGGGAATAATAAACATGGCAGACAAAAAGTTCCAAAACCTGAAGTCTCACGACTGCCACGTGATTATGACGCAATTGCTTCCGATTGCTTTGAGGGGGCTCCTACCGGAAAATGTTCGAGTAGCCATTGTGAAGCTATGTGCATTCCTCAATGCAATCTCTCAGAAGGTAATCAGTCCAGAAGATCTACCACGGTTACAGAACGATGTGATCCAATGTCTTGTCAGTTTCGAGTTGGTGTTCCCACCATCCTTCTTCAATATTATGACGCACCTCCTACTCCACCTAGTCGAAGAGATTTCCATTCTCGGTCCTGTATTTCTACATAATATGTTCCCCTTTGAGAGGTTCATGGGAGTATTAAAGAAATATGTTCGTAATCGTGCTAGGCCAGAAGGAAGCATCGTAAAGGGCTATGGAAATGAGGAGGTAATTGAGTTCTGTATTGACTATGATCCTGGCCTTAAGTCGATTGGTATTCCTTAATCCCGGCACGAGGGGAGACTAAGTGGAAAAGGCACGATCGGAAGGAAATCAACGATATGTATGGACGGTCATTCTATGACTGAAGCACACCACACAGTTCTGCAAAATTCGAGCTTGGTGGCTCCGTACTTCGAGCAACACAAGAATATTTTACGCTCGGACAACCCGGGGAAGCCTGAATCCTGGATTAGAAAGGCCCACATGGAGACTTTCATCAGTTGGTTGCGAAAACATTTGATGAATGACAATGATGTTGGAGATCAGTTGTACATGTTGGCCAAGACACCATCTTCGACTATAACGACTTTCCAAGGGTACGAGATTAATGGGAATACATTTTACACGATCTCCCAAGATAAAAAGAGCACCAACCAAAACTGTGGTGTCCACTTTGATGCAGCAGCCGAGAATGGGAAAAAGGTCACATATTATGGTTACATAGAGGAGATATGGGAACTTGACTATGGACCCTCCTTTAAGGTCCCTTTGTTCCGGTGCAAATGGTTCAAGATAACAAGAGGTGGGGTAAAGGTGGGCGAGTAATACAGAATGACAATGGTGGATTTCAACAATCTTGGTTACCTTGAGGAACCATTCGTCCTAGCCAAAGATGTCGCTCAGGTTTTCTACTTGAAGGACATGAGTAGCAAACCGAGGAAACGGAAAGATAAGAAAACGATCAGTACATCATGCGATGATCCAAAGCGCCACATTGTTCTTTCAGGGAAAAGAAACATCGTGGGAGTGGAGGACAAGACAGACATGTCAGAATATTATAATATGTTTGGTGAAATTCCGCCCTTCAAAGTGAACACTGAACCAAGCATTAAGTTAAATGATGAGGATGCTCCAAGGATACGACACAATTGTAAGAAAGCAGGGATACAAGGGAAGAATTGATGTGTAATAATTTATTGTACCAAAATTTGTTGAATGGATCATGTGAATTATATTATCTCTGATGTGTTTTGGGGCAAACCTTAAAGGGGGGGTGTAGAACAAAACAATCGGTATCGCTATCATACAGCCCTACCGTGGCTACTGGGTGCAATATGCATACCAAATGCACGGCAGGACATATGATGGCAAATCCGGATGTTTTGTATTTGCTCGATGAACTGAATATATGATGTATCAAACCTTAAAGGGGTATGTAGAACAAAACAATCGGTATCGCCATCATACAGCCCCACCGTGGCTACTGGGTGCATATATGCATACCAAATGCACGGCAGGACGTATGATGGCGAATCCGGATGTTTTGTATTTGGTCGATGAACTGACCGGTGTATGAAGGTGGGCTATCTATAGGGTCCTCTGGCTCACAACGTGTTTTGCTAGGGTTTTGATCAAACGGTTAAGAAACACCCTGATCCAACGGCTCACAACAGCTCGAAAGAACCACACCGTAGCCCTGATCGAATGGCTCACAACAGCTCGAAAGAAACACACCCCGGATCCAACGACTCACAAGCGCTTGAAAGAAACACACGATCCGTGTGATTCTATCTGATTGGTCCAAACGAAACCCTAACCATTTCGTCCCGGTTGGTAAAACAGGCCGGGACTAAAGGGATGATCCGTTTCCCAACGAAACCCGAACCATTTAGTCCCGGTTGGTAAAACAGGCCGGGACTAAAGGGATATGTTTTACTCTCGCTATATATATGTATGCATTGCCTCACCATTGGCATAAACACATACAAACTCACCACTCTCTCATGGCTTCTACCGTACCCACTCTAACATTCATCCAGGCGGGGCACTTTCCGCCTAAAACTACCCCTGCCCGCCCGGCTACAGCGTTCCCGCCGGTTGGATGCTTAGCGCCGGAGGAGTGCCGGTACCTCCTCTTTCTCAAGGTGTGGCGCGTCGGGCGGCCATCACGAACCACTACTACCACGAGCTCACGCCGGAGCAGCGGAGGAATCCCAGTTGGAATCCTGACTACCGCCCTACTTGGGACGCCTTCTTCATTAATCGGCGTGAGAGTGCGCTCGCCAGGTACGAGGAGAACGGACCGCCTCCTTCGAACTTCAACGAGGCCGGTCGTCGGCTGTGGTGGGGGCGGCAGACGGACTCTTCAGAGCGTCATGAACTACATCAGGGCTGGCGATAACCCCCGCCTGCGCTACCCTCGCGCCCAGTCTTGGAGTCGTGACCCTCCGAGGGAGTGCAGAGCACCGTCCGACGATAGTGACGACGGCGGCGGCGACTACGACGACTACGAGTCGGAGTACTATAGGCCTAGGCAGGAGTATGACTAGCAGATATCAGATCCTACTCCAAATCCTTCCGACCACCGCCAAATCGCTGACCAAGGACGACATGGTCAGAGAGTCATGCCTGCTTCGTCGATGATGAGATGGCGACGTCGCCTCCATGGCCGCCTGGCTTAACAGGAAATCAGTCATCACACACCGCCTCCATGGTCCTGGCGCTCCAGCTCTAAGCCTCTAGCCGGTGAGGTATGCAAGTTGACAGCATGCGGCACGGTGAGCCGACAAGTTGCAGTGGCATGCCGTGATGGCCTATGGGCTCTTGACGATGTATGCAAGGACCAGGTGGCACGCGCGCTAGACCCCTGTCAGCGCCCGTCGAGGCGTTCGAGCGCATGGGCTTCAATGTCTGAGCAGCCGCAGATATCCGGTGACCAGACCTTGCCACACATGCTTCTTTTATGACTCAAGGTCTCCAGATCTGGGAGGACTGTTTGGACTGTTGTTGCGGAGGAGGACCGGTTCTTGAAATTATCTTCGCTCCATCTCTATGAATTTGTTGGCAATGGTATGCCACCGGATTTACTGGCGCATAGGCTAGCTCAGAAGAAAATAATGCTACAGTTCAGCAGGGGTTTACCGAATTAGCACAATCTACCTTGTAATTCAGCTGGCTTTATGCAAGCTATAAAATTAAGCTTGATCACGGTGCATGCAACTCGTGTAGGATGCTCCTGAAGTCGGTTACTTCTTAATTACTCATTACTAACTATCGTAGTTAGGGCCTGAGGTACTGTGTATGATCGAAAACAGACATATACTATATTTCAAGTTTGCACACACTTAGCTGGCAACAATACCTATCATACATATTTTTGGGAAATATGCAAAATATGGCGTGCGGTGATGGAAAGTTTGCGGTGCCTCTGCTTTTGGTGGTATCCTTCGTTTCCCCTTAATTCTTACTATGTAGTCTATATCCAACATGAACCAATAAGAAACATTAATCTCACCTTTGTGATTTTTTTTGTGGCTAATTTCATGGCTGGATATTTGAATTTTCTGACCCATGTTAAATATGGTTCAACCTTTGCTTCCACCTAAGATTCCAGATAATTACATTTTTAAGGGAAAATTAAGGGTAGCTGCATCCCCGTCTTTGTCCCGTCGAGAAAAAACCAATCTCCGTCTCAGTGACCCTAAAACTATATGATACAAATCAGCCCGTTACAATGCACGAGAGTATTTGCTATACTAAATAACATCGACATCTACGCCATAAAAACCTACAACCGACAGCACAAGTTGCCATAAAAAACCACGAACGACATGCTAGGTTGCCAACTTGCCATACAAAGTTTGACGCATGCATGAGAAGGAAGCTTATCGTTGTTGCCGGTGAGGCTTGTCCACCGTTCCTCCACGATCGGTCACACTAGCAACAACGATAAGCTGCCTCCACGACACGTGCATGAGAAGGCAGCTTATCGTTGTTGTTGGAGAGCCTTGTTCTCCGGCCACGAATGATAGATGTCCTCCCACTTCCCGGGAAGATGACATTGTTACACGGAATAGCAAAACAATGATAAAGTTAAGTAAGATCAAACCAACGGCGACACAAGATTTTAACGTGGAAAACCCTTCCAACAAGGAAGAGAAAAAATCACGGGCGTCAGCCAACGATACTTCACTATTTTGGGTGAGGTTACAAACGCGCCGGTATTTACAATATGTGGCTTATCCCAAACGGTGATTTACACTAGGTATATAAAGGCAGAGCTGACCTAACTAGGTCGGTAACGGTGAATCCAACTTCAACTCCAACTCGGTAACAACTCGTACCGTACACTCCAACTCCAAATTTGTGATGCTGCGCTCTACTCATTAGAAGTTTGGCCTCATATTTTACCTCCATCGATACTAGGTCGGCAACGATCTCCTTAAATATCGACAAGTGGTTCATCACAGAACCACCATCTTGCATCTTGAGCGAGAACAACTTCATCTTTACATGCATCTTGTTGGTTCGATTTTTTGACATGCAGATCGATTCTAGTTTGAGCCACAACCCTGCTACAGATTTCTCCTTCAACATCTCTTGCAAGATATCATTAGATAGATGAGTTGAATCAACGATAAAGCCTTACAATTTTTGCGCTTCTCTTCAGGAGTCCACTCCCTCGCGTCCTTACTCTCAAACGCATCCAAAGCTTGCGATAGGATCGCACGCATCTTGACTTGCCACAGAGAAAACCTCGTCTTGTAGTCCAGCAACCGTAGATCAAACTTCATCGATGCCATCACGAAACCCTAATCTGAATCAAGACTCTGATACCATTTGGTACACGCAATAGAAAAACAACGATAGAGTTAAGCAAGATCGAACCAACGGGGACACGAGATTTTAACGTGGAAAATCCTACCAACAAGGAAGAGAAAAAACCACAGGCACCAGCCAGCAATACTTCACTATTTCGGCTGAGGTTACAAACACACCGGGATTTATATTATGTGGCTTATCCCAAATGGCGGCTTACACGAGGTAGATAAAGGCGGTCTGGACCTAACTAGGTTTGTAACGGTGAATCCAACTCCAACGGGCTTCCATGACACTGCGCTCTACTCGTTAGAAGTTCTGCCTTTTATCAACATAAGTGAATTTGGATCATCCAAAAATAACATAGGGATGCAACCTAGCATATGCGCTCTTGTGTCTAATGTAATTTATTTTTTCCTGTTGCAACGCATGAGCATATTTACTAGTAAATATAACACATACAAAAAAATTAAATGGATAGGAGTTTTTCTCCTTTCATTAATTAAGATAAGAGAGTACCAAGAGACACAGTTCACAATCATTATAGGAGGCCACCTCAAAGACAACAAACAAACACAAAAATCTACTCTCGTGGAATTAGCCTACCGAAATTCTTAGTGCCAGCTAGAAGCCACAAGCAAATCTACCCCTTGATCCTAGGAATGATGATACCAGAAGTGTACTGTGTGTTCTTAAAATCTCAGGCATTTGTATCATTCCAAATATGCACGAGAAGAGAATCATATGAGAAGCGAGGACCTTCTGATTATTCTTGGACACATCAAGAAGCAAAGTCCACCGGTCCATGATGGAGTTCATGGTAGCCCATAACATATGGAGACCAGGCAATGAAGGATGGAAGTCCAAACGCAGGTAGTGAGATGACATTTGAAAAAGAGGTGATTAATCTTGCAAAGCCTGAAAAAGTCGTAATTAGTCCAATCTCGTATTTTCAGGTGATCCCTATCATTTAGGTAGAGCCAAAAGAGAAAATATCATGTCAAGTATAATAAGCATCTAGCAAGGGATGAAAACATAAACTTGCCGATAGCTCTGAATGGTGAACTTTTTGTAGGAATCCAGAACCAACCAATGGTTGTCAACTTGTGATATTGTTGGGGCCAACTTAGATGTGGAAAAATACGTGTTGTTTGATCCTCCATTTTTTCTTCCGGAGCTACGGCCTAGGGGCGCAGTTTATGGTGGCTGCAATGGACCTTGCCTCTACAGGCCCCGCTAGAACTAGGGATGGCAATGGGGCGGGTTTGGATGGGTTGATCTGATCCAAATCCATGCCCATATCCATGATCTTCTTCTTTGCCCTCCCATGAAAGTATCCATGGGTCACAGGTGCTACCCATGCCTATACATGTTGGATATCCATCTATCTGTGGATATCCAAATCGATGATGCATCAAAAGACCGTCCATAACAATGTGGACGTGGAAACATCAACAATCAAAACAAAAGGTCACATAACGCAAAACACCATCCACAATAATGTGTTAGTCCTTAGTAGGTATAGAATTAAGCCAATGGGTTGGTTTATTTCAATTAATTATACTTAGGATTTAAGCCATATAAATTACATGTGTCACATACATGTGGGCCATTATTTTTAAATGCACATCCAACGGGTATCCATGGAGCCAGATTTGGATCCATGCCCAACCCGGGATATCCACCCGCGAAAATCCATGGGTATAAGATGCCCTCCAAACCCTTACCCACCGGGTTGGATATCCATGGATATTCAGATCGGTGGATAATATTGCCATCCCTAGCTAGAACCATTGCGCCCCAAGAGGAAAAGGCCACCCTTCCGCCATTGCAGAGGCCAGCAGCGTGTGGTAGTAGCGCTCGGATTCAGTCGGGGAGTAGCTAGGTCAGGTGGATGGGTCGCCTCCTAGATTTCTTGACCCAAGTGACATGGAGGCTAGTCAAGATAAAAAAAATTGCATGCCCACGGAAATCCCATTGATCATCTAGAATCAGTGAATGCAACCTTAGAGCGATTTTGATCATGGAGTTGATTATTGAGAAGATTAAGGCCTACTAGGTCTATAGAGCGATGGTCTTCTCATTACTGATGTCTCCCATTCACCAAATCCTATTTTTTTCTCCCATTTTCCCAGTGTTTTTGCCTCATCTCTCTAGGCCAGCTAACAATTCAATTGTTTCTTGAGATAAAAGTGTGTCGCCCATTAGAACTTGTTGCTACTAGTGTGAGTAAGAACATTGAGCTACCAGCTGTGTCTATATATATATGCGCACACACGGGAACTTTTTCTTGAGCTATGTGGGTGTGCATGTACTGTTTCACATTGATAACATGCCAGAAATGAAATGGTAATTAAAGATATGCTACTTTCAACTTGGGTCTGTTCCCGGCAGCATCCCTACCCCCGCGTCGCCAACCTGAGGTGACACAGGGGCAACCGTACAATCGTCTTAGGGCCTCCAACTTGTCCCATCGCCCCTCGTCGTCAGCGGCAGAGATCCTGCTGGGCAAAGCCCGAGCGGTGATGGCGGCGGCGGGGACCTCTCTCGCACGTGGCGGTGGCGTTCCTCACTGTGGAAGCGGCGCGTATCTCGGCGAAGACTCGGCGGAAAAGAGTGGCGGAATCCCGCTAACCTCGGCGTCCTAGGCTTGGTCCTGGCCCCGTGACTACAAGGAGCTGGTGTAGTGCTGCCGACGTTCGCCAGGTAGCGGTGGGATGGATTCTCACCGTCCAGCCCATGTTCGGTGGAGGTGAGATGATGGTCGGCACCTCCTGCTCCACAAGTTCCATGGTTCTGGTTTGCCTCTTTACGACGGTGTGGCCAAAAGGTGGCTCCTTATTGTTCTTGTACAATGGTCGTTGGGTTTGATGGCATGGGCCGAGGATAAATCCCCGTGCGAAGCTGACGATGGAGACGTCTGTGGGTGCCGTCTCCCTTGGAATCTTTGTCATGGTTCTGCATATTCTTCCCCGCCTCAACTACCAAGGGAATCCCTCTATATGGTTCGGATCGGGCGTCAGCGGCTTAGTTGCACCGTTCCCTCCTTGGGGCATCGCCTAGGTGGTTCGTGGAGTCCTCGATGCGCTAGTTGGAGCCGGTATTGGCCACCGCCAAGAGCGTGGGCTTCCGGAGCGCTATGTATGTTGCCAGTTGCGCTTCTTCGCTGACCCCTCCTTCGGTCTGGTTTGGCCCCACTGTTCTCTCACGGACTCTTAGGTGCATATGGGTGGGCAGTGCGTTGACTTGTGCATTCTTAAAGTTGGAGTCGATCTCTTGAAGTTCCATTCTTTGGTCGACGATGTCGGGGGGAATGACACGGGGGGGCTCAAATACATGGGAAGAGTACATAGAAGAACCCAACATAATAGTGTGGCTGAATGGCGGTAGATGGTTGTAATCTTCATGTGTTGTGTCCCCCATGATCCAGCTGCACCAGCACCCGGCTGCCCCCAAACTACCGACCCGCTAGGCGGCGCCTCCGCCAGCCGGTTCTCTCGACAAGGAAGCATGGGCTAAAGTGCGACAAGACAGCACCCATGATGTCAACTACGCTCATGTGGAGGAATATGCGGTCGTAACGGAGATTTTCGGCTGTCTCCGTCGTCAAAAGTGGCCAGCCGTCTGCACGTCGTGCACTATGCATGACATCACTCAAGGAAGAAGACCATGTACCAATAGTACGCGAGCCCCAGCCGATTTCCATGCGTAGCCGCCTCCACCTGTTAGTCAGTCTGCCAGGTCCTATATAAGGTAGGCTAGGAGCCCCAGAGAGGGATCGATCGGTTCCCACTTCATCCTCTTCTTAGAAAAGAATACGGCTCAAGGAGCAACCTGTAACCAACAACATCCATAGACCCTCCTTGCATGAGTAGGGGTGTTACCTCACATGAGGGCCCTGAAACTAGGTACATCGTGTACTCACACGAATCAGTAAGATTTCATCAAGAAGATATAGCACCATAGTGGCGTGCTATTTTCGGGTCAGATACCCCCCCCCCCCCCCGCCCACCAAACTTTTGCTATGTGGCTGGAGGGTTCACTCCTTGCCATGAATAGGGTTGGCTCCTTCCCCAAGATAGATAGAAGTCAAGCCCACTACGTGGTGCGAACTCCTAAAGAAGAGACTGAACTTACTTACTTTCTTTCTTGATTCTAATCTTATTATTCGAAAAGCTTTGATTATTTTATTGGGCTTTGTATTATGATTATGAATAAGAACTAGAGGCGGCTTGTCCCCAATCCCGTGCGAGCACCGTCTCCACTAGTTTGCCGCTTAGTTAAACTTCATCGCTAGCTCGACGGTGTTGTCGTGCACTTTCCCGCGGCAGTAGAGACATGTCCTACAAGCTCGGTGTGTCACCCCTCTTCTTCTATGAAATATGATGCACCTCCTGGAGTGCCTCGATGGCGGGATATAGTGCAAGGCATGTCCTTCTCGTGTAACCTTTTAGCGTTCTTCGGCCATCTTGACCTCTTCTTCTATGAAATATGATGCACCTCCTGGAGTGTATCCTTAAAAAATAAGAAGCCATTGTTTTATTTTGTATTCCGGTTCAGTGGACTTGAGTGTTTATCGAGTCACTGTCGGTATTGCATTCAACACATCTAAGATTTTTCTCAGATATTATGCAATACAAAGAAGAGGAACCTTGGCACAACGGTAAATTTTCTTCCTTGTGACCAGGAGGTCACGGGTTCAAGTCCTGGAAAGAGCCTCTTGCGGAAGAATGCTGCTATGTGTCTGGCGATGGTTGTCTGATTCTTGCACGACAACATCAGTCAATCTTCTGATTGCATGCAATGCATTGTTAAACACCCGTCGGTCATACGATTCTGACGTTGAACGGGAATCGTACACATAACGTCGTACATGAAACGGTTTCGCTTGCAGAAATGCTGCATTCCATAGACCCAAAGTGCTCGGACACTTTTCTGGACAAGGCGCAAAGGGGAGCTGCTGCACCGCGCTGCCCTTTTATTATGCAATACAAAAAGAATAAATCATCTTAATTATTATACCAGTCAACAAAAATACAAAACTTGCTTCACTACAATCCGTGCTTGATGAAATTGTTGAAACGATCGACAAATAAATTACTCCTCGTAAAACAGAGGGAAACGAATTGCAATTGCTTAAAATAAGTACATTATAAAGTTACTCCATGAAAAGCGATGAGTAGGGTAGGGTTTTGCACAACACCATATCGGGCCGGCCTCATGTATATATATATACGTGTACAGTACAAATACAAGAGGGGTGCGTATATTACAACCTATACACATATTACTATGTTTATCTCTCTCCCTCAATCTCAACTGTGCCATGAATGTTGAGATTGCGTTTACAAGACATAAACTGAGGTAATGGCAGGGGCTTGGTGAATATGTCAGCTAGCTGATCCTTGGAGGAGATGAAGCGTATCTGAAGTAACTTCTGAGCCACCCGTTCTCTAACAAAATGAAAATCAACCTCTATGTGTTTGGTACGAGCATGAAACACTGGATTGGCAGAAAGGAACGTTGCTCCAATATTGTCACGCCAAAGTATGGGTGGCTGACACTGAGATACTCCAAGTTCACCAAGTAGAGCCTGTACCCAGATCAGTTCTGCAATAGCATTAGCGAGAGCCTTGTACTCAGACTCTGTACTGGAACGAGAAACTGTAGCCTGTTTCCTGGCACTCCAAGAAACAAGATTACCACCATAGAAGATGGCGATACCCCCCGTCGATCTTCTGTCATCAGAGCTGCCAGCCCAACCAGCATCAGAGAAAGCAGACAGAAGATAAGGATCACTATGAGAAGGTCGCAGAAGCAAGCCATTAGACAAAGTAGCTTTGACATAACGTAGTATACGTTTGACTGCCGACCAATGGGAACACCTCGGCGCATGTAAATACTGACACACTTTGTTCACCACAAAGGACAAATCAGGACGTGTCATTGTAAGGTACTGTAATCCACCAACAATACTGCGATATTTGGTGGAGTCCTCATCAGATAGAAGTGTACCAGTCGTTGCTGAAAGTCTGTCAGTAGAGGACATAGGTGTGGAAACAGGAGGACACTTGGTCATTCCAGCACGCTGTAGAAGCTCAGTTGCATATTTATTCTGACTCATCAAAAGGTTTGGACCCAACATATGAACCTCAATACCAAGAAAATAGTGAAGAGGACCAAGATCTTTGAGAGCAAAAACATTACCAAGATGATGAACTAGATGATCGGTAGCAGTCGATGAGGAACTAACCACAATAATGTCATCCACATAGACAAGGAGATAGGTAGTAGTATCTGATTGTCGTAGAATAAATAGTGATGTATCAGCAGTAGAGGCCGTAAAACCTAGAGTAGCAAGAGCAGAACTCAAGCGAGCATGCCAAGCACGAGGCGCTTGTTTCAGCCCATAGAGAGCTTTATCAAGACGACAAAGATGGCTAGTGTATGTAGGATCCTCAAAACCAGGTGGCTGATGCATGAAAACTTCCTCCTCAAGAACACCATGTAAGAAGGCATTCTGTATGTCAAGCTGACGAAGATGCCACCCCTGAGAGAGAGCCATAGATAATAAAATACGGATGGTAACAGGTTTAACAACAGGAGAGAATGTATCCTCATAGTCCAAGCCATACCGTTGTTTAAACCCTTTGGCCACGAGACGTGCCTTGTATCTCTCAGTAGAACCATCAGCTTTCTTCTTGATTTTGAAAACCCACTTGCAATCAATAATATTCACCCCAGACTTGGGAGGAACGAGCTGCCATGTACGGTTGTTCTGAAGAGCTGTAAACTCGGTCTCCATGGCAGTACGCCAATGAGGAGAGGAAAGTGCCACTCGATAATCACTTGGTTCAGTATGGAGTAGTTGAGGATCATTTGTACGTGTAGCGCTCCATGCAACGGTGCCATCTGTACGTTTCAGGGGCCGAACAACCCCTCGTTGCAGCCGAGTAACTGCACCAGGTCGAGGAGGAGGCGATGGCGATGCTGAAGCGGGCGATGAATAACCATCCGAGTCAGTGCGGCGCGGAGAAGCAGGCCCAGGCGATGGGTGCGGCTGGTAGCTGTTTGCCACACCCGGCGGAGACGCAGGCCCAGACGACGACGTGGGCAGCTGGTAGCTATGCGCCGCACCCGGCGACGGCGGGAGTGAGCTCGATGGAGATGGGCCGTTGGCGGGCGACCGGGAGCGCGAGCTGCTGGCAGCCGCACCAGGCGACGCGCAGCTGGACGTGCGCGGGCTGCTGGCAGCCGCCCCAGGCGACGCGCAGCTAGACGTGCGCGGGCTGCTGGCAGCCGCCCCAGGCGACGCACAGCTGGACGTGCGCGGGCTTGAGGCAGCAGCCCCGTCTGCATGGGATCACACCGATCCATGCACGTCGATCGCTGCATGCTCGTCAAGGAGCTCAAGGCGAGCAGCTCGACCATTACCTGCACCATGGTTAGCCAATAATGTAGGACAGTGTGCAGCATCAACAAATTGGTCAGAATGCAATGAAGTATGAGATGATGTAGGTGGTGTGGAAGGAGATGTAAGTTGAGAGAAGGGAAAAACCGTCTCATCAAACACAACATCACGAGAGATATACACTCTATTTGTAGGAATGTGTAAACATTTGTACCCCTTATGAATGGAGCTGTATCCAAGAAAAACACATTGTTTAGAGAGAAACTCGAGTTTACGATTATTGTAGGGACGAAGATGTGGCCAACAAGCACACCCAAAAATCTTTAAAAAGGTGTAGTCGGGTGTTTCACCTAGTAGACGCTCAAGGGGAGTTTGCATATGAATAACTCGTGTAGGTAATCGATTAATGAGAAAGAAATCCGTAGAGAATGCATCACTCCAAAATCGATAGGGAGCCGATGCATGTGCTAACAGAGTTAAACCCGTGTCTACTATATGACGATGTTTCCATTCAGCAGTGCCATTTTGTTGACTGGTATGTGGACAAGAGACACGGTGGGAGATACCAATATCGGAGAAGAATTTGTTTAGCTTAAGATACTCACCACCCCAGTCACTTTGAACATGAATAATTTTACGACTTAAAAGACGTTCAACATGCTGTTGGAACTGTTAGAAAATTTGGAACACATCAGATTTATGTTTAAGCAAATAAAGCCATGTAAATCGACTGTAAGGATCAATGAAGCTAACATAAAACTGGTGTCCACTAACCGATGTTTGGGCAGGACCCCAAACATCAGAATATATAATCTCAAGGGGTGCGGTAGCTACACGACTCGAGAGAGGAAATGGTAATTGATGACTCTTGCCCTGCTGACAGGCATCACAAACTGTAGCATTATTAACCGACAACGATGGAAACTCATGACGATGTAACACATGCTGAACTATAGGAGTGGCTGGATGACCTAGACGTGAGTGCCACTGATCTCGTGACACCCGTATACTGCTGAAGACTTGTTTCACGGACTCAAAGTTGAGATTATAAAGACCTCCACGAAGCCCTCCTCTAAGCAGGACCTCCTTCGTAGCCCGATCATCAACAAGAAAATAACACGGGTGAAACTCAAAGAAGACATTGTTGTCAGAGGAAAATTGTTTGACAGAGAGTAGATTACGTGTAACAGAAGGAACATGTAGAATATTTTTGAGGTGTAGTGATGTGGATGGTGTAGAAATTGTAGACTGACCAATATGTGTAATGCGCATACCCGAGCCATTGGCAGTTTGGACGTGTTCTTTGCCATGGTACTGATCCCTCATAGTTAGCTTGTTGAGATCATTGGTGAGGTGATCCGTGGCGCCGGTGTCTGGGTACCAGCTTGGATCAATCGGATAGGAGGATGTAGTCCCAGTATGTGTAGCGGTGTAGGCGGCACCGGTTCTCGGCGGCTTGAAAGCCGCAATCTGGCGCGCCATATTGCGCCAGTCGTTGCCGACGCCAAGGAACGTGCACTCAAATCGCTTAAAACAGCAGGCGGCGAGATGCCCCACCTTGGTACATAACTGGCAAACGTGGCGATTTCCACCACCTCCTCCATCGGTGGCAGGGTAGGGCGCGGCAGGTGGCGCATAGGGCGCAGGTGACGGCGCCGGCGCGCGGTTCGGGGATGATCGCGTGCGGCCCCCGCCAGCCCCGCGGCCAGCTCCAGAAGGCGATCGGGCGGAGTAGTTGGCGAGGTGGACATCCGCACGAAGTTCAGCACGGCGATTTTCAGCACGCTGCTCCGCGTTCAACAGCTGCGAGTAGACATCACGGACTGGCATGGGGTCCGTGACTGGACGCGCGCCAACGCGATCGGCGAGGGCGTCGTAGTCGCTATCAAGGCCGGCGAGGAGGTAGGAGTTGAACTCCTCTGGGCGAAGCGGCTGTCCGACGGAGGCCATCGTGTCGGCGAGGGCCTTGACCTCGTTGAAGTATACGGTGGCCGTCTTGTCCAGTTTCTTGCACCGCGAGAGAGCAGTGCGGAGCTGCATGATGCGTGACGTCGAGGGAGTGGCGTAGCTCGCCTCCAGTGTGGTCCATGCCTCCTGTGACGTTGCGTCGAGCATCACCATCCCGATCACCCCCTCTCCGTGAGATGAGACAATGGCAGACAAGATCGCCTGATCCTGCTGATGCCAGGCGCCATACTGCGTGTTGGGGATGGTGGCCGGGTCTGTGCCCGCCGGGTTCTTGATCTCAGCACTTGGACATGGGAGAGTCCCATCAACAAAACCATAGGTGAGATTGCTTCGGAGAAGAGGGACGATCTGAGTGCGCCAGTGGAGGTAGTTGTCGGCGTTGAGGCGTATGGTGATGGAGCTATGGATGGCGATGGGCGTAGTAGGAATCCGGGAGGCCATCGTGACGTGCCCTGCGCTCGAATCACCGGAGAGCATGGAGGTGGCGCGGCTCGTGCCGGATGACATGGTGTCGGTAGGGTAGGGGGGGAGTGTAGGGCTGCGGCCGGAGTAGGGATCGGCAGCGGCACTTGTTAGAAAGCGGCGGCGACAGCGGTAGGCGGCGGCGGCGGGTATGCGGAAGCGGAGCCCCTAGGCGGCTCTGATACCACGAAAAACGATGAGTAGGGTAGGGTTTTGCACAGCACCATATCGGGCCGGCCTCATGTATATATATATATACGTGTACAGTACAAATACAAGAGGGGTGCGTATATTACAACCTATACACATATTACTATGTTTATCACTCCATACAAATCCAGTGCCTCGTCCCACTGATGATGTTTCACGCAGCTAACATGGCAAAATGGATTGACCGAAGACATGCGCTAGAATAGAGCAGATTTTGCCCCTTACAGTCCGACGCCAAGAAGCAACCTTCCTGCGAGCCGGAGGCCGCCGGCGAGCAGCCCACGACCCTCAAGTAGCATCCGGCCGCCGCCGTGGTAACCGTCCTCGCCGCCTGACTCCAGCCCCGGTACGTACCCCGGAGCCGCCACCGGTGGCATCGCCGTGAGAAGGAGACGGCGCGCGTCCACGGTGGGCAGCACGACGGCGAGGCATCCGGTGAGGAGAAGGGCGAGAAGGCAGGTGGTGGCCAGTCTCTTGGACAGGACGAACGCAGCAGCCATTTTGATTCTTCTGTGTCCCGTGGGTACGGCTAGTTTTTTTCTTTACTATTAAATAGGAGTCGGTCGTAAGTTGGTCCGCGGTCATCCTATGATCTGCCCATGCATTTTTCTACTTTCATCCTTTCATTTTTGCAAACTTAACCCGCAGCGCAAAGAAGAGAATAGACACTCGTACCTCTTCGTTTCTGACCAAGACTCATGCGTACGACTTAGGTTCCACATAGCTCACCGTCGCTGCCCCTCATCTCCAACCGTGAAGCTCGCCGTCGCCGCCCCTCATCTCCACCGTATAAGCTCGCCGGAGCCTCCTCTCGTATGTACTGCAGGTGCAACACCGCGCCAAAATCTCGAACATCTCGCACACCGCGTCGATTCGTCGAGATCTCCCGCGCCGGATCTCCAACATCTCGCACACAACGCCAAGATCTTCCCAGCCAGTTCGACCTCGTGCAGCTCTCCTCCCGGCTGATCACACCGATTTCTACCTAGACGTCGCTGATCTGCCCATGCGCTGCCGCCACACCACGCCACTTTGATCCGCCGCCGCCACCGCCACCGCCATTGAAGGAGGGGACGGCCGTTAGCATCTTCGCACAGCCACGTCGCCACCAAACTCGGCTTCCATAGGTAATACGCTTATGTCCGCCCCTCGGGCGCCCCCTCCTTAGATCTTGCTTGTATTGGTACGAAATCACCCGATTGATTGATTTGAGCCTGTAAGCACCTGGGTATGTATTCTATGGAGCTCCTACCTCACGGTCTTTCGTCTTTATTGATTCTTGTGCAGGAATGGCGAACTGACCAAAACAATCGACGGTTTGTAAAGGAATTCATGGGGAAATATAAGCAAAGAAAGTTGTTATGAGGTCAATAATGCTTCTATATGTACGTAATGCTTTTCTCTTAACCCCATTATTATTAGCACACGTGTGCAGACTGAATGGTAATAGAACACTGCTATGCATACGCCGGAAGTATCTCGTCTGATTCCCGTCCCACGCAAACTGAAGTCCTCTGATGGCATGCAGGAGTAACCCTCGTCCGATGGATACCCTGTGTCATACGGGAATCAGACATAGTGGTGGAATCGTACGTGGAGCACTTTCGATGGTAGTATTAGTTCTGGCAGACGATTGTGATGGAGAGATATCATAACTTTGCTTTGAGTTGTCGGCATTTTGGAGTTAGAGTTAAATTTTTGTCAGAGTTGATGCATTTTAAAGGGAGAGTGTGGTGCTTTGACTAATTAGATGTGCCAATTAAATATTGTTTAGCCCTTTCACTGCTGTACATATATACTTGGCTGTAATAATTACAGATGTTTTAATCTGTAATCAATTGCTCCTGCAATTCTTCGGTTTGTGTATACCGTGCTTTCTTCACGGAATGTAAGGTATGTACACTTCTAGGTTTAAGCTGGAACAACTCTATATTTTATTCACAATGAGTGTACATAATATCTCTATATATTTCCTTACCAGGAAAGCATATTGATTAGTCTGAACCCTGCACTTTTTGCTCTCATCATGCTGTTTAATCTTGCTTTGTCGAAACATTGTTACACATAGTTTGTGCTGCTTTAGTTAATTTACAATCTCATTTATCACAAAATGGGATGTTATCTACCGAAACAACAGTCGTGCTGACACATATGCAGAAGCTGACAACAAGGAATATATATACCACATTCAGGATATAGTTTAGCGCATGGGATGTTAGCCCAGTAGTGGAAACAGGGGCACTAGTCCCGGTTGGTAAGACCCATTTCTCCGGGTTGTGCAACTGGGATGGGCCAGCCGGGACGAATGCCCCTCCCCCATTGGTTCCGGTTGTGCCAGGACCTGGGACAAATGGGGCGTACCACGTGGCGAACCTGGCCAGGGCTATTAGTCCCGGTTCTTAACACGAACCGGGATGCATGCCCCTTCTGTCGCGGCAGATTTTTTATGCTTTTGTGTTTATTATTTTCCTTTTTATGTTTTGCGATCCCCAGACCTCCCGGTGGACCCTCCCCGGATCCCAGGAGAAGAGATTAGCCCGGTGGCCCTTCCCCGGACCTCCCGAATCCCACGAGAAGAGAGGAGACTCGGTGGCCCCTCCCCGGAGCTCCCGGATCCCACGAGTGAATACGTAATACATATATATAGCAAAAGAAGGAACACTTATATTACAGAAGCAAAGTATATCGAGCACATTACATGACCGATGGAATGAATTACAAAATCGAATTCAGTTCCAACTGGGGCTATAGTACTCTCCATTTACATTTAGGACCTCTGCATCTAAGAAGCCCGCAATTTCCTCCTGAATTGCTCGTATGCGGTCCCTTGGTAGAAGACCGTTCCGGAGCCGTTCGATCTAATATAAAGAAGAGTGGTCAATATATATTAATGAAAGTAAGTAACTAAAATAGATGGTAATAAGAAGAATTGACGACTAACGTACATGTAGCTGCTGTAAATTTCTGTCCTTGGGACATGTCATCTGACGAATGAACTCGCAAACGTAGTATCCACACAAGTGATTTTCGTCTCCTTGTTGCAAGCACTTTACGAGAAATGGTTTCAATCAAAATAATAATCAACCAGCCATGATAATGGTATCGACACTAGAATAAAGGAGATGCGCGCGGATCTAGATAGTACTTACTTGCACAACATCAAATGTAAGTTTTGATTTCCATTCACCGGGAGACTTTTTTGTGAACTTATTCCAAACGCTACCCGAGAAAAAAAAGAATAAAAAGAGTTAGTAATTACTTGATATCCGAAAACGAAACAAAGTAGTCGATATAGTGCCATATATAAAGACTGAAATTAATAAAGATTGAAATTACCGCTGGATCATTTTCTGCATGTCCGCCCACATCGCTAGGGCTTTACGTTTTGGGTCCATTACCATTACTTTTCCTTTGTCAACTTGGAAGATTAGCAGAATATAGTGGAAGTTGCGCACGCAGAACTCATCAATTATACAGTGAACATCGAGTAAGGAAAACAGAATGTGTACAACACAGTAACACTAACCCGAAGTTGTAAGGAAATATTATTTCCCGTCGGTGTTGGTGAAACATTATTGCCCTTAGAATATTATTTTCTGTATCCTTGGCAGATAGCTCAAGAGTCTTTGCATTAACAAAATGTGGATCAATGAACCCAATATCATAGATTCCACCTCTTTTGCATTCGAGAATCTTCATTCTGCAATTATAATATACTAGCAAAAATGCCCGTGCGTTGCTACGGATTGATTTTTATGGAATATATTTTGTTCATGCTCTTATTCTATAGGATTAAAACAGTGTTTTGTTTTCATGCCTATCGACCATTTCTAGTACCACTTTCTTCGGAGTACAGGCTTAGGTAGGGGGTGGGAGGGGGAAGCTATCGATACCACTGTATCAGAGGCTTGGGGGCATCCGGAACCGAGGGCAGACACAATGGTCATGCTCAAGTAACACGGGCAGAGCCGAGTCGAGTGCAACGTGGATGATCGAGCAGAGAGAACTACCAGGAGACGTGGGAGCCTATTCTGGAGGTTGAAGCGATGTCGGGTGTCCTCTTGTGGGGGCGCTGCAGGGACAACATTGCCCTGGGAGGTAGGGCCATGCGGGCTGTCGGCCAGTGGGGGCTCCACATGGGTTTTAGACACAAATTTCTTGCTTGAATATGTTTTGATTAAAGGAAAGGAAGATCAATCAAACAAAATCACGGGTCAATAGAAAATAAAGATACACCAATGACCTCTGGGTTGTGTGCAAGTGTTCCATGAACGCAACAGCTGCTAGCTGCCGCTGATAGGCTAGCCGTGACACAACAGTATGATGCAATGAAACCTAACACACTGTTCAGAACCAAATGGTGCATGTAGAAAAGTAAAATAATGTCCCGTCCCGCCTTACTGTTCGTCGAGGCCGAGACGATTCAATGGAATGAGACGCGAAACAGCTCGAGTGCACAGCTGTAATATTTTGTGGTCAAACTCCATCGACTTTGACCAGGAACGCGAGCGCCGGGAGATCATCATCGATATCAAAACAACGACACTGGCCATAGCGGCTTCTTTCTCGGCTGGCCTATGTGGCCCCCATGAGATCGTCAACAAAATCAAGGGTTGACCTCTAGATTTATGTGTCGTGGGATAATCACGGCAGACGTTACCGGGGGTAACTGATCTTGGGGCAAGACGACACAGGCGTTTGGGAGAGGGTTTAGCCCAGAGGAAAACATGGTGCAATTCGATCTGGTAGCCGGCAATCAAAGTCGCCGAGTCTCCGATCTTGATATAACAACTCAACTCTGGGATTACACTAGATGCTCGATATCAAGCGATATTGCTAGGGTTCTTAGATCTCTGCCTAAACTAGACCTGGGGGTCGGTTTATAAAGCACCCGTACCCCCTGTCTTATTCTCCAAGGCGCATCCTGGATCCTACCCGGACACGGCGCACAAACCCTAACTTTCTTCTACCATAACCCACAATCCGGGTTACTGGGCCTACAAGCTTGGGCCTTCACAGGTTTCCTTATCCTTAGCCGGATCCTGCACAGCGTCCTTTGGGCCGGGTTACTCCTTGGAGTTTGGCCTACCGGGTTATCATCCCCCCATCAGTAGTCCCCAGAATAGCCTGGGCTTCATGGATCCTCCTTGAAGCGCTCGCTATTCCCTGCAAAGATATCAAACACACATGCATATGGAGGCCGGGTTAAGACGCTTTAATATTCAGCTAGGCCTTACTCCATGGTGGCCATGTAGTAACCCGGGTTTTTCCTCCAAACACTTTGGTTTAATTTTCCAGGTCCAAACCCTAGTAAAAATGCCAAGATCCCTATACTCGATAATCGATCCTGATATCACGGGGTAGATCTCCTTCTTTCTTTTATCCAAATGCCTTGCTCAATATTTGGCGCATATCTCGTAGAATCCACGTGGATAACCATCACCCCACGATTTCCGGCTTCTGGCCGTTGAGAGAGACCCACCCTTACCTTATAAATAGCACTCAAAGGGTAACCCTAAACCCATCACTACGCCTCAGCTTCCCCTTTCCTTCCTTGCTCCTTACATCCTCGCGGCACCACCGCAAGAAGCTCGTGCTTGTCATCGAAGCAAGATCGCCGCCGGCCGCGCTAGACTCCAATCTCTCCAGTAAGCCTCTCGCAGCCGTTTAATTTAGCCCCGCAATTTTTCAATCCATCCAAGATCGAATCTAGGTCAACCCGTGAATCATTTTTCCGATTGCATCAAATTAGATCGACTCGATGCTTGCCAACTCCTTTAACCACCTTCTAGATAGTTACAACTCATCCTTCTACCATTACTAATCACCAAATCTCCTGTAAAATCGCTCGTAAACTTTCCCATCTAGATCCATACCTCCTTGATTTTCCGCTCATTGCGTTAACACCCGGAAAACCCTCCTTTTCCAGCTATTTTGCTTGCAGTAGGCACATGGGCAACCACCCATCCTCCCCAAATGCTTTTCCATACGTAAGTGACCAATAATCTCCACAATTGTACTTGACACCCGGATACCTTGTAATCTCTTCTTCATAGCGTGATACCCGGATAATTTTTAGCTTCATACTTTCTTGATATCTTATACTCGGATAATCCAACACTCCCGAGTCTTATTTCCTATGCCTCTTTTTCTTGTGTTTTGCAGGTTGATCCCATGGCTCCCAAACGACAAGGAAAACAGCCGACTCAGGCGAGGACTACCCAAACCATATCTGCCAACTGGGGGCGTTCCACAGCTACGAAGGCCAAGTTGGACGAGCTAGCCGAATTAGGAATTCTCCCTTCTCAGAAGGACATTCACTGGAGGGCGCCGGGCAACGAGACCCGGCCCACACCTGCTGATAACGAGGTAATCTGCTTCGTAGAGCACGTGACCCGGGGATTCCGTCCTCCGGGTCACCCTTTCTTCAGGGAGGTCTTAAGCCATTATGGCCTCCGGGTATTCGACATAGGGCCTAACTCTATGTTGAATATTACCCACTTCATCGTTCTATCCGAGTCGTACTTGTGCATACCGCCAAGTCTGACTCTCTTCATCGAACTATCCCAGTGTAAGCCGTGCCGCGAAAGTGGTGACGGAGCACTTCTTACTTGCGGCGGGGTATCGATCCAACGCCGCAAGAATTCACCGATGCCAACTCTCAATTTAAATTCCCACGTCAAACATTGGCAGCTGTCTTTCTTTTACTGCCACGATACCTCCCCAGACGGCGAAAAGAAACTGCCGGGTTACTCGGAAAAACTCCTCGAACCTTCCGAGTCTTTCAATGCCTTTGCACCAGACTCAGACAGGGAGGCGATCCTTCCCTTATTAGCCAAGATAGCCATCCTCTCAGCCCAAGGCCTCCTCGGGCTAAATTTAGTAAAAACATGGGTTGATTTTCAGATCCAACCCAACTCCATCCGCACCAAATTGATGTGCGAGTATTCGGGGCACACCACAGATGCACTCAGATACTCCACCAAGAGCTTTGCGACCGGCGATACCAACAAGACAATCAAGGGCTTCTTAACAGAGAAGCTGGAGGTGATAAAGGGCATCACCGGGTTACCCCCGTTTACTCGGGAGAACCCGGCTCCAGCGGTAATACCCGATATTCATAACTTATTTCCACATTTTGACTTGATACAGCTTCTAACCCTTAGTCTCATTCTTTTGTCTTAGGCTGATGACCCTTTCTGGAGAGTTGAACCCTCCCCCCCTTCCAGAGACCCGGAAGAAGAGGACGAGCCGGCTGATGATAGTGAAGGTATTTGCACAGAATTTGTATATCTTTACTTGTATTATTTTCCTCCCATTTACCTTTTTTCCAACGAACACACACCCGGTTCGCAGGGCTGGAGGACGAAGGTGAGACCAACGAGGATGACCCGGAGGCAACCGAGTCTGACCAAGAGGCAACAGTTGGAGGCAAGAGGAAGGCCAGGGGGCAGTGTCCAAGGTTCCTTTTTCCTCATTATCCTCTGAACCTTACTCCTTTGACGCCATGCGACGACTTAACCATCAATTATCAAATTCGTCGTGCTTGAAGGATTCTTTCCCAGCCAAACGCAGAGTAACTTGGAGCTCCCCGGGTGAAGATCCCCTTAACCCGGGCATCTCTACCCCCTCGGTCCCTCGTGCCAGCGCTCCTCCGTCTCGTCCTTCCGACTCTCCTCAACGCCACCCTTCTCCTAACCATCCACGTGCCGGGCAATTCCGGGTTCCATTAGTGGTCCCTGTGACGACCTCATCTGCTTCCAGTGGCGAGCTCCCGCCGGACTACACCGTGAATGTCGGGTAAGTTTTTGCTACATGATTTCCTTTTACGTCTGACAAATTTCCACTCAAGCCACCGTCATCACTAATAACTGCCTTTTCTCATCTTTCTTTCAGCACTCAAGTCACCGTCAGTGACCCGGAAAACGTAGAAACAGATAACCATCGGGTGGAGAAGCCGACTGATAACGCAGACGCCGCGACTGGCGGTGATACGGCGAATAACCAGGAACAAGGCCCTCTGAAGAATCCGCTTCCCCGAGCCGCCGGATCTCCTTCCTCATCGGAACCAGTAGACGAGGAGATCGAGGTTTTAGATACAAGGATGGGTTCTCCCAACCCGGGTACTCAAACTGTCCGGGTCTCGACTCCAAGGGCGGGGAGAGCCCCCCCACCAGGCGACCAAGCTGCCGGCTCTTCCGGTACTCGATCCGAGGAACTGACGTTTGCCCAGATGCTGGAAACCCTGCGCACTTTGAGGGCTAATGAAGAAAACATCTTGGGGGCTTTAATAGCCAAACACGAGGTAAATCCGACTAATGTTGCTTGTGCCCTTGTCCAGTCCCCAAGTTCCGAGTGAATTGATTCATAATTTGCTTGGGACTTTATTATACAAGCGACTGACAACTTGCTCCTCTACCCGACTGATCCTTGTTTGCATGCATGCAGTCTTTCGTGACTCAATCTGAGGAGAAACTGGTAGACGCCACCAAGCTCATCGAAAAGGAGGTAGCTTTGCGTGAAGCAGCCGAAGCTGAGGCCAGGAGGAATAGGCTGATAATGAGGAAATATAGGAAAAGGGCTCACAAAGCAGAAGATGATCTAACAAGCCTTTCTGTCCAAATATCAGACACATATCGTGCTTTACTTGGTACGTTTCCTCCTCCGGGTTTATCCTTTTAATAGATAGCAAGAGTTTTCCCGACTTACGTTTCCATTTTTTCAGGCTCGGACGAAACCATGCCGGAAGAGGATGACATTGCCAAGCTGAAGACCATGAAGAGCGTTATCCGGCAGCTATGTGCCGGAACCAAATGGATCCTGCAGGAATTACGGTGGCCGGGTAAAGGACATGTTGATCTGCAGAGGATGTTGGATGCCTTCTCCACTATTCCTGAGTGGATTTGGCACTGGAAAGGCTCGTCTTGCCGGGTTGGAGTGACCCGGGGGCTTGCACTCGCCAAGGCTTATTTCCCCAAGCTCGAGCTAGCGAAGCCTATGGGCGGCTTCCCAGAGTTCAAGCTTGATGGGTCCAAGTTCTCGGTGAAGGATTTTCAGGCCGTCCAGAAGGAGGTCCGTTACCCGGCCAGCGTGATCGCTGACGAACTGGATGTTAATATCCTTGTTCCAGCATATGATGCTGCTGGTGAAGCAATTAAGTCGGATCTTCCCGAGCCGTATGATATGCCGGCTCGGTGGAAGGAGGAAGCTGCTGCGTTGAGGGCGGAGGCTGCCAAGAAGCAAGCTGAAGCCGGCTCTGCCCCCGCTACCTCAACACCGGTCGTCCCACCTCCTGCACGGGCTGGTACCGCTGATCCGGGTGCTGCTGCTACTACCAATGATGGCAAGGGCAAGGCCAAGATGAACGCCGAGTGACATCTGATTTCTAATGCCTCTTCTTATGCACTGGTTGGTCAACATGCTGCTTAAACAGTTATATTTTGGGTGGTGCGCCTGTGCACCTTTGATATCTTTGCACCGGGATTTTGTAATGCACGCTAAGGTCTTGATATACTCTATGCCTCTGCCGGCCTTTTTAAATTTATCCATTATTGAGCTCATCTGTTCTCGATATCCGGCTTTCTTTATTGTTCCTTTTGTGAAAACTCGATTTCCGGGTCTCATGGGTATTGACAAGCGGATTTGCTTCCAAGTCCCAAGTCCCCAAGACTCGGATACTTGGGTTTTTGGAATCCTACAAGTAAGCAATTTTTTCTCTTTTCAAGATTTCAAGTCACCCGGACCCGGATCTCCAAGTCTAGGGCACTTGATCTTGAAAGGGGAACGAACTGCCAACTGCTAAACTCACAAAGATCCCTGAGTTGTTTCACATAAGTTTTGAAGTTATGCTTAATAGTCGTTGAGCTTCTAGCTGTTTAGCCTTGTACTCTGCATAACTTGTGGTTTAGATGACCCTTTTGACTATCTTGTACTATAAGCCGGCTTTCGCGTGAATACCATGTTGTTACATCTATACGAAAACGTAGTCAGTCAAGCCCTGTCGGGTTCATGACTGACTGTAATCGTAAGCGAACAAATCATGCCACTTTA
Source organism: Alopecurus myosuroides (assembly GCA_028641055.1). Lineage (NCBI taxonomy): Eukaryota > Viridiplantae > Streptophyta > Magnoliopsida > Poales > Poaceae > Alopecurus > Alopecurus myosuroides. Next base: position 267,381,131 of record CM054057.1, on the reverse strand, counting down.
ATGCGAGTCACATCGAGCTTAAGTAAGAATAGCCAAGAAATTTGGACTTCTTTGTCCGGTTATAAGATTGCAGCCGTACTCGTTTGCAAGTAATCGGCCCTTATAACTCATAGGCATCATGGCCGGGTCTTTGAGTTTGTAACTGTGCTATTCAAGCGACCAGCCCCCAAGACCTAGATATACGCATCATACTGAGAGTACATAACCTGATAATAACCACCTCTTTTCTTGATAATCACCTCTTTACTTGATATGAAAAATCTAGGCCAGCAAGCCGCCTCATTAAAAACCCGTCCAGTCCCCAAGGGTACCCTGGATAGGAAAAGAGTACGTCTGAAAACCTGCTGCCTATTACATCGTTCAATTCCATATGCCAATACAATTTTTGCTAAGTATAATATGGACGTAGCTGAGCCACGTTCCACGGTCTGTCTCTCTCTTGCATAGATGAAGTGGTGTGAGCAGTGTCATTAACTGTGGTCGATTCTTCCCTTGCATCTATCAAGTAATATGACCCATTATGCAAACTCCGGCTTATGATAAACGGTCCTTCCCAGGGTGGTGATAACTTGTGCTTTCCTTCGTTCGACTGTACCAGGCGCAAAACCAGGTCTCCTTCCTGGAAGACCCGGGTTTTCACGTGCCGGCTATGATACCTTCGTAAATCCTGCTGATATATGGCTGATCTTTCCAGGGCTTGTTCCCTTTGCTCTTCTAACATATCCACGGCGTCTTGCCGGGTCTTTTCATTGTCCACTTCGACGTATGCTGATACTCGTGGTGAATCATGAATAATATCACTCGGTAGTACTGCCTCCGCGCCATAAACCATGAAGAAGAGTGTCATCTGAGTAGATCTATTAGGCGTAGTATTGATGCCCCAAACCACAGAAGGGAGTTCTTCGACCCATGCGCCAGCTGCCCTGATACAGGGGACTCGTAATCGTGGTTTTAACCCGCGAAGCAATTCTTGATTTGCCCTCTCCACTTGTCCGTTGGCCTGCGGATGAGCCACTGACGCGACGTCAAGTCGGATTCCATTGTTGCCACAGAACTTCTCCATCTCACCAAGGGACATGTTGGTTCCATTGTCGGTAATTATGCTGTGGGGATACCCGAACCGGTAGATAATCCTCTTCAGGAACTTGACTGCTGTGGCTGATTCGCAATTAGTAACTGGCATAACCTCAACCCACTTGGTAAACTTATCAATAGCCACCAAAAGATGTGTCTTCTTGCATGGTGACATATGAAAGGGGCCAACCATGTCCATACCCCATACAGCGAACGGCCAAGTTAACGGGATGGTCCGTAACTCCATAGCCGGCACATGGGTTTGGCTAGCGTACCTTTGACATCCGTCACACCTTGCTACCAATCGCTCCGCATCTGCTAGAGCCGTGAGCCAGAAAAATCCGTGTCGATAAGCTTTAGCCACGAGAGATCTTGTGGATGCGTGATGTCCACAGTCGCCTTCATGTATTTCCTTGAGAATCTGTCGGCCTTCTTCTGGCGCTACGCAGCGCAAAAAGACCCCTGCTACGCTTCTCTTATATAGTTCCGCGTTGATGATAGAATATCCCTTTGCTCGCCTCAAAATTTGCCTTGCTAATACCTCCTGCTGTGGTAGCTCGCCCCGCGACAGGTAGGCCAAAAACGGTTCTGTCCATTCGGGAACAGTACGTACGGTAGCCACAAGTCCTGAATCCGGGTCTTGATTTGCCAATTCCTCCTCTGACTCGGTTTTAACTGATGGTCGCCATAATTCATCCAGGAAAACGTTAGGTGGAACCGGCTCTCTGCGCGAGCCGAGTCTAGCGAGCGCGTCGGCTGCCTCATTCTTTCTTCTGTCTATATGCTCCACCTCATACCCGGAAAAACATCCTGCAACCCTATCAACTTCCCTGCGGTATGCTGTCATAGTTGCGTCCTTTCTATCCCAAGTTCCTGATACCTGCTGTACCACAAGGTCCGAATCTCCGAAGCACCGTATCCTCTTGACGTTCATCTCCTTAGCTGCCCTTAGACCGTGCAATAGGGCCTCATACTCGGCCACGTTGTTGGAACAGTCGAAGTGGATTTGTAGTACGTAACTTAGTTTATCTCCTTTGGGTGACGTTAGCACCACCCCAGCTCCTGATCCCTCGTATTGCTTAGATCCATCGAAGTGCATGATCCATGATTCGGAATTTGGAACCGTTGTAGTTATGCCTGTATGTGTCCAGTCGTTAATGAAATGAATTAAAGCTTGAGATTTGATTGCTGACCTGGGTTCGTAGTTGATGTGATAATCCCCCATCTCTATCGCCCATTTGGCTATTCTTCCCGTCGCGTCCGAGTTTCTGATGATATCCGACATTGGTATTGAACTAACCACTGTTATGGGGTGTTCTTGGAAGTACGGCTTCAATTTCCGGCTAGCCATAAAGACCCCGAACACCAACTTTTGCCAATGTGGATAGCGCTGCTTTGCTTCTGATAATACCTCGCTGACGTAATAAACCGGTCTCTGAACCGGGTAACCTTTCCCATCCTCTTTGCGCTCCATAACAACTACTGCGCTGACGGCTCGGGGGCCAGCTGCCACGTATAGCAACATAGGCTCTTTAGGACCCGGCGCCGCTAGTACTGGTGCTTCAAATAACTGCTTCTTTAGTGCCTCAAACGCCTCATCCGCCTCTTGATCCCACACGAATTTATCTGATTTCCGCAAGAGCCGGTACAAGGATATTGCCTTTTCTCCGAGTCTGGATATGAATCGGCTCAAGGCTGCTACGCAGCCCGTGAGCTTTTGAACATGCTTCAAATTTTCCGGTTTTTTCAGACTCTGGATGGCCTTGATTTTATCCGGGTTTGCCTCGATTCCTCTCTCGGAAACTATAAAGCCGAGTAATTTCCCGGCTGGAACTCCGAACACGCACTTTGTCGGGTTAAGCTTCATCTGGTACCTCCTCAAGTTTTTGAACGTCTCCTTTAGATCATCGATAAACGTCTCCCCTTCCTGGTCTTGATGACCACATCATCCACATAGGCATGGACGTTGCGTCCGATTTGGTCCTCGAAGCACTTTTGAATACACCGTTGGTAAGTTGCACCGGCGTTCTTCAATCCAAACGTCACAGTTTTATAACAGAAGGCCCCAAAAGGGGTTATGAATGATGTTTTCTCCCAATCCTCCCTCTTGAGCTTAATCTGATGATACCCGGAATATGCGTCCAGGAAGCATAATAGATCGCTTCCAGCTACTGCATCTATAATCTGATCTATCCTTGGTAGCGCGAACGGATCCTTTGGGCAATGTTTGTTGAGACTCGTAAAATCAATGCACATCCTCCACTCATTGGTCTTTTTCATCACTAGAACCGGGTTTGCCAACCAATCCGGGTGAAATACTTCCATGATAAAGCCGGCTGCCAATAGCCGAGCGATCTCTTCGCCTATAGCCTTCCTTCTTTCCTCATTCATTTTCCTCAAACCCTGCTTCACGGGCCTGGACTTGGGATTCACATGCAAACTGTGCTCGGCCAGCTCTGTAGGGATACCCGGCATGTCGCTAGGTGTCCAGGCGAACACATCTGCATTTGAACGAATAAACTCCACAAGCGCTTTCTCCTGCTCTTTTCCCAAGTTAGACCCTATGGTAAACTGCTTAGTGGAATCACCTTCGACAAAATCTATCTTCTTGGTGTCTTGTGCTGCCTTGAATTTTGCTCTCTCATCCTCGGTATTCGGCTTTTTCAAGGCTGTTCTATCATCCGGATTTACTTGAGACCGGTAATATTCGAGTTCTTCCTTTCTGCATGCTTGCTCAGCCATAACCGAATCTCCTTCGTCACACTCGGCCGCTATATCCCGGTTCCCATATATGGTGATGGTCCGTTTAGGACCCGGGATCTTCAGCTGCAAATACACGTAGCACGGCCTAGCCATGAATTTGGCGTAAGCCGGTCTTCCAAACAGCGCGTGATAAGGACTGCACAATTTGACCACCTCGAACGTGAGCCACTCAACTCGATAATTATCCGTCGATTCTCCAAAAGCAACTTCCAAGGTGATCTTTCCCTCGGGGCTCGCCGAGTGACCTGGCACGATCCCATGAAAGATTGTCGAACTTTTCTGTAACTGGGACTCTTTGAGACTCATCCGTAAGAAGGTTTCCCAATAAAGGATGTTGATGCTACTTCCACCGTCCATCAGGACCCTCTTCAGTTCGTAACCATTAACCTGTGGAGCAACCACCAATGCCAAGACTCCTGGACGCTCTACTTTTTCCGGATGATCTCTTCTACTCCACGTTACCTCTTGTTCCGCCCATCTAAGGTATCCCGGTGCGGCCGACGAAACCGAGTTCGCCGCTTGCTTTAATGTCTCTTTGTTCCTGCTAGAAGTTCCTGTAGTATGCACATGATATTGTCCTTTTAAATTAGGCGTTCGTACCATACCGACGAAGATGTTGATCCGGCCGATCGTCACCATAGACCCGGACTCGAGGTGATCCGACTCTGGCCCCCAGCCGGAATCGTCCACCATCTTTTCTCCTTTGTGGTCGATGTAGATTTCGCCGACGACAAGACTCTCCATGCTCTTCCGAGCTTCTCCCGTGATGTAAACACCTTTGGACGCAGGCCCCACGGTGGGCGCCAACTGTCGTGGGATAATCACGGCAGACGTTACCGGGGGTAACTGATCTTGGGGCAAGACGACACAGGCGTTTGGGAGAGGGTTTAGCTCAGAGGAAAACATGGTGCAATTCGATCTGGTAGCCGGCAATCAAAGTCGCCGAGTCTCCGATCTTGATATAACAACTCAACTCTGGGATTACACTAGATGCTCGATATCAAGCGATATTGCTAGGGTTCTTAGATCTCTGCCTAAACTAGACCTGGGGGTCGGTTTATAAAGCACCCGTACCCCCTGGCTTATTCTCCAAGGCGCATCCTGGATCCTACCCGGACACGGCGCACAAACCCTAACTTTCTTCTACCATAACCCACAATCCGGGTTACTGGGCCTACAAGCTTGGGCCTTCACAGGTTTCCTTATCCTTAGCCGGATCCTGCACAGCGTCCTTTGGGCCGGGTTACTCCTTGGAGTTTGGCCTACCGGGTTATCATCCCCCCATCATTATGGATGCATGAAAAAGCGCCTAAAAAATATATAAAAAATGCTTAAAAAATTATTTAAGACATTGTAGAAAAGTATCGTATCAAATAGGGTAGGGAAAAATCGTTTAAGACAGTTTTTAAAAGTGCCTAAAAACATTTTTGTAAGGAACTTTTAGGTTTTTGAAGGCACTAAAAAATCAATTTTTTGAGGCATTTTCTAAGAGTGTCCCAAAAGATAGTTTTTCATGATATTTAAAAGTGTCTATAATAGAGTGCCTTAAAAAATCAACCATCACGTAGTGCCGGCCGGCGATGCTTTGGCTCTCCATGCTTATGGGACAACGACATGCGACGGATCACAGTCGTTGCCTCGCTCCCCAGCTCGCCGCAGGTGTTGATGGTTGTGTCTTCCACCCGTTGCCGCTGGCCGCGGTCGACGACAGCTGCATGTCATGCTTAGGCCAGGGCTCCTCTCTTCCTCTTATCTTACGTGCGGCCCCTTGTCGGTTTCCTCGCCTGGGCATACCTCGCCAGGCTCTCCGGCGACCACGCCACGACGAAACAACCGACGTTCTTCGCCAGGCTCCACGGTGACGACCGGTTCTACCTCTGTGGCCGACCTCGCCAGGCTCCTCGGCAAGGACGGGCTCTACAGATCAATATGATTAGCCTGTTTTGTAGCAACCCGTCTTGTAGTTTCCTAGCTGTTTATGTTGTGTGTACTCTTGGGCAGGCATGGGTGATCATGGCCGGCAATATCATACTCATGAAAAAAGCAACTTCCGCTGCTCTTCCAGATTTGAGCGGAGGCTTCACCAAATCAGCAAAACTATCAGGCTGTGACGTGCACAGCTACAGGTAAGGAAGTTAAAACCAAACAAATATTCTTGCTTTCGTAAGGAGAGCTGAGATGACAAATGGGCTACCTGTGTGGCCGTGGAGGCGTGGACCCCTCGTCTCATTCCCCTTCCTTGCACTCCACGTGTTTTTGCAGACCCTCTGTTTCCCTCTCTCACATCGCAGCCCACGGCAAAATTCCATCCCAAAACTCTGAGCTTTATCAATTCAGCCTATAGATTTTGCTTCGAAAAGATCGTTCCCGGGGGAGTTCGGCCTTACCTCAAAACAGCAGCCGGTCATGGGATGATGGGAATCGCTCAAAGCTCGTCCTGCCTCAAAGGGTAGCCGGTAATGGGGATCATTCGCTAGAGAGCTCGATCTGGCAGTCAGGCGCTTGATCCGGTCGCCAGAGTACTCGATCTAGTTATTGTTGAGCTCGTTCTGGTCGCTCGGAATTGGAAGCTCGTCGAGGAGGACCGGTTCTGGCTGGCGGCAAAGGCGTGGCTGGTAGACGCCACCCTAGTTGGACGTCGCCCATGCGCGCTCTCCATGATATAACCACGGACTTGTTGTTCTACACCACGTCCCTGCACGATGTAGTCTCGGGGGATTGCCGGCAAGAGCCAGCCATCGTTGCCTCTCGCCACATGTTCGTTGCCACCGGAGAGCCGTGTCTTTGGTCATAGACCTAATTAATCCATCCTCTGAGATATGGGGCGGCCGTCAAATATAGTACAGCCTAGATGTTTTTTCTGACCGGACTCTGATTGAAGGACGTACACAACGGGGAAACCAGATTTTCTAGCAATTGAATAAACCACGGATTTAGGAAACGATGCGGTATGTGACTTACCGATGGCACCATGTGTAATTTTTATGCAACTTCAGGGGTATTTTTAATGACGTACCAAACCAAACCAAGGAAGCCTTAACGCCTCTATTATTAGGTATAGATGAGTGTACTATATATATATATATATATATATATATATATATATATATATGAATATGCAATGAACGAGGTAAGCTAGAGAAATAAGTACTTACAGACAATAGGCACTAACGACAGATATGTCGAGGGCCTGCTGCTGGAATAACTGAAACAATTCTTCAAATCGAATCATAACCAATCCATCTCCATACCCGTAGTGCTTGTCCTTAACGCGGAGACATATCCAGTCCTCAGATTTCTCAGCGGCTTCCATATACCAACTATGCACTCTTCGCATTTTCGTTGGTAGATTCTTTATCTCCTCGGGTTTGACGAGAGGCTTCCCGTACTGGTATTTGTACGCACATTCAGCTTCGGGGAAGTAGTCTATTGTTTGCATATACTCAACAATGGACAAACCCGCATGAGCTGCCCTGTCTGCGTACAGTGTTATAAACTCCAGATCAATTTGCTCGTCAGCAATATTAGTGCTCGGCCCCACCTGGGTATTGGAAATCACTTTGAGCGGGGACATGGATTGTTTTTTCTGCTCTCCGAGCTGGGCAACTGATTTCCCACTTTTCCCGCTTGCGCTACTACTCTTCGTCGACCGCACCATTTCCTTGTGTGACTTCAGAATAGAACGGTAATAGTCAGATGCCAGACTCGGCTCGGGTTGATAAAGAGTCTTCACCATTTTCCATGCTTGTTCTATATCTTCTTCGGTCTCGGGGAAATCTGCCTTTTTCTTCTCCTTCTGCTTCGATTTCCACGCCTCGTATTCGTCCCTTACGATTTTCTGGTTTTCCTCAGGACTATAGTCGTAAGGTAACTTGGGTACCTCCTTTGGTACCTTCGGGAGGGGTGACCGTTGACGTTTGGGTGATCTATTACTTTTCCGCAGAAACTTAGTGGAAGGAGAAGGCTGACGCGGCGGCGTAGGCTACCGCGGTGGAGAAGGATGACGTGACGGCGTAGGCGACCGCGGTGGAGACGTGCACGGCATAGGCGACCGCGCTGGAGACGGCATGCATGGCGAAAACGACCGCGCTGGAGACTGTTGCGTTGGAGAATGGCGAGGATTCGATGGCCTTGCCGTCTGGTTTGGGAGCACAATGCATTCCTTTAGCCATAGAACGGTTAATTTCTTGGCTTCTCCGAGTTCAGTCAACTCTTTGTCTTCACCTTCAGGGAAATCAAGGTTTACCCGCTCGAATCCGTTGACAACTTCATCGAACCCAACAACAGCGTAGCCCCGTGGAACCGGAAGACTATGGTGAGTTGGTTCGTTGCCAATTGGTAAGACATAGCCGGCCGCCACCTTGATGGTTATATTGACGACCTTCACGTGGAGCTCACAGGTTGTCATCTCCGTGATATCATCCACCGGGTGAATCATCGGCGGTGCATCATCACCCGGTAGCTGCGTGGACGCAACGCTGCTTTTCCGATGAGAATGTGTGGCGCCGGTAGCCTCGACTTCACCTTCTACCATGTGTGGTACGCCGGTAGACACTATCTGCCGGCTAAGTGTGTTAATTTGGTCCTGCTGCTTCTTTGCTACATCCTGCGTCAGCTTTATCTATTCTTCAAGTTGACGCCTCCAGTTTGCCTGAATCTCTGCTTCAGCTGCCTCCACGTCCTTTTTCCGTTGACGGCTTCTATCGGGGTATCTCTTTTTGGTGTCGTCGAACCCAGTACTCCACGGAGGATTTCCTTTTATGCCTCGTGTACGCCCTACGTGTTCCTTATTCCCGAGGGCGCGTGTGAGCTCGTCGTTCTCTCTATTTGGCACGAACTTCCCCTCTTTAACGTCCTGTATTGCGGTTCTCAGACTTTCTATGGGTAGAGGATTCTCTTTATGCCTTAGGTTATAGATTGCATTTCCTTCGGCGTCCAACATGCCCCCATGCCCGTACAACCATGACCTTGTCCGATCGACCCACAAGAACGGCTCGGGAGTGATCCCCAGCTGAAGCAGGTCGTTCTCCCATTTATCCCACTTGGGACTGGAACCCTTGTAGCGAGATTGCCCCGTAACATGGTGATATACCTTTTTGGCGGCGTTTTCCTCATTTGTTTTCGTCCTTTCCTATTCATTCTATGACAGCTTGTACTTCACAAAATCTGCCCATAAGGGTTTTATTTTCTCATACCCTTGAGTGAAATCCAGAGGCTTGCCCTTCTTAACATAGTCAAGATTCAATCTTTTCTTCCAGTTTTTGAATTGCTCGGCCATCTTTTTTAGGGTCCACGCCTTGACCTTTTCCCGTATCTCAATTTTCATTTTAGCAACATCGGCTTCATTCACATCCGCCTCATTCTCGTCCACCTCCATCAAGGGTAAGTTGAAATTAGACAAGATCTTCGAGAAAAGATGATCTTTGGCTATTTTGCTGACATATGAAATTCCTTGCCTCCGTGGATCTTTTGGCTGATTCCACTCATGAACAGTGATCGGGATGTGATCCCTAACTAGCAGTCTGCATTGCTTCACAAATGTTGGGCAACATCAGCGGGAAACTCGGGTGCGCCGTCTGCTGCGATCGTGTCGATCCTATATCTTTCTGTATCTTTGAGCTTCTTTGTTGCGCCTCGTTTACTCTTTTTTCCGGTTGATATGCTTGAACCGGATGGCTAAAAATATAAAGACTGTTAATACATGTATATACACAACGGATGCTTCATTAATTAACATATTTATATATGCACCTCGGAGCCGGTGTTTGTAATTTGTACGGCTCCACCACAGCCGTCGGCTGCTCCCTCACCGGAGTCGTCGGCTTCTCCCTCACCGGAGTCGTTAACTTCTTCCTCAGCAGAGACGTCTCCCCGGGTGAGCTCCGGATCTCCCTCACCGGAGTTGTTCATTCACTGGCTCACATTGGTCTCTCGGTCGGCCCCGCGGATGAAACCCTCGAGCAAGTTTTCCGCATCTTCGTCTCTTGGCTCCATAATATATATTTTGAAAATACACAAAAAGAGTAACTATATGTTCCAGATCCATTTCATCAAAATTGCTTATAGATAATACCCAAAAAGAGCAACATATTCATGAAATATTTAAACGTATGATAGTACACACCAAGAGTTACATATAGCTCAGGTTCATTTTATTTAACCCTAATACATCACGATCGAATAATATCAGTTATACATAGTCTCATGACATCTCTTAAACTAACTAACTCCGACCGGGTCGTAAGCCGCGGGGTGCTGAGTCGCGGGTGCTATGCATCCATAGATAAGGAACCCTCACAGGGTCATAGCTCACGTGGTAAGGAACCCTACGAATAATCGACCAACTGTTGCTATACTGCCTATTCGGGTCGACCACGTCACCCGGATTTCTCACCAAGCCGCATGCCCCGGTACTAAGGAGCTCACAGTGCCAGCCCAGCGGGGCCTAGTCCCGGACATCGCCCGTCGGGTCCAACAGAGATATGAACTAAAAACAAGCCCGGACTAAGTAAATTTTTTAACATGGTGAAATTATTCTAACTTTGTGAAATTTTCTAACACTAACTTAGTGAAATTTTCTAACACACTAAATTAGTGAAATTTTCTAAAAAAAATTAAGTGAAATACCTAAGTAAAAAAAATTTACTCTAATTTTCTAAGTAATTTTTTCTAACACTAAATTGTTTCTAAGTCTAATTTTCTAACACTAAAATTCCTAAGTCAATTCTAACGAATCTAAAATTCCTAAGTCTAATCTAAAATTTCTAACATTTGTAATAATTCATAACTAATGATTCTAACATTTCTAACACTAATAAAAAAGTAAAAAACAAAAACAGTAAGTAAAAAAGAAAATAAACAAAAAAAACCCTCTGTTTATGGCGCGATGGAGGCAGGCCTTACCTCCTCTCGGGCGCGCGACGGAGGGCGGCGGCCGGCGCGGCAGTGGCGGCGCGCGGGCAGTGGAGGCGCCACGCGCGCGGGCTAGTGGACTGGATCGAGAGCGGCGCGCGCGACCGGATCGAGGGCGGCGCGCACGGGCTAGTGGCGGCACGACAGAGGGGCGGCGCGACGGAGAAGTGCGGCGATGGGTAGAGGCGGCGCGCGGGCTAGTGGCGGTGCGACGGAGGGGCGGCGCGGGCGGCACGACGGAGAAGTGCGGCGACGGGGAGTGGCGGCGCGCGGGCTAGTGGCGGGATCGAGGGCGGCGAGACGGAGGATTTGAGCAGCCTGGCGGCGTCGGTTCGTCCCCTGCGCGCGGTTATGAATTTGGGGAGGGAAGGCGACGCTATATAGGCACGGGCATCCGTTCCGGTTGGTAGGACCAGACCGGGACGAAAGGGGCTTTCGTCCCGGTCTGGTCCTACCAACCGGGACGGATGCCTAATTTTTTTCCCTGGCTGGGACGGATGCCTAATTTTTTTTTCTGCCTAATTTTTTGCAAAAACCGGGACAAATGCCCTATTTTTAATTATTTTTTGTTTTCTTTGTGTTTTATTTCGTTTTCTTTTATGTTTCTATTGTTTTCTCTAGTTTTATTTTGTTTTCTATTATTTTCCTTTATGTGTTCTATTGTTTTATTTTGTTTTCTCTTGTTTCCTTTTTATTTTCTCTTGTTTTATTTTGTTTTCTATTGTTTCCTTTATGTTTTCTATTGTTTTCCTTTATGTTTTATATTGTTTTCTGTTGTTATCTTTTTTGTTGTCTATTGTTTCCTTTATGTTTTCTATTATTTTCCTTGATGTTTTCTATTGTTTTATTCTGTTTTCCATTATATCCTTTATGTTTCAAATAATAACTCCACACGTTTCAAATACAGAACAAGGTACGTTAAATTTATAATAAGTGCATTTCAGACCAATTTATAATAACTCCATGCATTTACATAGTTTCGTCGCATACAAGGCATCCGGGTGCATGGTTTGTAGGGGGATGTAGAACAAAATAATCGGTATCGCCATCATACAGCCTGACCGTGGCTATTGAGTGCATATATGCATATCAAAAGAACGGTCAGACGTATGATGGCGAATCCGGGTGATTTGTATTCGGTCGATGAACTGAATGATATATCAAACCTTTTTTCAAAACTTCAAGGGGGATGTAGAACAAAACAATCGGTATCGCCATCATACTCCCCGACCGTGGCTATAGAGTGCATATATATATATATATATATATATATATATATATATATATATATATATATAGGGTCGCGCTATTTGACACCCAGGGTGCAGAATAGTTATTCTACACCCACCCTGTATCTTTTGAACCGTACATGATTTTTACGTCACATAAATTTTGTCGTGTTCCTTATGTCGAATAGAACGTAAGAAAATATATACATGACATAAAACTTTTATTTACACGACAGTACAAAAAAATGAAAACAAATACACATTTTTATGTTGTTTTTATGACTTTTATGTTGGTATGACTCATATTTTTTCGTATTTATGCCGAGTATTCTCTTATGGATCAAACATGAACGTAAATAATTACATACATAACATAATTTTTTGACTTGAGAACATAAAATTAATTGTGGGTGCAAAATAAGTTTTCTGCACCCAGGGTGCCAAATAGGGTGTCTATATATATATATATATATATATATATATATATATATATATATATATATATATATATATGCATATCAAAAGAACGGTCGGACGTATGATGGCGAATCCGGATGATTTGTATTCGGTCGATGAACTGAATGATGTATCAAACCTTAAAGGGGGGATTTAGAACAAAACAATCGGTATCGCCATCATACAGCCCTAACGTGGCTACTGAGTGCATATATGCATACCAAATGCACGACAGGACGTATGATGGCAAATCCAGATGATTTGTATTTGGTCGATGAACTGAATGATGTATCAAACCTTAAAGGGGGATGTAGAACATAACAATCGGTATCGCCAGCATACAGCCCTGCCGTGGCTACTGAGTGCATATATGCATACCAAATGCACGGCAGGACGTGTGCTGTCGAATCCGGATGTTTTGTATTTGGTCGATGAACTGACCGGTGTATGAAGATGGGCTATATATAGGGTCCTCTGGCTCACAAAGTGTTGTGCTAGGGTTTTAATCCAACGGTTAAGAAACACCCTGATCCAACGGCTCACAACCGCTCGAAAGAAACACACCGTAGCCCTGATCGAACGGCTCACAACAGCTCGAAAGAAACACACCCCTGATCCAACGACTCACAAGCGCTTGAAAGAAACACACGATCCGTGTGATTATTTCTGATTGGTCCAAACGAAACCCGAACCATTTCGTCCCGGTTGGTAAAACAGGCCGGGACTAAAGGGACGATCCGGTTCCCAACGAAACCCGAACCATTTCGTCCCGGTTGGTAAAACAGGCCGGGACTAAAGAGATATGTTTTCTTCTCACTATATATATGTATGCATTGCCACATCATTGGCATAAACACATATTAACTCACCACTCTCTCATGGCTTCTACCGTACCCACTCTAACCTTCATCCAGGCGGAGGCACTTTCCGCCTCGAACTACCCCTGCCCGCCCGGCTATAGCATTCCCGCCGGTTGGATGCTTAGCGCCGGAGGAGTGCCGTCCCTCCTCTTCCTCAAGGTGTGGCGCGTCGGGCGGCCATCACGAACCACTACTACCACGAGCTCACGCCGGATCAGCGGAGGAATCCCAATTGGAATCCTGACTACCTCCCTACTTGGGACGCCTTCTTCATTAATCGGCGTGAGAGTGCGCTCGCCAGGTACAAGGAGAACGGCCCGCCTCATTCGAACTTCAACGAGGCCGGTCGTCGGCTGTGGTGGGGCGGCGGACGGACTCTTTAGAGCGTCATGAACTACATCATGGCTGGCGATAACCCCCGCCTGCGCTACCCTCACACTCAGTCCTGGAGTCGTGATCCTCCGAGGGAGTCCAGAGCACTGTCTGACGATAGTGACGACGACGGTGGCGACTACGACGACTACGAGTCGGAGTATTATAGGCCTAGGCAGGAGTATGACTAGTAGATCGATGCACTCTTGCCATTATGTACTGCCTTGTTTATTTAGATCTATGCTCTCCGTTTAGATTTAGATCTAATCTTGCCATTATGTGTACTGTGCCTTGTTTATCTATCAAAATGCATGTCCCCCTCCTTCACGTGAGTCGTTGGATGAGGGGTGTGTTTCTTTCTGGCGTCTGAATCCCACCAATCAGGAAGAATCACACGGAAAACAGAAAACAGACGCGCTAGCGCGCCGCAGTTTCCCGGAATACAACAAATTCTTTTATTAAAAACAGAAAACAGACAAACACTACTCCTCGTCGTCGTCGGGGAAATCGTCGGTGACCTCCTCCTGGTCGTCGTCGTCGGTGACCTCCTCGTCGTCGTCGGAGGTAAATGATGGTATGTCCGAGATAGGCCCCCACATCGGATCGTCGGAGGTCCAGACTTCGCCGGCGTGGTCGGCCCGACGGAGCTCTTGCAGCGCCTTCGTCCTCGCCTCCTGAGCGGCATCTAACGCGAGGTGGCGTGCGAGGCGCCACTCCGCCCGCTCAGCCGCGCGGGTATGCCAAAGCTCCTCGTCGGCGCTCTCCTCCCCCGGATTGTTCCGGTAATACTCGCGGACCACGCGGTCGTCCCTGGCATCGACTAGGCCCTGAAACGCGCTGTGCCTGAGGTGGCGGTGGTCGGCGGCGGTGACGATCTGCGGCGTCGGCGCCCTGGCCTCCGCTTCCCAGAGGGTGTGGTAGTCGTTGAAGTTCATCAGCGACCGCGGGCGGTTGAGGCGCCAGGCCACGCGTCCCAGGCGCGGGCGGCCTCCGCCGCCGTCGCAAAGGAGCCGAGAGGGATGCGGTCGTCCCCGCAGCGGATATGCGCATTCCGTTCTGCCGTGCTCGGACGGCGCGGAAGCCGGTGTCGTTGTTCCTCCTCAGAGGCATGGTGGCGGCGCGACAGTGCGTGGAGAGGAGAAGACGCTCGAGGCGCGGCAGTTTATACCGCGCGTTCGTGGCCACGCGTCACAACTCCTGCGCCACGCGGCAGGACTCCCGCGCCACGAGGCACAACACACACGAACACCCACATCTCTCACTCCCCCAAGCCAAAAAAAAGAGGGAAGGGGGGCTGTGAGGCAGAATATGTAGGGGAAGGGGGGCATTGGTCCCGGTTTGTGGAATGAACCGGTACCAATGCCCATGTGCGTGCCACGTGGCATGTGGCTAGGCATTGGTCCTGGTTCGTGCCACAAACCGGGACCAATGCCTCCCCACGAACCGGGACAGATGCCCCCAGGTGGTTTCTGCTGCCTCGGGCACACAAACCGGGACCAATGCATAGCATTTGTCCCGGATTTTTGTGCAACCGGGACAGATGCCCCCTGGCCCCCTGGACGAAAGGGGTTGTTTCCACTAGTGGCCCTTCACAGTTGCATATACCTGTAATTATTTCCAAGCTTTATATGACCATGCAGATCAATTAATACAGAAAGTCTCGCTGATGTGAGATCACCGTGCTCTTCTCTTATTTCTTTTATCATCTTACAGTATTAAATTTGAAAGGATGAAATGGATGGTTCTTAACTTATGTTTGAAAAGCTTGCACTGACGCAACCACTTGCATGAGATCAGACATGGTAAAATATTGGTGCTAATACTGTTTTCTTTTAAGAATTTGGCGTGTGCCAATCTTTATTTGGTTTTCTGTTGAACACCGACGATGAGAAGGGGAGATGTTGAAGACTTGATTTTTTTCTTTTGGTGGTTTATTTCGTTTTTATTGCAGTATCACTATCTCTTTCACAAGATTAATTGGTATGTTTTTTGTTCCGCGGTTGCGCTTCATAAAAGAGGAACATGAATAGTTAGCCTGAAGACATTCATTCGATCCACGAGTGTTCATAAGAGATTTCTTGCCCTCTACATCTCAGTGTTGAACCATGATTGTGCATATTTAAAAGTTATACATTTATTGTTGATTCTTCTGATAGAGGTATGGATAATGTTTATCTGCAACAATAATGCAAGTTCACCGGTTGAGCAGAGAGATGCACATGATTATTTCGCTATGTCCTTATTGGTGCTCTT
Organism: Alopecurus myosuroides; assembly: GCA_028641055.1. Classification (NCBI taxonomy): domain Eukaryota; kingdom Viridiplantae; phylum Streptophyta; class Magnoliopsida; order Poales; family Poaceae; genus Alopecurus; species Alopecurus myosuroides. The sequence continues at coordinate 267,365,212 of CM054057.1, read as the reverse complement.
AGGATTACGATCAATTATTTCATGTTTATCTCATATGCAGGCATCAGGGCAACTATATTAGGTGTCAGCTTCCACCTGATTATCTGATGCATGTGCATCTCTGCAAGTCTATGCTATTAAATATTTCCGATTCACATTTTTTTAATTATTTGGTTATAGTGATAAAATTTCACTATTTGATTAGTGCAAAAAACCTAAATTATCTAACTCTGCCCATGCGCATTTTTTTTCACTTGATCGCGGCAAAGAAACTTTGACATCAGAAATTAGTAATTGCGTTGAAATAAATGTTTTCTCAGTGCTATTGTCAGTCTTCGCTACGTTATCTTCTATGGGCCACATTCAAAGATTCAGATGAAATGTACTTGCATATTTTTCCTCCATGCAAATATTAGCAAATTGTGTCTAAATGTGCTTTGAATTGGGCAAATGATTCATTTAGAGGCACTTTTAGATTGCATCTCTACCCAAGTTCGTCATTAGAAATCCGAACAAGTGATTTTTTTTTTAATTTGAATCGGGGAAGGTTCCCAAAGAACAAAAAAATCTCATATATTAATAGGAGCGGTCCTACATATCTCCATGGACCCATAATGGTTGCTACTCTTATTTTTATGGAATGATTTTGTAAGGAACAATTTAATTTTGCCATTAGGTGTTGTTGATGTTGACTTAACCAAAAACCGCAAAGATTACTCCAAGTTGTGATAAAATGTATGTGCTTGTGGCCTTGTAATGTCTTTTGCACTATTTGTATTTTTCATCGCTAGGAATATTTGTGGGTGCTGAATGTGTGTTACGGTGCTAGGAACTGAATGCATTTAGCATGTTAACATAGCTATTCAATAATACTCCAAGTTGATATGTTTGGGAAAGAAAATATAATATGGGTTTTTTATTTGAAAGTACAAATAATGGACGCATAGTTACAGAGTAAGCTAATAAAATATTTAGTGCAACAATGCTAGCTCTAGGCCCTGGCGATCTTGGTCATAAGCTGGTGCCTGTTTAAATAGCCGAGTCGGTATCCGCAACTTTAGCCGTACACACGTCATGTGCTGGACGTCGTGCTGGAGTTACACATATGTCGGTGCGTGCATACTGCTACGATTCGATTTAGTGCCATGATGCACGGTGGTTCGGCATATAGACGCAAATGTTCAGCCAACTAAGTTTGTGCATGCACGTCCTGTTTTCCTGGACACATATACCAGAGTTCTCAGCTCCCTGAGCTGTAGGTGAAAGTGCAACAAACGGCGACTGATGAGCAAAAACAGCCAGTTAACGTGAGCTGGTCCATTCCGGATACGTGGGCTGGCCCGTTAACGTTGCGTGGACCAGCCCGTTATTGTTTAGTGGGCTTCCTCATTACTGTTAACTAGGCTGACCCATTAGAGTTTTCTTTGCCGTTCCCCTAAAAATGTGGGATTCCCTCTAAAAATTATAGCCAGCAAGTGGACCACGTGAGATTTTTTGTTCTTTTGAGCCAGATTACCAAATTATACCGATCTTTTGATCCTCCATTTTTCTGGCCTGAGGGCATATGGTCGCAATTTATCGAGCCAAGCTATACGAAAGTGGATCCTCAATCTTGACATGGGTCAATATACAAGGCTATTCATCACTTCGGAGATCCCGTTGACAATCCGGAATCAATGAATGTAACCTTGGAGCGACTCAGATAAAAAAGGTGGATATTGAGACGATTAGTGTCCACTGGGTCTAAAAAGCGATGATCTTCTCATTACTGATATCTCCTATCCCCAAATCTTAATTTTTCCTATTCTTGTGTTTTTTTTTTCGCGTCTCTCTGGGAAGGCTAAAAGTTTAACTGTTTCGCAAGATAAAAGGGTTATCCTCTGTTAGAACTTGCTGCTGCAAAAATATTGGGCTACTAGCTATATATATGCGCGCTCACACACATTATCACATGGTTGAGCTGGTGTGCATGTATTTTTGCATTAATAACATTATGTAAATCAAATAGTACTTAAAGAGATGATAATATCTTAACTACTTAAGTGATTAATGGGATATTTTTTGTGTCGCGTGTCGGTACGCGGACACCGGGAGAGAATAACTTTCTCCTCTCTAGATTTGTTCGGCCAGGGGTGTAGGAGATCTCTGCGTCGCGTGTGACGTATTCGGCAAGGATGAGCACGACAGAATAACACACACTCGTTTTTTTTACCTAGGTTCAGGCCATCCGGAGATGTAAAACCCTACGTCTTGCTTGTCTGATAAGATATTATCTTGTGGAAAATAAGATTACAACGAGAGTCTTTCCGTCTTGTCGAGATAGTTTTCTCCCCGAGAAGGCTCTCTGGATTTCTTAATGGCTCTCTTTTCTCTCTCATACTTATCCTTCCCCTCTCTCTCGTTGTCGGCCCTCCTTTGATATCAAGAGGTACCCACGGCTGTCCTCCTTCATGCCCTACATGTGTCTATGGCTGCGCCTCTTCGTGGGCCGCGTGGAAATGGATCGCCGTTCATGTCCATGTTGCAGGCCTCGCCCAGACAGGTAAGATATCAGGGCCTCCTCCGCCTGGACAAGGTCCCTCAAGCTTCGTCACCAAGGATCAGACGGCCGGTAGGAAAAATCCCTAGATCAAACGCATAATGTCCCTAGGTCCCCTACAAGAAGCGTGTGGCGTCCAGTGGCGGGGCGGCCCCTTTAATTGCGCACAAGCCCCCGGCCAGCCCCCTGCCATGCTTGGGGTTCTTGTACCCGGGTCTCTTCTTCCCGGCGGGAAGACTAGATTCTCCGATGTAGCTCCATTTACCAAGAGACAACATGTTGAAGAAACGAGAGATGTGAGCTAAAACATCGCCGTGGGCACTCGCGGTGACCCACGCAACCAGTGATCCTGACACCCCCAGTTGGCGGGTGTCGGCATTCGGCACTTCCTCCTATCATATTAATTGTCACTGAAATGCATGTATCTAGCACCGGAAATGTCTCAATAAGCAATTAAGAGTTTTATCTGTTATTATTCAGCACAAAAATATAGAATCAACATCTAATTAAGAAATAAATATACAAACTTCCTTCGGTACAATCCATGTACGACTAAATAGTTCAAACGAATGTCAAATAAATTGCTCCTCACAAAACAGAGCGAACCCAGGAGACGCCGCCGGTGGCATCGCCGTGACGAGGAGACAGCGCGCGTCGGCGGTGGGCAGCGCGACGGCCAGGCATCCAGTGAGGAGCTGAGCGAGAAGGCAGGTGGTGGCTAGGCTCTTCGACATGACGAACGCAGCAGCCATTATGATTCTTTTGTGTCCCGTACGTACGTACTGCTATTTTTGCTTGTAAAATATGTAGTGCAGCGACTCTAAGCCCCGACGTTCTTGATCATAAGCTGGTGCCGTTTAAATAGCCGAGTCGTGATGGAGTTACCCAAATGTCGGTGCATGCGTGCGTTCTACGGTTCGATCGCGGGAGTCAATTCAATGTATCACTTGGTGGCCAGTGAGCTTGAGCACCCATGACTTCATGAGGCCACGATGCACGTTGGTTTCGCATATACTCCCTCCGTTCATAAATAGATGACTTCTATTTGTTCAAATATGAATGTATGTAGACATGTTTGTGTCCAAATACATTCATATTTAGACAAATAGAAGTCATCTACTTAGACAAATAGTAGACATGACTCCATGAAGTACATGTGTGGCATATACGCAATGTGCAGCGCACGTCGTGTTTTCCTGGGTTCTCAGCTCCGTGATCTGTACGTAAAACAAAAACCGTCTGACCGAAAACCACCTTCGGGTGATTTTGGATCATATATATATGAACATAATTGTAATTTCCATGAGCTGTAGGTGAAACTAATCGAGCGAGGACTGATGAGAAAAATTCCCCGTTTTATTCTTTCTTCCAGAAACTAGAAGAACCAAACGAGTAGTTGTACTCCCTCCTTCTCATATTAAGTGTCGTAAAAGTGGAAAAAAATGGATGTATCTATACATGTTTTAGTCTAGATACATCTATTTTTGTCAAATTTTAATATGAGACGGAGGGAGTATTAACAGGAGAGAAATAGTACTAGTAATGGAATAGAGTGTGTAATACCAACCATGCGGTCGAATTGATATCATTAATAATTCGAGTGGAGATTCGGTGCACCTGATCACCGGTGCTACTGCCTGTTTAAAAATTTGAAAAAAATATTATATATTAAAAAAAATTTAAAAAATCCGGACTTAGCTACCGGTGTATTCTACAAATGTGAAAAAAACTATATTTAAATACAAACTATTATGGGCTACACAAATAAAATAAAAGTGTGGATCTAGTTATGCCTACTTCAAATCTCTAGATTTTAATTAGCATCTTGTCATTTTTTTATAGCCCATACTAATTTGTATTTAAATATGAGATTTTACATGTTTGTAGGATACGTCGATAACTACATTCAATTTGTTTTCAGAATTTTTGGAAACTTTTAAATACATCTAGGTTTAAGAATGGGAGATCCCTTATCTCCGATTCTTGTTAATAAATTCGCTCGTATGTTAGCGGTCTTAATTGCTAGAGAAAAAGATGACGGTCAGGTTGGGAGTTTAATACCTCACTTAGTTGAGGGAGACGTTTCTATTCTCAAATATGCTGATGACACTATTTTATTTCTTGAGCACGACTTAGAGAAAGCCGTTAATATGAAATTAATTTTGTGAATTTTTGAGAAATTATCTGGTTTGAAAAATAGTCTATATAAGAGCGAGATCTTCTATTTTTGAAGGTCTAAGGATTGTCAGGATGATTACCGGCACATCTTTGGGTGTGAGGTTGGTGCTCTTCCATTTAAATATCTTGGAATGCCAATTCATTATCGTAAGCTTCTAAACAAGGAATGGAAACCCATTGAAGATCGGTTTTGAACAAAAACCGAGTTCATGGATAGTAAAGCTGCTCTGATATGGAGATCGTCTTGTCCTTATTAATTAAGTACTTTTGATTTTGCCTCTGTTCCTCCTATCTTTCTTTGAAATACCTATTGGGGATAGAAAAAGATTAGATTTCTTTAGATCTCGTTTCTTTTGGCAGAGTGATCATATGAAAAAGATATATTGCCTAACCAAGTGGAATATCGTGCGTCTCTTGGTATTGAAGTGTTAGATGTTAACTTAGCAAACGGCTATTTATACTTTTAACGAGAGAATGTGTGTGGAATGATTTGCTACATAATAAATATATCAACGGACAGCCTTTAGCTCAAGTTGAGATAAAACCGACAGATTCTCCTTTTTGGAAAGAAATTATGGGCGTAAAGGACGTGTTCTTTTCTCGTGTATCTGGTTCTCTTGGTAATGGGCATAGTTTAACATTTTGGGAGGACGCCTGGCTGGGAGAGATGCCACTGTCAACTCAATACCATTCTTTATACAACATTGTGAGGCAAACAAACGTTTTGGTCTCACAAGTGCTTGGTCCGGACCATCTCGACTTAGCCTTTCGACGCTCATTGGTGGGTGATAAATGGGAGGCATGGATGCATCTAGCGCAAAGGTTGCTAATGGTGTCACTAACTGATGAACCGGATGTGTTTAAATGGAATCTAACACCATCCGAGTTTTCACGGTTAAATCATTATATGCTGATTTTATGAATGACGTACAATACTAGTTCTCTTCGCAACTACCTTTGGAAATTGAAAGTACCTCTAAAAATTAAAAAATTTATGTGATTCCTTTCTTGCAAAGAGTTGCTAACCAAAGACAACTTGGCCAAAAGGAGATTGACTGGTTGTACTAAATGTGTGTTTTGTGGAGATGAGGAGACAATGGAGTTTATTCATTTCTTGTAGTTTTGCACGCAAAATTGGAGGCTAGTTCATTTTATGTATAGCTTAACTCTGCCCATTAGTGTAGCCAATTTGTTTGGCCGATGGTTGAACGGAGTGGATAAAAACACGAAAGCTAGTATGTGCTTTCCTTTGGGCTTTATGGAATTGCAGGAATGATGTCATTTTTAATAATTTGGGAGAGAATCATTTTTAGCAAGTTGTTCATCGAGCTATACACTGGATCTGCATGTGGTCATTTCTCCTCCTAGAGGACCAGCGAGGGCGTTTGGATGCTAGATGCACTTGTCTAATAGTGGTTGTACGGGCTATCTTCAGTAAGGGTTGTTGGTTGCAGAATAGGCGCTTACAATATGTATAGTTGTTTCATGATTCTATTTTTAGTTGGCTGATCTATGTAGCCACCCTTGGTGATCGTTGATTTGTAATAAGCTGGGAAGGGACCATGCTAATTAAAACGGATACTTGCTTTTTTATTAATATACATGTGTGTATCAATCTGAGGCAGCGCCGAGGATTTTTCCCATTTAAAAACAAATAAAAGTAAAATTAGAATATCATAAATCTTACAAACACAACAACATAACTTTTCCGATTCCACTACAAACTTAGAACCATGAAAATGAGGGAATATAATGCCTCAAGTTGACCTTTCATAAGGACAGCTAAACAAGATTTGTTCAAAAACCTATCGTTTTAAGTTGTACTACTTTCGATATGGCAATTGATGCCAAATGCTCCACCCCAGGAGTACTCTTGAACTAATGTGGCTAAGGAGTACTTAGCAAAAGGCCAATATCTCAGCCTCATTAATTAATATTGTCTGCATTCCTCACTCATCAATGCTTAAGATCTGAACCGCTAGTGGCTATTTTCGATAGAGTTCCATTTACATTCTCCTAATGCCCTTTATCCATTTGGTAGTTAACTGGATTCTTTCGAATGAGTTTTCATAAAATTAGGTAATTCTATGTTCAATTTGCTTACGTGGCGTCAGTTGATTTGGATTTCCATCCTCGAGCGTGATCATTAGGAAGATTAGATCGCAGTATATGGACCGACGTTTGCCTGATCTCTTCATATGGAACTTTAAAAAAAACTCTCTCAGCGGCGCAACAACATTTTTTGTGCTACGATTACACCTCATCCCGGGATCAAGTCTGCTAAATCTTGCCGACATAAACTTTTTTAAAAATACATCATAGGAATATGTATCATTCTCGTAGATATAAATGTCGGAAGCCCAATACATGGCCGCGATAATTCAACCACATTAGAATCCAAAGGTGTTCGTCGCTTACCAGGCTGGAGGGCAAACTTGTTGAATAGAGGTGGTCGCCTTGAGCTGGTAAAGACCACCCTCGCGGCAGTATCGGTCTTTGCCATGATGTCACTGGACCTGCCAGCCAAGACGGTGTTAGACATTGAGAAGATCCTTCAGGGCTTCTTGTGGAAGGGGAGAAAATACGTCCATGGAGGCCATTGCCTAGTGGCATGGGAGAGGGTCTGTTTGCCCAAACAGCTGGGAGGGCTTGGCATCCCCAATCTCCGCCTGTTGAACCATGCGCTCAGAGCAAGGTGGTTATGGCTTAGGAGGGTGGATGCATACTGCTATGATTCGATTTAGTGCCATGATGCACGGTGGTTCGGCATATAGACGCAAATGTTCAGCCAACTAAGTTTGTGCATGCACGTCCTGTTTTCCTGGACACATATACCAGAGTTCTCAGCTCCCTGAGCTGTAGGTGAAAGTGAAACAAACGACGACTGATGAGCAAAAACTGCCCGTTAACGTGGGCTGGTCCATTCCGGATACGTGGGCTGGCCCATTAACGTTGCGTGGACCGGCCCGTTATTGTTTGTTGGGCTGCCCCATTACTGTCAACTGGGCTGACCCGTTAGAGTTTTCTTTGTTGTTCCCCTAAAAAGGTAGGATTCCCCCTGAAAAATTATAGCCAGGAAGCAGAGGAAGTGGAAGACGTGAGATTTTTTGTTCTTTTGCCTGAATGAACGGAGACGCCAGATTGCCAAATAATACCGATCTTTTGAAGCTCCTTTTTCTAGCCTGAGCTATGGCATATGGCAGCAATTTGTCGAGCCGAGCTATAGGAAAGTGGATCCTCAATCTTGACGTCGGTCAATATACAAGTCTGCTCGTCCCTACGGAGATCCCGTTGATAATCCGGAAGCAACGAACGTAACCTTGGAGTGACTCAGATCAAAACGGTGGATATTGAGACGATTAGGGTCCACTAGGTCTAAAAAGCGATGATCTTCTCAATACTGATGTCTCCTAATCCCCAAATTCTAATTTTTCCAATTCCTGTGTTTTTTTCCGCGTCTCTCCGGCGCGAAATAAAAGTGTATCCTCCATTAGAATTTGCTGCTACAAGTGTGAACAAAAACATTGGGTACTAGCTATATATATATGCACACACACTAACACACATTATCACATGGTTGAGCTGGTATGCATGTACTTTTGCATTGATAACATTATGTAAATGAAATAGTAATTAAAGAGATGATAATTTCTTAACTACTTAAGTGATTACTGAGATATTTTTTGTGTCGCGTGTCGGTATGCAGACAACGGAGAGAATAACCTTCCCCTCCCTAGATTTGTTCGGCCAGGGGCGTAGGGGATCTCTGCGTCGCATGTGAAGTATTCGGCGAGGATGAGCACGACAGAATAACACACAATATTTTTTTTTTACCTAGGTTCAGGCCATCCGGAGATGTAAAACCCTACATCTTCCTTGTCTGATATGATATTATCTTTTGGAAAATGAGATTACAACGAGAGTCTCTCCGTCTTTCCGGGATAGTTTTCTCCATGGGAAGGCTCTATGGATTGCTTACTGGCTCTCTTTTATCTCTCATACTTATCCCTCCTCTCTCTCTCTCGTTGCCGGCCCTCCTTTTATATCAAGAGGTACCCACAGTTGTCCTCTTGCATGCCCTACATGTGTGTGTGGCCACGCCTCTTCGTGGGGAAATGGATCGCCATTCGTGTTCATGCGGCGGGCCTCGCCCAAACAGGTAAGGTATCAGGGCCTCCTCCGATGGACAGGTCCCTCAAGCTTTGTCACCAAGGATCATACGGCTGGTGGGAAAAATCCCTAGATCAAGCGCATAATGCCCCTAGGTCCCCTACAAGAATCGTGTGGGGCCCAGCGGCGGGGTGACCCCTTTCATTGCGCACAAGCCCCCGACTAGCCCCCGACTAGCCCCCTGTCAGGCTTCGGGTTCTTGTACCCAGGTCTCTTCTTTTCGGCGGGAAGACTGGATTCTCCGATGTAGCTCCTTTCACCAAGAGACAACATGTTCAAGAAACGAGAGATGTGAGCTAAAACATCATGGTGGGCGCTCGCAGTGACCCACGCAACCAGTGATCCTGACACCCTCAGTTGGCGGGTGTCGACATTTGGCACTTCCTCCTACCATATTAATTGTCACTGAAATGCATGTATCTAGTACCGAAAATGTCTCAATAAGCAGTTAAGATTTTTATATGTTATTATTTAGCACAAAAATATAGAATCAAAATCTAATTAAGAAATAAATATACAAACTTCCTTCGGTACAATCCGTGTACGACTAAATAGTTCAAACGAATGTCAAATAAATTGCTCCTCACAAAATAGAGTGAACCCAGGAGAGGCCACCGGTGGCATCGCCGTGACGAGGGGCCAGCGTGTCAGCGGTGGGCAGCGCGACGGCCAGGCATCCGGGGAGGAGCACGGCGAGAAGGCAGGTGGTGGCCATGATCTTCGACATGACAGCAGCCATTATGATTCCTTTGTGCCCCGTACGTACGTACTGCTAGTTTTGCTTGCAAAATATGTAGTGCCACGACGGCGAGGAGGGGAGACCTCACCTTGAGGAGGAGGGCACGACGCCGAGGAGGAGGGTGCGGGAGGAGGCGAGGAGGCCGACGGCGATCGATCTCGGGCGGAGGCGTACGTGCGCGAGGAGGGGCTTGGCACGGAGGAGTATGGGCGGCGCAGGTGCGGAGGAGCATGGGCGCGGGCGTAGAGGAGGAGAGGAGCGGCGGCGAAATCGGGCAGCCTCACGGCGTCGCTCTGGATTTCGGCGCCTCCGGGACTTAGCGAAACTGCTGGTTTGCCCCAGGCGGAGCAACCGCCCGGGGTTATATAGGTGGGGGCCTTTTGCCGGTAACACGAACCGGGGCAAAAGGGGGAGGCATGAATCGGGGCAAAAAGGGGGAGGCGAGCCATCGTTTGCCCGCTCACCTCCCTGTAACATCCCAAATATGAAAACATCCCTAGAATGTTTGTTTTTTGTTTAATTATTGTTTTGCATCATGTCATCATACTCTTTTCTCCATTGCATTTGTTTCCTATTTGTTTCCATCTGTTTTTCTTTATTTTTACAATTGAAATCGAAACATTATTCAAACCTTTGTTTCATACTTGTTATGTTACAATTTATCAAATAAAAAGTTCAACTCAAAACTCCATTTGTTTCCATTCAACCATAAGTTTCAAACTAATTAAAAATTGGCTTTTAGTAATTCACTTAATGCAATTTGCATTCAAATTCAAATAAGTTTACAAACAACAAACATTTGAAATTTATGGAAATTACCAAAACAATCCAATCACTTGTTTCAATTAAAAACTTGAATTTAAAATTTTAAGTTGATCAAGTTAAGTTAATCAATTAATATTACAATTCCATCAAATTTCAAACAAATTTTAAACAGCCACATAATTCAAATATTTTTGGAATTCAAAACTTGCAATTGGTTACTATTACATTAAGGAGTTGTCACAAATTTTCCCTAATTTTTTTACTAGCCCAAAAACCATTCTTTTCCTTCCTATTTCTAACTCAGAAAAAAAAACAGAGGAAAAAAATAAAAATAAAAAGCAAAAACACAGGAGAGGGGGAGAGGCAGGCCCAGCCCACCAAAACCTTGGCCCGGTACCTGTCTCCCCCTACCTCCGTACGTTCGTGACGTCGGCCATGGACAGCGACAGGCGCTGCCCACTGCTCCACCCGATCCCCACCTCCTATATCTACCCCCATCCCTCAGAAACCCTAACCCTAACCCTAGCCACGCCCGCCTCCCTCCTCTCTCCCATCTCCGCCGCCATCGAGGAGCTCGCCGCCCGTTACCTGTTGTCACCGCCGTCGCACGCCGGAGCTCGCCGCCGCCATCTCCGCCTCCCCCCGGCCGTGCCGTGGCCATCCCTGCGACGAGGGTGAGATCCCTTTTCCATTCCCCTACTTGCCCCCCCTCGATTCCTTGCGGACACCTCGAATTTCCCGGCCGGTTTGTGCCATCGTTGCTCTGTTTCGTTACAGAGAAGAACAGATCAGCTGCAGGTGTTTGTTCGCTTGTATTCAGTTAACACCGATTTGTGGTGTTCAAAACAAACTAGATCCCGTATGCCATCAAACAGACGCAGCAGCCTGCTGGTAGCGCACGCTACGCGCGCAGCAGCAGCTCGCGAGTTCAAGTCCCCGCACCCCCACCTTTCTGTTCCTTATTTTCCGATTTATTTCGGTGCAGGTTCTGAACCTTAACCCCCCAGCTAGCTGTTCCTTGGCGCAGGAAGGAGGGCAGGGGTTCGAATCCCCCCCCCCCCCCGCATCAAAAGCAAACCCTTTTTCTTTCTTATTTTCCTAGATCCAGATCTCTCCTAAATTGCTCATAGGTCCCTGCTATTTTACCTAGGTCCCTGTTATAATTATTTCCAAGTCCCTGCTACTTTTTCTAGGTCCATAGTTATTTTCTATCACCCATAAATTGCTTAAACTTGGTAAATCAATAACTTTTGTTTGGAAACTCCAATTGCAAAACTTCAAACATGTAAATCACTCCATTTTAAATTCTCTACCCAAATATAAAATTTGTTTACTGTTTTGAATATTTGAAATTGGTGAAATATTTGAATTCTTGTTTAATTCACTTAATTTTGCAAAATTCATAACTTGAACATAGAAATTCCAAATTCAACAAATAAAATATGTTTTCCATCCCATTTTTCATGTACTTTGCAAATATAAACTTTGTTTCATGTTTTGAATAATTATACTTGGTTAAATAATTTAAACCTTGGTTAAATCATTTAAAATTGCTAAATTCATAACTTGCTCAAATTAAATTATTTTTGAACATATAAAATATGTTTTCAAACTAGAAAAGTATAACTTTTCAAATATGAAATTGGTTTAATGTTTTGAACAAATAAAAAATTCAAATAAATTCATACTTGAATTTAATTCATTTAAATCTTGTTTGACTTGTTTAATTCATAAATAATTCATCCTAATTCCTTTTTTCAATAATTGAAACATGTATTCCACCTAAAATTGTGTGTACTTTCCAAATATGAATTTTGTTATTTGTCTTGAACAATTAAAATTGATGAAAACAGCAAATGCTTGTGTAACACCTTTAAGTAACCAAAATTCCAACACTTAATAAACAAATTTCCAAACTTGGTAAACCTTATTTCCAATTGGTTCTATTGTTGTTATTTTTCTGTTTTCCTCATCCATGCATCATACTAATCCACTTTAACCTGTTGATTAGTTGTAAAACAATTGTTTCAACCATAATTCATGGGCTTTTCATATGCAACTCAAATTGCATGTGGGTCCATTTAATCATGTTGTTACCATGTCAACTAGTTATTTTGATGCATCAATTAAATGGTCATGCATCATCCCATGATTGTGCATTATGCCATGTTATTGATTGTTTGTCTCTTTGCGTTGTTTGTTTGCTTCTTCTCGAAAAGACGACGACGTTGAGACAGACGAGCTTTACGACACCCCTTCTGAGGATCTAGCTCAGTACCAGGCTGCTGAGTTTGCAGGCAAGTATTCACTCACATGAACCATTGTGATCCTTTCAACATTGGTTACCGATACTTTCCGTTGTCTATTCTGCTAGCCTTATGAATCGATGCTTCTGTTACGAACCTATCACATGTTATCCTTTAACCCTGATATTGCCTCACCTCCACACCTATAACCCCGTTGCTTGTGCCCGTGTCTTACTAGCATGCTTAGGGTTGTTTTGCTCGAGTCTGCTGTCAGTTACTTTCTGTTATCATATTTGTATTATGTTCTGGGGCTCGATGTTAAACAACAACCTGTTAATTTTGAGGTAATAATAATTTGATGATAAGGCACCGGCAGGAGGCCCGGCGTGGTTTTGAAGCCTGCTAGTGTCGACCCTAATTAGGAAAAGGGTCTTGTCTACTGATCCATGATGAGCGCACTAACCGCATGTGGGAAGCGTGTATGGGCGACCCCTCAATTCTATTCGATTCGCATCTCGTCCAAATCGCCTCATTTAGTTCGGGTTTTCCATTTGCCGCATGCATATGCAGGTGCGAACCCTTGGTACCAGAGTGGAACTTTTGTAGTCGGCATTTAGGGAGACACGTTCTTAGAGTGCTATGAGGGTCCCCTTTTCTTCGTGGGGCTTGATTAGCCGTGCGCTCACTGCACGGGGTTCTTTGGGCTTGATGCGAAGAAGAGTTGAGTTGTGTTGAGTGCCCCGCTTGGTGGGAGGCATTCCATCTGGCGGGTTATTCTTACGTGTACGGCCAAATTGGTGCACCCCTGCAGGGATAAATCTTCTCGAGAAGCCGTGTTTTCCGCGGTTATGGTTAACTTGGTGAAAGTACTGGCTAACAAGTACTCAGAACAACTTACACCTAACTAATGATAACTTGACTAGTAATAGTCTTATTGACACAATAACTTGAGCCATCACTAATCCAACTGTGTGAGTTATCCTCGGATTGCTTCTTTGGATAAGGGGCGAGATCCAGGATGGGTTTGTTTTGGTGGTTAGTTATAGTTGGTTACGATACGCTATCTTATCCCCTTTCTGTTAGCCGGAAGTTGTATCATGTTCTGTAGTTGGTTAGTGCAGCCAGCTGCCGCATGTTTTATATCACCCTTCCTTTCCGTTGAACCCAAAGCATCTGTGCTTGATGTTGACGGGTTACACTTTGGTGAACTGTGAGTCTTGCTTGCCAGTACGTTTATGTACTGACCCCTTTGGGGCTGTGGTTTCCGCAGACTACGCTTACGAGGATCCCCGTGACGACTACTACGTGGAGTTTGACGAGGCTGCTGACGAGTAGATAGCGGACCTGGGCAGGATCCGAGACATCGTGGATGGGCTCCGTCTTTTCGTTTTCCGGCTTCTTAAGCCTATTTGGATCTTGTCTGTACTCAGACACTTTGGATGCTTCCGCTGAGTTGTAATGATGATATGTTGGGACATGTGTCCTCTGGATGATTGTATTTGCTATCTCTGCTCTAGTGAGAGCTATTTGCAACTTATTTCTATTTATTTGTGTCTTAGAGATATGTTGTGCTATCATTCTGTTAAACGCCGTTGACGTACCATGTGTGTATGGTATGAAGTACGCCAATGGTAGTATCCTGATTTCTATGGGATGGTTTACGTAGACGCTGAACAGATAGGGGTTGGTGGTCACACATACGTGTGTTGGCCTACTCGTAAGAGATGCGGGTGCCGGTAAGCCCCGTAATCCAATCCACTACTGTTCAACGGAACTGCGAGTATCCTCTAGAAGTCCGGGTGCGACAAATGGTATCAGAGCCTGTCTGCCTGTAGGATCCCTTTTACTGGTCGCAGTTGAGTCTAGAAACTATTTTGTAGCTATATAGGAAAAATGAAACGTGAGAGTAGGAATTCTGCCATTTTATTTCTTTCCCCACCCACCCTCCCTTTTCTGGTAAGGAAGTGCAACGTTGTTTTCCCTTCTCACCTGAACTTTCAAGTTAGGTTTTCACGTATCCTGGTTTCTCTAGGATAGGTATATCTACTAGACCATAGGAATGGAGGTGGTTGTGACATGATTTATCATGTTGCCTACTCACGATTGAGAACGGAGGCGTGTAAGCCCCGGAAGCAAATCCGCTATTCCTTAAGCAGTAGATATTGATCCTTTAGAAGCCCGAATGGGGTTTTCCGTAGTACCTCAGGTGTTTTGGTCTCGTGTTTCCCGATGTTGCTTCGATATCCTGTTCTTCTCAACATCCTTATCGTCCGTTGAAACCTTGTTGTTGCTTTCCACTTCAGTTCTTCTACCGGCGTCTAATCAAAACTTCCCCGATCATCTGCAGATGGATCTCAGGTTCTACCCGCAGGTGGTTCGGATGACTCGTTGCGAGAGCACCGTCGGTTATCCGGAGATGCTGAGAGACATGGTCACTTATCTGGGGTTCCGTTGGGCACCAGAGTACCAGGTCTACGAGCAGCAGCGAGAGTTTGACCAGACCTACTACCAGGCTATCGTCTACATTCTGTCAGATGATGGCATGAGCGTTTTCCACCGCTACGAGGCAGTAGGTTCCACAGTGGATATGGCCGTGCAGCAGGCAGCTTATGTGAGTCTCACCGTCCTTCGTGCTGACTATTGGGGATTTGACGATTCTATCTATCGCCACATCCCCCGTGGTTACATCACCTCGGAGGGAGCTCACTTCACTCTCTACGACAACTTGGATGTTTATGAGCATGATAACTCCAGGCTGCACACCACCGCTCAGTTTGTGAGGCACAGTGACGCAGTTGCCAGCACACTATCTCAGGAGTTGGTTTCAGTTAGAGAGCAGCTCTACCTTGCTTTGACTCGTCTGGCGACGTACACCACAGACTTTGTTGGAGATGAGCGCTTTGCACGTTTCGATCAGCCAGTTGGTCGTCGTCTGCCAGATGCTGGAGGTTACGAGCCGATCAGAGGTCCACTCCTCAACCTCAGTGCTGGTTACACTGGGATTCCACGCTTTGGGGCACAGGGAGTTGACTCTATGTACTTCACCACACCTAGAGTCGCTCTCAGACCACGTCAGGTCTATGTGGATCGTCGTTCTACCTACTTTCGTGGGCGTGCTCCTCACCGTACCTCTCGCCGTACTCCTAGTCGCCGTCCTGCGTGATGAGCATGGGAGTACCGATGTATCCATTCTTAGCTATGTTTAGTTATTCTTTGGCATTCGAACCATTTATGGTGTGTTGGATATTCTGATGTATTTGAACATGTGATGATGTACATGTTGGTTATCTATTCATGCGTCGGAATAATCTCTCGTTTCGGTTACCAAGTCTATCCTTTTCTGTTGTTGTGCTAAAATGCATGTCTATTCAGGATGCCGCCAACAAGGAACAACCCGCCTGAGCCACCACCAATCATGGAGCTGTTGACTCAGATGACTCAGGTCGTGACGCAGATGGCCCAGTTCCAGGCTAATCAGCACAACAACCAGAATGCTCCACGAGTCAGTATCAAGGAGTTTCTGAGTCTGGGCCCAAGAGCTTTCGTGGCAACACGCGAGCCTCTGGATGCTGATGACTGGATCCGTGAGATAGCTAGGGCTCTGGAGATTGCTCACGTTGCTGAGGAAGACAAGGTCAACTATGCCTCCTACCTACTGAAGGGTCAGGCAGCTACTTGGTGGGAGAACTACCAGACCATGAGAGCTGGCTACCCAATCACCTGGGGTTGTTTCAAGGAAGCTTTCCTGAAGCACCACATCCCAGATGGTCTCATGGAAAGGATGCGTGAAGAGTTTTGCTCTCTTAAGCAAGGCAAGCTGGACGTCATTGGCTATCAGAGTGAGTTCAATCGCCTCGCTCGTTACGCTGGTGATGAGGTGTCCACTGAGGCTAAGAAGATGGCAAGGTTCCGCCGAGGTTTTAACCTGGAACTCAAGTACGCCCTCACCAACATCAAGGCCAAAGACTTCGAGGAGCTCGTGAACACCGCGCTCAATGAAGAAAATGGGCGCAAGGCGTTCGAGGAGTCTCGAAAGCACTCGCGTGAGGGTGGTTCCTCCTCCAACATGACCACCCCTCCGCAGAAGCGCCGCATCTGGGTGCCAAATGGTGCTGTCACTCGGGCTCCACATGCCCAAGCTTCTCCAGGCTTCGCTCCCCGCCCACCCAACCCAGCTCACATGCAAGGTCAGAGGTTTTCAATGGGGCAGCCAAGGCTAGATACTCCTCGTGTCGTCACTTGCTACAAATGCAAGCAGACGGGGCACTACGCTGACAAGTGCACTCAGAGGCAGCTACCTCCACCACCACCTCGCCCCAACACCAACCAGGCAATGGTGCGTGCTCCCCCGGCTAAAGCCTTCAACTCCAACAACAGGCATGTCGGGAGGACCGCAAGGGTGAATCATGTCAAGATCGACAAAGCTGAGGAAGCTCCTGACGTCGTTCTCGGTATATTACCCGTAAACTCTTTTCCAGCTAAAGTGTTGTTTGATACCGGAGCATCGCATTCTTTTGTGTCAAAGATTTTTGCCGCAACAAACAACTTAAGTGTGGTTCCACTAAGCAATCAAATCACCGTCCACTCCCCGGGATCGCAAATGTTGACTTCCAAGATAAGTAAGGATAATCAAATCCTAATTGGAGGCCACATTTTCCTTGCTTCACTCATGTTGCTGGGAAGTTCTGACATTGATGTCATTCTTGGCATGGATTGGTTGAAGGCCAATAAAGCTAAAATTGACTGTGCTCAGAAGTCAATAACTCTGTTCCACCCTTCTGGCCAGATAGTCTATTCTCCAAATGAATCAAGTTCTGTTCAGCTTTACACCCTCGATGCAAAACCTCTACCTCTACTCGAAAATGTTCCGGTGGTTTGTGAATTCCCTGACGTCTTTCCAGAAGAGTTGCCAGGGATGCCTCCGGACAGAGCAGTTGAGTTCGTGATCGAGCTTGAACCAGGTACTGCTCCAATCTCTAAGCATCCATACAAGATAGCTCCTCCTGAACTGAAACTGTTAAAGGAGCAAATCGATATGTACATGGAAAAAGGTTACATTCAACCTAGTTCCTTGGCTTGGGGTTGCCCAATTCTGTTCGTTGCGAAGAAGGATCAAACAAAGAGACTCGTTGTTGACTATCGTCCTCTTAACGAGAAAACCATCAAAAACAAGTATCCCATTCCTCGTATCGATGATCTTTTTGATCAACTTGCTGGAGCCTCAATATTCTCAAAGTTGGACTTGAGGATGGGTTACCATCAAATAAAGATCAGAAAGGAAGATATTCCAAAAACAGCTTTCACCACTCGGTACGGTCTATATGAATACACCGTCATGTCCTTTGGTCTCACCAATGCACCAGCGACATTCTCTCGACTCATGAATTCTGTCTTCCATGAATACCTCGACAAGTTCGTTGTGGTATATCTCGATGACATCCTTGTCTACTCCAAATCCGAGGAAGAGCATGGAGAACATCTTCGTCTCACTCTCATGAAACTTCGCGAGCATCGTCTATATGCCAAATTCTCCAAATGTGAGTTCTGGATTCAAGAAGTTGCTTACCTTGGTCATGTCATCTCCGCCAAGGGCATAGCCATTGATCCAGAAAAGGTTAAAGCAATTGTTGATTGGAAACCTCCTAAGACGGTGAAGCAAGTAAGAAGCTTTCTAGGCTTGGCTAGCTATTGCCGTCGTTTCGTCCAAAACTTCTCAAAGATTGCCAAACCTCTCACTGATCTCACAAAGAACGACAAGAAGTTCGTTTGGTCTCCACAATGTGATGAAAGTTTCAATCTTCTGAAGACTAAACTCACTTCTACACCAGTTCTGGTTGGCCCTGATACTACCAAACCTTTCCAAATATTCTGCGATGCATCTCTCCAAGGTCTAGGAGCAGTTCTTATGCAAGAACGTCAAGTTGTGGCTTATGCTTCACGTCAGTTGAATGCACATGAGCAAAACTATCCCACACATGACCTAGAACTTGCAGCAGTTGTGTTTGCCCTCAAGAAATGGAGACAATACTTGTTGGGTAATCGCACTGAAATCTTTTCCGATCATAAGAGTCTGAAATACATCTTCACTCAACCAGATCTAAACCTCAGGCAAAGGATATGGATTGAAAAGATTAAAGACTTTGATCTCACCATTTCTTACACTCCAGGCAAGGCTAATGTTATGGCCGATGCTCTCAGTCGCAAGTCGTATTGCAATAATCTCATGATCATGGAAAGCCAACCTCCACTTCACGAAGAATTTCAGAAGCTGAACCTTGGTCTTGTTCCTCAAGGCTATCTTGCAAGCTTGACAGCCAGTCCAACTCTCGAGGATAAGATTCGTTCTGAACAACTTCGTGATGCTGAAATCAAGAAGATGGTAGAACACATCAAAGAAGGCAAGGAGAAATTTAAGTCCTTCTCAATTGATGACAAAGGAACTGTGTTCTTCAAAGGACGCATTGCAGTTCCTCAAGTTCAAAGTCTCAAAGATATCATTCTCAAGGAGGCTCATGAAACTCCTCTCTCCATCCACCCTGGAAGTACAAAGATGTACCAGGATCTTAAGACACTGTATTGGTGGCCTGGCATGAAACGTGAAATTGCTCAATACGTTTCTGAATGCGACATTTGTCAACGTGTTAAGGCAGTCCGTCAGAAAACAGCCGGTCCACTCCAACCTCTGAAAATTCCTGAGTGGAAGTGGGACATGATTGAAATGGACTTCGTCACTGGTTTTCCAAAGTCCAAGAAGGGTAACGATGCAATCTTCGTTGTTATTGATCGTCTCACTAAGGTAGCTCACTTCTTTGCTGTCAAAGAAACAATCTCAGCTAGCCAGTTAGCAGAGCTCTACACAGTAAAGATTGTTCCTCTTCATGGTGTTCCATTGGAAATAAGCTCAGACCGTGGAAGTATATTCACTTCTCATTTCTGGAAAAGCTTTCAACAAGCATTGGGCACCAAACTTCTGTTCAGCACAGCTTATCACCCTCAGTCTCAGGGGCAAGTCGAAAGAGTCAATCAGATTCTCGAGGATATGCTCAGAGCATGTGGTATCTCTTTTGGCATGAAATGGGAGGAATGCCTTCCATATGCTGAATTCTCCTACAACAACAGCTTCCAGGCAAGCCTAGGCATGGCACCATTTGAAGCTCTCTATGGCCGCAGATGCAGGAGTCCAATCAATTGGTCTGGAGCTGGTGAACGTTCACACTTAGGCCCTGACATTGTTAAGGAATCCGAAGAGAAAGTTCGTATCATTCGTGACAATCTCAAGATTGCTCAGTCTCGTCAGAAAAGCTACTATGACAGCAAGCACAGGGATATGATCTATGCACCTGGTGACAAGGCATATCTCCGTGTAACTCCCCTCAGAGGCACTCATCGTTTTGGTGTGAAAGGAAAACTTGCACCAAGATACATTGGTCCTTTCAACATTCTCTCAAGGCGTGCAGAAAATGCCTATCGTCTTGAACTTCCAGAAAAACTATCCAAGGTGCACGATGTGTTTCACGTGTCACAGCTCAAGAGGTGTTTCAAAGATCTAGATCGTTCAGTTGATCATGATTCCATTGAACTGCAAGAAGATCTATCTTATGAGGAGCACCCTGTTCGAATTCTCGATGAGACCGAGCGTAAGACTCGCAACAAGAGCACCAAGTTCTTGAAAGTGCAGTGATCCCATCATTCCGATAAAGAGGCAACGTGGGAGACCGAAGAGGATCTTTGCAAGAAGTATCCGGACCTTTTCTCTTCTCAGTAAGGAATCTCGGGGCGCGATTCCTTCAAGGGGGGGGGGGGCGTTTTGTAACATCCCAAGTATGAAAACATCCCTAGAATGTTTGTTTTTTGTTTAATTATTGTTTTGCATCATGTCATCATACTCTTTTCTCCATTGCATTTGTTTCCTATTTGTTTGCATCTGTTTTTCTTTGTTTTTACAATTGAAATCGAAACATTATTCAAACCTTTGTTTCATACTTGTTATGTTACAATTTATCAAATAAAAAGTTCAACTCAAAACTCCATTTGGTTCCATTCAACCATAAGTTTCAAACTAATTAAAAATTGGCTTTTAGTAATTCACTTAATGCAATTTGCATTCAAATTCAAATAAGTTTACAAACAGCAAACATTTGAAATTTATGGAAATTACCAAAACAATCCAATCACTTGTTTCAATTAAAAACTTGAATTTAAAATTTTAAGTTGATCAAGTTAAGTTAATCAATTAATATTACAATTCCATCAAATTTCAAACAAATTTTAAACAGCCACATAATTCAAATATTTTTGGAATTCAAAACTTGCAATTGGTTACTATTACATTAAGGAGTTGTCACAAATTTTCCCTAATTTTTTTACTAGCCCAAAAACCATTCTTTTCCTTCCTATTTCTAACTCAGCAAAAAAAAAACAGAGGAAAAAAATAAAAAAATAAAAAAACGCAGGAGAGGGGGAGAGGCAGGCCCAGCCCACCAAAACCTTGGCCCGGTACCTGTCTCCCCCTACCTCCGTACGTTCGTGACGTCGGCCATGGACAGCGACAGGCGCTGCCCACTGCTCCACCCGATCCCCACCTCCTATATCTACCCCCATCCCTCAGAAACCCTAACCCTAACCCTAGCCACGCCCGCCTCCCTCCTCTCTCCCATCTCCGCCGCCATCGAGGAGCTCGCCGCGCGTTACCTGCTGTCACCGCTGCCGCACGCCGGAGCTCGCCGCCACCATCTCCGCCTCCCCCCGGCCGTGCCGCGGCCATCCCTGCGACGAGGGTGAGATCCCTTTTCCATTCCCCTACTTGCCCCCCCTCGATTCCTTGCGGACACCTCGAATTTCTCGGCCGGTTTGTGCCATCGTTGCTCTGTTTCGTTACAGAGAAGAACAGATCAGCTGCAGGTGTTCGTTCGCTTGTATTAGTTAACACCGATTTGTGGTGTTCAAAACAAACTAGATCCCGTATGCCATCAAACACACGCAGCAGCCTGCTGGTAGCGCACGCTACGCGCGCAGCAGCAGCTCGCGAGTTCAAGTCCATGCACCCCCACCTTTCTGTTCCTTATTTTCCGATTTATTTCGGTGCAGGTTCTGAACCTTAACCCCCCAGCTAGCTGTCCCCTTTCAACACCACAGCAGCAGCCCAGTTGGTTGCTGTTCCTTGGCGCAGGAAGGAGGGCAGGGGTTCGAATCCCCCCTCCCCCTGCATCAAAAACCAACCTTTTTTCTTTCTTATTTTCCTAGATCCAGATCTCTCCTAAATTGCTCACAGGTCCCTGCTATTTTACCTAGGTCCCTGTTATAATTATTTCCAAGTCCCTGCTACTTTTTCTAGGTCCATAGTTATTTTCTATCACCCATAAATTGCTTAAACTTGGTAAATCAATAACTTTTGTTTGGAAACTCCAATTGCAAAACTTCAAACATGTAAATCACTCCATTTTAAATTATGTACCCAAATATATAATTTGTTTACTGTTTTGAATATATTAAATTGGTGAAATATTTGAATTCTTGTTTAATTCACTTAATTTTGCAAAATTCATAACTTGAACATAGAAATTCCAAATTCAACAAATAAAATATGTTTTCAATCCCATTTTTCATGTACTTTGCAAATATAAACTTTGTTTCATGTTTTGAATAATTATAATTGGTTACATAATTTAAACCTTGGTTAAATCATTTAAAATTGCTAAATTCATAACTTGCTCAAATTAAATTATTTTTGAACATATAAAATATGTTTTCAAACTAGAAAAGTATAAACTTTTCAAATATGAAATTGGTTTAATGTTTTGAACAAATAAAAAATTCAAATAAATTCATACTTGAATTTAATTCATTTAAATCTTGTTTGACTTGTTTAATTCATAAATAATTCATCCTAATTCCTTTTTTCAATAATTGAAACATGTATTCCACCTAAAATTGTGTGTACTTTCCAAATATGAATTTTGTTATTTGTCTTGAACAATTAAAATTGATGAAAACAGCAAATGCTTGTGTAACACCTTTAAGTAAACAAAATTCCAACACTTAATAAACAAATTTCCAAACTTGGTAAACCTTATTTCCAATTGGTTCTATTGTTGTTATTTTTCTGTTTTCCTCATCCATGCATTATACTAATCCACTTTCACCTGTTGATTAGTTGTAAAACAATTGTTTCAACCATAATTCATGGGCTTTTCATATGCAACTCAAATTACATGTGGGTCCATTTAATCATGTTGTTACCATGTCAACTAGTTATTTTGATGCATCAATTAAATGGTCATGCATCATCCCATGATTGTGCATTATGCCATGTTATTGATTGTTTGTCTCTTTGCGTTGTTTGTTTGCTTCTTCTCGAATAGACAACGACGTTAGGACAGACGAGCTTTACGACACCCCTTCTGAGGATCTAGCTCACTACCAGGCTGCTGAGTTTGCAGGCAAGTATTCACTCACATGAACCATTGTGATCCTTTCAACATTGGTTACCGATACTTTCCGTTGTCTATTCTGCTAGACTTATGAATCGTTGCTTCTGTTACGAACCTATCACATGTTATCCTTTAACCCTGATATTGCCTCACCTCCACACCTATAACCCTGTTGCTTGTGCCCGTGTCTTACTAGCATGATTAGGGTTGTTTTGCTCGAGTCTGCTGTCAATTACTTTCTGTTATCATATTTGTATTATGTTCTGGGGCTCGATGTTAAACAACAACCTGTTAATTCTGAGTTAATAATAATTTGATGATAAGGCACCGGCAGGAGGCCCGGCGTGGCTAGTGTCGACCCTAATTAGGAAAAGGGTCTTGTCTACTGATCCATGATGAGCGCACTAACCGCATGTGGGAAGCGTGTATGGGCGCCCCCCTCAATTTGATTCGATTCGCATCTCGTCCAAATCGCCTCATTTAGTTCGGGTTTTCCATTTGCCGCATGCATATGCAGGTGCGAACCCTTGGTACCAGGGTGGAACTTTTGTAGTCGGCATTTAGGGAGATACGTTCTTAGAGTGCTATGAGGGTCCCCTTTTCTTCGTGGGGCTTGATTAGCCGTGCGCTCACTGCACGGGGTTCTTTGGGCTTGATGCGAAGAAGAGTTGAGTTGTGTTGAGTGCCCCGCTTGGTGGGAGGCATTCCATCTGGCGGGTTATTCTTACGTGTACGGCCATATTGGTGCACCCCTGCAGGGATAAATCTTCTCGAGAAGCCGTGTTTTCCGCGGTTATGGTTAACTTGGTGAAAGTACTGGCTAACAAGTACTCAGAACAACTTACACCTAACTAATGATAACTTGACTAGTAATAGTCTTATTGACACAATAACTTGAGCCATCACTAATCCAACTGTGTGAGTTATCCTCGGATTGCTTCTTTGGATAAGGGGCGAGATCCAGGATGGGTTTGTTTTGGTGGTTAGTTATAGTTGGTTATGATACGCTATCTTATCCCCTTTCTGTTAGCAGGAAGTTGTATCATGTTCTGTAGTTGGTTAGTGCAGCCAGCTGCCGCATCTTTTATATCACCCTTCCTTTCCGTTGAACCCAAAGCATCTGTGCTTGATGTTGACGGGTTACACTTTGGTGAACTGTGAGTCTTGCTTGCCAGTACGTTTATGTACTGACCCCTTTGGGGCTGTGGTTTCCGCAGACTACGCTTACGAGGATCCCCGTGACGGCTACTACGTGGAGTTTGACGAGGCTGCTGACGAGTAGATAGCGGACCTGGGCAGGATCCGAGACATCGTGGATGGGCTCCGTCTTTTCGTTTTCCGGCTTCTTAAGCCTATTTGGATCTTTTCTGTACTCAGACACTTTGGATGCTTCCGCTGAGTTGTAATGATGATATGTTGGGACATGTGTCCTCTGGATGATTGTATTTGCTATCTCTGCTCTAGTGAGAGCTATTTGCAACTTATTTCTATTTATTTGTGTCTTAGAGATATGTTGTGCTATCATTCTGTTAAACGTCGTTGAAGTACCATGTGTGTATGGTATGAAGTACGCCAATGGTAGTATCCTGATTTCTATGGGATGGTTTACGTAGACGGTGAACAGATAGGGGTTGGTTGTCACACATACGTGTGTTGGCCTACTCGTAAGAGATGCGGGTGCCGGTAAGCCCCGTAATCCAATCCACTACTGTTCAATGGAATTGCGAGTATCCTCTAGAAGTCCGGGTGCGACACTCCCCCTTTTGCCCCGGTTCGTGTTACCAACTGGGGAAAAAGACCCAAAATTTCATTTTTTTTTTCTTCATGTCGCCATTTTTTTTCACTGCCACGTTTCAAATACTATTTCAAATGGTTTTGAATTTGGAGAAACTTTCAATATGAAAAGTGTTTAAAATTGGGTAAACATTTCAAATAAATTTTCTATTTTAGAAAATAATTATTCTAACTATTTAAACTAGTAACAATTTCTGAATTTTCAAACATTTAAAAAAACCAAGTTTATGAATGGTTTTGAATTTGGAGAAACTTTCAATATGAAAAGTGTTTAAAATTACATAAACATTTCAAATATATTTTATATTTTAGAAAATAATTATTCTAACTATTTAAACTAGTAACAATTTTTGATTTTTCAAACATTTTAAAAAATCTAGTTAATGAATGGTTTTGAATTTGGAGAAACTTTCTATATGAAAAGTGTTTAAAATTGCATAAACATTTCAAAGACATTTTCTGTTTAAAAAAATAATTATTCTAACTATTTAAACAGGAATAAGAAGAGGAAGAGATTTGCAATATTTTCACACATGATATGGATAATCTGCAATGTTTGATACATTATTACAAAATAATCTAGCAATATTACATGAACCATGAAGGTTTAATACGTTATCACCAACTAGTGCCGCCATTGTTTACTTTTCTGTCGTAGCCATGGAGCATCTTCATTATTTAACGCGATGCTTGGGTCACTTTTCACTCTGAAGGGTGGAATTTCTTCAAAGTTATTATAATCTTCTGACATGTCTGTCATGTCCTCCACTCCCACAATGTTTCTTTTCCCTAAAAGAACTCTCTGCCGCTTCGGCTCACCGCATGATGTACTAGAATTGTTATTTTTTTCTTTTCCTCGGTTGGGTAGACATGTCCTTCACATAGAAAATTTGAGTCACATCTTTGGCTAGGACGAATGGTTCGTTTCTGTACCCAAGATTGTTGAGATCCACTGTTGTCATTCCGTACTGCTGGTCTATCTTTACTCCTGTCATTTTGACCCATTGGCACCAAAACAGAGGGACCTTAAAATTAGGTCCATAGTCAAGTTTCCATATCTCCTCTATGTAACCATAATATGTGTCCTTTTTCCCATTGTATACGGTTGCGTCGAAACGGACACCACTATTCTAGTTGGTGCTCTTTTTATCTTGTGCAATCGGGTAAAATGTATTCTCATTTATCTTGTAAAAAGGACACGGAATCGTAAAGTGGTGTCCCCCAGGGATAAGGAAAGGTACAGGAGTAGAACTCCATCTCATCCAAAGGGGCGTGATATCGAGGAAATAGAGATGATCCCGGAAAAGCGCATCCGCGCAACAATGGAAAAGAAATGAGTAGATCCCCTTCTATCCATTCAGCCGGCAGGTACTCCGCACACATGGATAGGGCGGAAAGAGACGATTTATACTTCGGACCTAAGTGCTTCACAGATAGGATTCGAAGGGTAACCCTGCATTCTGGTTTTACCAAAGTTGGTCCAACGTACCAAAAATACATCGATAGTACAAACCCGGATACCTGACTCTCAGACTATTATACAGCCGTCCAGATTAACAATGGGACAGACCTGGAAGCTGTAAAGTTTCTTCCCCTAATGTTACTGGATGAAGCCATAGATTGGATTAACGGATTACCTTCCAGAACTGTCGACAGCTGGGATGATATGGCTCGAGTATTCACTCAGCATTTCCGGGGAACCTACAAACACCCGAATAGCATCAACCAGCTAAACCGTTGCACCCAATTTGAGGACGAACCATACGTGGATTTCATCTCAAGATGGACTGTAATGAAGAATAGCTGCTCTGGAGTAACTGACGTACAATCAATGCATGCTTTCGTCAATGGCCTAAAACCCGGACTTGTACCGTTCATGGTTGGTTCCAAACAGCACAAATATCTCGGATCTATGCTTAAAACCGCCAATGAACACGCTGCAGCCGAAGACGACATCAGATCTAGAGGAGGCAATATCGATACACTGATACAGGCTAAAAATAATCCTCGCCCTGAGAAAAAAGGAACTCCAGACGCAACACAAAATCCCAAATAAGTTAGCATAGCCTTTGGAAGTGAAAAAGGGAATAAGTGGAAAGGACGCAGTTCAGAACCAATCAATTACACCAAGGAAGAATGAGAAAAGATTAAGTCCGAACCCTGCGTCCACCATTCGGAATTCGGGAAACCCACCCATACCAACGCACAATGCCGGCTGAACAAGCATATGAAAGGCAGTGCAGGATCCGGAAACAAGGGGAAGAATTCCAAAAGGAAGTTTTCCAAGCAAAAGCCAGAAGCTGAGAAAGATGACAGTGAATCGGACACTGACGAAAAAATCCAGGAACAACAGCGAAAAGGCGAGCCCAAATTTCCGAGAGTTGATGGAGAGTGTGCCCTAACTTTCCTGGCAACTCCATCAGCAAAGGTGGCAAAAAGAACGCTTCGAGAAATAAACGCGGTTGTTCCGGCAACCCCGAAATTCTTGAAGTATTCAAACACACCAATCACCTGGGATCAGTTTGATCATCCTGGGAATATCCCTGAACCCGGCACGCAAGCTCTTGTTGTAAGCCCTATTGTCCAAAACACTAGGCTAAGAAGAGTGCTGATGGATGGAGGATCCAGCATTAACATAATGTACTTGGATACACTGAGGCATCTGAAAATCTCCGAGACCCAGCTCAACCACAGCAACATACGTTTTCATGGCATTGTTCCTAGCAGGCAAGCACGATCCCTAGGAGAAATTTTCCTAGATGTCACGTTCGGAGAAAAAGATCACTTCCGTCAGGAAAAAGTATCCTTCGAAGTGGTGCCGTTCGAAAGCGTGTATCACGCGATACTCGGACGTCCAGCTTTCGCCAAATTCATGGCAAGATCATGTTATATCTATAACAAGCTGAAGATGCCAGGGCCAAAAGGAGGAGTAATCACCATATCGGGAGACTTCAAGTTGGCAAACAAGCTGGAAAAAGAAAACGCCCTTTGCGCTGAGAAAATCATAGCAAAGGAAGAGTTGAAGGAGCTGGCCAAGGAGGTATCGCCGACAGAAATGCCGGCAGGAAAAGAAACCCGGAAGCCAGCAGATAGCTTCAAGGCCTCCGAGAACACAAGACAGGTAATCCTAGATCCCAAAGATCCGACAAAATTTGTCGTAGTGGGAACTGGGATGACCGACAAATAGGAAAGCGAGATCATCAAGTTCCTCCGTGAGAATTGGGATATTTTTGCCTGGTGTCCAGCTGACATGCCAGGTGTACCCAGGGAACTTGCTGAGCATCAGCTTAAGGTGATTCCAGGCTCCAAACCCGTCAAACAAGGTCTCCGTCGATTTGACGGAAGAAGACGGAAGGCTATCGGCAAGGAAATTATCCGGCTTTTAGCAGCAGACTTTATCGAAGAAGTTATACACACCGAATGGTCTGCAAATCCGGTATTAGTACCGAAGAAAGATACTACTGCCCTTAGAATGTGTATAGATTACACCGGCTTAAACAAAATGTGTCCAAAAGATAGGTTCGCGTTACCGCGAATTGATCAAATAATATATGCCACGGCAGGCTCTGAGCTCTTATGATTTTTGGATGCATATTCCGGGTACCATCAAATACACATGAAAAAGGAAGATCAAATTAAGACTTCTTTTATAACCCCTTATGGGACGTACTATTACATAACCATGCCATTTGGCCTGAAGAACGCAGGTGCAACCTACCAGCGTTGCATGCAACGATATTTGCATAGTCAGATTGGCAAAAATGTCCACGTTTACGTGGACGACATTGCTGTCGTAACCAAGGAAAAAGATACTCTCCTTGAGGATTTACGAGAAACATTCGAAAATTTGCGCACTTACAAGATGAAGTTAAATCCATCAAAGTGCGTATTTGGGGTTCCCTCAGGAAAACTTCTGGGTTTCATCGTTTCTCATAGAGGAATAGAAGTTAACCCAGAAAAGATCAAAGCAATCTTAAACATCTCCAAACCTACGTGTGTAAAAGATGTCCAAAGATTGACAGGTTCCGCTGCAGCCGTCAGCAGATTTATTAGTCGGCTGGGGGACAAAGCCTTACCACTCTACAAGTTGCTGAAAAAATCCGACAAATTCGAGTGGACAGAAGAGGCAGATGCAGCGTTAACCCAGTTAAAGGAAACTTTGATGAAAGCTCCGATTTTGGCATCCCAAAATACGAAGAACCTATGTTATTGTGCCTTACGGCTACAAACCGGGTTATCAGTGCAGTAATTGTTGTGGAACGGAAGCAAGACGAACAAAGCATACCAGACCAGCATCTGGTATATTATATAAGCGAAGTTTTCTCCGAGTCCAAACAAAGGTATCCACACTATAAAAAACTGGCATATGGCGTATTTTTCGCATCCAGAAAACTTCGCCATTACTTCCAAGGACATTCCATAACAGTGGTATGTAAAGCACCACTAGGGGATATAATAAACAATGCGGAGGCGACTGGCTGAGTAGCCAAATGGGGCATCGAGCTAGCAGCCTTTGACATTAAGTATCAGCCCAGGACGGCAATAAAATGCCAGGTTTTGGCAGATTTTGTCGCCGACTGGACGGAAGCAATGGAGAAAACATCAATGCCGGAGTCCGAGTACTGGATCATGCACTTTGACGGATCCAAGATGAAGGAGGGCGCTGGAGCTGGTGTAGTTTTAAAATCCCCTAAAGGAGATACAATGGAGTATGTATTACAAATACATTTCAATGCCAGCAACAACGTGGCAGAATACGAAGCTCTGCTTCATGGCTTGCATATTGCAAAAGAAATAGGTGTCAAGCGCATTTTGTGCTACGGTGACTCAGATTTGGTACAGCACCAGCTCATCAAACTTGGGACGCAAAAAGCCCTATAATGGCCAAATATCGGAGAACAGTGGACGAGTTCGCCATTTGTTTCTTCGGATTCGAAGTGCTCCATGTTAAAAGGGAAGAAAATTGGAACGCGGATGCGTTAGCCCGCATGGGATCGGAAAGGGTAAAAATCCTACCACCAGGTGTATTCGTCCAACACTTGTACGAACCATCGATAAAAGGTGGAGATGTTGATTATCCTCTGGCTTCCAAGTCAATTGAAGTTATGCTCGTTAACCTGGATTGGACAAACCCATATATAAACTTCTTAGTTAATCACAAGTACCCGGAAGGAGCAGACGAAGTCTTGCAAAGACAGATCCAGCGTCGATGCAAAGGATACACAGTAATTAACAATTGCCAATATAAACGCAGTACTTCCGGAATTTTTCTGCGATGTATTTCACTAGAAGAAGGACGAGAAATCCTGCAAGAAATCCATGCCGGAGATTGCGGACATCATGCTCAATCAAAAATCATAGTCAAAAAAGCATTCTGTGCCGGGTTTTTCTGGCTAACAGCCAAGACAGACGCTGAGCACATAGTAAATACATGTGCAGGATGTCAGTATTACGCCAAGCAGACTAATATGTCAGCCCAAGCACTCAAAACTATCCCCATTACATGGCCCTTTGGGGCTAGATATGATGGGACCATTCAAAACTGCACGAGCCGGACTTACACATCTACTTGTAGCTGTGGACAAATATACCAAGTGGGTGGAGGCTAAACCCATCCAAAAGCTTGATGGTGTAACTGCCAGAAATTTCATCATTGACGTAGTCATGAGATACGGCGTTCCACACAGCATAATAACCGACAACGGGACAAATTTCTCCATTGGAGAGTTGGCAAAATATTGCCGACAAACGGAAATTCGCCTAGATCTCGCATCTGTGGCACACCCGCAATCCAATAGACAGGTTGAAAGAATGAATAGCTCAATCCTGCAAGGAATACGTCCAAGACTCGAATCTCCTCTTCATAGAGCAGCTGGAGCATGGGTAGAAGAGTTACCTTCCGTGCTTTGGAGTATTCGAACAACACCAAACAGGTCAACTGGGCAAACCCCGTTTTTCCTAGTTTATGGTGCGGAAGCAATCCTTCCAACGGATTTGATCCATGATAGCCCAAGAGTGCAAGATTTCGACGACTCGGATGCCGAAAAAGCACGACAGGATGCCGTCGATCTCTTAGAAGAGGAACGAGAACTTGTGATTCAAAGATCCGCCATCTACCAGCAAGGTTTACGACGTTATCATAGTCGGAAAACCAGGCATCGTTCTTTTAAAGAAGGTTACCTAGTGCTAAGATTGGTGCAACAAAGAAAGCACAAATGGGCCCCCGTATGGGAAGGACCATTTGTCATCAGTAAAGCCATGAAGAATGGATCATATTATCTTGTCGACATTCGTGATACGGAAGATGATCCCGAGAAGCCGAATCGCAAAAGAAAGAGAAAGATAGATGACGAACTAGGAGAGACAAAAAGGCCCTGGAGTATCCAGCAGTTACGTCCCTTCTATACTTTGTTCAATTCTATGTAAACATCTTTGAGATCATGAAATAAAGTTGTCGGAATTCTTATATCCATGTTTTTTACAAGTTTATTGTAGTTCAAAACATGATTCCACCTTATCTATTTCCCAATGATCTTACAAAATACTCAATGTTAACCCGAATTGTGCCTGCGTGCTCGGTGTTTAAAAACTGAATGATTTTCAGCCTATTCAAAGGCTAAAGGAAACTCGGATTGTGCCTGCGTGCCCGAGTTTCATTCAAATATTCCTTACTATTCTCTAAGCATTATCTGATTGTTTATGTGTTGGGTCACTGGAGCTAGTTAGTAAAAATGCCCTTAGTATGATCCATGTTTTCGAGTTCAAACTGATTGGTTTTACCCATTAACTTGGCATGAAGATTCATAGTACTATTGAGCCATTTCAAACACTAAGGACAGTTAAAGCACATAAGCCAGAGAACTTAGACGATAAAGGAATATCAAACCCGGAAAACTTGCAAAGAATTTCATAATTAACTGTAAAAGGCGGAGTACTTGTTTATACAAAAGAATAGAAGCATTAAAATATAAGGTTACATTGTAAAGTGCAGTAATGATCCTATTTTCTACTTCCACCATCCAGGATAAGAAGAATCCTTCAAGCATCCGAGTCTTCATCGCTGCTATCGCTCTCGGGGGCTCCGGGAATCGCTTCTTCTGGATAGGTGATGGAGATTTTCACCATGGAGGCGATCTTGTTGGCGTGACCCTTGATCTCGTCGAAGATGGTGGTCCGCTTGGTCTCCGAGTATCCAAGGGGGATACCGGACGCCACGCGCCAAGATTTGGCACTGGGGTAATGCATACGCATAAGGCCTAAGGCCATGCGTGCACCACCCCGTGCTGCGGAGCGCAAGGTGGACTCCTTGGATTCCGCCACCTCCAGGATAGCTTCCGGAAGTTTTTCAACTTCCGAGAATTCCCCAGTTCTTGAGGGAAGGAACTTGTTGACCAGCTGCATGCCTACAGCCCTGATCGCAGTCCATACCTTCCCAAAAGCTCGGATTTTCTCAATCCGAGTAAGTTCTGGGTTATCTCCTGTTTTTTCAGACAAACAACCAAAAGCTTAGCGAAAAAACAGAGAAGGAAATCAAGACATGGAAAAACCGGTAAAAGATAACAACTTACCGATAATTTTGTCCATCTTGGAGCCTTCCTCAAGGCGCAGGGTTAAGGCATTCTCCAAGTCCTGGATAGTGGCCTTATCCTTATCTGCCTGCTGAGAGGCCTTGGACTGAGCAATCCCAAGGGCCAGGTTGCTGGCCTCCAGTTCCTTTTGAACCTTCATAAGATCCTTATGAAGGTCCAAATTCTCCTGTCAGAGACTCGCGGCGTTGCCGGCATCTTCAGCTATTTCCTTGGCCTTAGCAAAAGCAGCTGGAAAGCAAGGAACAAAATTCCGAGTTTAGAAAAACTTGGGAAAGTACTTAGACAAAAAACTGGATAAAGAACTTCAGAGAATCAAAATGTACCTGTTGTTTCCGACAGCCGTAGCTGAGATGATGCCAGCTCTGCTTCGTTCACCTCAAGAATAGAAAGAAGGTTTCTAACCTCCTTATTCTTGACGGAAAGTTTGTTGAAAACTTCGATTTTAATGGTTTCAGCGGTTTGCTGGAACGCGGAAA
This sequence comes from Alopecurus myosuroides, assembly GCA_028641055.1. Classification (NCBI taxonomy): domain Eukaryota; kingdom Viridiplantae; phylum Streptophyta; class Magnoliopsida; order Poales; family Poaceae; genus Alopecurus; species Alopecurus myosuroides. The sequence goes on along the minus strand of CM054057.1, from coordinate 267,332,307 downwards.
TGAAAAAAATCACGGTATTTAAAAGCATCAAGTGAAAAGTATACATTTTACTTAATGCTTGGGGGCTAAAGATAGTACCTGGCTCATCCGCTGTAACCCTGTTAAGTTCTCAGTGAAATCTTTTGCGTACTCAGCAAAAAGAGTCCCGGCCGCGCTAAGGCCATCGCTGATGTTCTTGAAGTCCTTGTCAAAGGTGGGGATCTCCTCCTCAGTTATCCGAGAAGGACCTCCCACCTCAAGAGCCGCCCTTTCCCTTGTTGTTTCTGGCACAATGGGCTGGCTGGTCTCCAGAGACTCGGTGGTGGGGGCTACGGCATGCTCCTCTGTTATTGTAATCGGCGTGTTCGGAGCAGTGGCAGGGGAAGGATGAGGGCCTCTGCTGGCCACAGCCTTATGCCTTTTCAGCTTTTTTGGCTTTAGAGTAGATGGAGGTAGGCTAAAAACAAAGCAAAATGCCGGAAAAGTTAAAACTCCGAAGGTAAAAGAATAACTCCGACAAAGGAAATTAACCCAGATGTTCAAACCTGGAGGTGGCGACGGGAATTCCGTCAAGATCGATGACCTCCTGGGAAGAGGAGATCTTCTTGCGCTTTCGCCCACCGGCAAAGGTGGCACGCAACGCTTCCAGCTCAGCGTCGGAAGCAAGATCCGACTCAGGAAGATCAGCGATCTGTTGAAAACAAAAGGTTAAGTCAAAAACACAAAAACCGAGTAAACGAGAAAGAATTTAAACCCCAAAAGGCGAAGATTTATACCTTCGGAGCCGGATTCTCGGCCGTGTGCATTGGCCGGCTTTCTTCATATTGGTCGCGTGATGCGACCAACTGATTCACACGCCGCCGCAAATCTTTTGTGGACCAGTCCTTGCTGGTTGTCCGCATTTCGTCATCAGCTCCTTTGTAATCGCAGAGAAGGCGAGCACCATGGTTAGCCAAGGGCTGGATCTGCCTATTCAACCAGCAAAGGACTGTGTCCATGCCGGTTAAAGGAGGCTCAGATGTGACGAGTTTTGCGATGCGCCGCTTGATCCTTAGAAGATCCGGCGACAGGGTTTGAACTGCCTCAGTTCCCCAATTTTCTTGGGGAACAGCGGTGGTGTTCGAGAAAGGTGGAACCCCGAACGTTTTTCCAGGAAAGGAAACGTCGGGATGATAAAAGAAGGAACCCTTCCAAAACTTGACGGATTCCGATGTTTTTATCTTTGGGTACCAATCTTCCCTGAATCTCCGAAGAGTGAAAGATATAGTCCCGCAGATCGGAAGAATGCCCTCTGTAGGATTACTCTTCACTCCAAAGCAATATTGAAAAAATCTAGTCTGGGAGCTATTCCTAAATACCCTTCGAAAAGGGCTTGGAAACCGGCTAGGTAGAGAATGGAGTTTGGTGGAAGATTATGTGGCTGAATGCCGTAATGGTTAAGGACTTCCAAGAAAAAGGCGGAAGGTGGAAAACCCATACCTCTCGCAATATGAGAAGTAAGGAGGGCGCGTTCCCCGTTTTTCGGCTTGGGCTCGGATTCGTCTTCCGGGTTCCGCCATTTATCTTTAACCAAAATCCCCTCCTTTTCCGTTGTCAGAAGGAGGGATGGCGGAATGTTGCTTGGGCTCCAGTTGCCAGCAGATTCCGTCTCTTCTTCGGCTCCGGCGGCGGCGGAGGCTGCGGCCTCCGCGGCCGCGAGCTCGTCGCCGACGAGCGCGATCTTTTCCTCCACCGTCTCGGGAGCGAACGGTGGAGTGAGCGCGGATGAAGATCCCGCAAGATCCGCGGAGGCGAGAGAAGTTTCCTCGCCCTCCGCGCTGCCCGTGGCCTTCGTCAGCTCGTCACCGGAGACCCGCGCCGGAGAATCCAGCTGCGGGTCCATTGTGTCGATGATTTCATCGATATCTTTCGTGACGGTGCGGGCCGGGGAGGACGGCGGTGATGCCATCAGGTGGCGGCGATTTGGTCGATTCCGGTGAGGTCTTGGACGCGATACTGCGCTCGGGAGCTGCTTGCTGTGAGCTTGGGTGCTGGGAAATGGCGTGTGTCGAGACATCGTAGCAGTTTTCATAGACGGGGGTGCCATGAGACTACGGTAGAGACGTGGGGTAACGGGATAGCGTAGTAACACAGAACACGGGATTTTACCCAGGTTCGGTACGTCGCGACAGTACGGCGTACCTACTCCTGCACTTCTCACTAGTTGGGACTAAAGCCCGTTTATCAGGGTTACAATGTGAGGTTGTAGATCTAGCTTCTCGGCGAGGATGAGCTTCTCGGCAAGTTGCGTAGAGCTTGAACTTGTTGTGTCTTACTTAACTTGTTTTAATCTATCTCCCGTCCGGCTTTATATAATAGCCGGATTAGGGCTTACAGAATAAGAAACCTAGAAGACTACGTTTAACTTGTAACTTGGAAAGCAAGGAATCCGTCTTCTCCTCCAAGCCAGATCACGCGGGCCGTGATCCGGGTTCTTCTAGAATCCGTCTTCTGCGCGTCGGTCTACTGGGCCACCCAATGGACCTAAGCCCATTACCATGTAGGCCACCCTGGTAGTCCGGCTCTTTGTCTACCATCTTCTATACCCTTATTCAGTATATATCCGACAGTAGCCCCCAGGAAGGATCAAAACTCTGATTCTCCGTCTTTCGCCAAATACATTTTGTCCGGGAAATCTTGATTCAGCAGTCTTGATTCTTTCTACTTTCCTTTCGAAGGAGATGGTAACATAAAACTCGGAACCATGAAAATCCGGCTTTTCTTCTCGCGATCCTTCGCGGAAAAGGAACTTCTACGTCAGCGTCTTAAACATGCTGACGCAAGCGCCGCTTGGTTCCACGCGGGAAACCCCTCAGCGTATCTCTGACAGATTCTCACGGGAAACGAGGAGATAGCCATCATTCCCCTGCCGTTTTATTTCCCGTATTTTTCGGCGAGCGACACGCGTCGAGCATCCAACGGTTGAAAGAGCCGTTGGCACGTATCTAAACGGGTTTCCGGCTATAAATAGCCATCATCGTCCTCGCCAAAAACTTTCCTCACTCCCTCACTGCCCACGCCATTGACGCGAACGCGAGCTCGAGAGCAAGTTCCTTGTCCCAGCGCACGCATCCCTCGCATGCCAGAACGCAACGCGCCACCAAAAGATGGCCTCCTCGCCGTCCTCGCCCACTCGCGCCGCCATCGACGAGCTCATCGGCGACCTGGATCCACAGCCGGGATCGCAAACGCACACCGGCGGCGAGCCGGAGAAGACCACGGCCTCCGCGGCGGGCGGAGAAAACACTTCCGCCGCCGCGGACATTGCGGGATCGAGTTCCGCAGCACCCCCTCCGTTCGTCCCAACGACGGCGAGGGTCAAGATCCATTCCCATGGCGATGAGCGCTTTGCCACCGGAGCCAACAACGAAACAGAAATTGTCGGCAATTGGAGTCCGAGTAATACTTCTCTCGTCCTTCTTCGTCGGATGTCAAAGGAGGGATCCTTAGTTAAGGGCAAATGGCGAATCTCGAAAGATGAACCCGAGCCCAAGCCAGAAGTCGGAGAACGCGTCATCCTTACCTCTCATGTTGCGAGAGGTATGGGTTTTCCCCCTTCCGCCTTTTTTCTAGACGTCCTTGACTTTTATGGCGTTCAACCACACAATATTTCTCCGAATTCCATCCTCTACTTAGCCAGTTTCCAAGCCCTTTTCGAAGGATATCTCGGGATAACACCTGACCTAAATTTCTGGCAATATTGCTTTGAGGTAAAGCATAACATCACAAATGGCATTTCGCCCATTTGCGGAACCGTATCTTTCATCCTCAGAAAATTTAGGGAGGAATGGTATCCAAAAATAGAAATGCCGGAACCTAACCAATCTTGGCTAGGTTCTTTCTTTTATCATCAGGACATTCCATTCCCAGGCAGGGCAACTGGGGTTCCTCCCTTTGTTAATTCTGCCGCTACTCCTCGCGAGAGTTGGACAGCCGCAGTAGGGGAAAATTTGCCAGAAAACCTGATGAAGATAAAGCGGCGCATCGCCAAACTTTCTTCCTCTCAACCTTCTTTGGTTGGGAAGGATACCGTTATGTGCTGGTTTCGACGCCGTATCCAACCTCTCTCTTTTCGTTCTCGACTTCTTTGCGAATACCAAGGGCCAGAAGATAGCATGAGAGGAACAGATAAGGCTTTTACCAGAAAGGATTTTATAGGACGACTTCACGAACTGGTCGCCGTCAGTAGTCAGATTGAGGAAAGTCTGGCGATTTATCACGTGGAAAATCTGGTCCCTAAGGTATTTATCTTTCCTTGTTTCCACGTTTTTCTTCAGATTATCTTCTCTCTCCGCTTTTTAACATATTGTTAACTCCTTCCCAGCTTGATGAACTTGGAGAAAATGATCTTGCTTCCGACGCTGAACTCAACAAATTACATGCCAAGTTTCACAACAATCGGAAGCGCAAAAGGCAATCAGCTACCAAAGAGGAATCTATTCCCAACCTGGACGATATCCGGATAAAAGAAGAACCATTCGACGAACTCGGATATATTCGTCCGGAGGCAAAGAAATTCTTTGTTCCTGCGCCTCTGATTCGCCCTTGGCCACAAAATGGATTAGTTGTTCGCAATGATATCGCATTTTCGCCTCGTCAGGTTATACACGATGGCCTTCATCACGTTGGAATTCTCTTCGCGGAATATGCCAGAGAATTCAACGAGGTCTTGATCGATTTGCGAGAAATGAGCCAGGTAATACTTCTAGCCCCCAAGCATTAAGTTGAAATATGAATTCTTCTTAATGTTTCTTCATATGCCTATTCAAACTTAAGCATCTGGCTTTCATTTCCATGTTTTAGCATTCCGCAGACGCCATAAACTTGGAAGTTTTTAAGAAGCTTAGTCTCAAGAGCAGAGAAGTAAAAACCCTTCAATCTGTTATTGAGTCTAAAAGCAACGAACTAGCGTCATCTCAGCGGCAACTATCAAAAGCCACCGGTATTTTATTTTGTGCCATTTGTTTTCTCTGGAGAATTCTTCGGAATTGTTTTGTAAACTCAAATTAATTATTGCCCTCCAGCTGCTTTAAACAAAGCCAACAAATTAGCAGAAAACGCTGTCCATGTTTCTCAGCTTCGTGAGGAAAACTCAAACCTCCGAAAGGAACTTCTGAAAGCTCAAGAAGACCTAGAAGCCAGTAATCTGGCCCTTGGGATTGCTCAATCCAAGGCCTCTTTACAGGCAGCGGAAGATAAATCTGTTATCAATGATTTGGAAAGTATGCTACTCCCGCGCATGAAAGAAGGCGACGAAATTGACAAGGTTCTTGGTAAGTTAACTTCTTTTTACCAATGTCTGCATGTCTTATTTCTTGTATCTTTCCATGTAACCTTTACTTTTGTCGAAAAAGCAGGAAATTTTCCAGGAATTTCTCGGACTGAAAAGATCCGGGCCTTTGGGGAAGTGTGGAATTCAATCAGGAATGCAGGAATGCAGCTGATTAATAAATTCCTTCCCACAAGTACTGTATGCTTTTCGGAAGTCTACCGACTTCCGGGTGCCATCACAGAAGTAGCAGAGTCGAAAGAATCCATCCTTCGCTCTGCCGCACGAGGTGTTGCACGCATGGCACTTGGCCTTATGCGTCTACATTACCCTAATGCCAAATCTTGGCGCGTAGCATCCGGTATCCCTCAAGGATATACAGAAGCGCAACGAAATGCGATTTTTGATGAAGTTAAAGGGCACGCTTCCAAGATTGCCTCTATGGTCAACATTTTCATTACTTATCCGGAAGAAGAAGTGCCCGCAGCCCCCAAGAATGATAGCAGTGATGAAGACTCGGATGCTTGAGGGAATACACTCGACCCGAATGATGGATGTGTATAAGAGCATTTTTACAATGCAATTCATACTGTAATGCTTCTATGTCGTTTGTCGAAACAAGAACTCCGCCTTTTGCAATTTCAAGTTTCTTGCAAAGTTTTTTCCGGGTTTGACTGTTCCTTTATCTTCTAAGTAATCTGGCAACTGTGTTTTAACTGCTCTAGTGTTTAAAAATGGCTCAACTAGCAATATGTATCGTCATGTCGAGTAACTGGGGACGAACCAAACAGTTTTAAAACTCAAAAACATGGATCATGCTAGAAGCATTTTTACTGACTAGTTTCAGTAACCCAACACATACACAATCAGATAAAATTTAGAGAAAACAAGGAACTGCTTTGAAACTTGGGCACGCAGGCACAATCCGAGTTTCCTTTAACCTTTAACAGGCCGAATCATTCAGCTTTTAAACACCGAGCACGCAGGCACAATTCGGGTTAACATTGAGTATTTGTAAGATCATTGGGAAATAGATGAGGCGGAAATATTTTGTACTTATAATGAAATATGAATGACAACATTCCGACAACTTTATTTCATGGTCTCAAAGATGTTTACATAGAAATTGAACTAAGTATAGAAGGGACGTAATTGCTGGATACTCCAAGGCCTCTTTGTCTCTCCTAGTTCATCATCTATTTTTCTCTTTCTTTTGCGATTCGGCTTCTCGGGATCATCCTCCGTATCCCGAATGTCGACAAGATAGTATGATCCATTCTTCATGGCTTTACTGATTACAAATGGTCCTTCCCATACTGGGGCCAATTTGTGCTTCCTTTGCTGCACCAATCTCAGCACTAAGTCACCTTCTTTAAAAGAACGATGCCTGATTTTCCGACTATGATAACGTCGTAAACCTTGCTGGTAGATGGCAGATCTTTGAAGCACAAGTTCTCGTTCCTCTTCTAAGAGATCGACGGCATCCTGTCGTGCTTCTTCGGCATCCGAGTCGTCAAAATTCTGCACTCTTGGGCTATCATGGATCATGTCCGTTGGAAGAATAGCTTCCGCACCATAAACTAGGAAAAACGGGGTTTGCTCAGTTGACCTATTTGGCGTCGTTCGAATACTCCATAACACGGAAGGTAGCTCTTCTACCCACGCTCCAGCTGCTCTATGGAGAGGAGATTCGAGTCTTGGGCGTATTCCTTGCAGGATTGAACTGTTCATTCTTTCAACCTGTCCATTAGATTGCGGGTGTGCCACAGATGCAAGATCTAAGCGGATTCCCGTTTGTTGGCAGTATTTTGCCAACTCCCCAATGGAGAAATTTGTCCCGTTATCAGTTATTATGCTATGTGGGACGCCATACCTCATTACTAAATCAATAATGAAATTTCTGGCAGTTGCGCCATCCAGCTTTTTGATGGGTTTAGCCTCCACCCATTTTGTATACTTATCTACCGCTACGAGTAGATGTGTAAGTCCACCTCTTGCAGTTTTGAACGGTCCCATCATATCTAGCCCCCAGACCGCAAACGGCCATGTGATAGGGATAGTTTTAAGTGCTTGGGCCGGCAAAATGGTCTGCTTGGCGTAATATTGACATCCTTCGCATGTATTCACTATGCGTTCGGCGTCTGACTTGGCTGTTAGCCAGAAAAACCCCGCCCGGAATGCTTTTTTGACTATGCTTTTTGATTGAGCATGATGTCCGCAATCGCCGGCATGGATTTCTTCCAGTATTTGTCTTCCTTCTTCTGGTGAAATACACCGTTGAAAGATTCCGGAAGTACTGCGTTTATACAAGTGGTCGTTGATCACCACGTATCCTTTGCACCGACGCTGTATTTGCCTTTGCAAGACTTCGTCTGCTCCTTCCGGGTACTTCTGATTGACTAAGAAGTTTAAGTATGGAATTGTCCAATCCGGTTTAACGAGCATGACCTCGATTGTTTCAGATGCCAGAGGGTAATCAACGTCTCCACCTTTTATGGATGGTTCATGCAAGTGCTGGACGAATACCCCTGGTGGTAAAGTTTTTACTCTCTCTGATCCCATGCGGGCTAACGCATCCGCATTCCAGTTTTTCTCCCTTTTTATGTGAAGGACTTCGAACTCGAAGAAATAGATGGCGAACTCATCCACCGTCCTCCGATATTCGGCCATTATAGGGCTTTTCGCGTCCCAGGTTTGGTTGAGCTGATGTTGTACCAAATCCGAGTCTCCATAGCATAAGATGCGTTTTACCCCTATTTCTTTTGCAATATGCAAGCCATGAAGCAGAGCTTCGTATTCTGCCACGTTATTACTGGCGTTGAAGTGTATTTGTAATACGTACTCCATTGTGTCTCCCTTGGGAGATTTTAGGACTACGCCAGCCCCAGCTCCTTCCTTCATCTTGGATCCGTCAAAGTGCATGATCCAGTACTCGGATTCTGGCATCGGTGTTTTTTCCATTGCTTCTGTCCAGTCGGCGACGAAATCTGCCAAAACTTGGGATTTTATTGTCGTCCTTGGCTGGTACTTAATGTCGAAGGCTGCCAGCTCGATGCCCCATTTAGCTACTCGGCCGGTTGCCTCCGCATTGTTTATAATATCCCCTAGTGGTGCTTTACATACCACTGTTATGGAATGCCCTTGGAAGTAATGGCGCAGTTTTCTGGATGCAAAAAATACGCCATATGCCAGTTTCTGGTAGTGCGGATACCTTTGTTTGGATTCGGAAAAAACTTCGCTTATGTAATATACCGGATGTTGATCTGGTATGCTTTGTTCTTCTTTTGTCCGCTCCACAACGATTACCGCACTAATAACCCGACTTGTAGCCGTAAGGTATAATAACATGGGTTCTTCGTCTTTTGGAGATGCCAAGATGGGAGCGTTCATCAAGGTTTCCTTCAACTGGGCCAACGCTGCATCAGCCTCTTCTGTCCATTCGAACTTGTCGGATTTTTTCAGCAGCTTGTAGAGTGGTAAGGCTTTATCCCCCAGCCGACTGATAAATCTGCTGACGGCTGCAGCGGAACCCGTCAATCTTTGGACATCTTTTACACATGTAGGTTTTGAGATGTTCAAGATTTCCTTGATCTTTTCCAGGTTAACTTCTATTCCTCTGTGGGAAACAATGAAACCCAGAAGTTTTCCTGAGGGAACCCCGAATACGCACTTAGATGGATTCAACTTCATCTTGTAAGTGCGTAAGTTTTCGAAAGTTTCTCGCAAATCCTCAAGGAGTGTATCTTTTTCCTTGGTTACGACAGCGATATCGTCCACGTAAACATGAACGTTTCTGCCAATTTGACTATGCAAACAGCGTTGCATGCAACGCTGGTAGGTTGCACCTGCGTTCTTCAGGCCAAAAGGCATGGTTATGTAATAGTACGTCCCATACGGGGTTATAAAAGAAGTCTTGATTTGATCTTCCTTTTTCATGCGTATTTGGTGGTACCCGGAGTATGCATCCAAAAAGCATAAAAGCTCGGAGCCTGCAGTGGCATCTATTATTTGATCGATTCGCGGTAAGGCGAACCTATCTTTCGGACACAACTTGTTCAATCCTGTGTAATCTATACACATTCTAAGAGCAGTGGTGTCTTTCTTCGGTACTAGGACCGGATTTGCGGACCAATCAGTATGAATTACTTCCTTGATGAAATCTGCTGCTAAAAGCCGGATAATTTCCTTGCCAATAGCCTTCCGTCTTCTTCCGTCAAAACGACGGAGACCTTGTTTGACGGGTTTTGATCCGGGAATAACCTTGAGTTGGTGCTCAGCAAGTTCCCTGGGTACGCCTGGCATGTCAGCTGGACACCAGGCAAAAATATCCCAGTTCTCACGGAGGAACTTGATGAGCTCGCCTTCCTATTTGTCGGTCATCCCAGTCCCTACGACGACAAATTTTGTCGGATCTTTGGGATCTAGGATTACCTGTCTTGTATTCTCGGACGCCTTGAAACTATCTGTTGGCTTCCGAGTTTCTTTTCCTGCCGGCATTTCTTTCGGCGATACCTCCTTGGCTAATTCCTTCAGTTCCTCCTTTGCTATAACTCTCTGAGCGCAAAGGGCGTTTTCTTTCTCCAACTCATTTGCCAGCTTGAAATCACCGGCTATGGTGATTACTCCTCCTTTGGGTCCTGGCATTTTCAGCTTGTTATAGATATAACAGGATCTTGCCATGAATTTGGCGAAAGCTGGACGCCCGAGTATTGCGTGATACACGTTTTCGAACGGCACTACTTCGAAGGATACTTTTTCCTGCCGGAAGTGATCTTTATCTCCGAAGGTGACATCTAGGGAAATTTCTCCTAGGGATCGTGCTTGCCTGCCAGGAACAATGCCGTGGAAGCGTATATTGCTGTAGTTGAGCTGGGACTCGGAGATCTTCAAGTGCTTCAGTGTATCCAGGTACATTATATTAATGCTGGATCCTCCGTCCATCAGCACTCTTCTTAGTATTTTGAACAATAGGGCTTACAACAAGAGCTTGCGTGCCGGGTTCAGGGATATTTCCGGGATGATCAGACTGATCCCAGATTATCGGTGTGTTGGAGTACTTCAAGAATTTCGGGGTTGCCGGAACAACCGCGTTTATTTCTCGAAGTGTTCTTTTGGCCACCTTTGCTGACGGGGTTGCCAAGAAAGTTAGCATTGCTTCTCCGTCAACTCTCGGAAATTTGGGTTCGCCCTTTCGCTGTTGTTCCTGGATTTTGTCATCAGTGTCCGATTCACTGTCTTCTTTTTCAGCTTCTGGCTTTTGTTTGGCAGGTTTCCTTTTGGAACCCTTCCCTTTATTTCCGGATCCTACATTGCCTTTCATATGCTTGTTTAGCCGGCATTGCGCGTTTGTGTGGGTTGGTTTCCCAAATTGCGAGTGGTGGACGCAGGGTTCCGACTTAATTCTCTCCCATTCTTCGGGAGTGTAATTGATTGGATCTGGACTGCGGCCTTTCCACTTATTCACCTTTTCTCCTCCAAAGGCTATGTTGACCTCCTTGGGCTTTGTCGTTGACTCTGGAGTTCCTTTTTTGTCAGAACGAGGGGTTTTCTTGGCGAGTATTAGTGACTCAATATTGCCTCCTCTTGCTCTGATATCATCTTCGGCTGCAGCATGCTCATTAGCGGTTGTAAGCATAGATCCGAGATCTTTGTGCTGTTTAGAACCAACCATGAACGGTACGAGTCCGAGTTTTAGGCCATTGACGAAAGCATGCATTGCTTGTACGTCAGTTACTCCAGAGCAACTATTCTTCATTGCAGTCCATCTGGAGATGAAATCCACGTATGGTTCGTCCTCAAATTGGGTGCAACGGTTCAGCTGGTTGATGCTATTTGGGCGATTGTATGTTCCCCGAAAATGCTGAGTAAATACTCTAGCCATATCATCCCAGCTGTCGACAGTTCTTGATGGTAAACCATTAATCCAATCTCTGGCTCCGTCTAGCAACATTAGGGGAAGAAATTTGACAGCTTCCAGGTCTGTCCCATTGTTGGTTTGGACGGCTGTATAATAATCTGAGAGCCAGGTATCCGGGTTTGTACTGCCGGTATATTTTTGGTAGGTTGGACCAACTTTGGCGAAGCCAGAATGCAGGGTTATCCTTCGGATCCTGTCAGTAAAACACTTAGGACCAAAGTATAGATCATCCTTTTCTGCTCTATCAATGTGTGCAGAATATCTCCCGGCTGAATGGACAGAAGGGGATCTGCTCCTTTCTTTTCCATTGTTGCGCGGACGCGCTTTTCCGAGGTTATCTCTATCTCTTCCGTGTTCACGTCCTTTAGGAGGAGTTCTGCTTCTATGCCTTTCCTTATCCTTAGGAGGTGTCCGGGATCTTTCACGTCTGTGAGGTATATCATATCTTCCAGCTTTTTCAGCTGGGTTTCTCGGAGGTGGCATTATTTTGCCGTCATTCCGGTGTTTGTGTTCCCGATCGTGTGGTTTATATCCATCTTTCGGGAGATGAGGTCCTATTCTAGACGTTGCGTCCCGGTTGTCTGGGTTTTTCCTGTCTTTTCTCGGATCCTCTTTTTTATCCGAATCTCCGGGTTCTTCCGGTCCAGGTGCTCCAGCAGCGCAAGTAGCTGTTTTGCAGAGGGCGGAATTATCATGCAGCCTCCCTGATCGTTCTTGGCCTCGCTGTTGCTGCTGTAATGCTTTTCCTAGGAAAGCATACACCCCTTGGAGTTTTCCCCGTTGGAGTACAGATCGTTGTTTAGGATGGCGAACGCTGCTTCCGCGTTTTCCGCTGCGGTTTTGTATATTGGTTCGCCCTTGGCATCTTTGCCGTTTAACTGCTTTTGCCAAGATGGGTTATAGAACCTTTCTTTTGGCGGCAGTTCTTCCGGTTTTGCGATTCCGGGTAACCTAGTACGTTTTAACGCGGATCTATGCTTTCTCTCGTACTCCTCTATTTCTTCCTTCATGACTTTGATGTCATTATGGGTTTGTTTGAGATGTTGCCGAGGTCTAAGCAGATGTTGCTGTTGCCGTTGGAAAGCTTGTCTCCTGGCTTCCAGCATCTCAGGGGGTTCATCTGGTCCCACTGGTGTTTGTAATAGCTCTTGCTCTTCCTGTTCCGTCATTGGCGGAGCAGTGATTTCCTTAGATTTCTTTTCCGCTGGCTTTGTGCCGCTAACATCTCCAACTTCCAGGTTTTCATCAGCGAGATCGGCTGATTTTTTCTTCCGGAGTTTGTATTGGAGTTTTTTAGAAGCACGGTGCTTTTTCTTGGAAGAGGGAGGTTTTTTGACAGGCTCATCTTCTGTCATCTCCTTAACATTGGGGAATATCGGAGAAGTTTCTCCGTCTTCTCTCTCTTCCACCGGCGGAGGGGTTTTAGGGCTTTCCTGGCTGCCGGCACCCGTTGTATCAGCTGGTTTTGCCATTAGCACTTCATGGAATCCCTCTTGAAAGGACTTGACCTTTCTTACGAAGGCATCCTCGTCTTCGTCTTCGGAATCGAAGTTATCCGATCCGGTTTCCGACTCTAACCTCGCCTCAATGGCGGCAAGCACGGACTCTACTTCCGAGTTTATCGTCTGGTTGACGGATGTCGGATCTTCCGCCTCTGTGACGGGTATTTGTTCTTCCGTCTCTATGACGGGTAGTTTGTTATCTGCCTCTTGCACGGGATTTCCGTCATCCGTGTTTTCAGCGATTTCGGATTGCACCATGCCGATAAAGTGTGTATCACTTTTTTGTCGGCGATCTGAGCAGAATCCGGCATCATAGTCGTCTTCGACTGGGTATAGGGCGGGTGGGATAAATTTGCTTCCACCGCAAAACCCCATTGCCTCTGCAGTTAATCCGATAAAGATGTTAGCAGATCCGATCGGTAACACGCAGGCACTTACCAGGTGGTTTTGCGCCGGTATATAGGATCCGTTGTCGAGGAAGCGGCCGACGTCGTCGTCGAACTCCAAGCTTCCGACAGTGATCGATCTTCCAATTCCGCCAAGTATCCCAGATCGGAATTTCACGCCTGACGTCGTTTGCCCCACGGTGGGCGCCAACTGTCGAGACATCGTAGTAGTTTTCATAGACGGGGGTGCCATGAGACTACGGTAGAGACGTGGGGTAACAGGATAGCGTAGTAACACAGAACACGGGATTTTACCCAGGTTCGGTACATCGCGACAGTTTGGCGTACCTACTCCTGCACTTCTCACTAGTTGGGACTAAAGCCCGTTTATCAGGGTTACAATGTGAGGGTGTAGATCTAGCTTCTCGGCGAGGATGAGCTTCTCGGCGAGTTGCGTAGAGCTTGAACTTGTTGTGTCTTACTTAACTTGTTTTAATCTATCTCCCGTCCGGCTTTATATAATAGCCGGATTAGGGCTTACATAATAAGAAACCTAGAAGACTACGTTTAACTTGTAACTTGGAAAGCAAGGAATCCGTCTTCTCCTCCAAGCCAGATCACGCGGGCCGTGATCCGGGTTCTTCTAGAATCCGGCTTCTGCGCGTCGGTCTACTGGGCCGCCCAATGGACCTAAGCCCATTACCATGTAGGCCACCCTGGTAGCCGGATATATACTGAATAGGGGTATAGAAGATGGTAGACAAAGAGCCAGACTGCCAGGGTGGCCTAAATGGTAATGGGCTTAGGTCCATTGGGCGGCCCAGTAGTCCGACGCGCAGAAGCCGGATTCTAGAAGAACCCGGATCACGGCCCGCGTGATCTGGCTTGGAGGAGAAGACGGATTCCTTGCTTTCCAAGTTACAAGTTAAACGTAGTCTTCTAGGTTTCTTATTCTGTAAGCCCTAATCCGTCTATTATATAAAGCCGGACGGGAGATAGATTAAAACAAGTTAAGTTAGACACAACAAGTTCAAGCTCTACGCAACTCGCCGAGAAGCTCATCCTCGCCGAGAAGCTAGATCTATACCCTCACATTGTAACCCTGATAAACGGGCTTTAGTCCCAATTAGTGAGAAGTGCAGGAGTAGGTACGCCGTACTGTCGCGACGTACCGAACCTGGGTAAAATCCCGTGTTCTGTGTTACTACGCTATTCCGTTACCCCACGTCTCTACCGTAGTCTCATGGCACCCCCGTCTATGAAAACTACTACGATGTCTCGACAGACATGGTTAAAAAAATCATATGCAATGTATTTGCACACGGTTCTTTGTGGAACAAAAATGTGCAATGGAGAAAATATTTTCTCATCCCTCAAGGCCACCAAGTCCAATGTTTTTCCCATTCTACGGCCCCCTTGGATAGTAGCAAAAAAATAGTTTCCTGACTAGTAAAGTCATGAGGACAGAAAAATCCTTCTTACTGCCCCCTCCCTTGCCCCTTTGAGAGTCGTCTCGAGTGTTCCCTTCGCGCCCCTATCCTCCCTGCTCACTGGAGACTTTGACGGCCAGCGAGGATATGGATTAGGATATGGGCATCCCTTGTACAACAGTATTAATAGGATTAGGTCTAGATCAAGACATCAAGTTGTAGGGTTCGGTTGTCATGCGTGGAGAATGGCTTCATGCCATTTCCCCAGTCACTGTGCCTGCTGGAGCTGCCTGCGAGCGGTCGCTTTGGCTTGGTGAACCCTCTCCCTATTTGCCTTCCATGGTGGAAGGTGTTGTGGAGGAGTGGAGCTGTGGGCACCTTCAATAAGCTCGTTGGAAGTTCTGGCATGCCATGCCACATCACGAGTCGATGGTCGATGCCCTGGTGTTGCTCTTGGTGGAGGCAGCTGGCATGCAGATCTGGCAAATCTTCCTCAAATAACGGCGGTGGCGCTGTGGGTTGGACCCAATTTGGGGTGCAACCTTCTGCTAGTATGCATCGAGGAGATGCGCGTGGCGGGAGCAAGATCTTCATCTTCTTCTATTCTGTGGCATCCCAGGAGCCTAGAACACCTTCTTCTCTGGATGTTGGGTTCCATGGTGGAGCTCCCAAGAGGAGGACGACCTTTTGCCAAAGCTACTCATAGCCATAGGGGCCACTCTGCGCTCAGAGGCGTGATGCCGAGCTCATCCTTCCTCTAGTTTTCGAAGGATCTTCTTCGACCTCGCTGCGAGAACATCCGCAACCTGCACTCCAAGTGGTTCGTCCCTGGCGGCGTTGCACGTGCCCATGTCTGGAGGTCCCGACGATGCAGCGGTGAAGACGAAGGACTTGATTGCTTGATTGTTTTTCCTTTTAGGGTCCTATACGAAAATTCAGAGGGCTGGGTTCTAATTTTTTCTTTCTTGGTCCTCCTTGTAATGTGTACACTGCATGTATGTGGGCCTTTCCCCTTAAGACTAGTCACAATGGGCAGTATCATACACTAGTATCATGCATATGATACTATTCTATGTTACTACTCCCACAATGGATAGCCATGTTTGTAGTATCATATAGTACTAAATTTATTACGGTATAGACTCATCTTATCTTGGATTCCGTTATGTTACGGTATCTACCTATGATACCACCACCATCTCTGTCATCATTAATTGCACTGCCACCTCATCTTCTTGCCAACGTGGCATGCATGATACCACCTATGATACCCCCATTGTGGCTAGTCTAAAAAAAGACTAGTAGAGTCGTGTACGACTTCTCGGAACAAGGAGCAGTGTGTATTATATATTGTGTTGGGAATATGCCTTAGAGGCAATCATGTATGATGTAATTCCCACTGTATTCATAAAGTTATTAAGTTGTCCTTGTTTTGAACATCTGATATATGTCATTGAATATGTGATTCGATTGTGGAACTATATATTCATGTTGTTCATACTAGATTGTCCTTGGTCATTTAGGTTGTGCTGGACACACACCCTAGACTAATGTGAGTGTTGGCTGATGACACGGTTCCACTTGTCATGGGCATGGTGATGCCATTCCAACGTTCACGGACTTGGCTAAAGAGTTTAGCAAGTGGGACTGACCCACATTGAGATGCAACGATCAAGTCGTCATTTGCATGTCTCAATCAATGTAATCCTTAGACCTGAGGTTGTCGCACAACCCGAGTTGTGGATCACCGACTTAGGTTCTGTCAAACGTTGTTCTCTGACAAGGCAACTATAAAGGCAGAGTTCGGGTCGAATGAGAAGCAAACTGCGTGATGTGGATAATCAAGATGGGATTTTGCCCCTCCGAATGGAGAGATATTCTCTGGACCCTCTCGAGTGATATGATTCAGGAAGCATGGCCATGCGCGACTCAGTTAAGTGTTAACTGTGTCGGTTCACTAAGAGTTAGTCGGATGAATCACATGTCACAGATCGAGAAGAGAGTTGAGCTATTTAAGGGACGATAAATCGCCTATAGCTCGACAAGGTATATCGTGAGGCAAAAGGGACTAAGATGAATATCACATTGAAAGGTATGTTGTTATGACTCAATGGTACTTAGGAGTCGGCACGTTCTGCTAGGAGCCGCTACCGATTGATCGATTGGGAGTTGGACTCCAATCGTGTCCAAGTCGCCATGAGCCTGCAGGGTCGCACACTTAAGAGCGGGAGCAAGTATTGGTCGGGTTGGACCCGAATCGGAAATGGACTGGTTTTGTGAGTCGGACTCACAGAGGGAATGGGCCACAAGTGTTGTGAAGCCCATTACCATACGCTATATAAAGAGGGGCGCGGGTTGCCCAGCGGGCAAGTTAGTCCACTCTCCCATGCGTTGGGAACCCTAGCCCCACTCAGTCCAGCCGTCGCTCCGGATCTAGCAGTCCGCCGTCGGAGCTCCTCCTCGTACGTGTGGATACCGGCAGAGGTGTTGTACGTTCAGCACTTCGACGTTCGAGGGATTGGATCGGCCGGACCGGATCGTGGGACTGCACTGCCCCGACGCGCTACATCGATAATCCGCACCTGCGCGTCTAGTGGTAATACTCGTGGCCTTCTACCTCGGCTAGATCTTGGAAGTACCGCGTAGGAAATTTTTCTTTTATCTCTACGCGTTCCAACAGTGGTATCAGAGCGGTAGATTCTGGTATTAGGCCTGAGATCCGTACATATGTGATATGTAGTTAGCGTTAGATGTGATCTAATTGCTGTTTTGGTGGTCGGTCTATGAGATAGATCGGTTTTGTACAAGGTTGATTGGATCAATCGTACTCTGGGTTAATGGATGATCAGGTTTCCGTGATCATACTGCTAAGGTCGTGGAACAACTTACCCCTACCGGTCGGTTTCCGCCATCGGGGTATACCGTGACACATAAATCCAGTTGCGGTGATCGAAGATCAAAGAGTTTGATCGAATCGGAATACAGATCAGATTTGGGTAAAATCGTTTTATCCGATGAAGAAATCCATGATCGGGATGCAGATGAAATCTGCGTTTTCCGAAATCGTCGGGCGCTGCCCGCACCCGCGAGGGGACCGCCGGCTTCGCCCTGTCGTAGCGCCTTAGATGTCGTTGCGAGTTTCACAACGCCGGTAGATATCGTATTTATGCATAACTTGTTTTTGCAGGAAGTTGTGAATGGTATGGCTTATGTGCATGTGATGTGTGTAATCCATACATGATCTGCGTATCATGTTCTTGTCAGCCGGCTGGAGCCTAGGTGCTGTCATTTTATTGTATACCGGCCTGCGTGTCGGATTCTATATGTAATCTTTGATTTACTAGCTAGTGTAGCTTGTTGGAGAACCCGGTGACATGCAAGTCGATGTACAAGTCGGCTACATGGAGTAAGATGGCACGTGACAAGAGTTGGCACGAGTCGACTTACAAGCTTCGTGGAGATGGAGATCACCATGAAGAGAGCCATACCATTTCACATTATAATTGCTTTATTTGTGTTATCGTTATGTCTCTTTTTACCTCTATTTAGATAGTTGGTAGATTTTAATCCCTCAAAGAAGGTCTAGTCGGTCGCCCCACCAGTGCTGCACCATCACAAGTCGGATATTCTTGGTAGTGGGCTCATGAAATTGAGGTGCTACCAATTCTTTCCGGTTAGGTGGGTTTCAGTCGGACTCTTACAGCGGAAGCACTTGGTAATCTAGACGAGTCCATCACAACGGTTGTGGGGCTCGGGGCGAGATAGGTTGGGAGCCGGGGCATGTGATGCCACCCAACTAACAGGAGTCGTATTGGATACGATTGGCAAGGTGTTGCCTACCTAGATCACTTGACGACTAGCAGTGATGCTAAAGCTCACTAGTCGGCTTGCTTATTTAGGATCTCTAATCACTTAGCAACCATCGGAGGGATGTTGGTTCTAGTGGGAGCATAAGTATTAAAGCGTTTAATATGCCTGCTCTTTTATGAATACACGTCTTAAGTGTTTTTGCGTATTTTCTGTTGTAGATCAATGGCACCTAGCAACCTTCCTCAGTTGTCCGCGTTTGCGTTGAGGTCAATCCTAGAGAAAGATAAGCTTAATGGAACTAATTTTACCAACTGGTATCGTAATCTGAGGATAGTCCTCAAGCATGACAAGAAAGAACATGTTCTAGAAACTCCACTTCCAGAAGAGCCAGATGACGATGCGACTGTCGCAGTCATGAATGCCTACCGTAAGACTAGAGATGAGTCTTCGGAAATTAGCTGTCTTATGCTTGCACACATGGAACCGGACTTGCAGCAGCAGTTCGAGAATGTTGAGGCCTATGATATGATCGAAAGCCTCAAAAGTATGTTCCAGGCTCAGGCAAAGACCGAGAGGTATCAAGTCTCTCAAGCTTTGCTGGGCTGTAAGCTGAAAGATGGCGATCCACTGAGTCCGCATGTAATCAAGATGATTGGTTACATTCAGTCTCTGGATCGGCTGGGCTTCCCAATTAACGAAGAGTTCGCTACTGATATAATTCTGAACTCTCTTCCTAGTGTGTATGGTTCGTTCCTCTCGAACTACCATATGCATGGTATGGATAAGAGTATCACTGAATTACATGGGATGCTCAAAACGGCAGAGGCTGATATCAAGAAAGGCGCCAGTTAAGTGTTGATGGTGCAGAATAAGGCTAAGTTCAAGAAGAGTTCTTGGACTAAGAAGAAGAAGGATAAGTCAGGAGGTTGTGCTCATGGCCCTGTCCAGAGTGCTTCCTCAAAGACTAAGCCTTCTCCTACAGCCGGAGCCAATTGCTTATATTGCAAGCAGGATGGCCACTGGAAGAGGAACTGCACCAAGTATTTGGCTGACAGAGCCAAGAGTGGAGGTATGACTTCCGACTCAGGTACACTTGTGTGCAATGTTATAGACATCTATCTTGCTGATGCGCCTAATATTTCTTGGGTATATGATACCGGATCAGTTATTCACATATGCAACTCGTTGCAGGGACTGGTAAGAACTAGGAGCGTGGCAAGAAGAGAGGTTGATATTCGGGTCGGCAACAAGGCGAGAGTCGCTGCGTTGGAAGTCGGCACGATGCAACTTCATTTACCTTCAGGATTTATTTTGGAACTAAATAATTGTTATTAGGTTCCAGCGCTTAGTCGAAACATTATTTCCGCCTCATGTTTGATGAGACAAGGTTATGAGTCGAATATTAAGAATAATGGTTGTTCTTTATATTTGAAAGATATGTTTAATGGCTTTGCACCCGTTCAGAACGGGTTATTTATTTTAAATTTTGATAGTGAATCAGTCTATAACATAAATGTTAAAAGGTTGAAACCAAATGATCTGAATATGACTTACTTTTGGCATTGTCGGCTTGGTCATATAAGTTGGAAGCACATGAAGAAGCTCCATGATGATGGACTTCTAACTTCGTTCGACTTAGAGTCGTTCGAGACATGTGAATCATGCCTACTAGGCAAAATGACCAAGACACCTTTTGCAAGGAGTTGTGAAAGGGCGTCTCACTTGTTGGAACTAATACATAGTGATGTATGTGGTCCAATGAGAACGACAGCCAGAGGTGGTTATGAGTACTTCATTACCTTCACTGATGATTTGAGTAGGTATGGATATATCTATTTAATGAAACACAAGTCGGAAGTCTTTGAAAAGTTCAAGGAATTCCAGAGTGAGGTACAAAATCAGCTCAGCAAGAAAATAAAGTTTCTACGGTCGGACCGTGGAGGCGAGTACATGAGCCATGAGTTTGATGACCATCTAAAGAGTTGTGGAATAGTTCTTCAACTCACTCCGCCGGGTACACCGCAGAGAAACGGTGTATCGGAACGGAGAAATCGGACCTTGTTGGACATGGTACGATCAATGATGAGTCAGACAGATCTACCTTTATCATTTTGGGGTTATTGTCTAGAAACTGCAGCTTTCACACTAAACAGAGTACCATCAAAGTCAGTAGAGAAGACACCACATGAGATGTGGACTGGTAAAAAGCCAAGTTTGTCTTTTCTTAAGATTTGGGGTTGTGAAGCATTTGTCAAGCGACTTCAGTCGGACAAGCTCACGCCCAAGTCGGATAAGTGTATTTTCGTGGGGTATCCGAGGGAAAACTTGGGGTACTACTTCTACAACCGGGAAGAGGGCAAAGTGTTTGTCGCTCGGAATGGTGTCTTCCTTGAGAAAGAGTTTCTCAGTCGGGAAGTCAGTGGGAGCACGGTGCAACTCGAAGACCCGTCGATAAAGTCAGTGGGAAAGTGTTTGTCGCTCGGAATTTGGTTGATCTGCCTGACGGTGCAAGACCCGTCGAGTGCAAATGGGTCTTTAAGAAGAAAATTGATATGGATGGAAATATTTCCGTCTATAAAGCACGACTTGTCGCAAAGGGGTTCCGACAAGTTCAAGGAGTTGACTACGACGAGACCTTCTCGCCCGTAGCGATGCTTAAATCAATTCGGATCATGTTAGCCATAGCAGCCTATTTCGACTATGAGATATGGCAGATGGATGTCAAGACAGCTTTCCTTAATGGAAATTTAACTGAGGACGTGTATATGATACAGCCCGAAGGTTTTGTCGATCCAGCTAATGCTGACAAGGTATGCAAACTTCAGAAATCCATTTATGGGTTGAAGCAAGCATCTCGGAGTTGGAACATTCGCTTTGATGAGGTAGTCAAATCGTTTGGCTTCATCAAGAGTGATCATGATTCTTGTTTATACAAGAAGTTTAGTGGGAGCAAAGTAAACTTTCTAATCTTATATGTGGATGACATATTACTGATTGGAAATGATGTCATGATGTTGCAAGAAACCAAAGAGTCATTGGAAAGGAGTTTCTCAATGAAGGATTTGGGTGAGGCGACTTACATATTAGGAATCAGGATCTATAGAGATAGATCAAGGCGGCTCATTGGATTGAGTCAGAGTACTTATCTGGACAAGGTTTTGAAGAAATTCAAAATGGAAGAGTCCAAGAAGGGATTCTTACCGATGTCCCATGGCATAAAACTTAGCAAGACTCAGTGTCCTTCGACAACTGATGAGCGAAGTCGGATGAGTGTGATCCCGTATGCTTCGGCAATCGGATTCATCATGTATGCCATGATTTGTACTAGGCCAGATGTTTCCTATGCTCTAAGTGTTACGAGCAGGTACCAGGCTGACCCTGGCGAAGCCCACTGGGCAGCGGTTAAAAACATCCTTAAGTACTTGAGAAATACTAAGGAAATATTCCTAGTTTATGGAGGTGATGAGGAATTCAGTGTAAAGGGTTACACGGATGCGAGTTATCTCACCGACTCAGATGATTCTCGTTCGCAATCTGGATACGTGTTCGTGATGAACGGAGGGGCTGTGAGCTGGAAGAGTTCCAAGCAAGATACGGTGTCTGCATCTACAACAGAGGCTGAGTATATTGCTACCTCAGAGGCGGCAAAGGAAGCTGTTTGGATCAGGAACCTCCTGATTGATCTTGGTGTGGTTCAGGGCGCGTCCAATCCTTTGGATGTATATTGTGACAACAATGGTGCTATCGCACAGGCCAAGGAACCTAGACAACACCAGAAGAACAAACATATACTCATGCGGTACCACCTCATTCGCCAGTTTGTCGAACAAGGTGATATCAAGTTATGCAAAGTACACACGGATGCAAACATTGCAGATCCGTTGACAAAGGCGCTACCACAGCCTAAGCATGAGGTGCACACGAGAGGCATGGGCATTCGATGCCTAGGCATATGATGCCAGGATGATTGACTCTAGTGCAAGTGGGAGACTGTTGGGAATATGCCCTAGAGGCAATCATGTATGATGTAATTCCCACTGTATTCATAAAGTTATTAAGTTGTCCTTGTTTTGAACATCTGATATATGTCATTGAATATGTGATTTGATTGTGGAACTATATATTCATGTTGTTCATACTAGATTGTCCTTGGTCATTTAGGTTGTGCTAGACACACACCCTAGACTAATGTGAGTGTTGGCTGATGACACGGTTCCACTTGTCATGGGCATGGTGATGCTATTCCAACGTTCACGGACTTGGAGTCGGACTGACCCACATTGAGATGCAACGATCAAGTCGTCATTTGCATGCCTCAATCAATGTAATGCTTAGACCTGAGGTTGTCGCACAATCCGAGTTGTGGATCACCGACTTAAGTTCTGTCAAACGTTGTTCTGTGACAAGGCAACTATAAAGGCAGAGTTCGGGTCGAATGAGAAGCAAACTGCGTGATGTGGATAATCAAGATGGGATTTTGCCCCTCCGAATGGAGAGATATTCTCTGGGCCCTCTCGAGTGAAATGATTCAGGAAGCATGGCCATGGGCGACTCAGTTAAGTGTTAACTGTGTCGGTTGACTAAGAGTTAGTCAGATGAATCACATGTCACAGGTCGAGAAGAGAGTTGAGCTATTTAAGGGATGACGATAAATCGCCTATAGCTCGACAAGGTATATCGTGAGGCAAAAGGGACTAAGATGAATATCACATGGAAAGGTATGTCGTTATGACTCAATGGTACTTGGGAGTCGGCATGTTCTGCTAGGAGCCGCTACCGATTGATCGATTGGGAGTTGGACTCCAATCGTGTCCAAGTCGCCATGAGCCTGCAGGGTCGCACACTTAAGAGCGGGAGCAAGTATTGGTCGGGTTGGACCCGAACCAGAAATGGACTGGTTTTGTGAGTCGGACTCACAGAGGGAATGGGCCACAAGTGTTGTGAAGCCCATTACCATACGCTATATAAAGAGGGGCGCAGGTTGCCTAGCGGATAAGTTAGTCCACTCTCCCATGCGTTGGGAACCCTAGCCCACTCAGTCCAGCCGTCGCTCCGGACCTAGCAGTCCGCCGTCGGAGCTCCTCCTCGTACGTGTGGATACCGGCAAAGGTGTTGTACGTTCAGCACTTCGACGTTCGAGGGATTGGATCGGCCGGACCGGATCGTGGGACTGCACTGCCCCGACGCGCTGTATCGATAATCCGCACCTGCGCGCTAGTGGTAATACTCGGGGCCTTCTACCTCGGCTAGATCTTGGAAGTACCGCGTAGAAAATTTTTCGTTTATCTCTACGCGTTCCAACATATTGCACACACAAGAATATATGCCTGACTTGAAGGTTGTTCGGCCTAATAGTGTATCACATTGATTTCATGTTAAACTCGATAAAGTTTTGAGTTGATCAACCATCGAGGTGAATTAGCACATCTTCCATATGTGGGTGTTTTCTGTAATGTAGTAACAGGCGGTAGTTCTCTAACCATTCATTCTGGTTAAGAAGAAGAGACATCATGGTGTTTGACGTTGCAACATAGGTGATGCAACTTCGCTGATGTTTAACATGACTGATATTCTATTTAGACGAGTTTCAATGAACTTGAGGGCTTGAGCTTATGAATTTTCTGATTTTTTTTCCTTCCTTGACCTCTTCATAAAGAAAATATACTAGCTTGGAAGATGCACAAGACAAGTTTAGTAAAATTTCGAACGGCCACATATCCATTTATTCTAGACACCTTCTAGAGAGTCACACACATATTTTATCTCGGGGAAATTTGTTATTTACCAAAATTTTATTAGCCTTAGATTGTGTACAGAAAGTTGGATGTACGTTGATAAAATTACCAATATGGTTTTGATAAAAACAAATATTCCCTCTCTTTTTGTATAATGGTCACTATCAAAATTATAATTTGCAGATATACAAGGCTACTCTCTCTTTTCAATATGAATTGATTACATTTTTACCTCGTATGATGGTGCTAATTAATGCAAATCTTTCATGCAGCCATAGAGAAATAGCCACCACATGCAACATATTTAAATAGCACAAAACACAAAAACATTCTACAGAACTAATCACATGACTTATTAGTTGGCTTTATTTTTTGGTATATGAAATATGAGATAGTGGCCTTGTATACAAAGATGGGAGAGTACCTAGGGACCTAAAAGCTATTATAGGAGGCCCTGGTCGATCGTACATCAATACACAAAGAGTAAGATTTAACTGGCCAGATCCTATATGCGCATGATGTCGGGTGGCCGCAACGGCGTGCGATCGCGAATGGCTCCGATGACGGTCAGACGGTGTCAATGCGGCGGCGCTAAAAGGTGGATGCATGATGGTTGATTCGCCACTACCGGCAGCGTTGGCAAAAGCTGCAACCTCGTGTGACATGAGGGTTTGCGGTTAGATCAATTATTTTTGTTGAGAGATATTAGTTTTGACCCAATGATTTCTTTTACCAATATATATTGCATTAGAAATATTTATTTTCTTTTAAGTCTCTATTGGTATTATACCTTGTACATCCAACTTTGGGTACAGATGAGTAAACTTTTGGGTAAATAACCAATTTTCCCTTTATCTCAACCTTCATACTACTAAGTTGCTAACTAGATGTACAAAACAGCTCGGAAAGACGATATATAAACAAGATTTCATCAAGACTGCTCTGGAAATCCCTTTGATCATCCCCAACAACCAGATGAACCATGGAGTCCCACGGAAGGGTGTGACGGGAGAGATGAGACATGAATCTACCAGGTCTAGAGAGCGGCCGTCCTCTTGCTACCTATGTCCCATATTCCCTAATGGCCGATGTTCCTTGCTCGCATTTTATTCCGTTCTCGTATCATCCAAGTTTCCTAACAGATGCTCTGTCTTCAGCACGTAAGAGTGTATCGCCGATTAAAGCTTCCTTCTTCTAGTGTCAGAATTAATTTAGCATTTATATTTGCACATACAAGGGAAATTCCTACATTTTTATGTTACTGTGTATATAATACTATTTTGCATTGATTTTGATGCTATAAATAAAGTGGTAACTAAAGAGATGGCATTCTTTTTTGGAGAATACGATTACATTTGGTAGTTCGGTTCAGGAGTTTTCAATGCTTCCTAAGATGTTTTCAGTATTATTTTCAACAATGTAAGGGTTGCACATATTTGTTCAACAAAAGTAAAAGGAACGGAAAAAATGTATTAAGCGACAAAAGTACAACCTTCTACGGTACACTCAATACACACCTTGCTCGGACATAGAGCAATAGTTTTCATCCCCTTCAAATGCTTCCATCTCCGACTCCTATTGCTTTATTCGAAAATACATTGGTTGATACACATAACATTTTTATGCGTAGTTTTCATCAACTAAAGTATAGGAGTTATGTGTCAAAAAGAGTGGATACACAAATTATGGCGTACACGTAGTAAAACGTTCATGGCATAAGCAGGTAACCACAACACTCTAGAAATTTCATACATGTTGTGAGTTCCATAGTTGTACCCCATGTACATAGAAGGTCGTTCTTTGATGAAGGCCTTAACAAAACATGCTCAAAACATTGCTCATTGACTTAGGGAAACATTCCCACGTGGGTAATAAAGCTCGATTTGCTTTTTGTATTATCATGGCTGCACCAAGAAGGCGTTTTTGAGTTGGTTGCTAGAGAATGGCAGCAGTGTCCGAGGGTGATAGCCCAATGGAGGTTTGGCAGAACAAGATCCGTCATCTCCGTACTTTTCTCACAAGTTGTGCTAGGAATCGAAGTAGTATTTATAAAAATTGGAAGGGATAGACTTGTTAATATTATCGATATTCTAGATATTAAAGCGGAAATCGTACCTCTAAATGATTCTGAGAGAGAGACTTTGGAAGATGCAAACAATAAAGTAGAAAAGCTAAGAAGGGACGAGGAGTTCAAGTGGGATCAAAGAGCTAAACTCAAATATATCCAGGAAGGTGGTAAAAACACAAATTATTTCCATACGATTGCAAATGGAGAACATAGACGGAAACGAATTTTCCAACTAGAACATGACGAAAGAACAACGATATGGCGGGAAAATATTAAAAAAATATGTCATGGACTTCTATAAGAAGTTGTTAGGACCTCCATCTGTAAATTAATATCTTCACCGAGAAGGAGGCAGAGGAAGCGGTTTTAAAAATGAAAACGAACAAAGCGTCGGGACCATACGGGTCCCTAGCTGAATTCTACCAAAATAATTGGTATGTTATTAGGGATGATCAGATGAACATGTTTAGTAAGTTCCAACAAGATGAATTACCGTTGTTTCATATTAATTACAGTCATATCATTTTACTTTCCAAGAAAGAAAATGCTATTCAGATCTAACAATACCGAAAAATCTTAAATCTTAGCTCGAAACTTTTTACTGAGGTTGGAACTAATGGGATAACAGAGGTATCCCATAAGGTGATACATCCAACCCAAACGGTTTTTATGCCTGGGAGGGATTTTGATTCTTCACGAAACTATCCATTAGCTTAAGAAGAAAAAAATGGATGGGGTTCTACTTAATATGGATTTCAAAAACTCTTATGATAAAGTTAAATGGCATTTCTTGCAACAAGTTATGTGCATGAAAGGCCTTGATCCAGAATGGTGTCAGTGGAGCACTTTGTTAGCCACGGTAGTGTGGGCATTAAAATAAATGATAACTTAGGGAAGATAATTTCGTACACAGAAAGAGTTCAGATAGGGAGATTCTTTATCCCCAGTTCCTTTTAAGATTATGCAAAAATTTAAGCAATTTTTGTTGCATGGGCGAAGAAATACGGTAAGGTAGATGACCTCATTTCTTGCCTATTTGATGGGGGAATCTCGATTGTCCAATTCACACATCATACAGTCATTTTTATGGAGCATGATATTGATAAAGCCTTTGATATGAAACTCATTTTATGCATCTCCGAACAGCTAGCGGTTTCAAAATTAACTTCCAAAAAAGTGTACTATTTCGTTTTGAAAAGGAGAAAGACGGTGAGGATCCATACCGAAATGTCTTTCGGATGTTCTTCCCGAGCATACCCTTTTAGGTACTCGGGCATCCCAATCCACTACCCGAGTTTGAAAATGCGGACTGGAAAGTAGTGGAGGATTGTCTCGAGAGAAATCTCGCTAGTTGGGTGTCGTGGATGAGTAAAGACATATTCCATGGGATGGCTTAAGGTTGGGGCCGATGGACGCTGTAGATATTCGGGGAGGGATCGCACGTCGAGTAGACGCGCCCAGGAAACACTTCAAACACCAAGAACTACCCAGGTTCGGGGCCCTCGTGTGGAGGCAACACCCCTACTCCTGCCTATCTCTCTGTATGTATGATATCCGAGTAGCCACAGTACAAAGTTGTCTCTCAGCCGAGTAGCCACTCTCTGCTCTCTCTAGCTCTAACACTTGCTCGTGCAATAAATGTTCTCTTGCGTAACGTCCCCCGCGCAGGAGGGGGTTGGGCACCTTATATACTGGTGCCCAGCCGAGTAAACAAAGATTAAAAGGTACAACGATGGGACGTCTCTACTGTGAAGCAGAGCACACCTCCGGCTTCTCGCTGACGCGGGTGCGAGAAGTCGCCGCGCCGTTCGGCCGATGGGACCTATCCACCCTGTCAGTCTCACAGAGTAGGCCCCCCGACACGTCATGTCCCCTCTGTCAGTGACAAGACGTGACAGACAACTACTTCACTGTACCCACGCCGTTGCGCGGATAATCATGTACTCCGTAAGTTGAACCGCACGCCTGTACGGCTGCGGGGTACGCGTGATCTTGTCAGAACGGCTCCATTGACTTCTTACCCGAGTAGGATTGCAGCCCATCTACTCGGACCACTTGATCGCTATTCGGACGTTTCCAAACTTGCTCATTATCTTCTCTTGGACTTCAATACTTATGACTGAATAGCAACTACCGGATAAAGGGTACCCAGGTAGCCGCCTACCCGGCAAACAGTACCTTGAACTCTGTTTCACCACCTGTCTTACCCCTACTCGGGGGTAGCCCCCCCGACATTAATCCCCGGAGCTGGTAGAGTCCAGTGAACATGTTCGTTGGGCCCTGCCAGGTTAAACCAAATTGTCTCCTTGAAGCACTTTGTCCGAGTTGCTCCTCAACCCGGACGCTCAGAACTCCTACTCGAACCACTCCAACTGTGTGGTTATTGGAAAAATCTTCTTGGAGCCGAGTAGATCACACTCTGCACAGCATTGCCGAGTACTTATACTTAGCAAAATTTCCCGCACGATCCCGCTCGATCAGATCAAATCCAGCTTCTCGTGTCGCTGCGGGGCACGTGTCACGACCACATACCCCCAACGCCTCGGTGCCCTCGCTACAGCAGGCCACGCGCCCATCACTGCACCCGGGGCCCACAACCCGTTTGGTCACATCGAGCGGGTACTCGAAAGCCCACGACTCGCGTCGTGGGATTAACTGCGCCCGTTACGCGCGCGGATTGCGCTGTGTGCGTTTCTAACGGGTAGTTAACCCATGCCGCACGATCTCAGGCCACGATCGATCCAGTAGTAACTGCAGCCCGTGGAGAGATAAATACCCCCGCGCCGCCTGCTTCTTCTCTTTCCTGCTCACTTTCCCTCTGCCTCCGTCGCCGCCGTCGAGCACAGCGCCGCCGTGAGCACACAACACGCCACCGCTCCGCACATAGAAAGAAACACACCTCACTCGCCGCCTACTCCTCCGCCAATCTCCACCTCGACGAGCAACCGTGCCTCCACCAGCGACCTCGCCGTCATGGATCTCGAGCACGCCGCCGTGGACGAGCACGAGGAGGACATGGCGCCAGCCCGAGCCGGCTGGGAGGGCTCGGATGTCATCGCCACTGATTGCCAGTGGCTGGTGAACACCCGCCGAGTCCCCCCAGGCGTAATTTGTCGTCCTCCCGACGACGAACTCGTTCCGGCACCTCAGGAGGGTGAGTTCGTCGTCTTCTTGTCACACTTCAAGCGCGTCCTAGGCCTTCCCATCTCCAAATTCTTCTCTGATTTCCTCCGCCATTTTGTCCTCCAACCACACCATATTCCTCCCAACGCCATGGTGATGCTAGCCATCCACGCCACGTCTGCGAGGCCTTTCTGGGTGTCTACCCAACTGTCCAAACCTGGGCCCGCTATTTCTTCCTCCGCCAGCAAAGTGTTCCAAACCCTGGCAACCCTCTTGTTCCCCGCGTGATGACCCAGACGGGTAGTGCGATGATGCTGCAGCGCAGCACCGGGCACCACCCGTGAGTTCTTGGTCTGGAAACCGTGCGCAAGTGGCAGCGCGGTTTCTTATACGTGGAGAATGTCGCTCCCAAGAAGGGAAAGCCTGCTGAAGACCGGATTGGGCTTCCCAAGTTTGTGAATGCTCTGCCCACCGGACAGAACTGGGGATACCATCCGAAGAACACGGTGCCTGACGTAGTTCAGGTTGAGAAGCGCCTGACGCAACTTGCGAAGGAGGGGCTCCTGCAGGATGACCCAATCGCCTGCTGGATCTCGCGCCGAGTGCTCCCGCTCCAGGAACGAGCGCACAAGATGTGCTATATGGGAGGCCCTCGGAACTGTACTCGGACTACAACGTTCGAGCTCACCAAGGCCAAGGTGGCCATCTAGGCCAAATCCATCATGCGGACTACCCTTACCGAGAACTGGGCTTACGACTTCATTCCGTATAGCCGCACCAAGCAAATTACCCAGGTTAGTGTTCTTCTCTGCGCACTCAGTACTTGTGCTTGATAACGAATATAACTCCTCTTAGTTTTATATGCTTCGTGTTTGCATGCTGTTCCGAGTAGGGACCCTTAGCTTAATATGCTTTATGTTTGCATGCTTGTGCCGAGTATGGAGCAGTTTTTCAGGCCTCCCAGGAAACCAAGAAGGTGCAGGTGGACCCTGAGTTCCCAGACCGTGTTGCCATCATTGGCGCCGGGTTGGGCGAGAAATAGGAAAGCGAGCTCATGCAGTTCCTCCGTGAGAATCGGGATGTCTTTGCATGGTCCAATGAGGATCTGCCGGGTGTCCCGATGGAGTTGGTTGAGCACTCGCTACATGTGCGTCCTGACGCCAAGCCAGTTAAGCAGGCAATGCGCCGCTTTGGTGATTAGAGGAGGAAAGCTATCGGTGATCAGATCACCAAGTTGCTGATAAGTGGATTCATCATGGAGGTACTGCACCCGGATTGGCTGGCCAACCCGGTTATGGTTTAGAAGAAGAAGGAAGACCCCAAGACCGAGACTGCATGGCGCATGTGCGTGGACTGCACCGACCTGAACAAGGCCTGCCCCAAGGACCCATTCCCGCTACCCCGCATAGATAGGGTGATCGATTCCACTGCCGGGTGTGAACTTTTGATTCTCATGGATGACATGCGTTAACTATTGAGCCGCAGGAGGAAAAGTCCATGCCACCGCCACAGTAGAGGCTTGTGTCGCGTAACACTAGCACTCGGATTCAGTCGAGGAGTAGCTAGGTTAGTTGGACAGGTCGCCTCCTGGATTTATCGTCCTGAGCGACATAGAGGTGGGTTAAGATACATAAAGTCTCGTCTCCACGGAGAACCGATTGGCCATCCGGAATCAGCAAATGCAACCTTAGAGTGGTTTTGATCATGAAGGTGAACATTGAGACCATTAAAGTCTACTAAGTCTAGAGAGCGATGGTCTTCTCATTACTGATGTCTCCTATTCCCTATATCCTAGTTTTTCTCCCTCTGTTTTTGCCTCATCTCTCCGGGCCTGCTTACAAACAGTGTGTCCTCCATTAGAACTTATTGCTACCAATGTGAGCAAGAACATTGGGCTACCAGCTGTATCTTATATACACACACTAGCACTGCATTACTACATGGATGAAGGTGGGTGTGCATGTACTGTTGCGCATTGATAACATCCCAAAACTGAAATGGTAACTAAAGAGGTGATACTTTCACCTTTGTAGAATAAGAAGCCATTGTTATATTTTGTATTCTAGTTTAGTGAACTTGAGCGCTTATCGAGTCTTTTGTCGGTATTGCATTCAACCACCTAAGAGTTTTCTCTGTTATTATGCAAAAAAAAAACATCTTAACCATTATACTAGTAGTCAACAAAAATACTACAAACTTGCTTCAGTACAATTCGTGTAGGATGAAATTATTCAAACTGACGAGAAATAAATTACCCCTATAAAACAGAGGAAAACGAATTGCAATTGCTTAAAATAAGTACAGTATAAAGTTACTCCATACAAATCCAATGCCCCATGTCCCACTGATGATGTTTCACGCAACTAACATGGCAAAATGGATTGACCGGAGACACACGCTCCAATAGAGCAGATTTTGCCCCTTACGGTCCGACACCAAGAAGCAACCTTCCGGCGAGCACCCCACAACCCTCAAGTAGCATCCGGCCGGCGCCGTGGTAACCGTCCTCGCCGCCTGACTCCGGCGCCGGTCCGTACCCCGGAGCCGCCACTTGTGGCATCGCCGGGACAAGGAGACAGCGTGCGTCGGCAGTGGGCAGCGCGACGGCCAGGTGTCCGGTGAGGAGCAGGGCGAGAAGGCAGGTGGTGTCCAGGCTCTTCGACATGACGAACGCAACAGCCATTATGATTGTGTTGTCTCCAGTACATCTTGCTGGTTTTGCTTCTAAAATACGAAGGACATATGGAGGCCAGCCCAACGAAGGATGGCAGTCCAAATGCAGGCAGTGAGACAACATTTGAAGGAGCGGTAGGGAGCGGTCTCGTCGTGAAAGGTCGATCGTAGTTAGTCCAAACTCATCTTTGCAGGTGATGAGCGGTCCACACCCTATCATTTAGGGCGAGCCAAAATAAAGACATATTATGTCAAGTATGATAAACATCTAGCAAGGGGTGAAAAAATGAACGCGCCCATAGACGGTGAACTTTTTGCAGGAATCTTGAAGCAACCAATGGTTTTTATAGTGCCGGGGCGAACTTAGATGTGAAAAAAATCGGTGTTGTTGATCCTTCATTTTTCCTGCCTCAACTACGACCTAAGGGGTGCAGTTTCTGGTGGCTGCAATCATGGTGGACCCAGCGGGTGGGTCGGGTGGGCCGGCCCACCCAGAACTTTGGTAATTTGTTCTACGCCCATAGTTTTCGACTATCTAGAGCTTCCGTGGTCGTTCTTTGGATTCGTTTGTCGACAGGAAAAAAACAGCGTTGGCCAAGCACTGTGCCGGCCAGCAGTGCGCGCCGTTGTTGTGAAGCATTCCCGCTTCACACTGGACTCCGCGTATAACATTTTTTTTGAGATAAAACTCCGCGTACAGCTCGATAGCCTTCGTCGCGCCACTTCGTCTCTTGGGCCAAAATCTTAATCTGTAGGAATCTCATCTCTAAACATTTCTCATTCCCTATAGTTCATGTAATCTTTGCCCAGGGCCGGGCCGGCAAAATCCTGGGCCCTGTGCCAAAATTTAAACGGGCCCTACCTCGCACACAAAAAAAACAATTTTTAATGTATATGACATAAAATTTTACATTAAAAATTAATATATGCAATCCTTGCATTGGGAAAACAATCATGCCGGTTAAAAAACTTCAGAACTTCAACATACCCATACATTTTTGAGATTTAATGAAATCATGTTCCTTTTCTAACCTCTTGCGCATTTGATAACCAAACTCTTGTTTCTCCATATTGAATCGAATATATTATTAAAACAAAAGATAGAAAAGATTAATAAAATAAATTGAAGTGCTACAGCATCATATATCACTTGAAGATTGTGCGTTAATGTTTTGGTAATTAAACGAACAGTCTAAATCACCTTGTCTAGTGTCCTGTCGATTTAACTCCTATAGTGTGATCTTTGACCGAGAAGATAAGAATGGAGAACCGATCTTTAAAAATCCCTAGCAAAAAATAATTAGGATTTATGAATTCGGAGTAGAAGCCGATCAACATAAATATAGTGTGTCGTATTAGTGCTTTGAATTTTTCTACCAAAACTTAGGATTTATGAATTCGGAGTAGAAGCCGATCAGCAGAAATATAGTGTGTCGTATTTGTGCTTTGATTTTTGATTCTGCGACTCAGGATCGTTAACCAGTAGCACTAGTTTTTTTTTAAAAAAGGAAACCAGTACCACTAGATTTTTTTTGAGCTTACCAGTAGCACTAGATGATCGTGTGTCGTACTAGTCCTTTCCTTCTTTCCGTTGTGTGTGGTTTCCGATCGGGCACAGAGCCAGGCAGCCTGTGCGAGATCCGCTCACACTCGACACGACACGCGAAGCCCAGAACAGCCCATGGCCGCGGTGTCAGCCATACGACAAGCCCAGGATAGGCCTGGCCACGGTCGGCTCACGCGGAGTCGCGCCTCACGTACGCTCGACAGGCGGACGGTCTTCTCTCGTGGTTAGAACAACGCCCAGAAACGAAACTGTACTATTGCCTGTATCAAAAATTTGGGCCCCTAAATTTTTTGGGCCCTGTGCGGGCCGCACAGTTGGCACAACAGTGGGCCCGGCCCTGTCTTTGCCTACTTTAGGCCAGCAAACGCTTCTTTGATTCCGCGCCTAGCTCGCAGCCACGAGGGCCATGGTCGCCGTAGTCAACTTGTTGAAACTAGGACTGTTGTTACCCAAGTTGAAACAAATAGGATCACATGTTACACTGAGCAAACTAATAAGACTATTGTGCATTTTAATCATGCACATTTGAAACATATATATTGAATTACAACTTTATTATTCGATTGTCTACTTATATTATTCATTAGGAAAAAAAATCTGCGGTGCGACATTTTTGTTACATTGTGCACACCCTCGACTTCTTTCCTTGGGTCCGCCACTGGCTGCAATGGACCATGCCGCATGCACCTTGCCGCACAAGCCCCTGCTAGAACCATTGTGCCACAAGAGGAATCGGCCACGCCGTCCCCATCGCATAGGACGACGGTGCATAATAGTAGCGATCAGATTCAGTCGAGGAGTAGCGACATGAAGGAGGGTTAAGATACAGAAATCCTGCGTCCCCACTAAGATCCGGTTGACCATCCGGAATCAGCTAATGCAACCTGATTTTGACCACACGGTGAATATTGAGACCATTAAGGCCTACTAGGTCTAGGCAGCGATGGTCGATGTCTCCTATTCTCTAAATCCTAATTTTTCTCCCATTTTCACTGTGTTTTTTCCTCATATGTCCGGCCGGCTAACAATTCAACTGTTTCGTGAGATAAGAGTGTGTCGTCCATTAGAACTTGCTGCTACGGGTGTGAGCAAAAACATTGGCCTACCACCTGTATCTATACATATGCGCGCGCGCGCACACACACTGGCATTGCATTACTATATATATGGTTGAAGGTGGGTTTGAATGTACTGTTTCACATTGATATCATGCCAAAAAATGAAATGGTAATTAAAGAAATGATACTCCCTCCGTCCACTTTTATAAGGCTCACTTCTTAGCACTCAATAGTAAGAAGTGAGCCTTATAAAAGTGGACGGAGGGAGTACTTTTTTTTGGAGCAATCTGAGAGAGATGGTACTTTCACCTTTATAGTAGAATATAAGAAGCCACTATTGTATTTTGTATTCCGGTTCAGTGGCCTTGAGTGCTTATCGAGTCACTGTTTGTATCGCATTCGACCATCTAAGACTTTTTCTCTGTTGTTATGCAATACTAATAGTATCATCTTAATTACTATACCAGTCAACAAAAAATACAAACTTGCTCCAGTACAATCCGTGCAGAATGAAATTATTCAAATGAACGACAAGTAAATTACTCCTTATAAAACAGAGGAAAACGAATTGCAATTGCCTAAAATAAGTAAAGTATAAAGTTACATACAAATCCAATACCCCGTCCCACTGATGATGTTTCAGACAACTAACACGGAAAAATGGATTGATCGGAGACATGCGCTGGAATAGAGCAGATTTTGCCTCTTACAGTCCGACGCCAAGAAGCAACCTTCCTGCGAGCCGGAGGCCGGAGGCGCCGTGGTAACCGTCTTCACCCTCTGTCTCCGGCATCGGCGCTTACCCTGGAGATGCCGCAGGTGGCTGTTGATGTTTAGGGAAGGGAGGGGCCTGATACCATGTTGATGTTTAGGGTAAACGGTCGTGCCCGTTGGGGTCGCCGGTTGCGTGTTATATGAGACAGGAAAAGCCCCTGTCGTGGCAATTACAGAGGGATACGTATTGGGGTAGGATACTATCCTATACCCAATACGTATAGAATACAATAACTCTAATAGTGGCATCCCCGTAAGTACTCCTAGTTTTGCCTATAAATATGTAGTGCATCTCCAGCCGCCCCCTCCCCACCCCACCCCCACCCCCACAGCGTACGAGAGTCCCCAGCACACCTTTTTCTACGCCAGAGCAACATTTTTCGCCAAGTCGCGCCCCCAGAATCCCAAATAACACTGGTTTGGACCAAAAAATAGACCCGGCAAACCTAGCGCGCCGGGGGGTAGGGAGTTGGGGGCGGCGGATGAAGGGAAATGCCGCGACCTGCCGAGTCAGTGACCGTACTCGGTCGTCGTCCTCATCAACTCGTTCCCCACATTGTTCAATGCTTGTAGGCAAACTTTCAAACTGGTCGAGGCGTCCAATCGACGACGCGGTGGCGTAAACGCGCTCCACCGTCAAGCTTTCCGCCCACGCATCTACACCAATCCCTCGCTCTTGGCTGGTATAAAAGCCCATGCCCCTTCGACGTCGGCCGCCACACCCCCCGTCTGTCATCTCCTCTCCGAGACCTCTCTTCTCGCCCTCTCCTCTCCTTCCATGGTTGTGCACTACCCTAGCGACGGTGCGGCTGCTACCGTTTTCGCACGCCGCCAATTGCACGACTGGGAAGCTCGCCTCCTCGAGCAGGAAGACTACCCCGCGCCACCCGATGTCCGTGTGCCCAGTAACTGGTGTCTGAGCACGGGTGCCCACCTACGCGGAGCGCATGGTGAAGATTGCCGACATCCGCGCCGCAATGCCGTTAAGCCCAGCTGGACCCCCGCTGGGCGGCGGACAACCACGCCATCTGGAGGCGTATTTCCAGCAGCGTCGTGAGCAGCGTCTGGTCTCCACGAACAACATGCCTATGGAGTCGGGCCGCCAGAACTCCGGCGGGCGGCGCGTCTGGTGGGGTGAGCCCAGGCGGACTATCGGGGCCGCCCTGGCGCACATCATGGCCGGCAATTTTCTGCCGCTGGCGTACCATCCGCCGTCCATCTTTCGACATCGAGGAGCGTCGTCGATGCCAAGGGGCATGGCCACCGGGTCCTCGTCCTCCTCAGCGGGGGCGACCTCCCGTTCGTTGGGCTCGGCGCCGAGGACTCCCCTCTCCCTCGTCAAGCCCGAGCCGCAGGAATCGCCGATATGGCGGCGCACTCGTGGCGGCAACCTCGTTATCAACGAGGGCGACCGCGCACCATCGCCTCCTCGCGGTCACCTTTGCCTCGTCAGGCCGAAGAAGGAGACCCGCGTCAAGCAGAAGAAGCCGGCAACGTGGAGAGAGGAACGCGCCGCCATCGCCACCGATGACATTGAAGTCGTGCTTGCCGGTCCAGCGAACAATACGTGGCGGAGGAGATGGAGCAGCAGAGGTGCGACCTGGAGGAGATTGCCGAGCGGTGCCGCGCTGCTGCAACCGAGGAGCGCCATCCTGCTTGATGACAGCGAGGGGGAGGTGTCAGCGCCGCTCAAGAAGTCCGGTGGCGGCAACCTATGGGCGAAGTGCAGCTACTCCGCTCCGAAGAAGGACGGGCCGCCAAGCGATGACGATGACGGCGGCGGCGGCAACTACACCGAGTTGTACCACCTATTTGGCATAAATTAGTTGATTTTTTTTTTCTTCGTTCAAATCGCCTATGTATCCTCCTATATTCGCCCCAATATGGTATAATCGCACGTATCCGTCCAAATTTGTTCGAATTTTATCTATTTTCACCTTATTGGGTTTGGGGTCACGGCTGGGAAACACGTCCCCACACTGAAAACTAGCGCCGGACGTTCCGAGGAGACGCGGGGGCGCCAACGGATGGAGATGCTCTAAGCCCTTAGAGCATGTCTAACAGACCCCTTATGTTTTCGCCCCCTAAAACGCGTGTAGAGTGCCCTGCACACGAAATCGACCAAAATTTTTGCTCGAATGAGCTCGTCCATCTAGCAGACCCCCTATGCCGGCCTGTATATTTGAATTTAAATTTCCCGGGAGAAAACATTTTCATTGCATCATCACCATTGTTGCTACATTGCTCGAGCTCGTCCATCTAGCAGACCACCATTTACATTGCTCGAGCGCCTAATCTACTAGCTACTGCCTAATCGAGGAAGACGACGCCGACGGCCTCCATCGCCTTGAACGCCTCGACGTCGGCGAGGGCCTGCGCCTCCTCCTCCGCTTCCGCGCGCGCCGCTTCCTCGGCGTCCTTCTTGGACAGCTCCACGGCTGCCAAGAAGGCGGCGTCCTCGTCCGCTGTCGCCGCCACCGCCACTGGTCCGCTTCTACTGCCGCGGCTCCGCTTGCACTGCTGCTGCAGCTCCCAATCGGCGCGCCACTTCTCGAACTGGGGGCCGCGCATCGGCCTCGGCGGCGGGTTGGCCGCGTAGTACCAGCCGCCCTCCGCGAAATCCACCAGCGACGGCGGCATCGACTGGGGGAAGGCCACGTACCTCCACGCGGCGCGGCGACTCCCGGCGAACGAGTGCTTGCAGTGCACGCGCCACGCCTCCTCGAGCGTCTCCGGCTCGTGGCGCCGCTTCGATCCGACGGTGGAGGAGCTCGATCCGCGGGGAGAACTCATCGCTGAGGAGGAGGCTGTGTGGGCGGAGGCGTGGAAATGCGGAGGAGGAGAAATGCGGCGGCGTGGGGGGCGGGATTGCTCGCCAGAGCTAGGGCGGCGCGCGGCGGAGCTAGGGTTGTGAGTGGGGGGCCACCCCCACCCTCACCCACTACTTGTAGGGGGCGGCGGGGTCGATTTCGCAGGCCCCCTAAAAAAAGCGTACGGGCCGGGCCGCATACGGGGGCTGCTAGATGGACATTTTGGCCCGCACCCCGTATGCCGCCGGAATTATAAGGGGTGCCCGCGCTTTAGGGGGTCTGTTAGACATGCTCTTACGATCTTGATCATAGCTGGTACCCACAGATTAGCAATACACGCGTCGTGATAGAGTTACACATATGTCGGTGCATGCGTACGTACTATGATTCACGGGAGTCAATTCAATGTATCACTTGGTGGATCAATTAGTGCCAGCGAGCTTGAGCACCCATAGCTGGTGCCTGTTTAAATAGCCGAGTCGGACCCCGCTGTTTAGCAGCACACGCGTCTTAGCTCGTGATGGAGTTACCCATATGTCGGTGCATGGGTACTTGCTATGATTCGTCGATTTCAATTCAATGTACCGCTTGGATCAAACCTGTTCCCCACAGTGGCGGCTCCAGGAATTTTCAATCGGGTATTCATTTTGTCAATATCATAACTGTTTTTCGAAAATTGTCAATGTTTTGTCAAAATCAATACTATTTTGTAAATATCATGGGTATTCATTTGAATACCCAGGAATACACCTAGCGCCGCCCCTGGTTCCCCAGTGAATTTCGAGTGTCTATTTAATCCGTTGTTTACAAATTCATATAAGCGCAACATGAACAAACGGATGATACAAGAGGGCCAAATTATGATCGTGTGATGTAAATGGGCTAATTTTTCCATCATTGATATATTTGTTGGGCTTATCTTAAGGTAAGGGATGTCACTACCCTTAGAGAAACTCTAGCAGCCTGAAAACCCCAACCCGAAAACAAGTTTTCGGTTTGCCTTTTCGTCGGTTTGAAGACCGAAGAACTTGCGGCTCGTAGCAGAATCCGTATATGAACTGAGAACATTTTATTGATAGTTGAACATCTACGCGCGAAAGTTTGCATACAAAAGAGCTTCCACGGCCGAACTATGGAGGGACTACGCACTACGGCGAACCAAGGGAGTATGGCTAGCGCCTAGCAGTACGGCGACCTCCGGAGGATGTCGATGGACTCCTTGGCGTCTCCTCAGCCACCTTCTTCCAGTACGCCGTGCGCTCCATGTGGGCGGCGAGGCCCACCTGGAGGAGCTATGTGTCCGCCCGGCGCAACTCCTCAAGCTGCTTCTCTTTAGCCGCCGTCTGGGCACGGAAGAGCGCGACCATCGCGTCCACCTATTCGTCGGGGACGAAGTCCTCTTACGAGACGGTGGAGGCAACACTGGTAGAAAAAAGGCCTTCCATACGCCCCCATCAGTCCCCAAACGTTGCGCACCGTGACTAATGAGTCTTTAGTCCCGGGTCGGGAGGAGACCCGCGACAGAAGGTCATGCGTCACGGGTTGGGAAGCGCGTTGAGCCGCGTGGAGGGCATTAATTCCAGTTGGCGTGGCCGCCCGGGACTAATGGTCCTTTAGTCCCAGTTGGCGTGGTTACCCGGGACTAAAGATCAAACTGCTCGCCTACCCGCGGCGGTTTTTATTTCGCGAGCGAGGCAGAAGGGCGCCATTGCTACAGTGCGCGTCCGAGTCTCTGTTTCTTCCTCTCTTCTCTTCTCTTCCCTCTCTTCGATCTTCCTCCACCAAGCACACCATGGCTGAAGTTTGGGAGAGATACACGGGTCCCACACCATGCGGCAAGCGTCTCGACGTGTGCTACACCAACATTTGCGAGAGTATCCCCGGTGCTCTTGAGCATTTGACCAATCTCTATTTCTCCTCTCCCGATGAACACCGGTTCTTCGGGCTTGATCTGGAGTATACGACGGATCAACGGGATGTTGCCGTCATCCAGATTGCGTTCAAGGAGGCCGTTTTGGTCTTCCAATGGTCAAGGTAACGCACATCTTCGATTTGTTTGTTGCATTTGAAGAATACATGTGTTGCAACATTTCTAACACGTATCAAATTTTTGTTGTTGCAGTAGTTCAAAGAATTCTCTGGCACTTGTTGATTTCTTGTCAACAAGGGGTATGACTTTTGCAGCGTCGACATCACGCAAGACCGTCCGAAGTTGATGCGCTTGGGTATTGTGATACCTGAAGATCACTACATTGATCTTCAGGATCTTATCCAGTTGAACGGGCCAAAGACCGGGATGGCTCGCATGGCAACTGCCTTAATCCACGAGGGCTACGAAACCATGAAGTCTGGTTTCCCCTCGAGGAATCACTTGTATTGGGAGAAGACCCCACTGGACTTGACGAACGTCAAGTATGCAGCCATAGATGCGTACGTCTCCTACGAGTTGTTCCGCATCTACTCAACGGAGCCATAGATGTATGCGTTCGATATATATGCATGTAATGGGTATCTTAGTATGTAATGGATATCTTAGTATTGTGAGACTTATGTTTGTGTTATGTGTGATCGTAAGACTCTATGTTATGAATGTGATATGATTGTGTTCTATTCATGATTGTGATGTCTCTACTCGTATTTTACTTGTGATTTAATTATCACTTGTCTTTTGTTGTTCATAAAACTATTTTTGTTTCCTAGTTTTAAATGACTTGGAAAAATTTGCAAAGTGTTGCAAAGTGTAATGGATATTATTTCTATATTAATTCCTAGCTATACTATTTCTATATTATGTCAAACACACGTTTCAAAACAAGCAAAAACAAAAATACATCAAGAAAACAACCAAAAACACATCAAGAAAACATATATCTAGTCAAATACCAAACTCATCCAGTATTAAAATGAATTAGTATTATTATTCTTAATTTTTTGATATATTGTTTGTATTTATAAGATTTTAAAATGAATTAGTATTATTTTTCTTAATTTTTTGATATATTATTTGTATTTTTAAGATTTTAAAATGAATTAGTATTATTGTTCTTAATTTTTTTGATATATTATTTGTATTTTTAAGATTTTAAAATGAATTAGTATTATTTTTCTTAATTTTTTGATATATTATTTGTATTTTTAAGATTTTAAAATGAATTAGTATTATTGTTCTTAATTTTTTGATATATTATTTGTATTTTTAAGATTTTAAAATGAATTACTATTATTTTTCTTAATTTTTTGATATATTATTTGTATTTTTAAGATTTTAAAATGAATTAGTATTATTGTTCTTAATTTTTTGATATATTATTTGTATTTTTTAAGATTTAAAAATGAATTAGTTTTATTTTCTGAATATTTTGATATATTATTTGTATTTTTAAGATTTTAAAATGAATTAGTATTATTGTTCTTAATTTCTTGATATATTATTTGTATTTTTTAAGATTTAAAAATGAATTAGTTTTATTTTCTGAATATTTTGATATATTAATAGTATTTTTAGAAATAATACAAATTAAAAAGTTAATGTTTATTTATTTATTCAAAATTATTAATTACATCATTACTTTTGTTTATTAAAAGATTTATTTGAAATTCAAACAATAAAGAAATGTGGCATCGACCAACATGTTAATAAGATTGATATGATACTACTATCACATACATGGGTGCAAAACACTTGGATGCGGGACGGTATGGAACTCGGAAGTTAAGCGTGCTAGTGCTAGAGTAGTGGGAGGATGGGTGACCGAGCGGGAAGTTTAACCATGAGTAAGTAATTTGACTAGAGATAATTGTAGTTAGACGCTAAGCAAATAATACAAATTCTAAAAAAAAAGGAGAGTGAAAAAAGGGAGTGAAAAAAAGGGAGAGAAAAATTGGTGTGAAAAATAATTAGAAACCCAAATAAATTAAGGAAATAACGAAATAAAGTCTAGTCCCGGTTCAGGTGGCCAACCGGGACTAAAGGTCCTCCGCCCCCGGCTCCGCCACCCGCCCACGTGGCAGGGCCTTTAGTCCCGGTTCGTAATCGGCGCGACTATAGGGGGGGTCTTTAGTCGCGCATAGCTAGTCCCGGTTGCTCGGTCGGGACTACTGGCCCTTACCAACCGGGACTATAGGCCTATTTTCTACCAGTGCAAAGGCTCACGGATGGCGAGGGCGTCGCTGTGAGGCCCGCCTACAGGAGCTCCATGCCCGTTGTTGGAGCTCCCTTCGCAGCCGTTGGAGCTCCCACGGCGCATCCGGTCGTACTCCTCCACGGCGTTGTACCAAAACCTCTCCGGGATTGGCAACCTTGTGCGGACGAACCTCCACGCACCCCGCTTGGGGCCGGTGTCGGACCGGACGAGCCGCTTGCACTTAGAGTCATCCTTGGCGCCGTCGCGGCCTTTCTCGGGCCCGCTTGAGCTAGGGCTACGCAACATTGTACACGGATTTGCTAGATCTGTTGTCGGCGCGCGGTTATTGCTCGCCGGAGGTGGGGATCCGCGGGGGCAATTTATTGTCGGCGGCGGTGCAAGGTTTTTGGTCTTGACCCGAATACGGCTCTCGCTGCTGAATAAATACAGGTTAGGGGATTCGGGGGCCTGTAAGTTGTTTTCAGGTCGGACCGAGTTTTCACTCTCTGCTAGCGCGTCAAAACTGAGCCCAACCCCTAAAGCCGTCGGAACTTTACAGTTCCGACCCTTTGAGGGATTCTGCTAGAGTTGCTCTTACACCTGTTGGAGCAACAATTGTGGTAGTCCTCTAGTTACCGATGTGTATCCCATTCTCTAATAGACATTCCTTGCATTTTGTTTCATTTTTGTCTCATCTGTCCCGGCTTTCTACAGCTCCTATGTTTTTGGCAGACACTAGTGTAACGAATAAAACCTTAGCGCTACAAGCATGAACGCTGAGGTAGCCGTATATTTATATATGCACACCACTAGTGCATAGCCTAAGCCCTACGGGGTCGTGAGCTTGTACTATCCCGTATACTGGTTTCATGCTATAAATAAAATGGTATGATGATATGCCTTTCTTGGAAGAATAGTATGGTGTATTGGTGTTAGTTATATTTTGTATTTATGTTTAACAATATTCAGTGATTATGAGGCATTTTCATATCGATTTCAGTGATCTCGTATTTATAATTGTGCAACAAGAAGAAAAACTAGACTCATGTTGGTAAGAAATCTTATATTTACTAATTGGAGGCACCGTAGGAGTCTCCACGTTAATCCTCAAGTTAATTAAAGTTCGTCCATCAGATCAAACTGTGCTGTATTTTGAACCGTCCAATCCAGGCAAGAGTCCAGTCCAACTACTCCAGCACAGCCCGCGCTGCTTCGTACCCAGGCACGTGAGTTCGATACCCGCTGCAAACATCACACAAAAGAAAAAATAAATAAATCAATCATGGCCTAGGTCTTGGTACAAGTAGGGATGCTCTCATGTACGTATGTCCTTCTGTCCGGATACGGCCGGCCGATCTCTCATAGGCACGTTGTCGGCAATGGCAAGAAAGAATGAGCACTATAGAAAACAGGACGCCAGCATATCGTCTGGATGAAAATGTGCGTCGACCGTGCCAAACTGCATGCCTACCTCAGAGCTGCACACATAGTGGTTGCCAAGCTGTCCTGCGTCAGCCCTCCAACGTCTCTACGAGATGGAGAAGGCACCAGCCTGCACACCGGCTTCCCGTTGATCATCACCTCGATGGCGACCATTGTGACTGGATGGGCGCCGGCAAGTACGTCGGGATAAACCTCTCCGTCGAGCATGCCGAGCTGCACATGTAGTCGCCAAGCTGCCCGCCGCCACCCTGCCAAAGGCGCTGCGGAGATTGAGAAAGCACCGGCCAGCACACCGGCTGGCAGTTGACATGCTCATAAGGAAAAAAAAAATCCGAGCTACTTGCCGTCCTCATCGTAGAGCCAAAAATCGCGCCGAGCAGCATGCCGCATCCCGGCTATCGTCGTCGTGATGGTGACCGTCATGCTGAGCGCGTGGCTGTTACTCCGATTGTTTTGCCTATGTTTCAACTAATATAGTACGAGGTAATAAAATAGAA
Organism: Alopecurus myosuroides; assembly: GCA_028641055.1. Classification (NCBI taxonomy): domain Eukaryota; kingdom Viridiplantae; phylum Streptophyta; class Magnoliopsida; order Poales; family Poaceae; genus Alopecurus; species Alopecurus myosuroides. Next base: position 267,288,103 of record CM054057.1, on the reverse strand, counting down.
GAAGAGTGTTGTTTTCACTTCATCTTTCACTTCCTATATGACACTAAAAAATTAACTTGACCATTGATCCCTAGAAGAATTGTAGAAGATTATTTAGAGGTATGATGATAATTAGATTGGAAGCTTGGATATTCCTGTTAGATTGATGCACATGTAACTGAGAGTGCAAACATCAAATTTTCGCTAAAAGATGACGGGGAAGTAAATAAGATGTGTTGAAGCAAGGAATATTCAAGATCATAAACAAAGATTTATTGCTGCTAAATATGAATTTAGAAGAACTTGGGGAAACTCCAAGTAAAAACTATAATTTATAAAATTTTGGCATGCAATAGAAGTTACCAAAATTTATCTGTTTAAAAATATGTCCAATAGCCATGGTTACTATTTGGCACGGTCACTGGGCTTTCATAATAAAGTTGGTGGAACATTTTCGAATTTCTTTGGAGGTGCATTTAATAATAGTGTCTCGATCCTAACTTAATCATGCTTCTCCCTTTAACCCACATTGGAATTATGTTTCATTTTCTCGGGCGGATAAACAAAAACTACAACATGCTGTAAAAAAAATTATTATAAAAATATATAGTAAAGTTGCTTGCATATATTTCTAAATTACATGAAATTATAATTTATCTAAAGTTGTTGTATTCTTTTTAAAGTTACTAACCCGTGCTGATGCACGGGTTGATGACTAGTGAAAATACAATTGTGATTCACATACATAACTCTCCAACAATATGCAGTTTCCAAAAAAGATAAATAAATTATTCCATGGAAAAAGATGGAACAAAATAAATTTTCCGGGTAGATAAAAATAAATAACAAGAATAACGAGACTTACATGTGAAATCGATAGCCCCCCCCCCCCCCCCCCCCCCCCCCACCCATGTTCCTTCTCATTTCCTCGAGAGTGTTGAGAATCGACTTTGGGCAGCCGGCCCAATATCACGCCCCTTTTGACGGCCATGCCATCCGGCGATGGGGGTTACGGAGAGGAGCCCTGATCTCTCTTGTACATACTACGACTAGCATCGGGTTAGATCTAGTCTTGTTTGTCTTCGTGTGTGCCTATGTGAAAAATGGAGTTATGCCGCTCTCTCTTTGCTGTGGGGGCTTCGTGTACGGGCACGGAGCGGCATCGACCACACCTCTGAGAAGCTATTCGTCAAGCCTTCAAGGCGGAAGACTGGCGGCGGTGACGGATCTCAGGTGGCCCTCTTCAGTAAGCGCGGTGGCGGATTTTGTGCTTGGAAGTTGGTGTCGTGTTGCCTTCCTCTGCTCTGCCGAGGTGGTAGACGGGCCAAGTGCTCCCTCCTAGCTTATGGTGTGTGAATCTGTAGCGGGGTAATAATGCATCAGCTATGACATCTCCCAAGAGACATTCATAGTGGACCTGTGAAGACAATCTCTTCTAGCTGCTGCTTCTTAGGTAAGATGGCGACCCTCTTGAGCCATAGTTTGGTTGTGCTTCCTCCGGGCCAGGTGGCCGTTTTGGAGGATCTTCCAGCTCCGTACATGGATTACATGGTGATGCAGAACCAAGTCGCTCGTTCCCGGTATTTGCAACGTTACCTGGCTCCCGAGCTCATCGGAGTTGCACTAGAGAAGAACCCTAGGGATCTGATTGATTTTTCTCACTTTGTTTCTAGTGTTTTTTGTTGTAAAAGTGTTGGTCATGTGCATAATTTATGTTTCTTCTATGGACCTTGATGTAAGTTTGCCACCGCTGTATTATAGCAGTTAGGTCCTTCGGGTCCTACCCCTTGTTAAAAAAGTCCTCCGAGCTTCATGAATCATCCGACCGTAGTAACCATATTCTGCGTGGGTTAGAACAGGAAAGGAAATAACTCTAATTCACATATGAGTAATCATGGCTACAAAAAGATGGGAAAAGATACGTAAGATCATCTCCACCGACACCTTTCAAAGCTATGCAAAGGTCTAGTGGAGTTCGGATTTAAAAAAAAATCACCAACGACATTCCCCACCGGTTCGCGTAGGCCGAGAAACTGTCCGGCACCCCGTGCCCGCCCCCATATTTGGTGGTTTGATCGGGAACATCGGTCAAACCACCAAATATGGGGGCGGACACGGGGTGCCGGACAGTTTCTCGGCCTACGCGAACCGTCATCGGTCAATGTCCAGACACACCTTCCAACATTTTGTGGCCCCATGTCATCCGCACTCCAGCTACATAGATTTAGATGTTACCCAACCTTCTCGTCTTCCTAGGCAGTGTTGCCATGCCAACACGACGGATATACGACTCTCCATGTGTTCCGAACATTTATTCTGACGAGACACATCCCACCCACCCGTCGCTTCATGCCCGCACGATTTTTCGTTGCTAACCAACTCTATTTTCCGCACACAACTCATAAGATGGCCAATTTTGCCTCCCTACTCTAGTCGTTCTCACTCCCCTATCATCGCCAGCAAATATGCCACACTGCATGTGACTAATCACTTCATGGTCCACCTCATCCAAGCTACACGCATGTGTTCCCCACCATCGGAGACAACTCCACCGCCTTCGTACAATGATGAAACGAAGAGGGGGAGATGGAGGAGGACGCCGAGGAGGAGGAGGAGTAGGAAGAGGAGGATGATCTGCCTCCCAGCTTGCTGGAGAAAGCCACCCTGCTAGCCTCTTAAGTTACTGCGCACTAGGAGGGCCATGGCGAGGAACTGCACACCATTGACCTCCAGGAGACAAACACCACCGTCAAGAGTCGCCTCATAGAGATATCCCGCGGGAGCTTCACAAGGAAGGAGGAAGACCGACTGATCATGGTCACCGAGGACTAGATGGACCTGCTCGCCCAAAGGGAGTCCTCTAATTCAAATCACCGGGCTACTCGTTTTGACATGGTGGTGGCTCACCACCAATGGGTGGAAGAGTCTTACCACCGAGCCCACAAAGCAGCAGAGTTGTAGAGTGGGAGTCAGGAGCCGGAGGCTGCCCTACATGGGCGGCGAGCACCAATGAGCCTACCTCCCTCCTACTTGGCCGAGTCGGTGGAGGTGGAGAGGCAGGCCCCTTTCATACAATGGCAATCTTTGTACTAAAAAATAGGTTACTAGCGGTCCAATAGATACAAAGTGGAATCTCCAAGATTTTTAAACCAGGTAGAGGTAGATGTGCATCGCAATTGACGTATGGGACATATGTGGTTTTGATTTCCATAATGACAACCTCAGATTCAAAGAAGGTTGAAACTACAAGCTTCCTCACAACCTCCCTTGGTACGTCTTCGCCATCAACTGGTTTTTTAAGAGAAATCTTTGCACATATGACTTATGCATGAAAATTGTTAAATATCTATCAATATGTCATAAATGCGTAGAAATTTTTTATTTAAGAAAGACCCTCGACAACCACACCAATCTCAACTACATGCATAGAAGGACCCTCAAGCCGAGACACGAAATCACCAAGTTGGCTGAGAGGCCTCTAGGCATGGGTGATTTGTAACTTAGAGGAATTTTAAACCTTTTTTACGAAGTAACTCAGACACTCCTAAGTTCAAGGTGAGGCTTGATACTCCATTAGATGAGACCCACGGAAGAGTTTCTCAACGTACAGAGGGTTCGACAAACATAGAAGTTGCGCTCATTTCTTTACTTCAGGTGGCAATCCTACTGACCGTCTCGACTAACAAGCCAAGCCTTTGATCCATCATGTGTCTTCTCCATCAAATACCCTTTGGGGTAGGAATACATGTGGATACAGGAACAATTGAAGAGGACGTTCACTTATTTGAAGTTGTAATGGTTGTCTCCTTCCCAACGTCTCCAACTCCAAAATGATATTCTCGCGTCTCTCCCCAGTCCTGAACACTCTTGTCTCATATCTCAATGCCACCCAGTACTCTGTTTTTTGTTCTACGGTATATTGGATAGCCGCGGAAAAAATGTGTCCTGACCAGTAGAGCATTTCCAACTTCGTCGAACAAGGGGCAATATATATGCACACAAACAAGATATCAACATGACTTGAAAGGTTGTTGTGCCTAATAATATTAACATTGATTCCATCAATAACTTGGAAAATAGGTGAGATGTCGATGTGAATTAGCATGTTTCGTCTCTTTCTATAGCACATAAACAGATGGTAGGTTCTCTCACAACGCATTTTTATTATAAATAGTACTAGTACAGAGCATGGTGTTTATCACTGAATCATAGGAGATGCAGCTTCACTCAAATAATTTGTTTTATGTGTCTTCTGACCTCATAACTTCGTAAGGGGAGTGGACTAGCTTTGGAATATGCACACTACAAATGTAGTAAAACTCTAACGACCATATCCATTTAACATGTACATCTTCTAGAGATGATTTAGGAGCCCATTATTAATCTCAAACCAATAGTGTTAAGTTCTAACCGGAGAAACATGTAGAGGACAGCTAGGAAAGACAATATACAGAGAGGCACTTTGAAAATTCTTCACCCGATGGACCCTGAAGTGTGACAGAAGAGTAGTATGAACATCACGAGATCCCAAGAAGCTATCAGGTCTGGAGAACGATAAGTGTCGTGGGATAATCACGGCAGATGTTACCAGGGGTAACTGATCTTGGGGCAAGTCGACACAGGCGTTCGGGAGAGGGTTTAGCTCAAAGGAAGACATGATGCAACTTGATATGACGGCCGGCAATCGAAGTCGCCGGATCTCTATTCTCGATACAATAACACGATTAGGGTTTACACTGGATACTCGATACCACTTGATATTGCTAAGGCTCTCGAATCTCTAGATCTCTGTCTATACCCGGGGGTCGGTTTATATAGCTCCCGTACCCCCTAACTTACTTTACAAGGCACACCCGGGTCCTTCCCAGACACGGCGTGCTAACCCTAACTTTCCTTTACAACACCCACAATCCGGGTCACCAGGCCCACGAGCTTGGGCCTTCACAAACATCTTTATTCCTAACCGTATCCTACTCACTGTCTCTGGGCCGGGTTATTCCTCGGATCTTGGCATACCGGGTTAGCATCCCCCCATCAGTAGTCCCCAGAATAGCTTGGGCTTCACGGATCTCCTTGAAGCGCTTGCTATTCCCTGCAAAGATACCGACCATACGGGCGTACGAAAACTGAGTTAAGATATCATGATATTCAGCTAGGCCTCACTCCATGGCGGCCATACAATAACCCGGACCTTTCCTCCGTATACTTGGGTCCAAATCCCTAAATCCAAACCACAACAAGAAATAGCAAGATCTCATGCTTGATAACCAGTCCTGTCATTACGGGCGAATCCCTTCCTTCCTCTGTCACGATGCCTTGCCCAACACTTGACGCACATCTTGCGAAATCTTCGTAGCTAACCACCACTCCACGATTCCCGGCTCCTAGCCGTTAAGATAAGCTCTCCCTTGCCTTATAAGTAGCGCCTAGAGGGTAACCCTAAGCCCATCACCACGCCACAACTTCTCCTCTCTCTCATTGCCCCAAACACCTTCGCAGCACCATCGTGGAGAACTAGCGCTCGTTACTGACGCAAGATTAACAGCGGCCGCGCCTGCCCTCGAATCGCCTCGCGCCGCCGTCAAGCGCCACCTTGGTACCTCCATTCCTCCCATCCGAGCCGCACCGCTCGTTGCCACCACGCTAAGCCCCAATCTTCTCGGTAAGCTCTTCGCAATCAATCAATTCAGCCTCACAGATTTTAATCCATCCAAGGTCAGATCTAGGTCATCCCGCGAATTACTTGTCCGATTGCACCAGATTAGATTGATTCAACGCTCGCCAACCCCTTTAATTGCCTGCCTGATAATCGCAAATGATCTTCCACCCATCACTGATCACCAATTTTACTTAAAAGCCATCCGCGAACCTCTCCATCTAGATCCGTTCCTCCGCTGTTTTCCGCTTATTGCATTAACACCCGGAAAAACCCTCCTTTTCCAGCTATTTCATTTGCGGTATAAATATGGGCAACCATCCGTCATCCCCAAATACCTTTTCCTACGTAAGTGACCAGCAATTTCCACAAGTGTGATCAATACCCGGACGGTTCTCAACTTCGTACCCTCTTGATACCTTATACTCGGATATTTCAACTTTCCCGGGTCTTATTTCATACATCCTTCTCTTTTTGTGTTTCGCAGGCTGATCCCATGGCTCCCAAGCGGCAAGGAAAACATCCGGCTCAAGCAAGGACCACCCAAGCCATATCCGCCAATTGGGGGCGCTCCATGACCACTAAGGCCAAATTGGACGAACTCACCGAGTTAGGCACCCTCCCCTCTCAGAAAGATATCCACTGGAGGGTGCCAGGTAACGAAACTCATCCCACTCCCGCAGAAGGCGAGGTAATCTGCTTTGTAGAGCACGTGACCCGAGGATTTCGCCCTCCGGGTCACCCTTTCTTTAGAGAGGTCTTAGATCACTATGGACTCCGGGTGTTCGACATAGGGCCTAACTCTATGTTGAACATCACCCACTTCATAGTTCTATCTGAATCGTATTTGTGCATGCCACCAAACCTGACTCTTTTCACTGAGTTATTCCAATGCAAACCGTGCCGCGAAAGCGGCGACGGGGTGCTTCTTACTTGCGGCGGGGTATCCATCCAACGCCGTAGGAACTCTTTAATGCCAACCCTCAACCTGCAATCCTGTGCCAAACATTGGCAGTTATCCTTTTTTTACTGTCGCGATACCTCCCCCGACAGCGAGAAGAAGCTGCCGGGTTACTCAGAGACCCCCCTCAAACCCTCCGAGTCTTTCAGTGCCTTCGCACCAGACTCGGACAGGGAAGCAATCCTTCCTGCACTAGCCAAAACAGCCATTCTCTCGGCCCAAGGCCTCCTAGGGCTCAATTTGATAAAGACATGGGTCGACTTCCGAATCCAACCTAATTCCATCCGCACCAAATTGATGTGCGAGTATTCGGGTCACACTACAGATGCACTTCGCTATTCCTCCAAAAGCTTTGCGACTGGTGACACTATCAAGACCATCAAGAGCCTCTTGGCAGAGAAGCTGGATGTGATAAAGGGCATCTCCGGGTTACCTCCGTTTACTCGGGAAAATCCAGCTCCAACGGTAAGACCCGGCACTCATAACTTGTCTCCACATTTCAACTCAATACTGCTTCTAAACATTAACTTTACCTTTTTACCTTAGGCTGATGACCCCTTCTGGAGAGTGGACCCCCTCCCCCCCTCCAGAGACCCGGAAGAGGAGGACGAGACGACTGACGACAGCGAAGGTACTTACCCAGGATCTATATACTTTTGCTTGTATTATTTTCCTTTCGTATGTCTTTTTCCCAATGAATTCACATCTGGCTCGCAGGGCTGGAGGACGAAGGCGGAAATAACGAGGATGACCCGGAGAGAACCGAGTCTGACCTAGAGGCGACAGCCGGGGCCAAGAGGAAAAGCAGGGGGACAATATCCAAGGTTCCTTTTTCCTCACTATCTTCCGAATCTTACTCCTTTGACGCCATGCGAAGACTTAACCATCAGTTATCAAATTCGCCGTGCTTGAAGGAACCTTTCCCCGCCAAGCGCAGGGTAACTCGGAGCTCCCCGGGTGAAGATCCCCTTAACCCAGGCATCTCCACCCCTTTAGTCCCTCGTGGCAGTGCTCCTCCATCTCGTTCTTCCAACTCTCCTCAGCGCCACCCTTCTCCTAACCACCCACGTGCCGGGCAATTCCGGGTTCCATTAGTGGTTCCTGCGAACACCTCATCTACTTCAAGTGGCGAGCTCCCATCGGATTACACCGTAAATGCCGGGTAAGTTTTTGCCTTACTATTTCTTTTTGCCTCTAGCGAACTTTCATTCGAGCCACCGTCATCATCAATAACCGCCTTTTTTCATCTTTCTTTCAGTGCTCAGGTCACCGTCAGTGACCCGGAAAACACAGAAACGGCTAACACTCAGGTGGAGAAGCCGACTGACGATGCGGACGCCGCAACCGGAGGTGATGCAGCCGTTAACCGGGAACAAGGCCCTCTGAACAAGCCACTTTCCCAAACCGTCGGATCTCCTTCCTTATCGGAGCCAGTAGACGAAGAGATAGAAATTTTAGATACGAAGATGAGCCCTCCCAACCCGGACACTCAGACTGTCCGGGTCTCCACTCCAAATGCAAGGAAAACCCCCCTGCCTGACGACCAAGCTGCCGGCACTTCCCGGACTCATTCCGATGAGTTAACGTTTGCCCAGATGCTGGAAACCCTGCGCACCTTACGAGCTAACGAGGAAAACATCCTGGGAGCCTTAATAACCAAACATGAGGTAAGTTGAACTAATGTTGCTTGTACCTTTGTCCAGTCCCCAAGTTCCGAGTGAGTTCATTCATGACTTGCTCGGGACTTTATGATACCATTGACTGATAACCGTGCTCTTCTATCCGACTAACACTTTTTAACACCCATGCAGTCTTTCGCGACTCAATATGAAGAGAAACTTGCAAACGCCACCAAGCTCATTGAAAAAGAAATATCTTTACGCGAAGCGGCCGAGACTGAAGCCAGAAGGAATAGGCAATTAATGAAGAAGTACCTAAGAAGGGCTCACCGAGCCGAAGACGACTTGACAAGCCTTTCTGTCGAAATTTCTGATACCTATCGTTCTTTGCTTGGTATGCTTCCTTCTCCGAGTTTATCCCTTTGACCAACAGCAAAAAATGCTTAGCTGATATATTCATTTTACTCCAGGCCCGGATGAAACCATGCCTGATGAGGATGATATTGCCAAGCTGAAGACCATGAAGAATGTTATCCGGCAGCTGTGTGCCGGAACCAGATGGATTTTGGAAGAGTTACGGTGGCCAGGTAGGGGACATGTTGACCTAAAGAGGATGCTGGACGCCTTCTCCACGATTCCTGAGTGGATTTGGCACTGGAAGCGCTCGTCCTGCCGGGTTGGAATGACCCGGGGGCTATCACTCGCCAAGGCTTACCTCCCCAAGCTCGATCTGGCAAAGCTCATGGGCGGCTTCCCCGAATTCAAGCTTGATGGTTCAAAGTTCTCGCGGGAGGATTTTCAGGCTGTGCAGAAGGAGGTCCATTACCCGGCTAGCGTGATCGCTGATGAACTGGATGTCAATATTCTTGTCCCTGCTTATGATGCTGCTGGTGTGGCAATTAAGTCAGATCTTCCCGAACCATATGACATGATGGCTCGGTGGAAGGAGGAAGCTGCTGCGATAAGGGCGGAGGCTGCCAAGAAACAAGCTGAAGCCGGCTCTGCTCCTGCTGCCTCAACATCAGCCGTTCCGCCTCCTGCGGGAGCTGGCGCCGCCGATCCGGGTGTTGCTGCCACCAATGATGGCAAGGGTAAGGCCAAGATGAGCGCCGAGTGATATATGGTTTCCGATGCCCCTTCTTAAGCGTCAATCGGTCGACATACTTTTTGAAACAGTCATTATTTAGGTGGTGCGCCTGTGCACCTTTGATATTTTTTCACCAGTATTTTGTAATGCACACTAAGGCCTTGATATACTCGATGCCTGCTCCGACCTTTATAAGTTTAAGCTCATCTATTCTCGATATCTGGTTTTATTTATTGCTTCCTTTGTGAAAACTCGATTTCCGGGTCTCATGGGTATTGACGAGCGGATTTTGCTTCAAAGTCCCCAAGTCCCCAAGACTCGGATTTTTGGACTGTTGCAACTATACAAGTAAGCCAGTTCTTTTCAAGATTTCAAGCTACCGGGCCCGGATTGCCGAGCCTAGGACACTTGATCTTGAAAAGGCAACAAAATGCTTACTGCTATTTTCACAAAGATCCATGAGTTGTTTCACATTGGTTTTGAAGTTATGCTTAATAGTCATTGAGTTTCCAGCTATTCAGCCTTGTACTCTGCATAACTTGTGGTTTAGATGACCCTTTTGACTGTCTTGTACTGTAAGCCGGCTTTCGCGTGGATACCATGTTGTTACATCAATACGAAGACGTAGCCAGCCAATCCCCGTCGGGTTTTTATGACTAACTGCCATCGTAAGCGAACAAATCATGCCACTTAGGTGCGAGTCACATCGAGCTTAAGTAAGAGTAGCCAAGAAATTTGGACTTCTTTGTCCGGTTATAAGATTGCAGCCGTACTCGTTTGCGAGTAATCGGCCCTTATAACTCATAGGCATCATGGCCGGGTCTTTGAGTTTGTAACTGTGCTATTTAAGCGATCAGCCCCCAAGACCTAGATATACGCATCGTACTGAGAATACATAACCTGATAACAACCATCTCTTTTCTTGATAACCATCTCTTTACTTGATATGAAAAACTGATAACAACTATCTCTTTTCTTGATACCCATATCTTTACTTGATATGAAAAATGTAGGTCAGCAAGCCGCCTCATTAAAAACCCGTCCAGTCCCCAAAGGTGCCCTGGATAGGAAAAGAGTACGTCAGAAAACCTGCTGCCTATTACATCGTGCGATTCCACTTGCCAATATAGTCTTTACTAAGTATAATACGGACGCAGCTGAGCCACGTTCCATGGTCTATCTCTTTCTTGCATAGATGAAGTGGTGTGTGCGGTGTCATTGACTGTAGCCGACTCTTCCCTTGCATCTATTAAATAATATGATCCGTTATGTAGGCTCCGGCTTACGATAAATGGTCCTTCCCATGGTGGTGATAATTTGTGTTTTCCTTCGTTTGACTGTACCAGACGCAGAACCAAGTCTCCTTCCTGGAATACCCGGGTCTTCACACGCCGGCTATGATACCTCCGTAGGTCTTGCTGATATATGGCTGATCTTTCCAGGGCTTGTTCTCTTTGTTCTTCTAACATATCTACGGCGTCCTGCCGAGTTTTTTCGTTCTCCACTTCGACGTAAGCTGATACTCTGGGCGAATCGTGAATAATATCACTTGGTAACACTGCTTCCACTAGTAGGGAAAGGGCTACCAGTGACGAACAAATATCAGCTACCGCTGGCGAACTCTTGTTCGCCAGCGGTACAACGCCAGTGGTAGCAGGTTACCGCTGGCGAACAAGGCCTTGTTCGCCAGCGCTATGTTCGCCAGCGGTAGCTCCGCTGTTCGCCAGCGCTACTGGTTCGCCAGCGGTAGTCAGGGTGTTCGCCAGTGGTACAGTTCGCCAGGGGTAGGTACTGTGTTCGCCAGTGGTAAGTTTCACAGGTTTGTATTTTTTCTTTTTTTTTGTATAACAGTTTATATATTCTGATTCTGTATATATTCCCAGGTCCAAATACATTCAAATTCTATAATTTATAAACTTTCACACATATAAATCACTGATAGCACATCGATAAATCATAGATACATATGCATCCATCCATAACGAATTTAACACATCGATAACGATATTAACACATCTATACATATGCATCCATATCCAATTCTCATAAGTACGAATACAACACATTGATCTCAATAATATGTCGGAAGATTTCGAACCCAAAATATAGCCATCTAATTAGTTCAACGATTACAAAGGTATGACTACTACATATCTATGCAACGTACGCGCGATATAGAGATCAATCGCAAAGAAGACTAGCTAGATATACGGTCCGCCTCCGCTTTAGCTTCCGCCTCCGCTTGCGATCTTTCGCTAGGGCTAGCGCGCCGTCCACTTCTTCATCTCTCTGTAGACCAAGATAAAAGCATTAGACCGGCAAAGGAAATCACAAGTTCTTATTAGGAGCAATTCGTAACGAATCGAATACATACCGTCGATCATTTCTTCCTCGATGTTGTGATCTTCTGTTTCTTCTCCGGCGGGAACGGAAGAGCACCTTCTAACGAGTTGAATGGTCTCTCGTCAGTCTGCTCTAGCACATATTGTCGCAACTCATTGTTAGATGGTGGGGTACCGTTCCAGTGGAAGGTAGATCCTGAAGTTACTACATCCTTATAGATGATTGTGCAGATCTTGCGCTGGATGCGACCAAAGTTTTGTCTGTACTCAGCATCAGACCATTCCACGATGCTGCGAGACCATTTGTCCACAGCAGACATGTATTGCAGACTATGTTGGTCCTTCACGATCTCCGTCATGTGTTGGATGAGGTACCATGCCTCCATTTGGCCGCCTGGCGCCTGCTTGGGGCAGGGAAACTCTGTTCTGTGTCTGAACACATATTTTCCTTTAATTTGTTTCTTCCTGTCGCAGAATCCTTCCCCCCTGATGTAGCCATCCATAGCATCATTGAGAACAGACTTGATGAGGGTGTAGTTCTTCTCCTTCATCGTACTCCCGGAGTCGAGATATACTGCGTGCGCGTCTCTCGGGTAGAGCATGATGAGGGTGCCGTATTTGTTTCTGCGCAAAACAGGAGAGTCCATATATATAATCCTCAAAAATTGTATATGCGCGAACTTATGTAAAGATGGGAAATATAACTTACTCAGGAAAGTAGGGCACGAGGGTGATCCTCTTGTGCATATGGTTAGTGAGCAACACTTGTTCGAGGTACTTTGTCGCTTTTGCCCTACCCTTGGGGTTGTTCAAGTACATGTCGTGCATGTAGTAGGGGTCTGCTAGCCCGATGTTTCTGACATTCTCTACGGATAGCTGATGCGCCAAGCTGAGCGTAAACAGACGGACGATTGACGAGTGGAGTGCTTTCATGTGGAACATCCGGAAAATGTCGTCAAATCTAATGATGATCTTGTTTGCGTTGCCTTCAGTGACAAATCCCGCCGTAGATGGCACCTTTGCGACCAAAACCGGCAGCGTTGGATTTTTCTCTTTGAGAAGCACCTCCTCCATATATAGTACACCGTCATGGACGCTACGCATATCACCTGTCAGCAAGGCGACCAACCTCGGCGGAAGCATCGGTTTCCCCAACTCATGGATCTGATGCCAGTCGGTTATGGGTATCCTATCCAATACACGTCCTGTCTGCGGCTTAGACTTGGTCCCCTCCACCGGTTGGCTCATCGATGCAACGGCAGGAGCCTTCTTAGTTCTTTTCCGTGAATACTTGATGTTAGGCTGAGTCTTATGAAATACATCAGCTACCGCCTCTTTGAGGGCATCCTGGCTGATGACTTCTTGCTCGGGGACTGCCGGCTCTTGAGAAGAGAAAAGACGCTTTGTGCATCGATATTTATCCGCCTCCTCCGCTGGCAAGAGAAGTTGATCAAGATCATCCAGGCCGGGCGCCCCCTCGTAAGGATCGTCGACGAGGTAGTCATTCGGGTTCTCATCTTCGTCGTCGTCGTGCTGCACGGACTTTGCAGGTGAGAAATCCTTGTGTTGGCTCGGGTGCCCCGACCCCTGGACCGGTGTTGGAGTGTTGGCAGGAGTACTTTCCAAACGAATTAGTGATTTCGGCCAGGTCAATGGCCAAACCAAGCATTGCTCCAGGTTCAACTCGCTGTCGGCTGCGGGTGGTTGGTTCGGAGGATCGAGAGCACCGCAACCAGGGAGCACCCGACTTAATGTCACTCTGAACACGTCCTCGGGCATACGAACGCCGTGGGATACGCGGTTCAGAGGTGTGATGATTTTTCCTTTGGCGACGTCCTTTAACTCGCCGTTCACATTAAGGAGCAATGTGCATCCCGTCTCGTCGGCCTGCGAAACGTCGCGCGATCGTTGTTAGAGACTGATGCCGTCACGAATCAAGTCATAATATATAATTAAGCAGTGCACGTTGAATTACCGTGAGGGCATTGAGCTCGGACAAGGGGGATGGACCGCTAAGTGTCGGCGGCGGCGTTGATGAGATGTGGCGGGGCGGCGACGGATCTTTGCGACCTTCCGGCTGAGGGTTGGGGGTCGGCTCGTTCCGCGCAGCAGACGCCACGACGGGGGCCGCGTTCTGCGGCGCCACGACGGGGGCCGGGTTCTGCGGCGCCACGACGGGGGCCGCGTTCTGCGGCGCTGGCTGCACAATTTGGGCTACGTTTATCTGCGGGAGCGGCCCTTGTCCTCCACCTAGCATCCACGGCGCTAAGGACTGAGCGACGGTCGAACAGATGGTAGGGAGGAGCTCATTGAGCCTCTCGTTCACAAGCTCGTCGACCGTCTTCTCCGGGCCCTTGTTCCGCTCCTTGCGCTTTTCCCTGGTGTCGGGGTAGTATTGCGCATGCCGATGACCCTTTCCGAGGCCATGCACATGGCTACGATTCGGCTTCTTGTCAAGGGGCACTCCCTTCATCGCGTTAAGCGCCCTAATGAAAGGGGTGTCATACGGGTCCTTGTTCGTCGTCGCCGAGGACCCCCCGTCAGATTGAGATAGGCGTTCTTTTTCTTGTTCCTCGATATACTTATCCTCGAGCAGCTTGACCTTCTCGTTCAACACAAGATCGCCGGGCTTTTTGGGATCTTCCCTGTAATGGGCCCTGACAAAATTTCTCACCTGCGGGTCGGTGATCTTGTCAAACGGGTTCGGCCCTTCTCTCTTCGAATCCTCCTTGGCCCATACTTTCTGCTTCCCAAGGTAACCCCGGCTTCCGAGATTGTGAGGGCCAATGTTCTTTTTTCGCTGTTCTTTCCCCCATTTAGTCAGCGCAATCCTTTCCGGTTTGAGTTCGTCGATCTTGAATTGGGCCAAGTCTTCCTCGGAAATGGAGGGCCACATCTTATGGATCTCCTCAAAATCCTTACCCTTCGCAAGCATCTGCCGCAAACTGGATCTCCAAGTCGTAAACGCTTTGGCGAACTTGTTCAGTGCTAAGGAGTTGACCAGATTCTTCTTCAGGTCCTGGTTGTCGTAAGGATCCGGGAATTTATACCTTGTGTGCAGCTTCTCAATCAGCAGGGCGGCATGAGCCGTGTTTTCTTTAGCTTTGATGTGCTCCATGTTAACGTTGCCGAAGTCTCGAGCTATGCAGCCTATCTGGTTTCCATAGCCCTTGGCATAACTCTCCGGCTCGATGGGAGCACCGCTGGGGTCCACTTCCGTGAACTCTTCCCGCATGGTGGCGAGCATGTTGTGTCGCCTCTCTTTGCGCCTAGCCGCCGCCTCGCTACCGGAGGCGGTATCCCCGGTGCCACTACCGGTTTGATCACCTTCTGCGCCCGATGTATCGTTGTGTGGCTCTAGCTCCTGGCGAACGGTTTCGTCCATCTCGTCGTCTGCATCGTCGCCCTCCATCTCTAGATCCGGGTGCGGATCTACGGGTCCGCCTCCCGCGCTTAGCATGGAAAGCCACGCATCGTCGTTGTCTCCGCCGTGTCCGAGACCAGAACCACCCGCCTCGTCGTTGTGAGCCATATCTAAGGAAGGAGAGAAAACCCGAAATAAGTTCAACAAATCCTACAATTTAGACGATGTACCCCATATGAGTCCAAATTTCTCGGGCACTCTAAGTTGTGATATTTTTAGCAAAGATCATGCCAAAATTCACGGAAAATTTCGGCATGACCTTTGCTAAAAATATCACAAATGGAGTACCCAAATTTGCCGGAACGGAAATTAATCAACATTCCGGCAAATAGGGACTCACGTGGGGTACCTGCACATAAAAACCCACCCCTCATATAATCCCACCCCTCATATTATCATCGTCATCCACACGAAGGTGGGCACATATCAATACGACCACACACCATCTCCACCATCCATACACCACCATCCATCACCACCACCATCCATACACACCCCACATCCATCACCACCCACCAACCATCACCAACCACCAAAAACAATTGTGACATAACATGGGCACAAAAATATGATTTATGTTAAGATATATAAGCACATGGGCACAAAACAGAATGAATTCTTTTCTGTTTGAAAAATGGCAGAATTGCCATAAGGTGAAAACGCAAACAAGTTACTTCTACAAACTTTGCGGAAATACTTTGTAAAATTAATCACATGGTCTTTATATCAAATGAGAGTAGCACAAGGAGTGGCACCAAAAATTAAGTTGTTTAAGGCCCCAAAAATCATGGTTTTCTCCACAGCAACAAATCAGAAATTTAACAAGTTTGTTCTACAAACTTTATCAAAATGATCTCCAATTTCTACCAGTGCCTCCTTATGGTAAATAATAACTTTCCACCAAATCTCATGTGGTTTTGAACTAGTTAAGTGCCTCAATTAATTATTGGAAGTTAATTGCAGAAATAAAATGAAAACAAGTGTGTTTTAAAAATATCATCAAAATGAATTGAAATTTGTACCATGGCCTTTTATTGCCAAATAAGAGTGACACACAAAATTTTATATGAATTGAAGTTTGTTAACTGCCAAAAGTAATTAAATTTAAATTTTGGCAGAATTGAAATTAGAACAAGTTTGTTCTACCAAACTCATCCAAATGATCTCAAAATTTTACCACGATCTCTTTATGTTAAATAAGAATTTACTGCATATTTTCATAAAGTTTTTAATTGTTTAAGGGTCCCAATTAAATTCTGCAAACTAACAGTAACTAGAATAGCAGAAAAACTAGAAAATGGACAGAGCACTATGCACAAGTATATTTTGAATTTTACATATACTCCTGGCCACAAGAAGGTAGTAGATGGAAAAATCCAGTTAGCAGGCACCACACCTACTTACACCAACTCAATTTTAAGAACTGCAGCACATGTTTTCATCACTTTCACTATAATAACAACAACTACCAACTGGACATACTGGATTTGTGTTGCTTTAGAAACAAACATTCAGTACCATGTACTAATTAGCATTGAAATTAACATCACCGCCTATGTTACAGAAAACAAGGACAATTGGAAATGCCCCTTGTCCATGAACAACAATTTCTGATGTAGCTACTTTTAGTTGTCATTTATCTATTTTCATGAATGCTGACTAGGTTTAATTACAAAACACCAAATAGGTTTGTCTAATTATAAGCTGCAGCTGCTAAACAGAGGTGTGCATCAAAACTAACAGAGGAATGATGCTGACTGCAGCTGCTAAAAAAAAAAGTACCATGAGAATCTGCTAGGACTTGGTGGCTTACACAGAATCTGCTAGGACTTGGTGGCTTACACAGAATTCAGTAGCAAAGCACAAACACAAACACAACCAGAAAAAGAGATGCGATTCAGTAGGGATGTGATTCGTTACCTCGTTTTGGACTTCTGTCGAACACCTTCGAGGCAGCGTAGGGGGCAGTGCTCGGGGCAGCAGCGAGGCCGAGGAGGTGGAGGGGAGGGCAGAGAGGGAAGGGGAGAGGGATGGCGCGCGTGGCCGGAGAGGGAGGGAGGGCCGGCGCGCGAGAGAGAGCAGAGGTGGCCGTGGCAGTGCGCGGCGCGGGCAGAGGTGAGCAGAGAGGGAGGGGCGCGCGCGCGAGAGCAGAGGAGAGAGGAGAGGGAAGGGAGGGGCGCGCGAGGAGAGGGAGGGAAGGGCAGTGGTGGCGCGTGTGTTCGCCGGAGAGACGACGTCGCCGGAGATCGCCGGCCGCTGTGTGCTGTGGTGATCGAGCGCGCGCGGTTGCTAGTCCAAACGACTAAGTGTCGTACTAGTGCAGAGAGAGGGAAGGGCGGGGGGCCCGCGCGTAAGTGACACAGCGGTACACTACCGCTGGCGAACAAGACCCCTGTTCGCCAGCGCTATGCCCATACCGCTGGCGAACAAAGCTTTGTTCGCCAGCGCTATGATCATACCGCTGGCGAACAGGGGTCTTGTTCGCCAGCGCTACCTTTTTTTTGAATTTATTTATTGTATTATTTTTTATTAGTTTTTCTTTGACAAACATTACTGTTTTTAAATTATTCAAAAGACATTTAATTTATAATAATTCAAACACATTTATGTGTCTGAATTATTTCTTTATTTTGAGAAGCATTACTGTTTTTTCTTTATGTTTTATTTTGGTTTCTTTATTTGTTTAAATTATTCAAATACATTTCATTTATAATAATTCAAACACATTGCAAATTAATTTCAAACACATTACAAATAATAATGTTTTTTTTTGTTTTCTTTATTTGTTTAAATTATTCAAAGACATTTAATTTATAATAATTCAAACACATTACAAATTAATTTCAAACACATTACAAATAATAATGTTTTTTTTGTTTTCTTTATTTGTTTAAATTATTCAAAGTCATTTAATTTATAATAATTCAAACACATTACAAATTAATTTCAAACACATTACAAATAATAATGTTTTTTTTGTTTTCTTTATTTGTTTAAATTATTCAAAGTCATTTAATTTATAATAATTCAAACACATTACAAATTAATTTCAAACACATCACAAATAATAATGTTTTTTTTGTTTTTCATTATTCCCTTTATGTTTTCAATTGTTTTCCAATATTTCCTTCTTGTTTTCTGTTTTCATCATTTTGGTTTTAGTTGTTTTCTATTGTTTTTTCTTTATGTGTTCTATTGTTTTTCGTTGTTTCCTTCTTGTTTAATTTCTATTTGGTTTCCTTTATGTTTCAAATAATATAATTCCACACATTTGAAATAAAGAACAAGGTACATTAAATTTATAATAAGTGCACATCGATATCAGACTAGTTGATCCATGCATATACATAGTTTCGTCGCATACAATTGGCAGAAAAATATATACATAGTTTCTCATCAGTGTTTGATTTTTTTGCCTTTTTTGGTCGCAGTTGCATAATTTAACCCCACATTATGACTTCTTCTTATGAATGGAAGACCATGCCTAGGTAGCGTAGTTCTGCTTCTTCTTGTTGTGTATGTTGCATGACTATCATCATCATCTTCTTGATCATCGTCAATATTTGGGTCGCCGAACGTGTCGAACTCGTCCTCATCAACGACTCCATCCATTCCGATGATATTTCTTTTCCCTCTCCTCACGACAACACGGCTAGGCCTTGCGGGGTCTGTTATGAAGAAGCATTGTGACACATGCTTAGCCAATACCCATGGCTCATTTTGCGCTGTGACATTCGCGCTTGATGAGGTTCCGGCTTCGGGAATAACCATGGTTGTAAAGTATTGGTCTTCTTTCCTGACGGTCGACATCCTAGCCCATCTGACGCGGAACATAGGCACCTTCTCTCCAGAGTAGTTAAGCTCCCATATCTCCTCGATCCTTCCGTAGTATCTTAACTTTTTGTCACCGGTGTAGGATTCCATCGTTACCCCTGAGTTTTGATAATCGGAAGTTTTGTCTTTCTCCTCTGTGTAGAAAGTGAACCCGTTGATATCATATGCTTGAAACGTCGCTAGGTTGGGAGCTGGGCCATGTGCCAAGGCGTACAATAGTTTATTTTTCGCACAATCCCTTGGCGGTGGATTAGCGACGATCACATCTTTAAACCAACGCAAGAAAGTGGAGTTATGCTCTCTGATTATTTCTCCTTCGGTCCTCCGCTTGCCTTGTTCACTGTACTTTTTCATAATCGAGCTCTTGTGTTTTTCCACCCAAGTATCGACCATGTCAATGTGTTGGAGAGCTACTAAGTTTGCCCTGTTAAAGTCGGTGCGTCGACAAGCCCGATCCACATGCACTTCTCTACGTCCATTTTTGTGACCTACTCCATCGAGCTTGCCAATGTGCTTGTTTCTGGGCAGACCAACTGGGTCCTCCACGTCCATATGATTCGTGCAGAAAGAGATGCACTCTTCGGTGAGAAAGCCCTGAACGATGCTTCCGTCCGGACGAGCTCTGTTGCGAACATATCCTTTGATGACCCCATTCATCCTTTCAAACGGCATCATGTTGTGCAGGAACAACGGCCCGAGATGGATGATATCGTCCACGATATGGACCAACAGATGAACACATATGTCAAAGAATGATGGTGGAAAGTACATCTCAAGCTCGCATAGTATCACGACAATCTCTTCCTGCAGCCTTGAGATCTGCTTCCCCGTGATCGACTTTCGAGATATAACGTCGAAGAAGTTACAGAGGCCAAACAGGGTTTCCCGGACGTGTTTGTCCATTATTCCGCGGATCGCAACCGGAAGTATCTGCGTCATCATCACGTAACAGTCATGAGACTTCATCCCGCTAAACTTTTGTTTCTGCGCGTCGAGGAATCTGCTTATTAGCCCTGAGTAACCGCTAGGGACTTTGACTCCGAGAAGGCACATCATCAATTTTGTGATCTCGTCCGGACTAAGAGTGAAGCAGGAGGGGGGGCAGTAATAGTCATTCCTCTTAACCCTTTTGGCCTTGCGACCATCCGTCTCCTCATCACACGATTGATCGCCGTCGTCATCATCCGGGCGTCCCCCCTGAAGATCTACCCTAATACCAAAATATTTCAGGTCGTTTCTTGCTTTCACCCCGTCTTTGGTCCTCTCCGGCATGTTGAGCAGCGTGCCAAACAAACTTTCAAACACATTCTTCGTGATATGCATCAGATCAAGGCAGTGAGGCGTATCGAGAAAGGGCCAGTATGGCAAGTCCCAAAACACCGACCTCGTCTTCCATACATCCAGAAGCGGTTTTGGCGCCTTTTGCTTCTTTCCAGGCTCTGGGCATTCCTTCCAATCATTCAGCAAATTGTAGATTTCTTCGCCGCACCTCTTACGTGGAGGTCCACGGAGCTCATCCTCACCGTTAAAAAGGTCTCCTCGCCTTCTCCACGGGTCTTTGTTGGGTAGCCACCTTCGATGGCCAACGAAAACTGTTTTCGAAGACCCAGGATCTTTCGGAAGTTGCATAAACGTGGGGTCATCCATGCACCTCACGCAACCGTTATGTCCGTGGCACACCTGGCCCGCCACATATCCGTAGCCTAGTAGGTCGTGAACCGTACAGAGTAAGACAGCTCTCATTGGGAAATATTGTTCACCGAAGGCGTCCCATGTGTTCACCCCTTCCTCGGCCCATAGCGTTTCCAGCTCATCTTTAAGCAGCTTCAGGTATAGATTTATGTCGTTGCCTGGTTGTTTCGGCCCTTGAATTAGCATACTCATGTGAATATACTTCCTCTTCATGCACAACCAGGGAGGGATGTTGTACATCCATACAAACACGGGCCAGGTGCTATGGGTGCTGCTCTGGTTGCCAAACGGATTGAGTCCGTCGGTGCTCACACCCAACCTGATGTTCCTTGCCTCCGCCCCGAACGTTGGATATTCACAGTCAATTGCTTTCCATTGACTTGCATCTGAAGGATGTGTCAGAATTACTTTTTCACTTCGATTTGGATCTTTCAAAACTTTATTCCTCCTTTTCGCGTGCCAGCGCATGAGCTCTGCTTCCTTGCGGTCCGCGAAATACCGTTGCAGACGGGGAATGAGCGGAAAGTACCACACAACTTTCCGAGGAGCTTTCTTCTTCCCTTTCTTGTATCGAGCGGCGCTGCAAACTGGACAAATGGTTTTGTTCGCGTCCTCTTTCCGATAAATGTAGCAATCGTTGATGCACACATGGTATTTTTCGTGAGGTAAATCAAAGGGGCACACGACTTTCTTGGCCTCGTCGCAACTTTTAGGACAAGTGTTGCCCTCTGGAAGGACATCGTGCCAGTATTGCAGGCTTGCATCGACGCTTATGTCGCTCCATTTGTATCTCGCCTTCATCTGCAGAACATCGAGGGCCACTCTCAGGCGGGACTCTCCCGGACCGCAGCCTGCATACAACGGTGTCTTCGAGTCTATCTCTAGTTGCGCCAGCTTCGATTGCTCTCTAGCAGCAGATATCGAGTTAGTCGTCTTTCTCAAGAGCAGTTCTTTCAGATGAGGGTCACGCACAACTTCCGTTAGGGGTGTCCCTGTGTCCTCGTGATCTTCTTCCACGTCTTGTTCAACATCTTCTCCATGATCATGTGCTGGGTCATAAGGCTGATCTTGGTCCTGCTGTAGTTGGTCCTGCTGTAGTTCTATTCGATCGTTGCTATTGTCCTGTTGCACATCATTTCCTACCGCCGCCGCCCCATGGACTTCATCATCTTCATCATCACTTACCCACTGACTGTTATACCCATCCATGAAACCATACCTTAGGAGGTGACTGAGCAAGTCTCCGGTAAAGGGATTGAGCAAGCCCCCTAGTTTGCACTTTCGACATGGACATCGTATCTCCTTGCGGCCATTTTGTAACATGTCTTCTGTCGCGTGTCTCAAGTAACTATTCACGACACGTTCACTCTTAACGACCACCATTATATGTCGCCTGCACGAGAGCGCGCGCCGATATAATTAATATTAGAACCAAACATAATATATATATATTGCGATATTCACGGAAAAAAATCGGCATGACCTTCCTACAAATTGGAGGTTAGAGGAGTGCCAAACTATGCCGAGACGGAAATGAATCAACATTCCGGCGATAGTTGGCTACTCAATTTCATTCCACAACAAATTGCGCACACATGCATTTATCGTCTCCATCACACGACCATTGTTGAATCCGGTGAAATTTCACACATATTGCATATCGCGTGTATCCGGACAAAATTTATATACAAACTCATTTAATTATATATTATCATTCATCACACCTCAAATGAATAGATGCCCACACGATGATATCCGGAGAAATTTGGAGCTTTGGAGAGAAAGGGGTTAATTCTAGATCTAGATGGCTAGGGAGGGAAAATTTGGGGTAGAAATGATGTTAGGAGGGAGATAAACATATATATACCAACTAAAATAAATTTAGTTGGTTCAAAATAAGGTAGGAGGGTGAAGAAATTGGCATAATTTCGAGCTAGAGAGAGAAGAGGGAACAAGGTGAAGAAGAGAGAGTGGAGGGGAAAGTGGGTAGGTGGGGGTGCCACTTTGTGGCAATATCTGCGGACTACCGCTGGCGAACAGATGCTTCTGTTCGCCAGCGCTAAGATGCGTGCTGGGCCCACATCTTAGCGCTGGCGAACAGAAGCATCTGTTCGCCAGCGGTTGTGGGAGTAGCGCTGGCGAACAATACAGGCCGTTCGCCAGCGGTAAAATAAGGCAGCGGCGCTACCATTTCAAATCGCGCGCAGGTGGGGCCCAGGCATACCGCTGGCGAACAAGGGTGGTTGTTCGCCAGCGGTAGTGCTGGCGAACAGGCATAGTTGTTCGCCAGCACTATTAGCGCTGGGCAACAGCCATTCTAGTTCGCCAGCGGTATGGTGGTGGCTATAAGCCATTCCCTACTAGTGTTCCGCACCATAGACCATGAAGAAGGGTGTCATCTGAGTGGATCTGTTAGGTGTAGTGTTGATACCCCAAACCACGGAAGGAAGTTCTTCGACCCATGCACCAGCTGCCCTGATACAGGGGACTCGCAGTCGTGGTTTCAATCCGCGAAGCAATTCTTGGTTTGCCCTCTCCACTTGTCCATTGGCCTGCGGATGAGCCACTGATGCAACATCAAGCCGGATTCCATTGTTACCACAGAATTTCTCCATCTCGCCAAGAGACATGTTAGTTCCGTTGTCGGTGATTATGCTGTGAGGATACCCAAACCGGTAGATAATCCTTTTCAGGAACTTGACTGTCGTAGCCGCTTCGCAATTAGTAACTGGCATAACCTCAACCCACTTGGTAAACTTGTCAATGGCCACCAAAAGATGCGTCTTCTTGCATGGTGACATATGGAAGGGACCAACCATGTCCATACCCCAAACGGCGAACGACCAAGTTAATGGGATGGTCCGTAATTCCATAGCCGGTACATGTGTTTGGCGAGCGTACCTTTGACATCCGTCACATCTTTCTACCAAACGTTCTGCATCCGATAGAGCCGTAAGCCAGAAAAATCCGTGTCGATAAGCTTTAGCCACCAGAGACCTTGTAGATGCATGATGCCCACAGTCGCCTTCGTGTATCTCCTTGAGAATCTGTCGGCCTTCTTCTGGTGCTACGCAACGCAAGAAGACTCCTGTTGCGCTTCTCTTGTATAATTCTCCATTGATGATTGAATACCCCTTTGCTCGCCTCAGAATTTGTCTTGCTAGTACCTCCTGTTCTGGTAACTCGCCCCGTGATAGATAGGCCAGGTATGGCTCTGTCCACTCGGGGATGGCATGTACTGTGGCCACGTACTCCAAATCCGGGTCTTGGTTTGCCAGTTCTTCCTCAGACTCAGCTTTAACTGATGGTCGCCACAATTCATCCAGGAACACATTAGGTGGAACCGGCTCTCTACGCGAGCCGAGTCTAGCGAGTGCGTCTGCTGCCTCGTTTTTTCTTCTGTCTATGTGCTCCACCTCATACCCGGAAAAGCACCCGGCAACCCTGTCGACCTCCCTGCGATATGCTGCCATAGTTGCATCATTTCTGTCCCAAGTTCCCGATACCTGTTGTACCACAAGATCCGAATCTCCGAAGCATCGTATCCTTCTAATGTTCATTTCCTTAGCTACCTTTAAACCATGCAACAGGGCCTCATACTCGGCCACATTGTTTGAGCAATCGAAGTGAATTTGCAGTACGTAACTCAGTTTGTCTCCCCTGGGCGATGTCAGTACTACTCCAGCTCCTGATCCCTCATATTGCTTTGACCCATCGAAGTGCATGGTCCATGACTCGGACTTTGGAACTGTGGTAACCATACCTGTATGTGTCCAATCGTTAACGAAATCAACTAAAGCTTGAGACTTGATTGCTGACCTGGGTTCGTAGTTGATATGATAATCTCCCATCTCTATTGCCCACTTGGCTATTCTTCCCGTAGCGTCCGAGTTTCTGATAATATCCGACATTGGTATTGAGCTGACCACCGTTATAGGATGTTCTTGGAAATACGGCTTCAATTTCCTGCTGGCCATGAAGACTCCGAACACCAACTTTTGCCAATGTGGATAGCGCTGCTTCGCTTCTGATAATACTTCACTAACGTAGTAAACCGGCCTCTGAACCGGGTAACCTTTCCCGTCCTCTTTGCGTTCCACGACAACCACTGCGCTAACGGCTCGGGGGCCAGCTGCCACGTATAGCAACATAGGCTCTTTAGGACCCGGCGCCGCTAGTACTGGTGCTTCAGATAATTGCTTCTTTAGTGCTTCAAACGCTTCATTTGCCTCTTCGTCCCATACGAATTTATCCGATTTTCGCAAGAGCCGATACAAGGGTATTGCTTTTTCTCCGAGTCTAGATATGAACCGACTCAAGGCTGCTACACAGCCCGTGAGCTTTTGAACATGCTTCAAGTTCTCCGGCTTTTTCAAGCTCTGGATTGCCTTGATTTTATCTGGATTTGCCTCAATTCCTCTCTCGGACACTATGAAGCCGAGTAATTTCCCAGCCGGAACTCCGAACACGCACTTTGTTGGATTAAGTTTCATCTGGTACCTCCTCAGGTTTTTGAATGTCTCCTTTAGATCATCGATAAATGTCTCCGCCTTCCTGGTCTTGATGACCACGTCATCCACATAAGCATGGACGTTACGTCCGATTTGGTCCTCGAAGCACTTTTGAATACACCGTTGGTAAGTTGCGCCAGCGTTCTTCAGCCCAAATGTCATAGTTTTATAACAAAAGGCCCCAAACGGGGTTATGAATGATGTTTTCTCCCAATCCTCCCTTTTGAGCTTAATCTGATGATACCCGGAATATGCGTCCAGGAAGCATAACAGATCGCTTCCAGCTACTGCGTCTATAATCTGATCTATCCTTGGGAGCGCAAATGGATCCTTTGGGCAATGCTTGTTAAGACTAGTGAAGTCAATGCACATCCTCCACTCGTTGGTCTTTTTCATCACCAGGACCGGGTTAGCCAACCAATCCGGGTGGAATACTTCCATGATAAAGCCGGCTGCCAGTAGCCGGGCGATTTCTTCGCCTATAGCTTTCCTTCTTTCCTCATTCATTTTCCTCAAACCTTGTTTCACGGGCCTGGACTTGGGATCCACATGCAAACTGTGCTCAGCCAACTCTGTAGGGATACCCGGCATGTCGCTGGGTGTCCAGGCAAACACATCTGCATTCGAGCGAATGAACTCCACGAGCGCTCCCTCCTGCTCTTTCCCCAGGTTAGACCCTATGGTAAACTGCTTAGTGGAATCCCCTTCGATAAAATCTATCTTCTTGGTGTCTTGCGCTGCCTTGAATTTTGCTCTCTCATCCTCAGTATTCGGCTTTTTCAAGGCTGTTCTATCGTCCGGGTTTACTTGAGACCGGTAATATTCGAGCTCTTCCTTCCTGCATGCCTGCTCGGCCATAACTGAATCTCCTTCGTCGCACTCGGCCGCTATGTCCCGGCTCCCATATATAGTGATGGTCCGTTTAGGACCCGGGATCTTCAGCTGCAAATACACGTAGCATGGCCTAGCCAGGAATTGGGCGTAAGCCGGCCTCCCCAACAGCGCATGGTAAGGACTGCGCAACTTGACTACCTCGAACGTGAGCCACTCCACTCGATAATTGTCCGTCGATTCTCCGAAAACAACTTCCAAGGTGATCCTTCCCTCGGGGCTTGCCGAGTGACCCGGTACGATCCCGTGAAAGATTGTTGAACTTTTCTGCAGCTGGGACTCTTTGAGACTCATCCGTAAGAAGGTCTCCCAATAAAGGATGTTGATGCTGCTTCCACCGTCCATCAGGACCTTCTTCAGCTCGTAACCATTAACCTGTGGAGCAACCACCAACGCCAAGACTCCTGGACGCTCCACCTTTTCCGGATGATCTCTTCTACTCCACGTTATCTCTTGTTCTGCCCATCTAAGATATCCCGGCGCGGCTGATGAAACCGAGCTTGCCGCTTGCTTTGACGCCTCTTTGTTCCTGCTAGAAGTTCCTGTAGTATGCACATGATATTGTCCCTTTAAGTTAGTTGTTCGTACCGTGTCGACGAAGATATTGATCCGGCCGATCTTCAATATAAATCCGGACTCGAGGTAATCCGATTCTGGCCCCCAGCCGGGATCGTCCGCCAACTTTTCTTCTTCGTGGTCGATGTAGGTTTCGCCAATGACAAGATTCTCCATGCCCTTCCGAGCTTCTCCCGTGATGTAGACACCTTTGGACGCAGGCCCCACGGTGGGCGCCAACTGTCGTGGGATAATCACGGCAGATGTTACCAGGGGTAACTGATCTTGGGGCAAGTCGACACAGGCGTTCGGGAGAGGGTTTAGCTCAAAGGAAGACATGATGCAACTTGATATGACGGCCGGCAATCGAAGTCGCCGGATCTCTATTCTCGATACAATAACACGATTAGGGTTTACACTGGATACTCGATACCACTTGATATTGCTAAGGCTCTCGAATCTCTAGATCTCTGTCTATACCCGGGGGTCGGTTTATATAGCTCCCGTACCCCCTAACTTACTTTACAAGGCACACCCGGGTCCTTCCCAGACACGGCGTGCTAACCCTAACTTTCCTTTACAACACCCACAATCCGGGTCACCAGGCCCACGAGCTTGGGCCTTCACAAACATCTTTATTCCTAACCGTATCCTACTCACTGTCTCTGGGCCGGGTTATTCCTCGGATCTTGGCATACCGGGTTAGCATCCCCCCATCAATAAGCATCTTCTTACCGATGTCTCACATTCCCTAATGTCGTTATCGTAGTTTTCTTCCATTCCATGTCTCATATGTTGGAGGTGTGCCCTAGAGATAATATTATTCAGTTATTATTCTATCTTCAAGTTATAATTAAGTTTATGTCATCATGCTACAACCGCTATAGCATTTGAAAAGTGAGTTTTCAAAGGAAAATATTTTCCTGGGTGTGAAGGCATAAATAAACATGAGTTCCTAATCTTGTCTCTTGATTTGTGAAATGGTCATATTTTCCTGATCATGGACTTGGATGAAAGTCTAGCAAAACATAAAAGTTTATTGTTAGAGCAACAATAGTATTGAACCGACCCAAGTGTATGTTGTTGCTAAAAAGAGACTAAACAATCATAATGTATTTAGAAAATACGTATGAAGTTCACATTGACTATAATTCCTATACTATGACAATATCTAGTGACCGCACGATCGAAACTTATACTTTTGATATCATCAACCGTCTTGCCGTAAGTGGGGATCATAGCGGTGATATCTGGGTATGACCTACAAGTGTAATGGAACTAAGATCATTCAAGACTAGTACTTAACTCCTCTAGAAGATAGAGTGATACATTCTCCGGGTCCTCTTAGTATCACCGATGACATATCGTCTGGCTAGATACAGTGTGCTTTATCACAAGGTCGTCGAGGATATGTATGACAAAAGATAACGATATTGGTAAACGAGTTTTATGTGTTATGATCAAAGAGTTTGATCAGATCAGATCACATAGTCTCACCTCGTGGTATCGTTAGTATCGTAAGTTAAGGTAATAAGTTCATTGGTAACTTATAAGCTTCCCTCGTTCTTTCAGAACACATAGGATCCATCATGGATGCCCACGGTCCCGATGTTGGTTACTGGTCAGTAAGTTCCGAAACATGTATGTGTGTTATCAAGCCTTTATGGGTCACATGCTTAAGCCGTGCCAACCTTTAATTGAGTGAATTAATATTTTGATATTAGTTTATGAATGTTCGATGTCGTTACGATGTCACCGAAACAAGTCTTATGTGAATCGGAGTGGTTTCGCGGAAGTTGCTATCAGAGAGAAAGTATGACGTTGTTAGGCCTATTTTATACGAGAGTTAACAGAGGACATGAGATGCCCCGTGATGTTAGAACATTTCTAACATCGGTAGATAATAGTGATGATTTTATCTATTGGGGTTATATGGTTCCGGAGGATTTTCAGTGACTTTCAATAAAAGGGGGATTGCCGGAGGGGCGCGGATTTCCCCTCATGGCCGCCCCCTATTTTAGGAGGCTGCCAGGTGGGCCCCGCTATCTTCACAAGTTTGTACTCATCGACCCTGTATTTTCCTAAATTTATTGGAGAGAAAAGGATAAAATAAAAAAAAGGAGAAAAAGAACAAGGGAAGGAGCATTGACTCCACCTCACCTAGTCCGAGTTGGGCTAGGGGAGGGTGGTGCAGAAACCATCATGGTGTGGCCACCTTCTCTGATATTATGCCATACAAATAAGGGGAGCCTTGATACAATGGTAAAGTTGTTGCCTTTTGACAAGGAGGACACAGGTTCAATTCATGGAAAGAGCCTCTTGCGGAAAAACATTGTATATTTCTGATGTTGGCTGTCTGATTCTTGTACGACAACATTCGTTGATCGTCTGATTGCATGCAATGCATCATTGACTCTGTCACACCCCAATTTTTGGAATCTTGTACTGTGCTCAAGAAGACAAAAATTAGGGCCAACAATTTTTTTTAAAAACAACAAGATTGTTTGAACTAACATGTGTTTATGATCTTAATCATATTTGCAATACAATTTTTGTTTCTTTATAAAACCAACACCAAATATTTATGAAAAACACTTCTATTATTTTCCTGATATTTTTCCCTGATGTTTTTCCTAATATTACTTGAGTGGATTTTATTCCAAGACTTGGATCATTCTTGGTTGCATCTTAAAACAAAGTTTTAACCTTGTTGGATCCAAGAAAACAAGTTTACAAAATGATTTATGAAAGTTTTCTTTTAGGATTTTTATAGAAAACAATCCCTGAAAATATAGCCAAGTACCTGTTTTCTACCCTTGTTTTCACTAGGCTATAAAATGTTATTTTATGTTTTCTTGACTTTTAATTGATCCTTGATATATGTACTACAAATCCATAAGCTTAATTTTATTTTTGGATAAATAAAAATTATATTTTTCTTGTTGTTTTTGTGGTATAAAATTATGGCAGAAAAAGTCATTTTTGAAAAACAAGGAAAACCAAAAAATACACCTTTTTTCACATTGTTTTCATGGCCTTACACTATTTAAAAAAAAATTTCAAAAGATGTTTCTGAAATTCTATAACATGGTTAACAAGTTCCTGCTTTGGGAACAAATTTTGGGAACCATTTGAACCTTGAAAACAACCCCAACTTTTTGAACTTTTCATCTGTTTCCAACCCTTAGAAATTTTTCTAAGTCTAAACTAAATTTTCTGAATTTTGTGAACAGTAAGAGATACACTTTTGATCAGTTGTTTTCTTTGTGTTTCTTTGCAAAACTTGAAGTGTAACCTGGCCTAATGTATAAACCTAAGTACTAACTCGAGCCAGGATGCATTGGTTTGCTTCTAGAAGCCTTGTAGATGAAGGAAACCTAGAGAGAGAAGGTGATGATGTGGCAAGTATGGGCAGCCCATACCCTTGACCATTTTACCATGGCCCTTGCCTTCCCTTGCTTCCAAAGGCCACCATTTGACTTTCCCTTTCGTGGTCCATGCCTTGGGCAGCCAGAGCTTGAAGGAGAAAGACCAAAAAGGCCCCTGGCTTGCTCATGCCATTCCTAGACATTGAACCCGAGCCCCCATTTTTGCCCTTGCCTTTTCACCACGGGTACAAGGCTCCAGAGCCTCACTCCTTGCACCACACTCCTCTCTCACACTCACCCAACATCCCCAAGTCGAAAAGAGGCAGAGCACGAGTCCCTGGAAGCCCCCGAGCCCGAGATCTGCCGTCGGTGACCATGTACGACCTCGGGTTGGTACTGCACGATCCGTGCACTCCCACCCCTCCTCTCTGCCCTGGGTCGAATCCCCACATCCTCCAGACCATCCCTGACATGCCCCCGTGGCCGATCGATTGCAGGGACGCGGCCGCCGTCGACCTCGCCGCCGTGGACGCCCGGTCGCGTTCCGCCGCCAGGAGCCGCGCTCGCGTCCAATCTCTGCGCCCCTCGACGCCCTCGACCCTAGCCATGTCCCCCGAGCCCGCGCCACCCCTCCGCGAGCCCACGGTGAGCCTCCACGAGCCCTCCCTTTGCCGGCCGTTGAGAGGCAGTGAGAGAAGAGAGGGTGAGGAGGACGACGACCGCGCGCCGTTGGATCTTTGATCCACGACCATGCTTGAACGGCCACATTCCCGCGCCCGCGTGCATGCCTGGCCCGCACTGGGCTGCGCTGTCCGCTTAGCCGGGCCGCGCCCACACGAACCAGCCCGCGTTGCCCTGTTGTTTTCCTTTTTAAGTTTTTAACAGAAAACTTGACTGTTTGCTTTTTCTTTGGGAAAAATACCAAACGTGCAAAGTAAATTCTACCAAAAATCATGAACCTAACATTATGTTTTCGTAACCACATAAAAATGGTAGATCTAAGTTTTGAGCCATATTTTTCTCACATTGACTTTTTTGCCACAGAGAGCCTATGAACATGTTTTGAACATAACTTTTTGAATCTGTAACTAAAATAGACAAACTAAAATGTTTTGGATATCTTATGAATAGATATATCCATTGGACTTTGCCTCACATCAAGGTGAGCTACCAACTGGAAATGCCATCCATTTTGGTAAAAGGCCAGTAGGCTTTTCTAAGATTTTTAGAGTGAGCTTAAAAATGATTTTTGAAGTAAATCCAACTAGATGAGTTTTAGATTGACTAGATATATCTAATCCTATATTGGATTAATTTTTGAAGCTCTAGATTAATTTGGGTGAGCAGATCTATAAAACAGCAGATTTGCTGTTTTTTGTTTCTAGTTGTGTTTTTGTTTGAATATAAATGTGTGATTGTTAAATCTTGTTTCCTAGCATGTGTAGAGTTGCTATCACTTGTTATTAGGTTGTTTTCTTGCATTATATCTACCTTAGAAAGTTTGTGCATGTTTGGAAAGTCTAGTAGAGGTAGAACTAGCATTTGTTGATTTCTAGTTTTATTATTTGTAATATTGGTGTGGGAAAAATCTTTGTGTGCTTGATTGACTAAGTTTATGCTATGCTAGAAATGGATCCAGTACCATTGTGGTACTGTTATTTTTATGTTAGTACTCCTGTTAGCTTGCATGTTATTTTATAGCAAAGCATGTGTAAGTCTTGTTATTTGTTTTCACTAGTATTGTTTCACTAGAATGAATAGACTTGCTTTATTTATTTTTTCATACACCTTTGTCATGAGTAACCAGAGGCCTAGTTCCTATTTTTCCTTGGTATTAGTGGTCCCATAACCCACTGGCCCCATTGCATCTTGGTTGTGGATGAAAATCCCCAACCATACATGTGTGTGAAAATAACATGTTTTATTATATGATTGAGTCATTTTCCACCAAGGAAAATAGATTGTTTGTTTCACTTACGCAAGTGAAAATTTTATTTCTTCTTTGTAAATACTTATAAGTTTAGTTGTGATTCATTTTTTAGCATAATATTCCTTAGGTGTATCATGTTAAGAAATGCTTCACTATTGTTTGCTTAAAATTAAATTGTTTGCAAAATAATTCCTTGTGATTGATAGATTATTTGTGAATGATTTTTAATGATTGTTTGGATCTTTTTGAAAATGTTCAGTTAACCATTCATTGAGTGCATATCTACTGGTTGTGTATTGTATACCTTGGTTGCTTGATATTTAATTGATTAGAAAAGCATGCATGACTAGAATTGGTTTATGCTTACTTAATAGGTGTTCTCATAAAATCCTTTTATGGTGTTGCTTACTAGCATGTGTAAGATTTGGGTATTGTTAGTAGGTAAATTTATGTTCATGACTTTCTGGTTAGAGTTAAGCATCATTGTAGCATTGTTTGCTTCTCTAGTGTTGAACTAGTGTCACCACTAGAAATTGTGGTTTTGCTCTAGTGTGGTCATCTTTTATTTTATGAGTGTATGATTTATTCTAGCATATTTAGGAAGTTATTACTTCTGTTATGATGCCATGAAATCTTGTTTAATTTGTGCTATAGTTGTAAAATATAATTATTTCTTTAGCATGTTTGCGTAGAAATTTACACACTAGTATGCTATAAATGCAGTCCTGTTTTTATGCCATTTGATACGAGTATTATTTTGTGTGATGGTTGTGTTTTAGATTACTTTTATGACTTGTTACTATTTATTTTAGCTACTGGTATTGATGGAGGGATGATAACCCGGTAGGCTAACGCCAAGGAGTAACTCGGCCCAAAGGACGATGCGCAAGACCCGGCTTAGGATAAAGAAGCTTCTAGAAGGCCCAGGAACGAAGGCCTCGTAACCCGGATTGTGGGTTCCGGTAAGGAAGTTTAGGGTTTGTAAGCAGTGTCCGGGTAGGATTCAGAGTGCGCCTTGGAGAGTAAGCCAGGGGGTCCGGATGTTATATAAGCCGGTCCCTAGGTTACGGTTAGACAAGCTTTTTAGGTGAGCAAGAACACGATCGCCAGATCGAGAGGTTTCGAGTATCCATTGTAACACCAGTATCAAGCTAATATATTTAGATCGTAGACTCGGCGACTTGATTGCCGGCTACCAGATCGCATATCACCATGGTTTCCTTCGAGCTAAACCCTCTCCCAAACACTCGAGTCGATTTGCCCCAAGACAAGTTACCCCCGGTAACGTCTGCGTTTATTATCCCACGACAGTTGGCGCCCACCGTGGGGCCTACGTCCAAGGGTGTTTACATCACGGGAGAAGCTCGGGAGAACATTAAGAACCTCGTCGTCGGCGAGATCTACACCAACCCAGAAGGAGAGAAGATGGTGGACGATTTTGGCTGGGGGCCAGAGTCGGATCTGCTCGAATCCGGATCTGTCGTGACAATCGGCTGGATCAACGTATTCATTGGCATGGTACGTACGTCCGGTTTAGCTCCTGACGATTTTGGATTTGATTCTGTGTCAGGGGAGGCCACTTGCGTTCAGTCCGATGGGGAGGAATCAGTCGGGACGATAGATCCGGCAAAAGAGCCCACCACGAAGAGGGAACAGCCGGAGGAGCCGGCATGGACCCCGCTTGGCCGGGTTACGAGAGAAGATGACACCGAGTCTATCCTGCACCTGCAGGAGGACCGGTACGACGGAGACAGCGATGATGAGGAAGAATACGAATATGCGCCAAGCATTGTGCGCCAAGTCGCGGTTTACACGGCCCCCGCAACCAATCTTAATCAGGGGAACGTGACCGCGGCCGCTGTCGGAACAGCACAAGCATTGGCCCAGCAGCAAAATCCGGTTGACGGAAACCCGGTGTTAACCCGGGTCGACGGAGAATCGGCATCAGTTACTAGCCATGCGGCGGATAGCGAGTTGCAGGCAAACATGTTCGGATACCTGGCAAACCGGACACCAGGGGCGGGTCCTTCAAATCCGCAACACCCGGCCCTGTTCAACAACAACCTGATCCTGGATCCCACCGTTTTAGCCATAGTCATAACCCCGGAAAACGCGGCGGAACGTGTTAGGGATCTGGATGTAGCCCGTCGTGCATTGGAACAACAGAGAAGGCAAGTGGAAGTAGAAAAACAAGGGGTAGCTGCGCGCCAGCGCGATCTAGATGCATTGGAGAACCGGCTCTGAGAAGAGACAACCAGGGTGCGTCAAAGGCACCAGACCAGATTACCAGCAACGGGTGGAGTTATAAACCCGGCCACACTATTCATCACACCTCAGGACCAACCGATTCTAGCGGCGAACCAAGGAACTGTACATCAACCCGCAACTGGAGGAGCGCAACCGGTAAACACGCAGGCCGGGTTACCCATATTACAGACTGGAGTTACTACCGGCAATACATTACCACCACCACCACCATCTCGGTTTCGCACGCCAGCAGGTCATTACAACAACCCCATGGATAATGTATACGCTGCAACGTTAGCATTGAATCAGATCCCCGTAAGAGAGTCACCCCATGCGGAGCAGACCCGACGGGCGATCGATTTATTGCATACGGCAGTGGCACAACAAGTTAATTACCCGGACAATAGAAGTGGTATGCATGGGACACCGTATATCAGCCAGCAACGAGCCAATACCGGCAATATTCAAACAAGCTCAGCGCGATGGAGGGCAGAGCAGCAGCAAATGCCGCCTCCTCCCCGTGTTCAAGCAGTACCAGCAGCATCAGTGGCGCAAGCTATTGTGGATAGTTCCAGAGCGAGGAGAGCCGCGGCCGGGACTGCGGTGCATGGACCAGCAGCAGTGCCGCGTCCAGCCGCGCCCCCCGCAGGATCACACGTTTCCCGAGTGAGGCCGGTTCCGACTAATCTCGCTGGGCCTAAGTGTCTGTCGGATAACATCAGGGCCGAGCCTTACCCGGATAAATTCAAGGAGCCGGGTAAAGTAGTGAATTATGAGCCGACTATGGATCCGGAAACATGGTTGAGCAGCTATGAGATGGCAATGTCGATTCGCAACGCAACTGAAAATCTTCAAGCCAAGTTCATGTACTTAATGATGTCAGAAGGAGCAGCAAAGTTATGGTTCAATAATCTACCGGAGGGATCCATCAAGGCATGGGAGGAGTTGAAAACTGCGTTTATCAAACACTTTCATGTGACATGCAGAAAGCTATTTACTATTGATGACCTAGAACGGTGTGTCCAGTAGAAGGGAGAATCGGCGCGTAGTTGGGTGCGCCGAGTCATGGAAATACTTCACTCATCTACGGATATTCATCCCAAGGATGCGTTACAAGCGATGGCAAAGATGTGCAAGTACATACCTTTAGTGCAAAAGTTAACTCGCATGAAATCTAGTCGAAATGCTTCATAGGTTACGATGGGAGAGCTAATGGATGCATGCAACAAGCACGCTGCAACAGATACTACAGAAGAGGATGTCGATGACAAGAAAGCAAAAGCAAACACAAGCAACAATGGAAGAACCGGCAATGGATCAACGCCGGGTAACAATGGAGGTAACAATGGGAACAACCAGAATAAGCGCCCGTTTGAGGGAAGCTCCGAGTTTGTCGCTAGCATAGAGGCCGGGTCTTCGAGACCTAGGGCGGAAGGAAACTTCAATGGAGGAAACCAGAACGGAGGAAATTATCAAGGGCCGCCAAGGCCGGGTAACAATTCGGATATCTTGAGGATGGCGTGCCCAAAGCACAGCAGAAACGGTAGGCCGGCTAACCATTCATTGGAGCAATGTGCGGACCTACAGAGATGGAAGAACGAGGAAATAAACAAGGCTATGCGAGGTGCAGGCCGGGGAGGAGGACCGGGTCCGGGTGGTAACCCGGGCCACGGCCCACCCCCAGCCGGTAACCCGGCAGGCGGAAATCCGGGTAATAACCAGGGGGAGCTGGAGGTTTCCAAGCCAACCCCAAGCAGTTGGGACAATACCACGTACATACTACAGGAATTTCCAACAAGAATAAAAATATACTGAAAAAGGCGGTAAACTCAGTTGCCTCGGCCGTTCCGAGATACCTGAGATGGTCAGAGCAGGACGTAACATGGAGCAGAAGGGATCACCCGGAAAGGATAGAACACCCGGGAGTCTTAGCATTGGTGGTTGCGCCGCAGGTCAATGATTATGAGTTGAAAAAGGTCTTAATGGACGGAGGTAGTAGCATCAACATCTTATATTGGGAAACCTTTCTACGCATGGGTCTCAAGGAGTCCCAGCTACAGAAGAGTTCGACAGTTTTTCATGGGATAGTACCGGGTCACTCAGCGTGCCCCGAGGGAAAAATCACATTGGAGGTAGCTTTTGGAGAATCGAAGGACAATTTCCGGGTTGAGTGGCTCACCTTCGAGGTGGTCAAGTTGCGCAGCCCTTATCATGCGCTATTCGGAAGGCCGGCTTACGCTAAGTTCATGGCCAGGCCGTGTTATGTGTATCTACAGCTAAAAATCTCGGGTCCCAAGCAGACCATCACCATACACGGGAGCCGGGATATAGCGGCTAAGTGTGATGAAGGAGATGCGGCGATGGCTGAACAAGCCTGCAGAAAAGAGGAACTCAAGTATTACCGGTCGCAAGTAGACCCGGATGACAGAACAGCGTTAAAAAGGCCGAATACCGAAGATGAGAGAGCAAAGTTCAAGGAAGCGCAGGACACCAAGATGGTGGCTTTTGTCGAGGGTGATCCCTCCAAGAAATTTGCTATAGGATCTAACTTGGACAGCGAGCAGGAGAAAGCACTTGTGGAGTTTATTCGTTCGAATCAGGATGTGTTCGCCTGGACGCCCAGCGACATGCCGGGTATCCCTACAGAACTGGCAGAGCACAGTTTGCACGTTGATCCCAAGTCCAGGCCTGTGAAGCAGGGCCTGAGAAAAATGAATGAAGAAAGAAGGAAGGCTATAGGAGAAGAAATCGCATGGCTGCTTACAGCCGGCTTTATCATGGAAGTATTTCACCCGGACTGGTTAGCAAACCCGGTCTCGTGATGAAAAAGACCAATGAGTGGAGAATGTGCATCGATTATACAAGTCTCAACAAGCATTGCCCAAAGGATCCGTTTGCACTACCAAGGATAGATCAGATCATAGACGCAGTAGCTGGAAGTGACCTATTATGTTTCCTGGACGCATATTCCGGGTATCATCAGATAAAGCTCAAGAAGGAAGATTGGGAGAAAACATCATTTATAACCCCTTTTGGGGCCTTCTGTTACAAGACCATGACGTTTGGTTTGAAGAACGCTGGCGCAACCTATCAACGGTGTATTCAGAAGTGCTTTGAGGACCAAATTGGACGCAACGTTCACGCATACGTGGATGATGTGGTGATCAAGACCAGGAAAGCGGAGACATTTATTGATGATCTAAAGGAAACGTTCAAGAATCTGAGAAGGTACCAGATGAAACTTAAACCAACAAAGTGTGTCTTTGGAGTCCCAGCCGGGAAATTACTTGGCTTTATCGTTTCTAAGAGAGGAATTGAGGCAAATCCGGATAAAATCAAAGCTATCCAAAGTCTGAAAAAGCCGGAAATTTTGAAGCATGTTCAGAAACTCACAGGTTGCGTAGCAGCGCTCAGCCGGTTTATATCCAGACTTGGAGAAAAGGAAATACCTTTGTACCGGCTCTTGAAGAAATCGGATAAATTCGTATGGGATCAAGAGGCGGACGAGGCGTTCGAAGCACTAAAGAAGCAGTTATCTGAGGCACCAGTCCTAGCAGCCCCGGGTCCTAAAGAGCCCATGCTATTATACGTTGCAGCCGGGCCCCGGGCGGTTAGCGCAGTGGTTGTCGTCGAGCGTAAGGAGGATGGGAAAGATCACCCGGTCCAGAGGCCGGTTTATTATGTCAGCGAGGTATTATCAGAGGCAAAACAGCGCTACCCACATTGGCAAAAGCTGGTTTTCGGGGTCTTCATGGCCAGCCGGAAATTGAAGCCATATTTTCAGGAACACCCCATAACAGTGGTTAGTTCTATACCAATGTCGGATATCATCAAAAACTCGGATCCTACGGGTAGAATAGCCAAGTGGGCGACCGAGATGGGAGATTACCACATCAACTACGAGCCCAGGTCAGCAATCAAATCTCAATCTCTAGTCGATTTTATTAACGATTGGACTCACACAGGCATGCCCACCATGGCTCCAAATTCCGAGTCTTGGATAATGCACTTCGATGGTTCCAAGCAGTACGAGGGATCAGGGGCTGGAGTGGTGCTAACATCACCCAAAGGAGACAAGTTAAGTTACGTGTTGCAGATTCATTTTGATTGTTCTAATAACGTGGCCGAGTATGAGGCCCTATTGCACGGCTTAAAGGTAGCCAAGGAGATGAACATTAAGAGGATACGATGCTTTGGAGATTCGGACCTTGTGGTACAACAGGTCTCAGGAACTTGCGATAGAAAAGATGCAACTATGCCAGCATACCGCAGAGAGGTGGACAGGGTTGCCGGATGTTTTTCCGGGTATGAGGTGGAGCACATAGACAGAAGAAAAAACGAGGCAGCAGACGCACTCGCCAGACTCGGCTCGCGCAGAGAGCCGGTTCCACCTAATATTTTCCTGGATGAGCTATGGCGACCATCAGTTAAAACCGAGTCTGAGGAAGAACTGGCAAATCAAGACCCGATTTGGAGCTCGTGGCCACAGTACGTGCTGTTCCCGAGTGGACAGAGCCGTTCTTGGCCTACCTATCACGGGGCGAGTTACCACAGCAGGAGGTATTAGCAAGACAAATGCTGAGGCGAGCAAAAGAATATTCTATCATCAATGGGGAGTTGTACAAAAGAAGTGCAGCAGGAGTCTTTTTGCGCTGTGTAGCACCAGAAGAAGGCCGACAGATCCTCAAAGAGATCCATGAAGGTGATTGTGGGCATCATGCATCCACAAGATCCCTCGTGGCCAAAGCTTATCGACACGGTTTCTTCTGGCTCACGGCCCTAACAGACGCGGAGCGCTTGGTGGCAAGGTGTGACGGATGTCAAAGGTACGCTCGCCAAACCCATGTGCCGGCTATGGAATTGCGGACTATCCCGCTAACTTGGCCGTTTGCGGTTTGGGGTATGGATATGGTTGGCCCCTTCCACATGTCACCTTGCAAAAAGACACATCTCTTAGTAGCTGTTGATAAGTTTACAAAGTGGGTTAAGGTCATGCCAGTCACCAATTGTGAAGCAAGTACAGCAGTCAAGTTTCTGAAAAGGATTATCTATCGGTTCGGATATCCCCACAGCATAATCACCGACAATGGCACCAACATGTCCCTTGGCGAGATGGAGAATTTTTTTGGAAACAATGGCATCCGTTTGGACATAGCCTCAGTGGCCCACCCACAGGCTAATGGACAAGTGGAAAGAGCAAATCAGGAATTGCTTCGTGGATTAAAGCCACGGTTACGAGTCCCGTGTATCAGAGCTGCTGGTGCATGGGTCGAGGAGTTACCTTCAGTGGTTTGGGTATCAACACCACACCTAACTGATCTACCCAGATGACACCGTTTTTCATGGTTTATGGCGCAGAAGCAGTGTTGCCGAGTGATATTATCCATGACTCGCCTCGAGTATCGGCTTATGTCGAGGTGGAGAACGAGAAGACCCGGCAAGACGCCGTGGATATGCTAGAGGAACACAGGGAACAAGCTTTGGAGAGATCAGCCATATATCAGTAGGATTTGCGGAGATATCATAGCCGGCGCGTGAAAACCCGGGCCTTCCAGGAAGGAGATCTGGTTCTGCGCCTGGTGCAATCAAAGGAAGGAAAACACAATTTATCACCGCCATGGGAAGGACCGTTCATCATAAGCCGGAATCTGCACAATGGATCATATTACTTGATAGATGGAAGGGAAGAGTCGGCTACGGTTAATGACACCGCTCATACCACTTCATCTATGCAAGAGAAAGAAAGACCATGGAACGTGGCTCAGCTGCGTCCCTACTATACTTAGTATAGCCTAGATCCACAAAGTGGAATTGCAGATGTAATAGGCAGCAGGTTTCAGACGCACTCTTTTCCTATCCAGGGTACCTAAGGGGAATGGAAGGTTTTTAATGAGGCGGCCTGCTGACCTAACTTTTCTCATATCAATAAAGAGATGGTTAAACAATATATTATTTCCTTTTCATGTGTCTTCATCACTTTTTATTTCTGTTATACTTTTATCTTTCTTCCAGGTAAGTATTGTTTACTGTTTTTTAGTACATTAGCTTCTTTAGCAGTTTGCGTATATTTAGGTCTTGGGGGCTGATTGCTTGAATAGCACAGTTACAAACTCAAAGACCCGGCCATGATGCCTATGAGTTATAAGGGCCGATTACTCGCAAACCAGTACGGCTGCAAGCTTATAACCGGACAAAGGAGCCAAACTTTATTGACTTTTCTTACTTAAACTCGATGTGACTCGCACTAAAGTGGCATGATTCGCTCGCATATGATCACAATCAGTCATGATGCCCAAATGGGACTTGCCTGACCCTGTCCTCGTATAAATGTAGCAACATGATTATCCACGCGAAAGCCGGCTTACAGTACAAGAGAGCCAAAAGGGTCATCTAAACCACAAGTTATGCAGAGTACAAGGTTAATAACCGGAAACTCACTGTTTATTAAGCGTAACTTCAAAACCTATGTGAAACGGCTCTAGGTTTTGGGCTTTAGCAAAGACAATTTGCTCTACTTGAAAGACCTAACACCCTAAACTCGGAAGTTCGGGCCTTGGGGACTGGGGATTTTGAAAAAAGAAACAAATTATCTAGCTATTAAGCTAAAAAACCCAAAAATCCGAGTCTTGGGGACTTGGGGACTTAGAGAAAAGTCCACCTGTCAAAACCCACGAGACCCGGAAACCGAGTCTCACAAAAGGAACCATAAAGTAAGTCGGAATATTAAGAATAAATGAACTCAAAAGCAGATAGACATCAAATTCATCCAAAGGCCAAAAGGGCCACGAAAGCTATTAAGTTTCAAAATGTATTACAAACCATAATAGTAGTATCAAAGGTGCACAGGCGCACCATCAAAAATAACTGTTTAAAAAGCCCATTGGCCGAATGACATATCTGATGACAGTGGATAGCAAATATCACTCGGCATCTTGGGCTGAGGCATCCACCTTCTCCTTGCC
The DNA here is from genome assembly GCA_028641055.1 of Alopecurus myosuroides. Taxonomy (NCBI): domain Eukaryota; kingdom Viridiplantae; phylum Streptophyta; class Magnoliopsida; order Poales; family Poaceae; genus Alopecurus; species Alopecurus myosuroides. The sequence goes on along the minus strand of CM054057.1, from coordinate 267,247,045 downwards.
CTTGCCAGCCGGGTCCTGTCCCTTGACTTGCTCTTCAGCACTCTTGGTAGCAGCAGCACCCGGATCAGCAGTAGTGCCGGCCCGCGCGGGAGGAGGGACGATTGGCGTGGAGGTAGCAGGCGCAGAATCGGCCTCAGCCTTCTTCTTCGCGGCCTCCTCTCTCAACTGGGCAGCCTCCGCCTTCCATCGGGCCAGCATGTCGTATGGCTTGGGAAGATCCGACTTGATAGCCTTGTCATCAGAATCATATGCTGGAATTATGACACTAAGGTCCAAACCATCGGCAATTATGTTGGCTGGGTGACGGACTTCCTTCTGGATGGCCTTGAAATTCTTCACGGAGAACTTGGACCCGTCGTGGTTAAACTCGGGAAACCCGCCTATAAGCTTGGCTGGCTCGAGTTTGGGAAGATACGCCTTAGCCAGCGCAAGACCCCGGGTTACCCCAACCCGGAAGGACGATCGTTTCCAGTGCCTAATCCACTCGGGGACGATGGAGCAAGCGTCCGACAGCATCTTCAGGTTGCCATGCCCGGAACCCGGCCACCTCAGCTCCTGAAGGATCCATTTGGTTCCGGCGCACAGCTGCCGGATAGTGCTCTTGATGGTCTTCAACTTGGCAATGTCATCTTCGTCCGGGATTACTTCATCCGGACCTGCAGAAAGTAGCAAAAAACAACGAGTAAGGAAATCCGACTATTTATCAGAATGAGAATCCGGATCATAATTATCAAGTTAGCAATCGTACCAGCCAAAGCACGATACGTATCGGCAATTTGAACAGAAAGCTTTGTCAGCTCATCTTCTGCTGCATGAGCCCTCCTCCTATACTTCCTCGTGATCTTCCCACTCCTCCTAGCTTCAGCTTCAGCCGACTCACGCAGAGCCGCCTCCTTCTCAACGAGCTTGGTGGCCTTCGCCAATTTTTTCTTGGATTGGGTCACAAACGCCTGAGTGGAGACACAAGGAAGGATTAGTCGGATATACTACGAAGTTCCAAGCAAATTATCAATAAATTCACTCGGAACTTGGGGACTAGATAAGGATACAGGCAATATTATTCGGATTTACCTCATGTTTAGCTATCAAAGCTTCTAAGATATTTTCTTCATCGGCCCTCAAGGTGTGCAGGGCATCAAGCATCTGGGAGAACGTCATGTCTTCGGGCCTGACACCAGAAGAGCCGGCAGCTTGATCGCCTGGCGGGTGAACTTTCCCCGACTTTGGGGTCGAGACCCGGACTGTCTGGGTGTCCGGGTTTGGAGAACCCGTCTTTGTTTCCAGGATCTCAACCTCCTCGTCCTCAGCCTCTTCAGATGGCTTCGGAGACCCGGCTACCTGGCGAGCCGGGTCACCCAAGGGGCCTTGTTCCTGGTTATCTTTAACATCATCGCCAGTCGCGGCGTCCATATCATCAGTCGGCCCCTCCGTCTCCCGGTTATCTGTCTCCATGTTCTCCGGGTCACTAAGTGTGACTTGGGCGCTAAGGAAAAAAGAGAGAAATAGTTAACGACAATGGATGAAAATACAAGGATATCATATAGCAAAGACTCACCCGGTGTTCACAGCGTAATCTGGTGGGAGCTCGCTGCTGGATGCGGATGAAGCTGTCACGGGAACCGATAGCGGAACCCGGAACTGCCCGGCCAGTGGATGGTTGGGGGAGGGGTGACGTTGAGGAGAGTTGTAAGGGTGAGGTGGAGGAGTACCGGCACGGCGGACTGGTGAGGTGGAGATGCCCGGGTTGAGGGGATCGTCACCCGGGGAACTCCGGGTCACCCTGCGCTTGGCCGGAAGAGATTCCTTCAAGTGTGATGAGTTGGATAGTTGTTGGTTAAGTTTACGCATGTTATCAACAGAATAGGGTTTGGAGGACATAAAGGAGAAGGGAACCTTGGATACCACCCCTCTGGTCTTCCTCTTGTTCCCGACCGTTACTTCTTGTTCGGGTTCGCTTTTATCGGACTCGGTGGCCTCCGGGTCCTCCTCGTCCTTGTCATCCTTGTCGTCCAATCCTGTAAGCCGAGTATGTATAGTCGGAAAAAGTTAGACGTGTGAGCAAAATGATGCAAGTGAAGCTGATAGAAGACCCGGATGAATACCTTCATCATTGTCAGCCGGTTCCTCGTCTTCTTCCGGGTCTCCGGAGGAAGGGGAGGTCTCAACATTCCAAAAGACATTATCAGCCTGAGACAAAGGTGCGAAGGTAAGGGTTAATAATTGGATCAAGTGAAAGCATGAAAATGAAGGTATATGTGCCGGATCTTACCGCAGGAGTGAAAGGCTCCAGTCCGGCTATATTCCGGATGACGTCCAACTTTTCCGTCAAAAAGCTCTTGATGGTCTTGTTGGTATCACCCGCCGGGTAATTCTTCGAAGAATATCGGAGAGAATCCGTAGAGTGCCCCGAGTACTCGCACATCAGTTTCGAGCGAGTGGAGTTGGGTTGGATCCGGAAGTTGACCCATGTTTTGACTAGATTGAGCCCAAGGAGACCTTGGGCAGAGAGGACGGCTATCTTTGCTAAGAGGGGTTGAATGGTTTCCCTGTCCGATTCAGGGGCAAAAGCGTTGAAGGTATCGGAGAGATCTAAGAGACCCTCCGAGTAACCCGGCAGTTTCCTCTCGCCGGGTGGGGAGGTGTCTCGGCAGTAGAAGAAGGACAATTGCCAATGCTTAACGTGGGAGTTCAAGTTAAGAGTCGGCATAGGTGAATTCTTGCGGTGCTGGATAGAGACCCCGCCGCAAGCTAAGAGCATCACGTCACCGCTTTCGCGGCACGGTTTGCATTGGAAGAGTTCAATGAAAGGAGCCAAATTTGGCGAAATGCACAAATAAGACTCGCAAAGCACGATGAAATGGGTAATGTTCAACATAGAGTTAGGCCCTATGTCGAACACCCGGAGGCCATAATGGTTCAAGACCTCGCGGAAAAAGGGGTGACCCGGAGGGCGAAATCCCCGGGTCACGTGCTCAACGAAGCAGATTACCTCGTCGGCATTTGGCGTGGGCCGGGTCTCATCACCCGGCACTCTCCAGTGGATATCTTCCTGAGGGGGGAGGACCCCTAACTCGGCCAGCTCCTCCAGCTTGGCCTTGGTGACGGTGGATCGTGCCCAGTTGGCGGATATAGACTGGGTCATCCTTGGCTTAGCCGACTGCTTCCCTTTGGTCTTGGGAGCCATCGGTTCGGTCTGCAAAAGCACAAGACAAAAGGACACAAAGTATGAGACTCGGAAATCATGGATTTACCGGGAATTGATAAGCAGCATGAGAATTATGAATTATCCGGGTATCGAGTATCAGTACGGAAACTATGGGGTACTTACGTATTGGCAAGCATTTGTGGAATAAGGTTGATTGCCCATGTGTCTAGTGCAGGTAAAAGAACCGGAAGAAGTGGATTTTCCGGGTGCCAATGACGGCCGCGGAAAATTTGGGCGAAATGAATCTAGATTGGAAAATTTGCGGGCGATTCTGCGGAGAAATTGATGATTAAAGGTGATAGGGGAGTGATGTGTGACCGTCTATTAAGCTATTGGACGAGCTAGCATGTATCTATGCGACTTAATCCGGTGCGGGGCAAGAAGTGGCCCGCGGTTGACCTAGATCTAATCTGGGACAAGTAGAGAAATTGCAAGACTGAATCAAGGGAGCAAGAAGCTTACCGGAGCGGATTGAAGCAGAGCGCGACGGCGGCAAATGGCGCAGTCCTAATGCCCCTTTGCGATTCCCGGCGGGCGGTTTGGAGACGTGGCGGCGGAGTTTGGCGGCGGCGCGGGGTGAGCCGTGGATGAGCGCGCACGGCGGCGGCCTTGCTCCGGTGACGTGCGCGAGATCTCCGTGGTGGTGCTCTAAGTGCTCGAACGGGGATGCGCTGGTGAGGAGGAAGAGAATGGAAGCAATGGACCGTTAGGGTTAGGTCACCCCCTAGGTGCCTATATATAGGTACGGGTGGGGGGACCTAGGCCAACGGGCGGGAACCAAAATTTTCGGGATAAGGGATACCCGTTCGAGATTTTGGGGATATGCGTCAAGTGTTCGAGAGCGATATCCGGACAAGATAAGAAGGAAATCTTTCCGCGATATCAGGGTTAATTATCAAGTGAAGTAAGCCGGATCTTTGACATTCTCATCGGGGCATTGACCCGGGAAAGTAAACAATGGACTTAGAGAAAGTCGGGTTAATATATGGCCACCATGGAGTTAGGCCTAGCTGTTTATCAAAGCAATCTAATCCGGCCTCTATGAACTTGTATGTTTGTTATTTTTGCAGGGAATAGCGTGCGCTTCAAGGAGGATCCCGTGAAGCCCAAGCTATTCTGGGGACTACTGATGGAGGGACGATAACCCGGTAGGCTAACGCCAAGGAGTAACTCGGCCCAAAGGACGCTGCGCAAGACCCGGCTTAGGATAAAGAAGCTTCTAGAAGGCCCAGGAACGAAGGCCTCGTAACCCGGATTGTGGGTTCCGGTAAGGAAGTTTAGGGTTTGTAAGCAGTGTCCGGGTAGGATTCAGAGTGCGCCTTGGAGAGTAAGCCAGGGGGTCCGGATGTTATATAAGCCGGTCCCTAGGTTACGGTTAGACAAGCTTTTTAGGTGAGCAAGAACACGATCGCCAGATCGAGAGGTTTCGAGTATCCATTGTAACACCAGTATCAAGCTAATATATTTAGATCGTAGACTCGGCGACTTGATTGCCGGCTACCAGATCGCATATCACCATGGTTTCCTTCGAGCTAAACCCTCTCCCAAACACTCGAGTCGATTTGCCCCAAGACAATTTACCCCCGGTAACGTCTGCCGTGATTATCCCACGACAGGTATGTCTTATTGATTTTCATGATTGATGGATTCCATAACTTTAAGTAGGCATAAGCATAGTCTATAACTAGCCCATTCATCTGTGATGTGTTTACTTGTTGTTTGGAACTTATCTGAGTGATTGCCCTAGCATGAGTATTATACGTATGCTATTGTTGTGCTAGATTTGTTGTTGTGCTTAGTGGCATATTGTTATCTATGCATTAGTTTAAATCATGAACTTGATCGGTGTTAATTTGTTGTGTGTTGTTAATACCCAATGCCGTGGGTATTACTTTGTTTGATTGCTATTATTTAAGTAGCCTCACCTTTTGCACCACAAGCTATATTTTTAGCTTCTTGCATATCTTATTATGAGAGTGGAACACCCACTTCATATATGGTATGTAAGATGTGGGATATGGTTTTTCAACCATATAGTTGTCTGACGATAGTTTCGGATCGTGAGAGTTATGTGAGATAGTTTTCTCGATAACGTTTAAGTGTTTGCGCTAGCATAATTTTACTTGTTGTATGTGTTGTTTAGTTTAGTGTTTGGTCTTTAGACCTGATAGTATGTCTTTATTCTTTCACAACGCTAGAAAATGAAGAAGACAAAGAAGCAGTTGTGGAGTTGTGTGTCAAGTTCAAACTACTTCAAGGCCAGGGACACTAAGAGTTTTAAGGCAAGCCATCCTGATACTTGCTGTTATAATACACTTATCATTATCTATCATGCATGTTTTTAGTTCTGAAAACGTTTTACAAAAACCTTGATTTCCAAAAACTATTTGTTTGAGTGACTATTACTGCTATTAATATTATATATATCATTATTATGCCATTAGTTGATACTTGGTGTTACCAAGACCATAGCCACCATATGGTAGTTATTACCACTAAAATTATAAGTCCCTAACGGACATCCTAAAAGTATGTTTTTACAAAACAAAGGCTTTATGGAAAACCCGGTGGAAAGGCGAACCCTTATTCACCAGAGGAATGTGGAAGTGGTCCTTTTTGGGAAAATGGTGTTTTACAAAAATGACACATAACCTAGTCTTCGCCGGAGAACCTTTACCGTATTTCCACTTTACCCCAACATGGGCACCGGGCTTAACTTGAAGTTTGTTCTTGTTAGTGTGTGTTCTATCTCAAATTTCTATAAGGGCGTGACGTCCCTCGAACCGAAATGCCGCCTGTCATGAATTCAAATAGGCATAAAAAGTGTGGGATTAATTTCGCCTCCGGTCGCAGCAGTTGGGTCCCCTGACGTGGCGCCGGTGGACAGGATGCCGGGGGAACCAGGCCCAACTGAAGAGATAGACATATTCTAGCTTCAAGATAGTGGATGGTTAGGATCAGTTATCTGATGTTTACATACTGTTGTTACAGTCCGTGGTTGTTCACGGCAGATGTACTGGATCTGGTGGATTGTGTACACCTCTACAGAGTACAACTATTTCGAAGTAGCCGCATCCTCGGATATGGACAGTTGAATGGCCATGTAGCTAGCATTGTGTCAATGTTTTCAAAAAGGAGTTTTCAAAAAGTTTTGGACTTGTGGAGTTCGGAAAGGAAGAAAACTTGTACCGTGGAGGTACCGATGATGAAAAGCCAGAAGTTGTTTTTACAAAGAGTTTTGCAAAGAGAAAACCTTCTTTTACAAAATGAATTTATAAAACCTCTTATACATGTGATATCTACAAGAGAAAGAAAACTATAATATTTTCTTTTGAAGTATCTTCTTCAAAGAAGATACAGAGATTTTCAAAATCAACTATGATATATCTTTCATATATCATGGGTAGTGAACCCTATGTATAGCCTACCTATTACACCATATAAGCATACTTGCATTTTTGTAAGTTACATGATGGATGTCTTGCTGAGTACATTCAAATGTACTCATATTTGTTTCGTCCCTGGTATCAACTTGCGAGACATCGAGAAGGAGTCTCAGAAAGAGATCTATGAAGTGGAGTACGGAGCTGACGGCTTTGCGAACTAGGATCGTCTCCCGGTTAGCAGCCTGTAGGTTAAGGCGTGACTTGGGCTCTACTACGTATGTGTGTGTTTAGTCTTCCGATTTGTGTGTTGTATGTTTGCCCTGTGTGGCAGATGTGTAGACTTGGTCATGTCAACATGTCTTTTTGTAAGTGTTTATGCAACCGTGTAATGGATATTGTATCTTTGTACCAACTTGATATGTTGTTCACGACTGGTGTGATCTAGGATCGTGAATGTATGCATATCAGAGGTGTCCTTGAATAGTGGTTCTGGGGCGGACCTTACAGAGTTGGTATCAGAGCTATCCTGACTTTAGGAGACCTTAGTTAGCATGGACGTTAGCTAGTACTCTAATAATAAAAGTTAATAAAACTAGGTCACTAAGATGACTATTTTCCAAAAGATTCTATATTCCATCCCCTCTGTGATTTTGAAAACTTTACTTACACTAAGTTACAACTGAGCATTTTAAAACTTTGCACACTTTTACCCAACTTAAACTATACCTAAACATCTGGTATAGATGGCAGTTATCTTCACCGAATTCTTCCGGCTGGGTTCGCATGCACCTTGCTACTGCCGCTTTGAGGAGGATTTGATCAAGATGACTCGTCTTATCGGTCGCCCAGTACCTGAGTGGAAGGGAGCTCAGATTCGCCATGATGGACGAGTATTGTCCTAGTTGGTGGTTTGTACCATTCGTGCTCCTTTGCTAGCACCGTCGACCCCAGAGATCACTTAACAAGCCCATAGTTGTCACCGAAGAATTTGTGTTTTCTCGTCACTTCTAGCACTTGGAGGAACAGCTACGCGCTTCCTCGAGCACTTAGGATTGCCGCAGGATGTTAGGAGTTGTGTTGCTTCCACCCAAAGCGCTTTTTTGATTGTGTTGTGTGAACTCTGCTAAGAGCTATGTGTGTGCTAGATGTGTTGTAAGTCGTATGCTTTTGCTTTGTGAAACCTAGGTTTGTATTATGCTTGTTGAGACTATGTCTCATGCGTATGTTAGTCTTTGCTTGTGACTATGTTTGCCTCTTAGATGCTTGCTTGATTAATTGTTGTGTTATCTACCGTTCTCATCTCTGTTATGAGCCGGTATGTGTCACAAATTTTCAAAATAAAAACCCTTTTTGCTTGCTCTCGTCTTATACCATTCTTTTCTTCAGCATGGCCAGCAAGTTGCCTCCACCACCTAGGCCGAGAGTTGCCCAGCTTTTGGCTATGATCATGGAAGACCGTGAAGCCGCTCCTGTAGACCGTGAAGCCACTGGTGTAGAACGTGAGGCCAACCGTGTTGTCCTTGAGAGCCTGACTCAACTGGGCATTGCAAACGCTAGAAACAATGCTGACCTTCTGAGGGAGCAGCAGCGCCAGCTTGCTGGAGAGGTCCGCAAAAGGAAGATAGTGAGGTCAGGAGAACCTAGTTCAAGTATGATTCGCAGCACTATGCCTGCAATGCCGCAACCCCCATGGAAGCGTGGGATTAATGGACCAAAGACTAGAGGATGCTTTGTTTGTGGGAAGGAAGGGCACTTAGCTCGTGATTGTCCCCAGAAGAAGTATGATCTGGCTTGGTCTGACGAAACCAAGAAGCCCAAGGTACATCCTAGAAGAAACGCAAGAATCTGATGAGTGGACCTCGAGACCAAGATGATGTTGCAGAAGCACCTGCGACTCATTCCATAGTCAATGGTACGTTTCGAACCAAACTTGTGACCCCGTAGTTTTGTTTGTCGTCGTACCCTGAGAAATCCGACGTAAGTAGAACACTAGAAGTGTCATGTCGTACTAGAAATACTATATTTGAAATTAACAATACTAACGTACTTCATCTAATTTTAGTTTAAATATCTTACAGAACTTACAGAGTTGGTATCTTAATACCTAACACCAGTTTGAAAATTTCTAACCAACTTTTTCTAAAACCAAAGAGAAAGGTGCCTTAGGATGTTCTATAGCTGTTTTGAAGAAAGTGAAAGGTTGGAAAAAAAATATTGGACTGATAAACTATGATTGTTACTAGGCAATAAGATTTCCCGTACATCTTTTGGAAAAAACAGATTCTGGAATATGAGATGGTGGAAACTCATTGGAGATTTAGCTTAGGAAGGAAACATTGAGGACCATATGATTTTAGTTGAGTGAATTATTATATAGTACCCGGGGATAACCAGTTGTGGACCCCAAAAATTTGGAAGTTATCAGTAACTAAAATTTGTAGCCTGGAAGGAATGTTTAGAGGTTTAGAAAGGTTGGTGGAAACTATCGGATTTTTTTAGGAAGATCTTGATGTATAAGGGGATTGGTTTTGATTATGAGTAGTATGTTGAGCATTATTTATATTGGAAGAGATAGTGATAATGTTTTGCCTAGGTGATTCTTATCCTGGATTTTAGAAGAAAGCTTGACTATAGTAAGAAGATTAGGTTGGATTGAGATAGATATATGATTTTCATTATAGAGGTATTGGAGGAATATTGGATTTGATATAGGAAGAGATTTGTGGATATAAAAGGATGATTTTGGATTTTAGGAAAAATCAATGTGGCTTGGATTTAGTAGGTGATTATTCTCGATGACATATTCTCAGAGCTTGTCACGATCTATCGAGATTGTTTGGGGAAAATGATTTTTGCCTTGATCATGAGATAGGAGTTGAGAGTATTTGAAAGGATTTATAGAGGTAGTACAAAGTTGGTATATGCTTGTTGAATTTGATGGTGTACCCTTAGCAATATGATCTTGAGGAAATACCCTTGAGGGAAACAAATGGCTTGAGACTTGACTATATTAGATTCAGAAGAAGATAGTGAATTTTCCTGGATTTTAGGAGATGAGCAATGGAAAGATCATGCTTAAATAAATATTGGTGGATATCCGTCTAATTGATCTATATAGTGAAGAGAGAGTTTATGCCCCCAAAGGAGAAATAGTGGTATGGTAATACTATTAGAAAGAAAGCAATTAGATCTTTGTGTGAAGAATAACCCATGGTTTGATATCATGGTTTTGCGGAACAATAAGTTCGAGGTTTAGCTTATGGCACCCAGACCTTTGAAAAGAAAACTAACCTACCGGTGGATTTTGGTAAGATTAATCTAAGGGGGGAAGCACTCGTGCTTAATGTTACCAACCACCAGCACTTGTTTTTGTAAACAAAATTATCTAACATTGTTGTTTTTACCACACCCTCTTTTCGCTTGCCTGCGAATCTCGGGACGAGATTCTTTTAAGGGGGGAAGGTCTATCACACCCCAATTTTTGGAATCTTGTACTGTGCTCAAGAAGACAAAAATTAGGGCAAACAATTTTTTTAAACAACAAGATTGTTTGAACTAACATGTGCTTATGATCTTAATCATATTTTCAATACAAGTTTTGTTTCTTTATAAAAAAAACACCAAATTTTTATGAAAAACACTTCTATTATTTTCCTGATATTTTTCCCTGATGTTTTTCCTAATATTACTTGAGTGGATTTTTATTCCAATACTTGGATCATTCTTGGTTGCATCTTAAAACAAACTTTTAACCTTGTTGGATCCAAGAAAATAAGTTTACAAAATGATTTATGAAAGTTTTCTTTTAGGATTTCTATAGAAAACAACCCCTGAAAATATAGCCAAGTGCCTGTTTTCTACCCTTGTTTTCACTAGGCTATAAAATGTTATTTTATGTTTTCTTGACTTTTAATTGATCCTTGATATATGTAATAAAAATCCATAAGATTAATTTTTTTGGATAAACAAAAAATATCTTTTGCTTGTTGTTTTTGTGGTATAAAATTAAGGCAGAAAAAGTCATTTTCGAAAAATAGAGAAAAACAGAAAATACACCTTTTTCCACATTGTTTTCATGGCCTTAAACTATTTAAAAATTATTTTCAAAAGATGTTTCTGAAATTATATAACATGGTTAACAAGTTCCTACTTTGAGAACAAATTTTGGGAACCATTTGAACCTTGAAAACAACCCCAACGTTTTGAACTTTTCATCTGTTTCCAACACCTAGAAATTTTTCTAAGTCTAAACTGAATTTTCTGAATTTTGTGAACAGTAAGAGATACACTTTTGATCAGTTGTTTTCTTTGTGTTTCTTTGCAAAACTTGAAGTGTAACCTGGCCTAATGTGTAGACCTAAGTACTAACTCGAGCCAGGATGCATTGGTTTGCTTCTAGAAGCCTTGTAGATGAAGGAAACCTAGAGAGAGAAGGCGATGATGTGGCTAGTATAGGCGGCCCATACCCTTTTGACCATGCCCCTTGCCTTCCCTTGCTTCCAAAGGCCACCATTTGACTTGCCCTTTCGTGGTCCATTCCTTGGGCAGCTAGAGCTTGAAGGAGAAAGACCAAAAAGGCCCCTGGCTTGCTCATGCCATTCCTAGACATTGAACCCGAGCCCCAATTTTTGAACGTGCCTTTTCACCACGGGTACAAGGCTCCAGAGCCTCACTCCTTGCGCCACACTCCTCTCTCACACTCACCCAACATCCCCAAGCCGAAAAGAGGCAGAGCACGAGCCCCTAGAAGCCCCCGAGCCCGAGACCTGCCGCCGGTGACCGTGCACGACCTCGAGTTAGTACTACACGATCCATGCACTCCCACCCCTCCTCTCTGCACTGGGTCGAATCCCCACACCCTTCTGACCATCCCTGACACGCCCCCGTGGCTGATCGATTGCAGGGATACCACCGCCGTGGACGCCCGGTCGCGTTCCGCCGCCAGGAGCCACGTTCGCGTCCAAGCTCTGCGCCCCTCGACGTCCTCGACCCCAGCCATCTCCCCCGAACCCGCACCACCCCTCCGCGAGCCCACGGTGAGCCTCCACGAGCCCTCCTGTCGCCGGCCGTTTCAAGGCAGTGAGAGAAGAGATGGTGAGGAGGACGACGACCACGCGCCGTTGGATCTTTGATCCACGGCCATGCTTGAACAGCCACATTCCCGCGCCCGCGCCCGCTCCCACACGAACCAGCCCGCGTTGCCCTGTTGTTTTCCTTTTTAACTTTTTAACAAAAAACTTGACTGTTTGCTTTTGCTTTGGAAAAAATACCAAACGTGCAAAATAAAATCTACGAAAAATCATGAACCTAACATTATGTTTTCCTAACCACATCAAAATGGTAGATCTAAGTTTTGGGCCATGTTTTTCTCACATTGACTGTTTTGCCACAGAGAGCCTATGAACGTGTTTTGAACATAACTTTTTGAATCTGTAACTAAAATGGACAAACTAAAACGTTTTCGATAGCTTATGAATAGATCTATCTATAGGACTTTTCCTCACATCAAGGTGAGCTACCAAATGGAAATTCCATCCATTTTGGTAAAAGGCCAGTAGGCTTTTCCCAGATTTTTAGAGTGAGCTTAAAAATGATTTTTAGAGTGAGCTTAAAAATGATTTTTGATGTAAATACAACTGGATGAGTTTGATATTGACTAGATCTATCTAATCCTAGCTTGGATTAATTTTGAAACTCTAGATTAATTTTGGTGAGCAGATCTAGAAAACAGCAGCTTTTCTGTTTTTGTTTCTAGTTGTGTTTTTGTTTGAATAAAAATGTGTGACTGTTAAATCTTGTTTCCTAGCATGTGTAGAGGTGCTATCACTTGTAATTAGGTTGTTTTCTTGCATTATAACTACCTTAGAAAGTGTGTGCATGTTTGGAAAGTCTAGTAGAGGTAGAACTAGCATTTGTTGATTTCTAGTTTTATTATTTGGAATATTGGTGTGAGAAAAATCTTTGTGTGCTTGATTGACTAAGTTTAGGCTATGCTAGAAATGTATCCAGTAACATTTTGGTACTGTTATTTTGATGTTAGTACCCCTGTTAGCTTGCATGTTATTTTATAGAAAAGCATGTGTAAGTCTTGTTATTTGTTTTCACTAGTATCATTTCACTAGAATGAATAGCCATGCTTTATTTTATTTTGTCATACACCTTTTTCATGAGTAACAAGAGGCCTAGTACCTCTTTTGCCTTGGTATTAGTGGGCCCATAACCCAGTGGCCCCATTGCATCTTGGTTATGGATGAAAATCCCCAACCATACATGTGTGTGAAAATAACATGTTTTATTTTATGATTGAGTCATTTTCCACCAAGGAAAATAGATTGTTTGTTTCACTTATGCAAGTGAAAAGTTTAGTTATTCGTTGTAATGTTTAGTTGTGATTCATTTGTTAGCATAATATTCCTTAGGGGTATCATGTTAAGAAATGCTTCACTATTGTTTGCTTAAAATTAAATTGTTTGCAAAATAATTCCTTGTGATTGCTAGATTATTTGTGAATGATTTTTAATTGAGTGTTTGTATTTTTGAAAAGGTTTAGTTAACCTTTCATTGAGTGCATAGCTACTGGTTGATTATTTTATACCTTGGTTGCTTGATATTTAATTGATTAGAAAAGCATGCATGACTAGAATTGGTTTATGCTTGCTTAATAGGTGTTCTCATAGAATCATTTTATGGTGTTGCTTACTAGCATGTGTAAGATTTGGGTACTGTTAGTAGGTACATTTATGTTCATGACTTGCTGCTTTAGAGTTAAGCATCAGTGTAGCATTGTTTGCTTCTCTAGTGTTGAACTAGTGTCACCACTAGAAATTGTGGTTTTGCTCTAGTGTGGTCATCTTTTATTTTATGAGTGTATGATTTATTCTAGCATACTTAGGAAGTTATTACTTATGTTATGATGCCGTGACGTCTTGATTTGTTTGTGCTATAGTTGTAAAATATAATTATTTCTTATAGCATGTTTGCGTAGAAATTTCCATACTAGTATGCTATAAATGCAGTCCTGTTTTTATGCTATTTGATAGGAGTATTATTTTGTGTGATGGTTGTGTTTTAGATTATTTTTATGACTTGTTACCATTGATTTTAGCTACTGGTATGTCTTGTTTATTTTCATGATTGATGGATTCCATAACTTTAAGTAGACATAAGCATAGTCTATAACTAGCCCATTCATCTATGATGTGTTTACTTGCTGTTTGGAACTTATCTGAGTGATTTCCCTAGCATGAGTATTATACTTATGCTATTGTTGTGCTAGAGTTGTTGTTGTTCTTAGTGGCATATTGTTATCTATGCATTAGTTTAGTGTCGATACATCGTAGTAGAATTCATAGACGGGGGGGCCATGAGACTACTGATAGAGATGTGGGGGGACGTGATTGTGCGAAGGACAATGACACAGGGTTTTTACCCAGGTTTGGTACGGCGCAGTAATGCGACGTTCCTACTCCTGGAATTTCACTATTCAGGACTAAAGCCTATAAATACAGAGTACAACGTGAGGTTCTATTAGCTTCTTGTCCATCTATCATATCTCCCGTCCGGCTTTATATAATAGCCGGATTAGGGCATACAGAATAGGAAACCTAGAAGACTACGGTAACCATTAACTTGGAAAGTAAGGAATCCGCCTTCTACTCCAAGTCAGATCACGTGGGCCGTGATCCGGGTTCTTCTAGAATCCGGCTTCTTTGCGTCAGCTTACTGGGCCGCCCAATGGACCGTAATCCACTACCACTTGGGCCACCCGGGTAATCCGGCACTTTAGACTGTCACCTGATATGCCCCTATTCGGCATATATCCTACAGTAGCCCCCAAGGAAGATTAAGACTCTGATTCTCCGTCTTTCGCCAAATGCATATTTTTCGAGAAATATCGGCCTGCAGTCTTGATTCTTCTTTTTCTCCTCAAAGGGTGTTATAACGCAAAACTTGGAATCCAGAAAATCCGGCTTTTCTTTCACGAATCTTCGCGGAGAAGGAACTTCCTACGTCAGCGCTTTAATCTTACTGACATCAGGGACGTTTGGGTGTCCAGTGAGAAACCCAGAAACATATCTCTGACAGATTCTCGCGGGAAACGAGGCGATAGCAATAATCACCCGGCGTTTCATTTCCCGGAATTTCCGGCGAGTGACAGGCGTTGATCATCCAACGGTCAAAAGAGCCGTTAGCACGCATCGTGACGGGATTCCGGCTATAAATAGCCGCCTCCGTCCTCCGAGGAAACCTTCCGCTCTCACTTCGCAGCACCATTCCCAGCGCCCAAGTTCTCACAGAGCAACTCCCGAGCGCACGAACGCCACCCGAGACCTCACCGGAGCAACCGCGCGCCACCCATCGATGGCATCCCCAAGCTCCTCACCGGCCCGTTCCTCCGCGAAGGACATCGACCATCGATACACTGGATCCACAACTGGATTCACCGGTGCACGCTTCCGGCGACGAGCCGGTGAAGGCCACTGGCGGTGTGGCGGGTGAGGAAATCCGTCCCGCCGCCGCAGATCTTGCGGGGCTTTCTTCCGCGCCTTCCCCGCCGTTCGCGCCCGAGACGGCGGAAGAGAAAATCGCACTCGTCGGAGACGAGCTCGCGGCCGCGGAGGCCGCAGCGTCCGCCGCCGCCGGAGCAGAAGACGAGGCGGAAACTGCCGGCAACTGGAGTGCCAGCAGTATTCCGCCATCCCTCCTTCCAACAATGGAGAAGGAGGGGCTCATGCTGAAGGGGAAATGGCGGATCCCGGAGGACGAATCCGAGCCCGCGCCAAAAGACGAGGAACGTGTCTTCCTCACCTCCCATATACTGAGAGGTATGGGTCTTCCACCATCCGCCTTTTTCCTCCAAATCTTAGACCACTACAACATCCAACCCCACAATCTGCCACCCAACTCCATCCTCTACCTAGCCAGATTTCAGGCCCTTTTTGAGGGATATCTAGGTATAGCACCTAGGTTAGATTTCTGACTTTATTGCTTTGGGGTTAAGCGGAACTCTTCGGAGGGCGCACTCCCAACTTGTGGGACCATATCCTTCACCCTGCGTAGATTCAGGGAGGACTGGTTCCCCAAGATCAAGACATCGGAATCCGTCAAATTCTGGACGGGTTCCTTTTTTATCATCCCGACGTTCCCTTCCCTGGGCCACCGGGGTTCCACCTTTCTCGAACACCGCCGCTGTTCCCCAAGAAAACTGGGGAACTGAAGCAGTTCAGACCCTGCCGCGGGATCTTCTCAGGATCAAGCGACGCATCGCAAAGCTCGTCGCTTCCAATCCGCCTCTAACTGGCATGGACACAGTCCTTTGCTGGCTGGAAAGGCGGATTCAGCCTTTGGCTAATCACGGTGCTCGCCTTCTCTACGAGTACTCAGGAACCGGCGATGCTATGCGGACAACCAGCAAGGTTTGGTCGGCAAAGGATTTGCGGAAACGCGCAAATCAATTGGTCGCATCCCGCGACCAATATGAAGAAAGCCGACCAATGTACACGGCCGCGAATCCGGCTCCCAAGGTACAATTCTTTGCCTTTTGGGTTTAAATCCTTTTCGTTTTCTTGGTTTTCGTGTTTTCATCTCAGCTTTTGCCTTCTTAACAGATTGCCGAACTTCCTGAGTCGGAACTTGCTTCCGATGCCGAGCTGGAGGCATTACGTGCCACCTTTACGCGTGGACGTAAGCGCAAGAAGATTTCCGCTTCCCAGGAAATCATTGATCTTGATGGGGTCCCCGTCGTCACCTCCAGGTTCGAACATCTGGGTTGTTTTACTTTGTCGGAATTTCTCCCTTTTTCTCGGAGTTTTAACTTTCCGGCTTTTCTCTTTTTTAGCTTGACTCCCTCTACTCTGAAGCCGAAAAAGCTAAAGAGGCACAAAGCTGTGGCCAGCAGAGGCCCACATCCTTCTCCTGCTACTGCTCCGGATACACCGGTAGTTACAACAGAAGAGCACGCTGCTACCCCCAACGTCGAAACCCAGCAGACCAGCCAGCCCATTGTGCCGGAAACGGGCACGAGGGAAAGGGCGGTCCCTGAGGTGGGAGGTTCTTCTCGGATAACTGAGGAGGAAATTCCCACCTTCGATAAAGAATTCAAGAATATCAACGAGGGCCTTAGCGCGGCTGGGACTCTTTTTGCTGAGTACGTAAAGGAGTTCACTGAAAACTTGGCAGGTTTACAATGAATGAGCCAGGTATTATCTCTAGCCCCCAAGCAATAAGTTAAAATGCATGCTTTTAACTTAATGCTTTCATCTTTATCATGCTTGTTTCTAACTTAAGCGTTCTGGTTCATTTACATGTTTCAGCAAACCGCCGAAACCATAAACATGGAAGTTTTCAACAAGCTAACTATCAAGAATAAGGAGGTTAGAAGCCTTCTCTCTATTCTTGATATTAAAGAAACAGAGCTGGCATCGTCTCAGCTACGGCTGGAGGAAACAACGGGTATACTTTTAATTATCTGAAGTTCCTTGTCCATAATTTTTTCTAAGTACTTTTCCGAGTTTTCTTAACCCAGAATATTTTTCCTTGCTTTCCAGCTGCTTTGGCGAAAGCCAAGCAAGTTGCTGAAGATGCCGGCAATGCCGAGAATCTCCGCCGGCAGAACTTGGACCTTCATAAGGAACTTATGAAGGTTCAGAAGGATCTGGAGGCCAGCAATCTGGCTCTTGGAATTGCTCAATCCAAGGCCTCCCAACAAGCTGACAAGGACAAGGCCACTATCCAAGATTTGAAGAATGCCTTGACCCTGCGCCTGGAGGAAGGCTCCGAAATGGACAAGATCCTCGTAAGTTATCAACTTTTACCGGATTTTCCATGTTTTGATTCCTTTCTCTGCTTTTTCACTTACCCTTCGGTTGTTTGTCTGGAAAAACAGGAGATAACCCAGATCTCACTCGGATTGAAAAGATCCGAACTTTTGGGAAGGTATTCACCGCAATCAAGGCTGCGGGAATGTTGCTCATCAACAGATACCT
This sequence comes from Alopecurus myosuroides, assembly GCA_028641055.1. NCBI lineage: Eukaryota > Viridiplantae > Streptophyta > Magnoliopsida > Poales > Poaceae > Alopecurus > Alopecurus myosuroides. The sequence continues at coordinate 267,229,469 of CM054057.1, read as the reverse complement.
TCCCGCAAAGTCTGGGGAACTCTCAGAAGTTGAAAAACTTCCGGGAGCCATCATAGAGATTGCGGATGCCAAGGAGTCCACCTTGCGCTCCGTGGCCCGGGGTGGTGCACGCATGGCCTTAGGGCTTATGTGTATGCATTACCCCAGTGCCAAATCTTGGCGCGTGGCGTCTGGTATCCCTCTTGGATATTCGGAGACCCAGCAGACCACCATCTTTGATGAAATCAAGGGTCACGCCACCAAGATCGCCTCTATGGTGAAGATCTCCATCACCTATCCGGAAGAAGAGATTCCAGAAGCCCCCGAGGATGACAGTAGTGAAGAAGACTCGGATGCTTGAAGAATTCTCTCTGTCCTGGATAGGAGAAATAGGAAATAGGAGCATTACTGCACTTTACAATGTAATTTTTATTGTAATTCTTCTATTCTTTTGTATGAACAAGTACTCCGCCTTTTGCAGTTAACTTTTATGAAATCCTTTGCAAGTTTTCTGGGTTATATATTCCTTTATCTTCTAAGTTCTCTGGTTTATGTGCTTTAACTGTCCTTAGTGTTTGAAATGGCTCGGTAGTATTTTAATCTTCATGCCAAGTTACTGGGTAAAACCAATCAGTTTAAACTCAGAAACATGGATCATACTACAGGCATTTTTTACTTACTAGCTCCAGTGACCCAGCACATAGACAACCAGATAATGCTTAGAGAATAATAAGGAATTTTTTGAATGAAACTCGGGCACGCAGGCACAATCCGAGTTTCCTTTAACCTTTAGTAGGCTGAAAATCATTCAGTTTTTAAACGTCGAGCACGCAGACACAATTCGGGTTAACATTGAGTATTTTGTAAGATCGTTGGGAAATAGATAAGGCGGAATCATGCTTTGTACTATAATAACCTTGTAAAAACATGGATGTAAGAATTCCGACAACTTTATTTCATGATCTCAAAGATGTTTACATAGAAATTGAACTAATTATAGAAGGGACGTAACTGCTGGATACTCCAGGGCCTCTTTGTCTCTCCTAGTTCATCATCTATCTTTCTCTTTCTTTTGCGATTTGGCTTCTCAGGATCATCTTCCGTATCTCGAATGTCTACAAGATAATATGATCCATTCTTCATGGCTTTACTGATGACGAATGGTCCTTCCCATGCTGGGGTCAGTTTGTGCTTTCTTTGCTGCACCAATCTTACCACTAGGTCACCTTCTTTAAAAGAACGATGCCTGATTTTCCGACTATGATAACGTCGTAAACCTTGCTGATAGATGGCGGATCTTTGAAGCACAAGTTCTCGTTCTTCTTCTAAGGGATCGGCGGCATCCTGTCGCGCCCTTTCGACATCTGATTCATCGAAATCCTGCACTCTCGGGCTGTCATGGATCATGTCCGTTGGGAGAATTGCTTCCGCACAATAAACTAGAAAAAACGGGGTTTGCCCAGTTGACCTGTTTGGTGTTGTTCAAATACTCCAAAGCACGGAAGGTAGCTCTTCTACCCATGCTCCAGCTGCTCTATGAAGAGGAGATTCGAGACTTGGGCGTATTCCTTGTAAGATTGAGCTATTCATTCTTTCAACCTGTCCATTGGATTGCGGGTGTGCCACGGATGCGAGATCTAGGCGAACTCCCGTTTGTCGGCAATATTTTGCCAACTCTCCAATGGAGAAATTTGTCCCGTTGTCGGTTATTATGCTGTGTGGAACGCCGTATCTCATGACTATGTCAATGATGAAATTTCTGGCAGTTACACCGTCAAGTTTTTTGATGGGTTTGGCCTCCACCCACTTGGTATATTTATCCACTGCAACGAGTAGATGTGTGAGTACGCCTCGTGCAGTTTTGAATGGTCCCATCATATCTAGCCCCTAGACCATAAACGGCCATGTAATGGGGATAGTTTTGAGTGCTTGGGCTGGCATATTTGTCTGCTTGGCGTAATATTGACACCCTGCACATGTGTTTACTATGTGCTCAGCGTCTGTCTTGGCTGTTAGCCAGAAAAACCCTGCACGGAATGCTTTTTTAACTATGCTTTTTGATTGAGCATGATGTCCGCAATCTCCGGCATGGATTTCTTGCAGGATTTCTCGTCCTTCTTCTGGTGAAATACATCGCAGAAAAATTCCGGTAGTACTGCGTTTATACAGGCAATTGTTAATTACCGTGTATCCTTTACATCGATGTTGAATCTGTCTTTGCAAGACTTCGTCTGCTCCATCCGGGTACTTCTGATCAACTAAGAAGTTTAAATATGGGATTGTCCAATACGGGTTAACGAGCATGACTTCAATTGACTCGGAAGCCAGAGGATAATTAACATCTCCACCTTTTATCGATGGTTCGTACAAATGTTGGATGAATACACCTGGTGGTAGGATTTTTACCCTTTCTGATCCCATGCGGTCTAAGGCATACGTGTCCCAATTTTCCTCCCTTTTAACATGGAGCACTTCGAATCCAAAGAAACATATGGCAAACTCGTCCACCGTTCTCCGGTATTCGGCCATTATAGGGCTTTTGGCGTCCCAAGTTTGGTTGAGCTGGTGTTGTACCAAATCTGAGTCGCCATAGCATAGGATGCGCTTGACACCTATTTCCTTTGCGATATGCAAGCCGTGAAGCAGAGCTTCGTATTCTGCCACATTATTACTGGCGTTGAAGTGTATTTGTAATACATACTCCATTGTATCTCCTTTAGGGGATTTTAGGACTACACCGGCTCCAGCACCTTCCTTCATCTTGGATCCGTCAAAGTGCATGATCCAGTACTCGGATTCCGGCATCGGTGTTTTTTCCATTGCTTCCGTCCAGTCGGCAACAAAATCTGCCAGAACCTGGGATTTTATTGCCGTCCTGGGTTGGTACTTAATGTCGAATGCTGCTAGCTCGATGCCCCATTTGGCTTCTCGGCCAGTTGCCTCCGCATTGTTTATTATATCCCCTAGCGGTGCTTTACATACCACTGTTATGGAATGTCCTTGGAAGTAATGACGAAGTTTCCGGGATGCGAAAAATACGCCATATGCCAGTTTTTGATAGTGTGGGTACCTTTGTTTGGACTCGGAGAAAACTTCACTTACGTAGTATACTGGATGCTGATCTGGTATGCTTTTTTCGTCTTTCTTCCTTTCCACCACTATTACCGCGCTAATAACCCGGTTTGTAGCCGTAAGGTATAATAACATAGGTTGTTCGTCTTTTGGCGATGCCAAAATCGCAGGTTTCATCAAAGTTTCTTTCAACTGGGTTAATGCAGCATCTGCTTCTTCTGTCCACTCGAATTTGTCGGATTTTTTCAATAACTTATACAGTGGCAAGGCTTTATCCCCCTGCCGGCTAATAAACCTGCTGACGGCTGCAGCGGAACCCGTCAATCTTTGCACATCTTTTACGCACGTAGGCTTGGAGATGTTTAAGATTGCTTTGATCTTTTCTGGGTTTACTTCTATTCCTCTGAAACGATGAAACCCAGAAGTTTTCCTGAGGGAACCCCGAATACGCATTTTAATGGATTTAGCTTCATCTTATAAGTGCGCAAATTTTCGAAGGTTTCTCGCAAATCTTCAAGGAGCGTATCTTTCTCCTTGGACACGACAGCAATGTTGTCCACATAAACGTGGACGTTTTTGCCAATCTGACTATGCAAACATCGTTGCATGCAACGCTGGTAAGTTGCACCGGCGTTCTTCAGGCCAAAAGGCATGGTTATGTAATAGTACGTCCCATATGAGGTTATGAAGGAAGTTTTGACTTGATCTTCCTTTTTCATGCGTATTTGATGATACCCGGAATATGCATCCAAAAAGCATAAAAGCTCAGAGCCTGCAGCGGCATCTATTATTTGATCGATTCGCGGTAACGCAAACCTATATTTTGGACACAGTTTGTTCAGGCCGATGTAATCTATACACATCCTAAGGGTAGTAGTATCTTTCTTTGGGACTAATACCGTATTTGCAGACCATTCAGTATGTATAACTTCCCGGATAAAATCTGCTGCCAAAAGCCGGATAATTTCCTTGCCAATAGCCTTTCGTCTTCTTCCGTCAAATCGACGGAGACCATGCTTGACGGGTTTGGAACCTGGAATCACCTTAAGTTGATGCTCAGCAAGTTCCCTGGGTACGCCTGGCATGTCCGCTGGACACCAAGCAAAAATATCCCAGTTCTCACGGAGGAACTTGATGAGCTCTCTTTCCTATTTGTCGGTCATCCCAGTTCCCACTACGACAAATTTTGTCGGATCTTTGGGATCTAGGATTACTTGTCTTGTGTTCTCGGAAGCCTTGAAGCTATCTGCTGACTTCCGGCTTTCTTTTCCTTCCGGCATTTCTGTCGGCGATACCTCTTTGGCCAGCTCTTTCAACTCTTCCTTTGCTATGACTTTCTCAGCGCAAAGGGCGTTTTCTTTTTCCAGCTCGTTTGCCAACTTGAAGTCTCCAGATATGGTGATTACTTCTCCTTTGGGCCCTGGCATCTTCATCTTGTTATAAATATAACATGATCTTGCCATGAATTTGGCAAAAGCTGGACGTCCGAGTATCGCGTGATACACGCTTTCGAACGACACAACCTCGAAGGATATTTTTTCCTGTCGGAATTGATCTTTGTCTCCAAAGGTTACATCTAGGGAAATTTCTCCTAGGGAACGTGCTTGTCTGCTAGGGACGATGCCGTGAAAGCGTATGTTGCTGTGGTTGAGCTGGGTCTCGGAGATTTTCAGATGCTTCAGTGTATCAAGGTACATTATGTTGATACTGGATCCTCCATCCATCAGCACTCTTTTTAGCCTAATGTTTTGAACAATAGGGCTTACGATTAGAGCTTGCGTGCCGGGTTCAGGGATATTCCCGGGATGATCGGACTGATCCCAGGTAACTGGTGTATTTGAGTACTTCAAGAATTTCGGGGTTGCAGGGACAACCACATTTATTTCTCGAAGCGTTCTTTTTGCCACCTTTGCTGAGGGAGTTGCCAGGAAAGTTAGGTTACATTCTCCATCAACTCTCGCAAACTTGGGCTCGCCTTTTCGCTGTTGTTCCTGGATTTTTTCGTCAGTGTCCGATTCACTGTCTTCTTTCTCAGCTTCTGGCTTTTGCCTGGAAAATTTCCTCTTGGAATTCTTCCCTTTGTTTCCGGATCCTGCACTGCCTTTCATATGCTTGTTCAGCCGGCATTGTGCGTTAGTGTGGGTGGGTTTCCCGAATTGCGAGTGGTGGACGCAGTTTTCTGACTTAATCTTTTCCCACTCTTCCTTTGTGTAATTGATTGGTTCCGTGCTGCGTCCTTTCCACCTATTCCCATTTTCCCTTCCAAAGGCTATGTTGACCTCTTTGGGCTTTTCTGTTGCATCTAGAGTTCCTTTTTTCTCAGGGCGGGGGTTCTTTTTGGCCTCTATCAGTGTATCGATATTGCCTCCTCTTGCCCTGATGTCGTCCTCGGCTGCAGCGTGTTCATTGGCGGTTGTAAGCATAGATCCGAGATCTTTTTGCTTTTTGGAACCAATCATGAACGGTACAAGTCCGGGTTTTAGGCCATTGACGAAAGCATGCATTGCTTGGACGTCAGTTACTCCAGAGCAACTATTCTTCATTGTTGTCCATCTTGAGTTGAAATCCACGTATGGTGATGGAGGGATGATAACCCGGTAGGCTAACGTCAAGGTGTAACTCGGCCCAAAGGGAGCTGCGCAAGACCCGGCTTAGGGAAGAGGAGTTTCTAGAAGGCCCAAGAGTGTAGGCCTTGTAATCCGGATTGTGGGTTTCGATAAGGAAACTTAGGGTTTGTATGCGGTGACAGGGTAGGACTCCGAGTACGCCTTCGATAAGAAGCCAGGGGGCCGGGTATGATATAAGCCGGCTCCTAGGCTTAGACGAACACGAGACCAGATATTCGAGTTTCCCTGTAATACGAGAGTTGAGATTGTAACCCTAGATCGGAGACTCGGCGACTTGATTGCCAGAGCTACCAGATCGATTGATAACATGGTTTCCCTTGAGCTAAACCCTCTCCCAAACACCAGAGTCGAATTGCCCCAAGATAAGTTACCTCCGGTAACGTCTGCCGTGATTATCCCACGACAGTTGGCGCCCACCGTGGGGCCTGTGTCCAAGGGTGTTTACATCACGGGAGAAGCTCGGGAGAGCATGAAGAACCTCGTCATCGGCGAGATCTACACCAACCCCGAAGGAGAGAAGATGGTGGACGATTTTGGCTGGGGGTCAGAGTCGGATTTGCTGGATGCCGGATCTATCGTCACAATCGGCCGGGTCAACGTCTTCGTCGGCATGGTACGTACGTCCGGTTCAATTCCTGATAATGTTGAATATGATTCTGTGTCAGGAGGAGCAACCTGCGTTCAGTCGGACGGGAAAGAATCGGTCGGGACGGTCGATCCGATAGAAGAGCCCACCACGAAGAGGGAACAGCCGGAGGAGCCGGCATGGACCCCGCATGGTCGGGTCATAAGGGAGGATGATACCGAGTCTATCCTGCACCTGCTGGAGGATCGGTACGAAGAGGATAGTTGTGATGAAGAAGAGTACGAATCTGCACCAGGCATCGCGCGCCAGGTCGCGGTCTACACGGCCCCTGCAATCAACCTTAATCAGGGGGACGTGACTACGGCCGCGGTCGGAGCGGCGCGAGCGCTGGCTCAGCAACAAAACCCGGTTGATGGAAATCCGGTCATAGACCGGGTTGACGGAGAGTCTGCTTCAGTCACCAGCAACACCCCGGAATGTGAATTGCAAAGAAACATGTTTGGGTTTATGACGAACAGAACGCCAGGAGCAGGGCCCTCGAATCCGCGAAATCCGGCTCTGTTCAACAATAACCTGATCTTGGATCCTACGGTGCTAGCAACGGTGATAGCCCCGGAAAACGCAGCGGCACGCACTGCGGATCTGGATGTGGCCCGCCGTGCATTGGACCAGAAGAGGAGAGATGTAGAAGCCGAGAGGCAAGGGATAGCAGCGCGCAGGCGCGAGCTGGAAGCATTGGAGAACCGGCTCCAGGTTCAGTCAACCAGGATGCATAACCAGAGGCACCAAACGAGAATACCGGCAACGGGAGGAACTTTAAACCCGGCTGCGCTGTTTATTACACCTCAGGACCAACCTATTCCAGCTGTGAATCAGGAAACCGTACATCAGCCTGCAACCCTGGGAGGACAGCCGGCAAACATGCAAGCCGGGTTACCAACATTGCAAACATGGATTGTAACTGGCAATACAGCACCGCCACCACCACCGCCACGATTTCACACTCCACCAGGTCACTTCAATAATCTCATGGACAATGTGTATGCAGCGACATTGGCATTGGATCGCATCCCCGTAAGAGAGTCACCCCATGCGGAGGAGACCCGGCGGGCTATAGATGTATTGCGCACAGCAGTGGCACAGCAAGCCAATTACCCGGATAACAGGAGTGGAATGCATGGAACGCCGTATGTTAGCCGGCATAACGGAAACACCGGTAATATTCAGACAAGCTCAGCACGACGGAGGGCAGAGCAGCAGCAAATGCCGCCTCCTCCCCGTAGACCAGCAACACCTGCAGTATCAGCGGCACAAGCTATCGTGGACAGATCTCGAGCCAGGCGCGCAGCAGCCGGGTCTGCGGTACAAGGGCCGGTAGCGGTTGCGCCCCCCGCCATACCTGCCGCCGGATCACATGTTTCCCGGGTAAGGCCAGTACCGACAATTTTAGCCGGGCCCAAGTGTTTGTCGGACACCATCAGAGCCGAGCCTTACCCGGATAAGTTCAAGGAACCGGGTAAAGCAGTCAATTACGAGCCAACCATGGATCCAGAAACCTGGCTGAGTAGTTATGAGATGGCCATGTCGATTCGCAATGCATCTGAAAATCTGCAAGCCTAGTTTATGTACCTGATGATGTCAGAGGGGGCAGCAAAGTTATGGTTCAACAATTTACCGGAAAAATCTATCAATTCGTGGAGTGAGCTGAAAGTTGCATTTATCAAGCACTTCCATGGGACGTGCAGGAAGTTATTCACAATCGATGATCTAGAACGATGTGTCCAGAAGAAGGGTGAGTCGGCGCGCAGTTGGGTGCGCCGGGTTATGGAAATACTTCACTCGTCCACAGATATTCAGCCAAAGGATGCGCTACAGGCTATGGCGAAAACATGCAAGTACATACCCCTAGTGCAAAAGCTAACACGCATGAAATCTAGTCGGAATGCTTCGGAGGTTACTATGGGAGTGTTGATGGACGCGTGCAACAAGCACGCCACCACGGATGCCACAGAGGAGGATGTTGATGACAAGAAAGCCAAAGCCAACGCAAGCAACAATGGAAGACCCGGCAATGGATCTGCGCCGGGTAACAATGGAGGAAATAATGTAAACAACCAGAACAAGCGCCCGTATGAGGGAAGTTCCGAGTTTGTCGCCAACACAGAGGCCGGGTTTGCAAGACCCAGAGCAAAAGGAAATTTCAACGGAGGAAACTTTAATGGAGGACATTACCAAGGGCCGCCAAGGCCGACTAACCATATAGAGGCCTTCAGGATGCCCTGTCCGCGCCATAGCAGGAACGGCACGCCGGCCAATCATTCGCTGGAACAGTGCGTGGATTTACAGAGATGGAAGAATGAGGAAATACAGAAGGCAATGCGAGGTGCAGGCCGGGGAGCAGGACCGGGTCCGGGTGGTAACCCGGGCAACGGCCCACCCCCAGCAGGCAACCCAGGAGGTGGTAATCCGGGTAACAATCAGGGAGGAGCCGGAGGTTTCCAGGCCAACCCCAAGCAATTGGGGCAGTACCACGTTCACACCACAGGAACTTCTAACAAGGATAGCAAGATACTCAAAAAGGCAGTAAACTCGGTTTCCTCGGCTGTCCCGAGATACCTGAGATGGTCGGATCAAGAGGTAACATGGAGCAGAAGGGATCACCCGGAAAGAGTAGAACATCCGGGTGTCTTAGCATTGGTGGTTGCACCACAGGTTAATGGTTATGAGTTGAAAAAGGTGTTAATGGATGGCGGAAGCAGCATCAATATCCTATATTGGGAAACTTTCCGAGTGGAGTGGCTCACGTTCGAGGTGGTAAAGTTGCGCAGCCCCTATCACGCGTTGTTTGGAAGGCCGTCTTACGCCAAGTTCATGGCCATGCCGTGTTACGTATACCTACATCTAAAAATCCCGGGTCCCAAGCAGACCATCACCATCCATGGAAGCCGGGTTATAGCAGCTGAGTGTGATGAAGGAGACGCTGCAATGGCGGAACAAGCCTGTAGGAAGGAAGAGCTCAAGTATTACCGGTCTCAAGTAGACCCGGATGACAGAACAACGTTAAAGAGGCCAAATACGGAGGACGAGAGAGCAAAGTTCAAGGCAGCATAGGACACAAAGATGGTGGCTTTTGTTGAAGGTGATCCCTCCAAGCAATTTGCTATAGGATCTAACCTAGACAGCGAGCAAGAAGAGGCACTCATTGAGTTTATTCGCGGAAATCAAGATGTTTTCACTTGGACGCCCAGTGATATGCCAGGTATCCCGACTGAGTTAGCTGAGCACAGTTTGCATGTTGATCCTAAGTCCCGGCCTGTGAAGCAAGGCCTGAGAAAAATGAATGAGGAGAGAACAAAAGCTATAGGAGAAGAAATTGCACGGCTATTGGCAACCGGCTTTATCATGGAGGTATTCCACCCGGATTGGCTGGCAAATCCGGTTCTATTACTGAAAAAGAGTAATGAGTGGAGGATGTGCATAGATTACACGAGTCTCAACAAGCACTGCCCAAAGGATCCATTTGCCCTTCCAAGGATAGATCAGATCATAGATGCAGTGGCTGGAAGTGACCTATTATGTTTCCTGAACGCGTATTCCGGGTATCATCAGATCAAGCTCAAGAAGGAAGATTGGGAGAAAACATCGTTTATAACCCCCTTTGGGGCTTTCTGTTACAAAACCATGACTTTTGGGCTAAAGAATGCTGGTGCAACATACCAGAGATGCATACAGAAGTGCTTTGAGGATCAGATTGGACGCAACGTTCATGCCTATGTGGATGATGTGGTGATCAAGACCAGGAAAGCGGAAACATTTATTTATGATATAAAGGAAACGTTCAAGAATTTGAGAAGGTATCAGATGAAACTTAACCCTACAAAGTGCGTGTTTGGAGTTCCAGCAGGAAAATTACTCGGATTCGTTGTTTCCGAGAGGGGAATCGAGGCAAACCCGGACAAGATCAAAGCTATCCAGAGTCTGAAAAAGCCGGAAAATTTGAAGCATGTTCAAAAACTTACAGGGTGTGTAGCAGCATTAAGCCGGTTCATATCCAGGCTTGGAGAGAAGGCAATTCCCTTATACCGGCTCTTGAGGAATTCCGACAAGTTCGTTTGGGACCAAGAGGCGGATGAGGCGTTCGAGGCACTAAAGAAGAAATTATCTGAGGCACCAGTCCTAGCAGCTCCGGGTCCTAAGGAGCCCATGCTACTACATATCGCGGCTGGGCCCCGGGCGGTTAGCGCAGTGGTCGTTGTCGAGCGTAAAGAGGATGGAAAAGATCACCCGGTACAGAGGCCGGTCTACTACGTAAGCGAGGTATTATCGGAAGCAAAGCAGCGTTACCCACATTGGCAGAAGTTGGTTTTCGGGGTCTTCATGGCCAGCCGGAAACTGAAACCATATTTTCAGGAACACCCCATAACAGTGGTTAGCTCTATACCAATGTCGGATATTATCAGAAACTCAGATGCAACAGGTAGAATAGCCAAGTGGGCCATTGAGATGGGAGATTATCACATCAACTACGAGCCCAGGTCAGCAATCAAATCCCAAGCTTTGGTTGATTTCATCAATGATTGGACTCACACAAGCATGCCAACAACGACACCAAGTTCCGAGTCTTGGGTGATGCACTTTGATGGTTCTAAGCAGTACGAGGGATCAGGAGCTGGGGTGGTACTTACATCACCCAAAGGAGATAAACTGAGCTACGTGTTGCAAATTCACTTTGATTGCTCCAACAACGTGGCCGAGTATGAGGCATTATTACACGGACTGAGAATAGCCAAGGAGATGAACATCAGGTGGATACGGTGCTACGGAGATTCAGACCTTGTGGTGCAGCAGGTCTCGGGAACCTGGGATAGGAAGGATGCAACTATGGCAGCATATCGCAGAGAGGTGGACAGGGTCGCCGGGTGTTTTTCCGGGTATGAGGTGGAGCATATTGACAGGCGAAAGAATGAGGCAGCGGATGCACTCGCAAGACTCGGCTCGCGCAGAGAGCCGGTTCCACCCAATGTTTTCGTGGACGAATTATGGCGGCCATCTGTTAAAACCGAGTCTGAGGAAGAGGTGGCTAACCAAGACCCGGATTTAGAGCTCGTGGCCACGGTACGTGCTGTTCCTGAATGGACAGAGCCGTTTTTAGCTTATTTATCACGGGGCGAGTTACCACCACAGGAAGTTTTAGCAAGGAAAATTCTGAGACGAGCAAAGGGCTATTCCATCATCAATGGCGAGTTATATAAAAGGAGTGCAGCAGGAGTCTTTTTGCGCTGTGTAGCACCAGAAGAAGGCCGGCAGATTCTGAAAGAGATCCATGAAGGTGACTGTGGGCATCATGCATCCACAAGATCCCTTGTGGCCAAAGCATATCGGCACGGTTTCTTTTGGCTCACAGCCTTAGTAGACGCGGAACGCTTGGTGGCAAGGTGCGATGGATGTCAAAGGTACGCTCGCCAAATCCATGTGCCGGCTATGGAATGGCAAACAATCCCATTAACCTGGCCGTTCGCTGTTTGGGGCATGGACATGGTGGGCCCCTTCCACATGTCACCCTGCAAAAAGACCCATCTCTTGGTAGCTATCGATAAATTTAAAAAGTGGGTTGAAGTTATGCCAGTTACCAATTGCAAAGCAATCACAGCAGTCAAGTTCTTAAAAATAATCATCTACAGGTTTGGGTATCCTCACAGTATAATAACAGACAATGGAACCAACATGTCCCTTGGTGAGATGGAAAAATTCTGTGGGAACAATGGGATCCGACTTGACATAGCTTCAGTAGCACATCCACAAGCTAATGGACAAGTGGAAAGGGCAAACCAGGAATTACTTCGTGGGTTAAAGCCACGGCTGCGGGTTCCATGCATCAGAGCTGCTGGAGCATGGGTAGAAGAGTTGCCATCAGTGGTTTGGGGAATTAACACCACACCTAACAGATCTACTCAGATGACCCCGTTTTTCATGGTTTATGGTGCAGAAGCAGTGTTGCCGAGTGATATTATTCACGACTCGCCCCGAGTATCGGCTTACGTCGAGGTAGAGAACGAGAAGACCCGGCAGGACGCTGTGGATATGCTAGAAGAGCACAGAGAACAAGCTTTGGAGAGATCAGCCATATATCAGCAGGATCTGAACAGGTATCACAGCCGGCGAGTCAAAACCCGGGTCTTCCAGGAAGGAGACCTGGTGTTACGCCTTGTACAGTCAAAGGAAGGAAAACATAAGCTATCTCCACCATGGGAGGGACCGTTCATCGTAAGCCGGAATTTGCACAATGGATCATATTACTTGGTAGATGCAAGGGAAGAGTCGGATACTGTCAATAACACCACTCATACCACTTCATCTATGCAAGAGAGGGAACGACCATGGAACGTGGCTCAGCTACGTTCCTACTACACCTAGACTAGACTAGATTTACAAGTGGAACTACACGATGTAACATGCAGCAGGTTTTAGGCGCACTCTTTTCCTATCCAGGGTACCTAAGGGGACTGGAGGGTTTTTAATGAGGCGGCTTGCTGACCTAACTTTTCTCATATCAATAAAGAGATGGTTAAACTATGATGTTGTTTCTTTCTTATGCGTTTTTGTTAAGTTTTTTGTGTTCCTGTTTTTGTTTTCTGTTTTTGATGTTTTCAGGTAAGTATTAGTCCTTTACCTATAAGTACAGTAGTTTTCTAAAGATTACATATACAGGTCTTGGGGGCTGATTGCTTGAATAGCACAGTTGCAAACTCAAAGACCCGGCCACGATGCCATTAAGTTATAAGGACCGATTACTTAGAATAAGTACGGTTACAATCTTATAACCGGACAATAGAGCCAAATTCTCTTGATTTCTCGTGCTTAAGCTTGATGTGACTCGCAAGAACGTGGCATGCTTTGCTAGCGTGTAATTACAATACGCCATGATGCCCATGGGGACTTGCCTGACCCTGTTTTTATACAGTTATAGCAGCATTGATTATCCACGCGAAAGTCGGCTTACAGCAAAGAGGATCAAAAGGGTCATCCAAACCACAAGTTATGCAGAGTACAAGGTTAACAGCCGGAAACTCGCAATATATCAAGCATAACTTCAAACCTATGTGAGTAACCCTAGGATTTGGGCCTTAGCAGGAACAGTTTGCTCTTTCAAAAACTCCAAACCCCCAGACTCAGAAATTCGGGCCTTGGGGACTTGGGAATTTGAAAAAAGTAACAAACTGTCTAGCTATTAAGCTTCAAAACCCAAACATCCGAGTCTTGGGGACTTGGGGACTTAGAAAAAATCCACTTGTCAAAACCCCCGAGACCCGGAAACCGAGTCTCACAAAAGGAAAAATAGCGAAAGTCGGAAAACCAGCAACGAAAAGTTTAAAGCTAGCAAATATCAAATCCATGCAAAAGGCCAGAAGGGCCACGAAAGCTATTAAGGTTTTAACGTATTACAAACCGAGGGAGTAGTATCGAAAAGTGCACAGGCGCACTATTAAAAGAATAATTGTTATAGATGCCCATCGGCCGAATAGAGTGTTTGAGGCAGCGAAAAGTGAAACTTCACTCGGCATCCTGCGCCGAGTCTTCAACGTTATCCTTGGCAGCCGGCTCTTCGACTTGCTCGCTTATGGTCTTCCCGGTTCCTGCATCTGTATCAACAGCAGTACCGGCGCGCGCCGGAGGAGGGACAACCGGCGTGGAGGTGGCAGGTGCAGTATCGGCCTCAGCCTTCTTCTTCGCAGCTTCTTCCTTCCTCTTGGCAGCTTCCGCCTTCCACCGTGCTAGCATGTCATAAGGCTTAGGCAAATCCGACTTAATGGGCTTGTCCTTGGCATCGTAAGGCGGAACGATGTTGCTCAGATCCAGACTGTCGGCGATCAAGCTCGCCGAGTGACGCACCTCAGTATTGATAGCCTTGAAGTTCTTACCAGAAAACTTGGAGCCGTCATTGTTGAATTCGGGAAACCCACCGACGAGTTTTGCCGGCTCAAGCTTGGGAAAGTAGGCCTTGGCTAGAGAGAGTCCCCGGGTTACTCCAACCCGGCACGAAGAGCGCTTCCAGTGGTCGATCCACTCGGGAACGGTGGAACACGCGTCAAGCAAAGTGTTCAAATCGCTATACCCGGTGCCCGGCCACTTGATAGCTTGTAAAATCCATTTGGTGCCGGCACAGAGTTGCCGGATCACGGCCTTCAAGGTCTTCAACTTCTCGATATCATCCTCGTCTGGCATTGCCTCACCCGGCCCTGCAGAGTAACAGAAAGGTTAAAGCAAGAAACTCCCATTTTTTGCGGAACAAGAAATCCGGGTTATAAGTTAACCGGTTAGAAGTTATTACCAAGCAGCGTGCGATAAGTATCAGCAATCTGGGCCGACAGTTTCTTCAGTTCAGCCTCAGCAAGTTGGGACCTCTTCTTATACTTTTTCACATTTTTGTCAAGTTTTTCAGCATCAGCTTCCAACGCTTCACGCAGCTTTGTCTCCGTTTCAAGGAGTTTGTTGGTTTTAGCAAACACCTCCTCAGATTGGGCCACGTAAGCCTGCGAAAAGAGAAAAGGGAATATAAGTCGGAACAAAAGATAAATCCGGGTGTGACAAACTACAGCAGTATAATGTACCAAGTAAACTATACATAGTTCACTCGGAACTTGGGGACTAGGTGAGTATATAAGCAGTATTGGTTCACTTACCTGGTGTTTTTCCGCCATGGCTTCCAAAATCCCCTTTTCATCAGTTTTCAAGGTGTAGAGACAACTTAGCATCTCATCAAAGCTCAGTTCATCAAGTTTCATCCCGGAAGAGCTGGGGGCCTGGTTACGCGGAGGAGGAGTCCTTTCCTGCTTGAGGGGGGACACCCAGGTCGCTTGGGTCTCAGGAGTGGGGTCACCCATCCTCGCGCCCAGGACCTCGACGTCGTCACCCCCGGATCCATGCGAGGGAATGGGATACTCGGCCTCCTGATCGGCCGGGTCTTTCAGCAGTTCTTCTTCTTCTTCTTCAGCGCCGCCAGCCGCGGCCTTCACGGTATCTATCGGCTCTTCCAGCGCCGGGTTATCCACGTCCATATCATCCGGGTCGCTGGTGGTGACCTTGGCTCTGAGGAAAACAAAAGGAGCACTTAGTACATGATGAATGAAACTTATGGAAAGTGTTGGTGTATCGAATAGCAAGAAAAGATAGCTTACCCAGTGTTCACGAAGAAATCCGCCGGAAGATCTTTACTAGACCCGGAGGAGGCTGTCAAGGAGTCCGAAAGTGAGACCCGGAATTGTCCGGCTAGTGGATGATTGGGAGAAGGATGTTTTCGAGGAGAATTGGAAGGATGGGTCTGGGGAATACCGGCACGGCGAGCTGGGGACGAAGGGATACCTGGGTTGAGAGGGTCATCACCCGGGGAGTTCCGGGTTACCCTGCGCTTGACTGGAGCGGGTTCCTTCAAGTGTGGCGAATCGGACAAGCGTTGGTTAAGCTCGCACATGTTAGCGAATGAATATGGTTTGGAGGTGATAGTGGAATACGGAACCTTGAATTCCACCCTTCGGGGCTTCCGCTTAGCTCCAACCTCGACGTCCGGCTCAGCCTCACTTTCGTCCGACTGAGTCTCCTCCTCATCCTCCAACCCTGGAAAGCATAGCATATTGTTGGAAAAGGAAAACAAGGTGGAAAAGTAAAGCCGATAGAGATGGAAATGAGTGAAACCCGGGTATTACCTTCGTCCGTGTCAGCCGGCTCCTCGTCCTCCTCTGAGTTCTCGGAAGGAGGCGGGGTCTCAATCTTCCAGAAAGGGCTATCCTCCTGAGGTAAAAGTACGGTGATAAAAGTTAGTGGTTATATCAGAAAAATGGCAAGTTGAATAAAAAGTAAGAGCCAGATTTTACCGCTGGAGCCGGGTTATCCCGCGTGTAGGGATCCAGGCCAGCTATAGTCCGGATCACCTCCATCTTCTCGGTCAGGAAATTCTTGATTATCTTGTTCGCATCCGCGGCCGGGTAATTCCTCATCGAATAACGAAGGGAATCCGTGGTATGCCCAGTGTATTTGCACATGAGTTTGGGACGTACAGCATTGGGCTGGACCCGGAAGGTAACCCAGGTTTTGACTAAGTTAAGCCCAAGGAGGCCTTGAGCCGAGAGTACAGCGAGTTTGGCGAGGAGGGGCTGAATAGATTTCCGATCCGACTCAGAGGCATAAGAGCTAATATTATCGGAAAGTGTGAGTAGATTTTCGGAGAAACCCGGCAATGTCTTTTCGCCGGGTGAGGAGGTGTCTTGGCAATAGAAATAGGTCTTTTGCCAGTGTTTGACATGGGAGTTAAGGCTTAAAGTCGGCATCAGAGAATTCTTTCTCCTTTGGATGGAACCCCCCCCCCCCCCCGCAAACTAGGAGGGCCCCGTCGCCGCTCTCGCGGCACGGTTTGCATTGGAATAACTCTAGAAAGAGGGCGAGGTTTGGAGGAATGCAAAGGTACGACTCGCACAAGACTATGAAATGGGTAATGTTGAGCATGGAATTGGGTCCTATGTCAAATACTCGGAGGCCATAGTGGCTCAGCAACTCACGGAAGAAAGGATGACCCGGGGGACGGAAGCCCCGGATCACATGTTCAACGAAGCAGATTACCTCGTCAATACCCGGAGTGGGCCGAGTCTCCTCCCAGGGACGCGCCAGTGGATGTCTTCCCAGGCGGGAAGGACGCCCGACTCTGCGAGCTCGTCCAATTTGGCCTTGGTCACAGTGGACCTTGCCCAATTGGCGGATATAGACTGAGTGAGCATTGCCTTCGCCGGCTGTTTCCCCTTTGTCTTTGTACCGGCTTTGGGTGCCATGGGTGCAATCTAAAAACAAGAGGCAAAGTGCAGAGTGTAAGTAACCTAAGACCCGGAAATTACTGATTATCCGATTAATCAAAGAACGATTGCGAGAGACCTTGGCAGATTGGATCTAGACGGAAAATCTTATGGGGAAGTTTATGATTACCAGTAATAGAGATGCGTTGTGAGGTGTACTATTGGATCTAGCTTGAGTAGTGGTTATAGAAGAACGAAGCATGGATTGTCCAATTGATACGAAGCAAGAAAAACGTCTAAGGGCGGATCTAAATCCAACCTAGTCAATGCAAGGTTAAAGGTGAGATCCATGGAAGAAGATGGCTTACCGGCGGGATTGGGAGAAGGGCGCGGCGGCGGCAGATGGCGTAGTCGCGGTGGCCCCTTGGAGGCGCGGCGGCAGAGGTCAACGGCGGCGCGGCGGGGACGGATGCAGATCGCAGACGGTGGCGGCTCGTCTCCGGTTGTGTGCCCGTGGACGTCGTGGCGGCGCAGCCGTGGAGCTCGAACGAGAGGGCGCAGAGAGGAATTGAAGATGGAGAAGATGGGGGAAATGGAGCGTTGGGCTTAGGGTTGCCCTGGAAACACCTATTTATAGGTGCGGGTGGAGTGCCCTAGGTCTAAGCAGCGGGAGCCAAAATTTCGGGAAAAAGGATACCCGACCGGATTTTTTGGGATAAGCGTTAAGTGCTCGTACGAGATATCCGGAAAAGATCAGAGCAGATCGTTTCCGTGATATTCGGCTTAACTAGTGAACAATGTGAGCCGGGTCTTCTGTGTTTTCTTCGGAGTGTTGACCCGGGAAAGCAACGTTGGACTCGGAGAAAGCCGGGTTACTATATGGACCACCTGTGGAGTTAGGCCTAGATATTATCAAAGCATCCTAACCCGGTATTTTATGAACTTGTATGTTTATTATTTTTGCAGGGAATAGCATGCGCTTCAAGGAAGATCCCGTGAAGCCCAAGCTATTCTGGGGACTAGTGATGGAAGGATGATAACCCGGTAGGCTAATGTCAAGGTGTAACTCAGCCCAAAGGGAGCTGCGCAAGACCCGGCTTAGGGAAGAGGAGTTTCTAGAAGGCCCAAGAGTGTAGGCCTTGTAATCCGGATTGTGGGTTTCGATAAGGAAACTTAGGGTTTGTATGCGGTGACTGGGTAGGACTCCGAGTATGCCTTGGATAGGAAGCCAGGGGGCCATGTATTATATAAGCCGGCTCCTAGGCTTAGACGAACACGAGTTTTACCAGATATTCGAGTTTCCCTGTAATACGAGAGTTGAGATTGTAACCCTAGATCGGAGACTCGGCGACTTGATTGCCAAAGCTACCAGATCGATTGATAACATGGTTTCCCTTGAGCTAAACCCTCTCCCAAACACCAGAGTCGAATTTCCCCAAGATAAGTTACCTCCGGTAACGTCTGCCGTGATTATCCCACGACATATGGTTCGTCCTCAAATTGGGTGCAACAGTTTACCTGGTTCATGCTATTCGGGCGTTTGTAGGTTCCCCGGAAATGCTGAGTAAATACTCGAGCCATATCATCCCAGCTGTCGATAGTTTTGGAGGGTAATCCATTGATCCAATCTCTGGCTCCATCCAGTAACATTAGGGGAAGAAACTTTACAGCATCCAAGTCTGTCCCGTTGTTGATCTGGACGGCTGTATAGTAGTCTGAGAGACAGGTATCAGGGTTTGTGCTACCGGTATATTTTTGGTATGTTGGACCAACCTTGGCAAAGCCAGAATGTAGGGTTATCCTTCAGATCCTATCTGTGAAGCACTTAGGTCCAAAGTATAAATCGTCTCTTTCCGCTCTATCCATGTGTGCGGAGTACCTGCCGGCTGAATTGACAGAAGGGGATCTGCTCCTTTCTTTTCCATTGTGGCGCGAACGCGCTTTTCCGAGATTCTCTCTATTTCTTCCAAGATCTTGCCCCTTTGGATAAGGTGGAGTTCTACTCCTGTTTCTTTCCTTATTTCTGGGGGGTGTCCGAGATCTCTCACGCCTGTGAGGTATATCCTGTCTTCCAGCTTTTTCAGCTGGGCGTCTCGGAGGCGGCATTGCTTTTCTGTAATTCTGGTGCTTTTGTTCCCGATCGCGAGGATTAGGTCCATCTTTCGGGAGATGGGATCCGGTTCTAGACGCTTCATCCTTGTTGTCGGGATTTTTCTTGTCTTTTCTCGGATCCGCTTTCCTCTCTTTTGAATTGCTGGAATCTCCAGGTTCTTCCGGTCCAGGTGCTCCAGCGGCGCATGTAGCTGTTTTACATAGGGCTGAGTCGTCGTGCAACTTCCCTGATCACTGCTGCCCCCGCTGTTGTTGTTGCAATGCTTTTCCTAAGAAAGCATACACCCCTTGAAGTTTTTCACCATTGGAGTACATATCATTGTTGAGGATGGCGAACGCTGCTTCCGCGTTTTCTGCTGCGGTTTTGTATATTGGTTCGCCTCTGTCATCTTTGCCGTTTACTTGCTTTTGTCAAGATGGGTCGTGAAACCTTTCTTTTGGCGGCAGTACTTCCGGTCTTACAATTCCAGATCTATTCTTTCTCTCAAATTCCTCGATTTCTTCCTTCATGAGCTTGATGTCATCCTGGGTTTTTTGGAGGTGTTCACGAGTTCTGAATAGATGTTGCTACTGCCTCTGGAGAGCTTGTCTCCTGGCTTCTAGCACTTCGGGGGGTTCGTGCAATCCCACTGGTATTTGCAGTAACTCCTGTTCTT
This sequence comes from Alopecurus myosuroides, assembly GCA_028641055.1. Lineage (NCBI taxonomy): Eukaryota > Viridiplantae > Streptophyta > Magnoliopsida > Poales > Poaceae > Alopecurus > Alopecurus myosuroides. The sequence goes on along the minus strand of CM054057.1, from coordinate 267,209,659 downwards.
CTTGTTCTGTCATTGGCGGAACAAGGATTTCTTTTATTTTCTTCTCCGCGGGCTTTATTCCGCTTGCACCTCCTACTTCCGGGCTTTCATTGGCTGGATCAGCCGATTTCTTCTTCTGGAGTTTGTACTGGAGCTTTTTAGCGGCCTTGTGTTTCTTCTTGGAAGAGGGAGGTTTCCTGCAGGGTTCTTCCTCTGTCAATTCTTTGACATCGGGGAATTTTGGAGAGGTTTCTCCTTCTTCTCTCTCTTCCTCTGGCGGAGGCGTTCTAGGGCTGTCCTGACTGTCGGCATCCGTGTTTTCAGCCGGTCTTGCCATCAGTACTTCATGAAATCCCTCTTGGAAGGATTTGACCTTTCTTTCGAAAGCGTCTTCGTCTTCGTCTTCGGTATCGAAGTGATCCGATCCGGGTTCCGACTCTAATCTCGCCTCAATGGCGGCTAGTACAGAGTCAGCTTCCAAGTGCGTCGTGATGTTGACGGATGTCGGATCTTCCACCTCTGTTGTGGGAGTGTTGTTTTCTGCCTCCTGCACGGGATTACCTTCATCCGTGTTTTCGGCGATCTCGGATTGCACCATACCGACAAAGTGCGATTCACTTGTATGTCGGTGATCTGAGCAGAACCTGGTATCGTAGTCATCTTCGACTGGGTATAGGGCGGGTGGGATAAATTTACTTCCACCGCAAATCCCCATGGCCTCTCCGGTTAATCCAATAAAGATATTTGCAGATCCAATCGGTAACACGCAGGCACTTACCAGATGATTTTGCGCCGGTATGTAAGATCCATTGTCGAGGAAGCGTCCAACATCGTTGTCGAATTCCAAGCTTCCGACAGTTATGGAACTGCCGATTCCGCCGTGTCGGGGGGTTACCCCCGAGTAGGGTAAAGACAGGTGGTAAAGGAAGCTTACAGAAGAGAGGTTTGGTCGAGTAGCCGACTACCTGGTACTCGCTACCCGGTCGACTGCTACTCGGTTTCACCTCAAGATGACCAGAAGGAGATATCAATCAAGTTCTATCCTTTCGAGTAGAAGGGTTGGCCCGAGTACAATTGGCGGGAACAATTGGCGGGAACCTACTCGGGCCAGAAAGTCAAAGGAGCCGTTCTGACACAGGATCCCGCGTATCCTGGGTCCGTACTTGGCAGCATTCGAACTACTGTTCATATGGGACCGGTCTCCCTGACAGTGACAGCATGGAAGCAGGCCGTGGCAGGATAAGGGGGCCCTACTCTGTGCCTAGGTACAGTGATACCAGTCTGTCCCCTAGTTTTGCCCAACGACTTTACAGAAGCAGCCAAGGTTAGGAACCAAAGCTGTCAGCGGGTACTCGGAGAAAGGACGATGTGCACACTATGTCGACACTTGTCTAGATTTGGACGTATCCGGCTGGGCACCGTGTATATAAGGTGCCCCGCCGCCTCCTGCGCGAGGCATGCTCTGGGATCTTGCTCCATGCTCACAGTGAACCCTAGAAACCCTAAGTTCTTGACCTAGTTCTACCCGGAGGGAAGAGAGAAGCTACTCGGTAGCGATATCATTTGTACTGTGGCTACTCGGAGAGACATCATAATACATAGAGAAAGGCAGGAGTAGGGGTTTTACCTCCTCACGAGGGCCCTGAACCTGGGTACATCGTGTTGTTTGTGTTGTGTGGATCTTACCTCACGCGGCTACTCGTCGCTTGATCCCTCCCCAGACACCTCCAGCGTCCATCGTCCCCACATCTTTAGCCATCCCATGGCATCTGCCGTGACACCACCACGACAGTTGGCGCCCACCGTGGGGCAACCAGCGGCGCTGGCTGGAGTTTCTGTTCGGACGGGATCTTCTTCGGCGGAGCGCGTAGTTTGTGGCCTTGTCCACAGATTCGGCTCCTTCGACTTCGTCACCGACAACGCCGGCTGTTTCGGCGGCATGGCCATGCCCGAGGGCGGCTCGGTGATCTCCTTCGGCTCGCATCTCGTCTACGTCGCCACCGTCGCCAACAGCGCCTACCCCGAGCTGGTGCATGACGCGGAGGATCCTCCCGCGGTGGTTGCTGCTCGCGGAAGGCCTGCATGCAGCTCTGCATGCTGCGCTGAGGTGATGGTGACGGGTTTGGCGGCAAACACTGGCGCAGCTGCTACTGGCGCTGCGGCCGTCGTCGAGGAGGTTGACGACCCGCCTGCTGGTGGCAGGATCCACCGGCCCTACGAGAAGGAGAGCAACTTGCCACCTTCCACGTCTACGGTCATCCCCGCGTCTGCTGCGCGAACCGGCATGCCCACTCCCACCGACATCGAGCTCCTAGCCGCGAGGGAGCAGCTCGAGCGGCAACGCCAGGAGCTGCTTGCCGAGCAGGCGGAGTTGGAGAAGATCAGGCTTGAGCTGAGTTTAGACCAGCTCGAGTACAACAAGGCTCACGGCTTCACGCCGGTCGCCAGGAGGCCCAGCAGAGTAGGCGCTACGCGGCGCAACCTGGGCGCCGAGATGGCGACAGTCGCGGAGGAGCCCGCGCAGTCCGCCACCGCGAACACCTTCACGAGGCCAAGGTACAGCACACCCGCCAAGACGCTCAGAGCTGCACAGGCCGTGGCTGCCGAGTTGCCGCGCCTGGATGGAGAGGCGCGTCTCAGGCAGCAGGAGAGGCTCAACGAGTTGGTGTTGGAGGCCGCTAGGCTGAACGAGGAATTCCGGAAGGCCAACCCGGGAGCTGGAGCCTCGCAGGTGGTTCACTCGCACGCGGCTAGATCTAATGATCAGGCCTCGTCACCGCATCCTAGCCGCGAGAAGAGCCGCAGCAGGCGTTCGGGTAGAGACAGGCAAATGCAGGTGTATGACCCGGCTGCTGCCGCGAAACAGGTTGCTGTGCCGCAGCAGCCCGGGCAGGAACACAACGCTGCAAGAGCAGGCTCTCAAGCCCATCAAGCTCAAAGCCGTGCCCGAGAAGCCGCGCGTCCGGGTACTTCTCGGCAACCCGCAGCTCAGCCTACTCGGCAAAGGCAGCAGCCGCGCCCAGTGGCACCAGTCGCCAACCCGGTGGAGCAGCCCGCAGCTATGCAGGTGGATAGGTATGATGATGGCTACTCGGCTATGGAGATGGCTGGTTATGACATCCATGACCGTGTCGGTGAGCGTGTGTTGGCGCCTGGAGATGCAAGGCACCAGCTGGACCGTATCAGCTTGTCGGCGCGGCTTGAGAGCACGGGTCCTCCCGGCCCCGAGTGCTTTGGCCCGCGCATCATGAACGAGCCTTCCGTGAAGGGTTTCCAGCTCGCAAGAGGCACCAAGAGCTACAATGGTAGCACCAAGCCTGAAGATTGGCTCAATGACTACGTCACCGCGGTCCATATCGCGAATGGCAACAGGAGATGGGCGGTGCGCTATGTGCCGCAGATGCTAGAGGGTCCAGCTCGCACTTGGCTCAGCAACTTTACGAGTACATACAAGAGGCCGAATAGGCCACAGCAGCTCTCGGCCTGCAGGCAGCGAGAAGACGAGACGGACCGCGAGTACCTTACTCGGTGGAGCACCTTGAGGAACACTTGTGAGGGTGTGAATGAAGCACAGGCCATCACTTGGTTTGCGCAGGGTTGCCGACATGGCAGTATGCTTTGGCAGAGATTGCAGAGAGAGATGCCGAACACCCTGGCCGAGACCATCAAGATTGCGGATCAGTACGCACTCGGTGATCCTACTCAGCCACTGATGGACTCCTCTGAGCCGAGAAGAAACTTCAACAGCGGCAAGCGCAACGAGTTCCGCAACAAGCGCCGAGTAGATACTCGGTATGATCCCGAAGAGGTGAATGCAGTGAATGTTGGAGGCGGTGGTGGCCAAAGGCAGAAACCTGCTGGAGCCTACGGGCAGAACCAGAACCAGGGCCAGGGCAACAAGAAACCGTTCCGCACTGCGCAGTCGGGTAGCGGGAACTCCGAGCAGCCGAAGAAGTTTGTCTTCGATGACATGAAGGATGGCCCATGCAGCTTTCACACTCATCATCCCTCGAGGCCCGCTAACCACACTACTCGCAGTGCGAGTGGTGGGATGTGATCAAGAGTGATGGCTTGCCTCCTCCTCCTCCTCTGCCAGCCGCCAATGCTACTGTTCAGCCTACTCGCGCACCCGCAACTCGGCCGCCAGTGTACCCGAGAAGAGAGAATGTGAACCAGGTGGCTTTAGGAGCCAACCGGAACTTCAACAATGAGAGATACCGCAACAACAACAACAACTACAACCGCAACAACAACAACAGAGGCAACAACAACTATCAGGGCAACAACAACAACAATGGCAACAATGGGGGGCAATGGCTCCAACCAGTACCAAGAGGCACCATGAGAGCTATATGATCTTCACTTCTGAGTCAGTCGACAAGCAATCACAGCACAGGCGGGCCATGGAGGTCAACGCAGTGATTCCTGCTGGTCCCTCACTCAACATGTATTGGTGTGACCAGGAGATACATGTGGACATCGGGCAGATCACCCCAAGGTGATGCCCAATCCGGGTACCTATGCCTTAGTGCTGGATCCTACCTTCCTGGGTCCCGAGAAGAATGTGAGGTTCAGCAAGGTGCTAATCGACAACGGCAGCAGCATCAACATTGTGTACAAGGACACACTCGAGAAGCTTGGCCTGGCCGAGAACATGATGCTGCCTAGCAAGACCACTTTCCATGGCATTGTGCCCGGGATCTCCTGCAACCCGATTGGCCGAGTGTGGATTGATGTGCTGTTCGGTACTCGGGAGAACTGCCGCACAGAGCGCCTGCAGTTTGAAGTGGTGGATCATCAGAGCCCTTATCATGCTCTACTCGGCAGGCCTGCTCTGAGCAAGTTCATGGCCTCTACACATGTGGCTTATCTGAAGATGAAGATCCCCGGTCCCAATGGCATCATCACCATCTCGGGAGATTACAAGAAGTCCATGGAGTGTGCCTCTGCTAGTTCCCAGCTGGCGGAATCGATGGTGATCGCTGCCGAGAAGAAGAAGATGTACGAGGTGGTGGCCATGGCTCAGTCCGCACAAGCTGGCGCACAAGGTGTGCCGAGTACCCAGCATGGTACTGCTTTCCAAGCTGCCAGGGAGACCAAGACAGTCCAGGTTGACCCCGAGTTCCCGGAGCGCGTGGCCATCATTGGTTCCGGGTTGGCGGAGAAATAGGAAAGCGCGCTCATCCACTTCCTCCGTGAGAATCGGGATGTGTTCGCCTGGACCAATGAAGATCCACCAGGAGTCCCGAGGGAGTTGGTTGAGCACTCTTTGCATGTGCGTCCTGACGCCAAGCCCGTGAAGCAGGCTTTGCGCCGTTTCGGAGATGAGAGAAGGAAGGCCATCGGTGATCAGATCACCAAGCTGCTGATAAGTAACTTCATCATGGAAGTGCTGCATCCGGATTGGTTAGCCAACCTGGTCATGGTCGAGAAGAAAAAGGAAGATCCCAAGGCTGCCACTGCATGGCGCATGTGTGTCGACTACACCGACTTGAACAAGGCATGCCCCAAGGATCCTTTCCCGCTACCTCGCATCGACCAGGTGATCGATTCCACTGCCGGTTGTGAACTGTTGTCTTTCATAGATGCCTACTCTGGTTTCCACCAGATTGCACTCAACCCTGCTGATCAAATAAAGACTGCTTTCATTACCCCGTACGGGGCTTATTGCTATCGTGTCATGTGTTTTGTCTTGAGGAATGCGGGTGCAACCTATCAGAGATGCATGCAAAAATGCTTGCACGACCAGCTCGGCAAGAATGTGCAGGTGTACGTAGATGACATTGTCATCAAAACGAATAAAACACATACTCTGCTTGCCGACCTGGAGGAAACCTTTGCTAACCTACGCAAGTACAAAATGAAACTGAATCCGAGTAAGTGCACCTTTGGTGTACCGGCTGGAAAGCTACTCGGTTTTCTGGTTTCTAGTCGGGGCATTGAGGCCAATCCTTCTAAGATAAAAGCTATGGAGAGCATGTCTTTGCCGAGATCACTGAAAGATGTGCAGAAGTTCACGGGTTGTCTGGCATCTCTGAGCCGTTTTCTGGGCCGAATGGGCGAGAAGGCTCTGCCTCTATACCAGCTAATGAAGAAAAGTGACAAGTTTGTCTGGACTCCGCAAGCGGATGTGGCATTCAATGAGCTGAAAGCAATGCTGGCTAGCGCTCCCGTCTTGGCTAGTCCGCTACCCAAGGAGCCTATGCTGCTGTACATTGCTGCGACTAACCGAGTAGTCAGCGTGGTGATAGTGGTGGAGCGAGAAGAAGAAGGCAAGAGTGTGCAGCGCCCAGTCTATTATCTCAGTGAGGTGCTGTCCAGTTCCAAGCAAAACTATCCGCACTACCAGAAGATGACATATGGTGTGTACCTGGGCGCCAGGAAGCTGAAGCATTACTTCCAGGAGCACCCCATCACGGTTGTGAGTTCTGCTCCCATCTCGGATATTATGGGTAACAAGGAGGCGAGTGGCAGAGTAGCCAAGTGGGCGATTGAGCTAGCCGCGTACGCTCCCGCGTATACGAGAAGAGAAGCAATCAAGTCTCAGGTCCTGGCGGAATTTCTTGTGGACTGGGCCGAGATGCAGTACGAACCTCCTGCTCCAGTTTCCAATTATTGGAGGATGCATTTCGATGGCTCGAAAGTGAAGGAAGGCCTTGGTGCTGGCGTCGTGCTCACGTCACCCAAGCGAGATCAGCTCAAGTATGTGTTGCAGATTCATTTCAAGGCATCCAACAATGTAGCCGAGTACGAGGCAGTGGTGCATGGTTTGCGAGTAGCAAAGGAGGTTGGTGTGCAGCGCATTATATGATATGGCGATTCAGATCTAGTGGTGCAGCAAGTCTCAGGTACCTGGGATGCTTTGGATGCCAACATGGCATCGTATCGCTTCCTGGTGCAGTCAATGACTGGGTTTTTCGAAGGCTGTGAGTTCCAGCACATTCACCGAGCAGAGAACGAAGCAGCAGACGAGCTATCCAAGTTGGGATCTTCTCGGCAGTCCATCCCGGCAGGGATTGCCTTGGAGCATTTGAGGAAGCCATCCATCAAGCCTTCCCCCAACTCGGAATCTATCTTTGTTCCTTCTCTGCCAAGTGAAGAATCTGACCCAATGGAGATTGACTGGGAGAGTGCTGCAGGGAACCCGGGGACTGCCGTCCTCTACCCGGGGACTGCCGTCCTCTACTCGGGGACTGCCATTCCCTACTCGGGGACTGCCGTTCCCTACTCGGGGACTGCCTTTCCCTACTCGGGGACTGCCATTCCCTACTCGGGGACTGCCACTCCTTACTCGGGGACTGCCACTCCTTACTCGGGGACTGCCACTCCGTACTCGGGGACTGCCGCCCTCAACCCAGAAGCTGTCGCATTCATTGAAGAAGTTCTCGCCAATCGGTCTGGGCTGCAAAGAAGCGCTCCCACTCCTCCTGTGCAACCACAAGAGCCTGCCCCAATGGAAATGGACGAACCAGTGTTTCCCGTGCGGGAGACACCGAGTTGGGCAATGCCCATATTATCCTTTCTAAGGGACGGTACTTTACCTGAAGATGAGGTGACTGCGAGGCAGATTCAGAGAAGGTCCAAGGGCTACACCATAGTCCGAGATGTGCTGCACAAGAGAAGTGCCACTGGTGTGCTGCAACGCTGTGTGAGCCCGGAAGAGGGAGAAGAAATCCTGGTGGAGATACATCAAGGGGAATGTGGGCATCACGCCTCATCTCGGGCTTTGGTCAAGAAAGCTTTTCGGCATGGCTTCTACTGGCTCACTGCACTGCAGCAAGCTGAAGATATTGTGAGGAAGTGCACCGGCTGCCAGATGTTCGCAAGTAAGATTCACATGCCCGCTTCCGAGTTGAAAACAATTCCTATCACATGGCCATTTGCTGTTTGGTGCTTGGATATGGTTGGTCCTTTCAAGCCGGCTAAAGGCAATATGACACATATCTTGGTCATGGTCGACAAGTTCACCAAGTGGATTGAGGTGAAACCTATTCGGAAGTGCGATGGGGTCACAGCTGTGAAGTTCGTGAAGGATGTGATCATGAGATATGGCTACCCGCACAGTATCATCACCGACAACGGCACCAACTTTGCAGAGGGGGCAATGGTGCGATTCTGCAGAGATAAGCATATCCGACTAGACGTTGCGTCAGTCGCGCACCCTGCCTCCAATGGGCAAGTTGAGAGAGCAAATGGAATGGTACTGGCAGGCATCAAGCCAAGGCTGATTGAGCCATTGCTGAAAACACCTGGGTGTTGGCTAGAAGAGTTGCCAGCGGTGTTGTGGAGTCTAAGGACTACCCCTAACCGGTCAACCGGCTACACGCCATTCTTCTTGGTATACGGGGCTGAGGCCGTGTTGCCAATAGACTTAGAGCATGACTCCCCCCGAGTAGCCCTCTACACTGAGGTGGAGGCGAGAGAAGCTCGAGAAGACGACGTTGACCTGCTTGAAGAAGCAAGAGAGCTGACTCTGTCACGTTCGGCTATCTACCAGCAAAACCTGCGGCGTTATCATAGCCGAAAGGTGAACCCAAGGGTTTTCCGAGAAGGAGACATGGTCCTTAGGCTGGTGCAGCGCACAGCCGGGATGCACAAGTTGTCTCCTCCATGGGAAGGGCCTTTCATTGTCAGCAAAGCGCTGCACAATGACGCGTACTACCTTGTAGATGTGCGCCCGTCGCAGGCGAACAGGGCAGATAAAGCTGGAGAGGAAACCAAGCGCCCTTGGAATGTAGCTCTACTTCGTCGTTTTCATTCGTGAGCAAAGATGTGTATGTACCCTCTTATCCGAGTTGAAATTCTACTCTGCAATCTGAAATTGTTCTCGGGGACTGCCCTCGTCCAAATTTGCTCTAAGTGTTTTTACTCGGCTTGGTCCTTTGTCTATTCGGTTGCTCCACTTCAGAACTCATAAGTGCATTGAGTAGTGTGTTTTAACCTATATGCCAACTCTTCGACTCTGCTGCTGTCCGGAACCCGGCTTCATGGCAAGCAAGAGAACAAGCAAAAGGTCAATGAGCACACGAAAATCGCTAAGGAAGAAAGAGTGCAGGAACCGAGTAGATTGTTTGTTACTTTTGTTCCCTGTTTTCGTCTTCTCGGCTAAGTGGTGGGCTACGTTACCATGATTGTTTCTAGCGGCTAAGTATTTGCAGCCCTACTACTTGATTCTTGTGACTCGAATACCAAAAAAGCGACAAGTCGCGGGTAGAGCAGAGATGAAAAGATAGGGTGAATAAGAAATGCAACTCGGGGACTCGCATGGAAACGCAACTCGGCATTAAGCCAGCGTCGTTCAAATTTGATTAATGTCGAAATAAACAAAGTGGGCATAAAAACTGTGTAGCAAGCAAAACAAAGATAGTCTGTTACATCTGCTCCCGGCATCCCGGGGATCTGATAAGTGTTCAAGTTGAAAGAAAGTGCAGGTTGCTTCAAGATGAGGAGGCAGTGTTCTCGGCGCTGGCCTTGGCTGCTGTTTCTTCGGCGGCGGTCTTGGCAGCAGCTTCTTCGGTGGCGGTCGTGGCAGCTGTTCCTTCGGTACTGGCATGGGTGGCATCCGCTTCCGTCTGGACGGTGGCGGATTCCTTCATCTCGGCATCATCCTGGGTGGCCGCCTGCTCAGAAGTGGCCGTGGCCACCGAGACGGGTCCTGGAGCCGAAGAGGAGCCTGAAGCTTGGCCAGGAGGGGGCACCGTGTCGTCGAGAGCAGCACCTGAGGAGGTGCCAAAGTCGAGTGCGGCGGTGTCGATGTGGGCGTACTCGTCCTCATCGCTACTCGCGACGGCGACGTTCTTCCCCTTCCCGGCCTTGCCCTCAGGAGATTCGAAGAGGCCTTCCAAGTCGGATTCCACTTCGTCGTCCTCTTCCTCTTCCTCTTCGTACTCGGTGTCGGGCTCGGGGAGGCCCTCGATGAAGGTCTCCGTCTCGGCGCACTCCGCGACCTCGTAGGCAATCTGCTTGCGTGTGGCCACGCAGTCGGGATCCACCTCCCACTTGGAATTGTTGCGCTTCCCGCGGATGAGCTGCATGTTGAGGTTTTCATACCAGGATGCTATGCAGAGAAGCATCACGTCCGCACCGGCCCGGGCTCCCGAAGCTCGCCACTTCTTCAACTCTTTCTTCACATTCTTCAGCTTGAAGGCTAGGCCCTTCATGGTGGTTGGCCGATCATCATGAGGCCAAAACAGCCTGTGGAGCTCAAAGCCCTCGTGCACCAGGTCAGTTCCGACGCCAGCCAGCTGTTCGAAATAGTTGTTGAGCACCAGCAAGCTGTCCTCGATCTCGGCTCTGGTATCTGCTGCCTCACCTTTCGCAAGGCGAGCTGCTTTGGCCTTGGCCACCATAGGCACAGAAGGGGAATCAAGATGAGGCCAGATCTCTGAAATAGCATGTGGTAACTTCAGAACCGAGAAGAGAAGAACCGAGTAGAGGAAAACCGAGGAGAAATACGACCGAGAAGAAAAGAAGCAGCGAAGAAAAGACTCACCGGACAGTTCGTTGCGCAGCCGCTGCAGCTGGGTCCTCCAGGACTCCTCGTTAGAAATGTGCTTCTCTTGGATCAGACGCAAGCTATCCATCTGAGAGAAGAGATCAGCGTTGGTCTTCTTTAAGGTTTCGCATTCCTGCTCAAGGGCCCTCTCCTTGGCTCGGAAAGTTGTCTCGGCCTTGGCCTTCTCGGCAACGGCTCTGTCCCTCTCGGCGCCAATCTTGACGGCATCCTGGAGTGCCTTTTGCAACTGGAGTTGCAGCTTCTCGGTCTCCGTGGTGTGGTCCTTCAACAGCTCAACGGCCTGGTCGGACAGCTGCTTCTGCACCTCTGCTGGCTTGACACAATCTTGGTGTGCTTCAGCAAACAACTTGTGATCTTCTGCGAAAAGATAGATAAGGTTAGCAGTGGAGCAGAGAAGAAACAGATTCAAGATCGAACCGAGTAAACAACAAACTCACCTTCTAGCCTTTTGATGGTGGCCTCGGAGTTCTCCATGAAGCTGCGGCACTTCTCATGTTCGTCTGCTAAGGCCTTCAGTTTTTCTGCAGAGAAGGAAAGGTTAGCGCGTAAGAAAGCAGAAGCGGGCGTAAACATAAAACGCAGAAACCGCGTAGCTAAAAGCGTACCTTGTACTTCAGCCAGCTGCTGGGTGCTGTCGTTGGCGTTCTTGCTGGCTGCCTCAGCAACTGCCTTTTCCTTCTCTAATGCAGCAATTCGCCTCCTGGCGATGGAATGGTTCCAGAGAAGAATGCGGTATAAGTGGGTCCGCTTAAGAACGATATCCTGAGAAACGAGAAGAAAATGAGTTAGGCAAAGCAGAGAAGATTCAGCCCGAGTAGGAGGCTACTCGGAGAGTATCTGTCTACTCGACCCGAATCTCGGGGACTGGGGGTGATGGTAAGAAAGAAGAAAGGCGAGTAGAAGAGAAGAAAATTCAACTCGGAAAAGGCAAGAAGGACTTACTGCATAGGACTGCTCGATGTCTTCGGCGTTCTTGCGGTGCAGAAACATCTTGGCTGCGAGGGTTGCGGTCTCGGTGGAGACGGACATGGGCTTGTGTCCCAGATCGACCTTGTTCCAATCCACGCGCATGTGGTCGATGCCGCCAAGGGTCAGGCCGTGCCATTTCTCCTCCCCGAGAACCCTGCTGTCCCACCTGGCGTTGATGTGGCCAACAGTGTCCAATACCTGTTCAAGACCCTTGGAAGTTATTGGTTTGTCTTGGACTCCACGAGAAGCGATGTTGACAGACTGGGGTTGGCTTGGATCTGGAGGAGGGGAGTTCATGGCTACAACCTTCCTTCCCCTCTGGATAGCTAAAGCTTTGTCCTTGGGAGGGAAGCCGATTGAGTGCTGATGGCTAACCTCAATCATGTACTCCGGGTAGCAAGGCTGGCCAGCAGCGCGAGCGTCTGCAGAGAGCGCAGCAGGAATCGGGCCGGACTCGTGGATCACGAGCGCTCCGCCTGAGGATGTATTCTGGTCTCTGGCCCGCTTCTTCGTTTGCTCCTTCGCCTTCTCGGCGACTGCCTTCTCGGCAGCTTGCTTCTCGGCCTTCTTCTGCTCAGCCCTGGCTTTCTTCTGCTCAGCCTTGGCCTTCTCAGCAGCTTCCTTATCAGCAGTTTCCTTCTCGGCCTTGGCCTTCTCAGCAGCTTCCTTCTCGGCTGCCCTTCTGACAACCTCATCCTTCAGAGCATCCAAGGCTCGCTGCCTGGTTACTCGCCCGGCAGGAGGGCTGGATGCGTCCTTACTCTGCGGCGACGAGGAGGAAGTTGGCGGTGTAGGGCCTTGCGCAGTTGGTGGTGTAGGGCCTTGCGCAGTTGGTGGCGCCGCGGATCCGTCACCCTGTGCAGCTCCCGGCTGGGCGCTACTCGGTGTCACGCCCGGTTGCACGCTGCTCAATGGGTAAACGTCAGTTATGGTGGCATCCGCGGCGGTGGTGTCTTCTACTCGCTGCTCGGCAGCGAGGCTCTCTTGTGCAGCAGCCCCTGTGGCGGGCTGCTCTTGTTCTGCTTCAGGCCGCTCGGCGGCGGTGTTGTCTTGCATCTCTTGATCTTGGTTCTCCTCGGCATTGCTAGCCGGAGGAGAAGGGGGTCTCTCATGGTGGACGGTAGTGTCCTGCGCCACTGGCTCTGACGCTGCTCCTTGTGCACCGGCGGTCTGTGGATTGGCAGCAGCAGCGTTGGCGGTGTCGTCCTCATCATCATCCAGATTGACCAGAGGCACTGATTTTTCCTTAGTGTGGTCAGACGCGAGAGCTGCGTTCGCGTCCATAGGAGGTCTGCAGAGAAAGGGAAACCAGAAATTAGAAGGAATTTGGGGAAAATAGTACCGCGCGAGAAGGGAAACGACCGAGAAGAGGGCTTACGCGGTGGTGCACTTGAGCTCTCGTCTGGACCTCTTCACGACCACCTTCTTCTCGGCGGGTTTCTTCCTCTTGGCAGGAGGCGCTGGTGCTCCGCTACCAGCCCGTTTGCGGGTCTCAGGAGCGGCGACGGACAGGGGCTTGACGACTAGGGGCGCGTCGCCCTCGTTCTCGTCTTCGTCCTCGTCGTCCTTGTCCGCGGCAACTTCATCTGGGAATCAAAGAGAAAAGAGGAAAGAATCAGAAACAGCACACGAGGGGTTGGTGCTTCTCGGAAGCAAACAGAATGAAAGGGTAGTTACCGTCAAAGTCTTCATCAGACCAGGTGCGGAGAGCGTCACGCTTGTCAGCAATGGGGGAACGAGAGAGGTTGGTCTGCTCCGCGGCATCGAAAGAGGGCACATCGTCCTCCTCGCGATCAGGAGACCAGTTGCCCTCAAAAACCTCGCAGCTCTCGATTATCTGGCGAGTGAGGACCTGAAAAGCAGAGAAGGATCACAGACTAGCCGAGTACCAGGAAGGAATTCTACTCGGGTAGGCGTGCAGGTATAAAGCACATCAAGCCTAAGAATCGTTCTCGAGTAGGCTATCCGGCAAGGCGTGCAAACACAAAGCATACTAAGCCTAAGGCGATTCGGCTAGATGTCCTACTCGGAACGCAAGGCAATTGCTAGTTGATGCAAGAAGGAGAAGTTATCTACTCGGAAAGTGTATGCAGAGAGCAAAGTAAGAAAGGCGTACCCGTTCAATCGGCTTTGTACGGCTATACGGGACGAACCCGTACTGCCAGTGGTCGCCAAGGTTTGTCGTCAAGATGTTCCTTGCGTGCCAGGGAACGTCGATGTTGTCGATCTCGATGGTGGTGGTCCTGGTGCAGTCGCGGGGGCCTCCCATGTAACACATGAGATGGCAGCGCTCCTGCAAGGGCAGTACTCGGCGCTGGATCCAACAAGCCACCGGATCGTCATTCTTGAGGCCCTGCGCCTTCAGCCAGCCGAGTCTATTCTCCATCTCGATGGCGTCATCATCATTGACGGGCTTGTCCTTCCAGTACATCCCGATTGGAGCGCGGTTGCTCCAAACGGGCAAGTTGATTCGATCGTTCACCGGGGCTCCTTCCGCGGCGGCAACGTTCCTGACGTAGAGGAACGTCTTCTGCCACAGCTTGACGGAGTCCAGCCCCTTGATGCGGGGGTGGTTCGTCCCGGACCGCTGCACCATCATGGCGCAGCCGGTGTCGGTGGCGCGGGCGACGCCCGCGGAGTCCTTCTTCCCGGTGGATTGCTGGCGCAGGTGGAAATACCTGAGCCACGTCTCCCACGTGGGCCGGATGCCGAGGAAGGCCTCGCAGACCACGACGTGGTAGGCGAGGAAGACGACGGCGTTGGGGGGCAGATGGTGCATCTGGATGCCGAAGTGGTTGAGGAACTTCCGCAAGAAATCGGAGGCGGGCAATCCGAACCCGCGCTCGAAATGCGCCAGGAAGACGACGCGCTCTCCCTCCCGCGGGGACGGCACGATTTCACCGTCCGGCGCCCGGCACTCCACGCCGGGAGGGACTCGCCTGGTATTGACGAGCCACGCGCAATCTTCCGCGGTGACGGAGGAGCCGGCCCAGCCAGATTTGGCCATTGTTGCGAGTAGGGAAGGTGGAAGAAATCGAAGGAATTGGTTGGGGGATTGAGTCCGCGGCGGCGCGAGAGCTTGCGCAGCGGCGGAGAGCTCGGTGGCGGAGAAGAGCAGGAGACGAAGAAGGAATAGTGCGAGGGAAGGGGAAAAGGAAGTTACCGGCGGGGGTATTTATATCTCCTCCGCGAGTTTACCGTTACCGTCTTGGGAGTGGGATCGATTGTGGCGTGTGGTGGATCCTGTGGCCGGCTAGAAACGCACACAAGCGCCGGTTGCGCGCGTAATGGCCACAGTTGATCCCACCACCGAATCGTGGCCTATAACTACACTTGATGGGACATGACGGCCGGTGGGCCCACTGCGTGAAAACTGGACGCGTGGCAGGTCGTGTCCTGGGCAACGAAACGACAAGGTCGTGGATGCTTGACACGTGTGCAGTTGCTGCGCGAAGGGCTGGATTGTGCTCTGTGCTGCAGAGGCTCAATCTGAGAAATTTCTCTAAGTCTTTTTACTCGGTTACAGAGTAGAAAGCAAGTGCTACTCGGGAAAAAGGAAACTCAAGGTACTTTCCAGATAGCTACTCGGAGGTTCTACTCGGCATCTTGAGGTTCAAGGGCTGAGATGCAAAGGCTGGTTTTAAGCTGGCAGAGCCTAGTGAACAAGTTCGCAAGACTCAACCAGCTTCGGGGACTGCTGTCGGGGGGTTACCCCCGAGTAGGGTAAAGACAGGTGGTAAAGGAAGCTTACAGAAGAGAGGTTTGGTCGAGTAGCCGACTACCTGGTACTCGCTACCCGGTCGACTGCTACTCGGTTTCACCTCAAGATGACCAGAAGGAGATATCAATCAAGTTCTATCCTTTCGAGTAGAAGGGTTGGCCCGAGTACAATTGGCGGGAACAATTGGCGGGAACCTACTCGGGCCAGAAAGTCAAAGGAGCCGTTCTGACACAGGATCCCGCGTATCCTGGGTCCGTACTTGGCAGCATTCGAACTACTGTTCATATGGGACCGGTCTCCCTGACAGTGACAGCATGGAAGCAGGCCGTGGCAGGATAAGGGGGCCCTACTCTGTGCCTAGGTACAGTGATACCAGTCTGTCCCCTAGTTTTGCCCAACGACTTTACAGAAGCAGCCAAGGTTAGGAACCAAAGCTGTCAGCGGGTACTCGGAGAAAGGACGATGTGCACACTATGTCGACACTTGTCTAGATTTGGACGTATCCGGCTGGGCACCGTGTATATAAGGTGCCCCGCCGCCTCCTGCGCGAGGCATGCTCTGGGATCTTGCTCCATGCTCACAGTGAACCCTAGAAACCCTAAGTTGTTGACCTAGTTCTACCCGGAGGGAAGAGAGAAGCTACTCGGTAGCGATATCATTTGTACTGTGGCTACTCGGAGAGACATCATAATACATAGAGAAAGGCAGGAGTAGGGGTTTTACCTCCTCACGAGGGCCCTGAACCTGGGTACATCGTGTTGTTTGTGTTGTGTGGATCTTACCTCACGCGGCTACTCGTCGCGTGATCCCTCCCCGGACACCTCCAGCGTCCATCGTCCCCACATCTTTAGCCATCCCATGGCATCTGCCGTGACACCACCACGACACGCCGAGTATCCCAGATCGAAACTTAACGCATGACGTCGCCGGCCCCACGGTGGGCGCCAACTGTTGAGACATCGTAGTAGAATTCATAGACGGGGGTGCCATGAGACTACTGATAGAGATGTGGGGGGACGTGATTGTGCGAAGGACAATGACACAGGGTTTTTACCCAGGTTCGGTACGGCGCAGTAATGCGACGTTCCTACTCCTGCAATCTCACTATTCAGGACTAAAGCCTGTAAATACAGAGTACAACGTGAGGTTCTATTAGCTTCTTGTCCATCTATCATATCTCCCATCCGGCTTTATATAATAGCCGCATTAGGGCATACAGAATAGGAAACCTAGAAGACTACGGTAACCATTAACTTGGAAAAGTAAGGAATCCTCCTTCTAATCCAAACCAGATCACGTGGGCCGCGATCCGGGTTCTTCTAGAATCCGGCTTCTGTGCGTCAGCTTACTGGGCCGCCAAATGGACCGTAATCCAATACCATTTGGGCCACCCGGGTAATCCGGCACTTTAGACTGTCACCTGATATGCCCCTATTCGGCATATATCCGACATTTAAATCATGAACTTGATTGGTGATAATTGCTTGTGTGTTGTTAATACCCACTGCCATGGGTATAACTTTGTTTGATTGTTATTATTTAAGTAGCCTCACCTTTTGCACCACAAGCTATATTTTTAGCTTCTTGCATATCTTATTATGAGAGTGGCACACCCACTCCATATATGGTATGTAAGATGTGGGATATAGTTTTTCAAACATATAGTGGTCCGACGATAGTTTTGAACCGTGAGAGTTATGTGAGATAGTTTTCTCGATAACGTATAAGTGTTTGCGCTAGCATAATTTTACTTGTTGTATGTGTTGTTTAGTTTAGTGTTTGGTCTTTAGACCTCAGAGTGTGTCTTTATTCTTTCACGACGCTAGAAAACGAAGAAGACGAAGAAGCAGTTATGGAGTTGTGCGTCAAGTTCAAACTACTTCAAGGCCAGGGACTCTAAGAGTTTTAAGGCAAGCCATCCTGATGTTTGCTTTTATAATACACTTATCATTATCTATCATGCATGTTTCTACTTCTGAAAACGTTTTACAAAAACCTTGATTTCCAAAAACTGTTTTTTTAGTGACTATTACTACTATTAATATTATATATATCATTACTATGCCATTAGTTGATACTTGGTGTTACCAAGCCCATAGCCACCATATGGTAGTTATTACCACTAAAATTCTAAGTCCCTAACGGACATCCTAAAAGTATGTTTTTACAAAACAAAGACTTTATGGAAAACCCAGTGGAAAGGCGAAGCCTTATTTACCGGATGAATGTGAAAGTGGTCCTATTTGGGAAAATGGTGTTTTACAAAAATGACACATAATCTAGTCTTCGCCGGACAACCTTTACCGTACTGCCACTTTACCCCAACATGGGCACGGGGCTTAACTTGAAGTTTGTTCTTGTTAGTGTGTGTTCTATCTCAAATTGCTATAAGGGCGTGACGTCCCTCGAACCGAAATGCCGCCAGTCATGAATTCAAATAGGCATAAAAAGTGTGGGATTAATTTCGCCTCCGGTCGCAGCAGTTGGGTCCCCTGACGTGGCGCTGGAACCAGGCCCAACTGAAGAGATAGACATATTCTAACTTGAACATAGTGGATGGTTAGGATCAGTTATCTGATATTTACATACTGTTGTTACAGTCCGTGGTTGTTCACGGCAGATGTACTGGATCTGGTGGATTGTTTACACCTCTGCAGAGTACAACTATTTTGAAGTAGCCGCGTCCTCGGATACGGACAGTTGAATGACCATGTAGCTAGCATTGTGTCAATGTTTTCAAAAAGGAGTTTTCAAAAAGTTTTGGACTTGTGGAGTTCGGAAAGGAAGAAAACTTGTACCGTGGAGGTACCGATGATGAAAAGCCAGAAGTTGTTTTTACAAAAAAATTGCAAAGAGAAAACCTTCTTTTACAAAATGAATTTATAAAACCTCTTGTACATGTGATATCTACAAGAGAAAGAAAACTATACTATTTTCTTTTAAAGTATCTTCTTCAAAAAAGATATAGAGATTTTCAAAATCAACTATGATATATCTTCCATATATCATGGGTAGTGAACCCTATGTATAGCCTACCTATTACACCATATAAGCATACTTGCATTTTTGTAAGTTACATGATGCATGTCTTGCTGAGTACATTCAAATGTACTCATATTGGTTTCGTCCCTGGTATCAACTTGCCAGACATCGAGAAGGAGTCTCAGAAAGAGATCTATGAAGAGGAGTATGGAGCTGACGGCTTTGCGAACTAGGATCGTCTCCCGGTCAGCAGCCTGTAGGTTAAGGCGTGACTTGGGCTCTACTACGTATGTGTGTGTTTAGACTTCCGATGTGTGTGTTGTATGTTTGCCCTGTGTGGCAGTTGTGTAGACTTGGTCATGTGACCATGTCTCTTTGTAAGTGTTTATGCAACCGTGTAATCGATATTGTATATGTGTACCAACTTGATATGTTGTTCACGACTGGTGTGATCTGGGATCGTGAAGGTATGCATATCGGAGGTGTCTTTGAACAGTGGTTCTGGGGCGGATCTTACAGACTCGTCTGTTAGTCATATGATTCTAATGGAATCGTACAAGTAACGACGTACGTAAAGCAATTTCGCTTGTAGAAATGCAGGGAATGGCTACATACTATAGACCCAAAGTGGTCGAACACTTCCCCGGACCAGGCACAAGCGGGAGGTGCTGCACTGGTATGCCCTTTTGTTATGGCCCATGTTGAGCGTCCTCCGGGGGATCGGGACTCCCGATCCCCCGCCTCGACCTCTTGACACGTGTTCTGGGGATATGTTTTGTCCATTCCCTGTATCTCGTGGAAACTCACCTCCACGAAAGAAAACAACAGGTAGGATGCCTACCAAAACACGCAGGCAATTCGTGCCAACCGGCCCCTCCAGCCAGCTCTCCAGCCGGCTCCGGTGAGACCTCACCGGCATCGACCACCATGTTAGAGGCACCACCGCCTATTGCTCATAGCATCGCACTGTCTTTCGATTGCATCACGTGAGGTCTGTCGTATCATCGCTGCCGGCCTCTTGTAGCATCCCAGCATCCAACAGGCAACACAAACGACCGTCGACTCCGGCGAGTAGCACCACGACCCAGAGTTTGTAGCATCGCCGACCACCCCTAGCAGCACCGACGCCTGCCTTATGTAGCATCTCCGTCGCACATCCTCATAGCACGGATAGCCGCCGTCGGGGGCGGCCTTGTAGCTCCGGCGGCCTACTATTGCAGCAGCAGCGACCGGTAATGGCAGCAAGGGTGGCCTTCGTTGGTAGCAACATGGTGTGGCGCTCGACCTTTCGACCTTTGTAGCATACCGGCAACCAGCGTAGCACCAACGACCGTCGACTCCGGCGAATTTCACCATGGCCTAGAGTTTGTAGCACCGCCGACCACCCCCAGCAGCACCGACGCCTTCCTTATGTAGCATCCCCGCCGCACATCCTTGTAGCACGGGTAGCCGCCTCCAGGGGCGACCTTGTAGCACCGGCAGCCTACTGTTGCAGCGGCGGCAACTGACAATGGCAGCAAGGGTGGCCTTCGTTGGTAGCAACTTTGTGTGGCGCTCGACCTTTATAGCATCCCGATGACCGGCATAGCACCGACGACCGGCGTCGGCAACATTAGCAGTCTCCCTTGGCAGTAAGGACGGCCTACCATGACAGCAAGCTCCCATGGCGCTGCACGCGTGGGAGCACAAATGCCTCTCGGTGGAAGCAGTGGCGGGCGCTGTTGGAAGCAGGGTTGGTTGTCCTTTGCAACAAGCAAACCGGAGCCCAGAGCGGAAGGAGAGGAGGCTTGATAGGTTGCGCTAGCCGACGAGAGTCTCTCGAGAAGGGCGTGGGCCCAAGCGTACCCGTGTCGTCTCCAGCATCGAGCGGAGCAAGCGGCCGAGGGGAGCCTTGGTGTGGTGTGGCCAAGAAAAAGGGCGAGAGAAACGGGTGAGGTCCTGAGCGCGCACGGGGCGGCGCTACCCTAGGTCGACCGGTGCCCCTCGTGGCAGCGCCACTGCCCCCACGTCGTCTTCGCAAAGCCTCGGGATCATGCCGCAATGGCTTCCCCACCGGAGAGAGCGCAAAGGAACTAAAGGTGGACAGAGCAAGCGGTGGAGAGGAACAAGTGGCATCATGGAGAAGATGAGGTCGAGAGAGGAGGGGATAAAGGAATCGAAACATATATTTTCTTGACGGATGCAGCGGGGTTGGTGGGGCCAAGGAAAAGGGCACCCGATCCTGCTCCTGGGGTGGCATCCGCATCCGGAGGATTGCAAGCACTTGATCCACGGGGAAGTTAGCGTTTTCCTTTTATTATGCGTTACAAAAGGAATAAATCATCTTAATTATTATATAATAGTCAACAAACATACAAACTTGCTTTAGTATAATCCGTGCAGGATGAAATTGTTTAAACGAGCGATCGTAAAACAGCGGAAACGAATTGCAATTGCTTAAAATAAGTACAGGATAAAGTTACATACAAATCCAATGCCCCGTCCCGCTGACGATGTTTCGCGCAACTAACATGGCAAAATGGATTGACCGGAGACACGCGCTGGAATAGAGCAGATTTTGCCGCTTACAGTCCGATGCCAAGAAGCAACCTCCCTGCGAGCCGGAGGCCGCCGGCGAGCAGCCCAGACCCATGACCCTCGAGCAACGTCCGGCCGGCGCCGTGGTAACCATCCTCGCCGCCTGACTCCGGCGCCGGGGCGTACCCCGGAGACGCCGCCGGTGGCATCGCCGTGACGAGGAGACGGCGCGCGTCGGCGGTGGGCAGCGCGACGGCCAGGCATCCGGTGAGGAGCAGGGCGAGAAGGCAGGTGGTGGCTAGGCTCTTGGACAGGACGAACGTAGCAGCCATTTCTTCTGTGTCCGGTACGTACGGCTAGTTTTGCTTGTAAATATGCAGTGCACCTATGCAGCTATGCTAGCTCTAGGTGCCTGTTTAAATAGCCGAGCATGTGTATGCAGTACGCGTCGTGATGGAGTTACACATATGTCGGTGCATGCGTACGTGGTATGATTCTCGCGGGAGTCAATTCAATGTACCGCTTGGTGGTGCCAGCGGAGCTCGAGACCATGATGCACGTTGGTTCCGCATTTACATGCGCGGCATACACGCAATGTGCAGCGCACTAAGTTTGTGTATATGTACGATCTCTCAGAAAAAATAGTTTGTGTATGCATGCACGTCTGTTTTCCTGGACACGTAGACCAGTGTTCTCAGCTCGGGCTGTACGTGAAACAAATGACGACTGATGAGCAAAACCCGTCCAACGGAAAACCACACATTTGGGTGATTTTGGATCATACATGGATGAACAGCGAATTCTAATTTTCGTGAGTTGTACGTGAAACTAACAAGGATTGATGAGCAAAAACTGTCTTTTTTTTTCAGATAATAGGCTTATAAGACTGACTTTAAATTAACTAGTAAACATGCCCGTACGTGGCAACGGGTGAGAAAAAAATCAAATGCCACGAAAAACAATTAGTTTAGGTAGCAAATATGTTTGTGCATGGTACGGGTTGAGTTTTACAGATTTTTTTTAATCATTTAGAATTTCACCATTGGACATAATCGTCCGAGCTCCTCGCCTCCGCCGTGGACAACGCAAAGATGAGACTCGGAAGCTTTATTTGTGGCACCGCTGCCTACGCACTAGTAGGAAAAGGCTTATAGCAACCACCTTAGCGCTGGCGAACACGTTTTGGTGTTGGTCAGTGATATTACCGCTGGCGAAGCAGCAATCGTGTTCGCCAGCGCTAAGTTAGTACCACTCGCGAAGCAGCAACCGTGTTCGCCAGCTAAACGGTGGCTCCACACCCCCGCACAACACAATATACTGCAGGCGAATAGGGTGAAAACTTCACCAGCGGTAAGCTCTGTATCGCTGGCGAACATGTGGTATGGTTCGTCAGCGCTATTCCGGCTTCTACCGCTGGGGAACATTATTTTCGTTCGCCAGCGGTAAAATTTGAATTTTTTTCCCTCCACCCCCTCCTGTTGGACCGCCTTTTTTACTTTTTCTAAAGCAGAAACAAAAATGATAAAATATTCACAAAATAAAATCCTTTAATATGTGGGTAGGGTGTACTGTAGTTGATATAAATTTTTTGAAATATTCCATTTGACTTTTTATGCAAAATTCAAAAATAAAACGTAAAACAGTCATAACTTTTGCATACGATGTCGAAAAAACGTATTTAATATATTAAAAAAATCGTGAGCAAATTTCCAATCCAACCCCACTCGCCTTCAGCCTGTGAGGTATTTTTAGAATCGGCAAATTCCAAAAGGTAACAAATCTATTTGAGATAGAATAAATTTTCCTACAAAATCAAATTAATAAAAAAAATCAAAATTCAAAAAAAGTAATAGAAAAGATAATATGAATGTCATATTTGGATTCCTCGAATTTTACTGATCAATTTAGACATTTCATTTTTCGAATTTGTAATTACGGATTTGCATATATGGTCTAATAGTTAAAAGGATCGATAGTACTATGCTTACAAAAAATAATGAGGAAGTCATAAGTACATCATAGGGATGGAACTAAGAAGTTAAGCGTTCTAGGGTTAGAGTAGTGGAAGGATTGGTGACCGAGCGGGAAGTGGACAATAAAATTTGAAATAAAGCAAAAAAAAAAAAGGAAAAAAATTCTACACCGTGATTAAAGGTTCCCTAGTTCAACTGTTTTGAAATTTTGAAAAAACATTATTTTTGAATTTTCAGTATTTCAAACTTAGCGCTAGCGAACACCAGCGCCAGCGATAACCTCTTACCATTGGTGGCTTAGTGCTGGCGAACACCTGTTCGCCAGCGGTAGCTCTATTTTGTTCGTCACTAGTAAGCTTTATCCTACTAGTGACGTTTCTCGAAACATTGGGGTTCCCTCCCTCCCATCGCTAGGGCCGCAGATGGAGGAGGAAGGAATTCCCACTCCCATAATACCAACCGACTGCGGCGCGAGAGACTGTGGTCGCCTTCTTTGTCAAGATATCATGTTAAGGGATATCTTTGTCAAGATAGCATGTCAAGATACCGCTTATCCGAAACTTATCGGTTGACCCCCGATAAGTGGTAAATCGGCCAATTTATCGGAATATCAGCCGAGATATCGGAATATCGGCCAAAATATCGGCCCATTTATCTTATCGGCCAGACACCGATAAGCGATAAATTGGCCGATTTGTCGGAATATCGGCCGATATTTTGAACAGAGATTTGCTTTTATGTACCCAAGGGGAGTATCAACAGATGTACATGTTGCCGCTATTCCTATCCAAGGAGTAAACTGACGCAAGGCTTATGCCAGAAGAGCGGAGAGGATTTGAACTAGCTGATCATACAATAATTGTGGTGTGCATGATGAACATGTATATGCAATATAACAATTAATATCTGGTGGCACATTTGTGTAATGGAATCATAATTTTCCCTACTAATCTCGGTCGAGCATTCAACCATACAGCTTAAAAAATCATGAAATCTCTTCTTATACTACTCTAGCCCCAGCACCTAGAGTAGTAATGGAATCATTCGTGTAATGGAATCCTAATTTTCTCCCGAGTATCTAAAAAACGCGTTGGTTTGGTCGCTCGCTCCATCGCTCGTCACATCGTCTGCACTGCCGCACATGGGCCAACCGAACAAGCCCATGTAAAATCACGAGAGCCAGCCCGCTCACTAGGCAGGATGTCACAAACCTCACGAATCAATACACAGAGAAAGGGGATTCGGGAGGGAATTTGGAGGTTAGGGATTGGATAGTAGCAAGGGATTCGAGGATTCAGAGGAACAGGGAAGGGAAGCTTCAGAAATTAGTTCTATTCGATAGTCTTGTCCATTCTGGTACCAGCCAACAAGTACCCAATACAAGGCGCAAATGGGCCCAAACCGGGATGCAGCCCAAGACACACAACTGGGCCTAGCTGGAGGAGGCTAATCCTGACAATCCCCTCTCCTTGGAATCGGCATGTCCTCAGGACGATCTTTGTAATCAGCTGTCCTGTGTTGCAACTGACTCTGTGTATGGTTCCTGGTAGATCTCGACCTCTTGATCATCAGCTACCTCCAACGGCGCAACATGCTTCTTGAGTAGCGATACGTGCACGACATTGTGTATTTTGCTTCATTCTGGAAGGTTCAACCTGTACACCACCGTTCCCACCCTGGCCAGAACTTCATATGGACCAAAGTAACGCAAGGCAAGCTTCTGATGTGGTCGTCGCTCAACGGATTTTTGGACAAACGGTTGGAGCTTTAGGTATACCTGATCACCCACCTCGAAGTGACGTTCCGAGCGATGCTTATCTGCTTGTTTCTTCATACACGCCAGTTGTTGCTGGAGCACCTGCAACGTTGCGGCACGCTCGGCTAACCATGTGTCCAGGTCAGGGGATGCACATCGGTGATCATTCAGTATTCCCAGCTGCCGCGGTTGACGGCCGTACAACACTTCAAATGGTGTCTTTCCCAAGGAGGAGTGATAGATAGTGTTGTACCACTGTTCTGCCAAAGGTAACCACTTGTACCATTTCTTGGGTGACATATGCACTTCACAACGTAAATATGTCTCGAGGCATTGATTCAATCTTTCAGTCTGCCCGTCAGTCTGAGGATGGTACGACGAGCTCATGTGTAACGCCGTGTCAGATAGACGGAACAATTCCTTCCACAGCAAGCTTGTAAAGATGCGATCACGGTCGGAGACAATGACTTTAGGAAGTCCATGTAATCGGTAAACCCCCGAGATGAATGCCTGTGCCACTTGGTAAGCTGTGAAAGGATGGGACAGTGGGATGAAATGCCCATACTTGGTGAAGCGATCAATGATTACCAGAATGACTGTGCAATTATGAGACTTGGGCATTGCTTCAATGAAATCCAGGTTGATGACTTCCCATGGTTCCTTTGGTATGGGCAAGGGCTGAAGAAGTCCTGGTGTCTTCACATGTTCCACCTTGGCTTGTTGACAGATTCCACACGCTGCTACAAACTGAGTCACCGTTTGTTTCAGTTTAGGCCATGCAAACAATTGTTTCACCCGCTCATAAGTAGGACGAACGCCTGAATGCCCGCCCACACCGCTGCAATGGAGAGCTTGCAGGATGTGCTTCTGCGCCATTTCATTGTGACCAACCCAGATCCTCCCCTTGTATTTTATAATGCCATCAACTAGAACATATCCTTCTAGGTTAGTTCGAGATGGAGTAACACTGAGCTCAGCCAATAGTTGCGATGTTGCTGGATCATTCTGGTACCCATTTTGAAGATTTTTGAGCCATACTGGTGTCACCTGAGATACCGCTGCTATGTCTGTTGTTGCATACTGTCTCGACAGAGCGTCTGCTGTGGCATTCGTGACACCCTTCTTGTACCTGATGGAAAATTGTAAGCCAATCAACTTCACAAATGCCTTGTGTTGTATGCCTGTGGTGAGTCGTTGATCCGTGAGATGCAGCAGACTCTGATGATCCGTGAGAATGACAAACTCTCTGTGCTGGAGATAGGGGCGCCACTTGTCTACTGCCAGAATTATTGCCAAACACTCCTTTTCATAGGTGGACAATGTCTGACTACGACGCGATAATGCTTGACTGAGATAAGCTATGGGATGCCCATTCTGCATCAACACTGCCCCTATCCCTGTGTTGCATGCGTCTGTTTCCAGAGTGAAGTTTTGAGAGAAATCTGGAATTGCTAACACGGGGGCTTGCAGCAGTGATTGTTTGAGCAGGTCGAATGCCTGTTGCTGTGCATCAGTCCACAAGAATAATTATCCCTTTCTCAGTAGCTGTGTTAAGGGTCGTGCCAGTACCCCATAATGCTTGATGAATCATCGATAGTAACCTGTGAGGCCAAGGAACCCTCGCAGCTCTTTGATATTTGCTGGTTTCGGCCAACTGCCTGGACTTTGGTCTGATCCGTGGATACTCCCTCCTTGCCAATTACATGCCCCAAGTATTCCAGTTCTTGTTGTGCAAAGGAACATTTGTTACGTTTCAAGAGGAGTTGATGTTGCTGTAGTAGCTGGAAAACAGCCTTCAGGTGATCAATGTGTTGTTCATACCCCTTGTTGTACACCAAGATGTCATCGACAAATACCAATACACAGGAGCACAAAAGAGGCGCGAAAACTTGATTCATAAGACTTTGAAATGAAGCTGGTGCATTGGTCAGCCCAAAGGGCATGACAAGGAATTCATACAGCCCATGATGAGTCTGAAATGCAGTTTTGAATTGCTCCGCTTCTGCTATTCGAATCTGATGATACCCTGAGCGAAGATCCAATTTGGAGAACCAACAAGCTCCAGCTAATTCATCAATTAGCTCTTCCACAACTGGAACAGGATATTTGTGTTTTATGGTCAAGGCATTCAACTGCCTGTAGTCAACACAAAAGCGCCAAGTGACGTCCTTCTTGTGAACCAGTAACACAGGTGAGCCAAAAGGGCTAGAACTAATTCTGATAATACCATTTTGGAGCATCTCCTTCACCTGAGCTTCTATCTCATTTTTTTGTTGAGGTGTGTAACGATACGGTCTGGCCTTCACAGGTTGGGCTCCAGACATGAGAGGAATCTGGTGATCTGCTATACGGGCTGGGGGAAATTCCACGGGTTTCTCAAAGAGTGACTGATATTCTGAGAGTAATTGTTGCACTTCCGGCAAGTGTGTAGTCTGACCTTCCTCAACTTGATCATTGTCACAGAGTGACACCTGGAATGTCTGGCCATCAGGTGAACACTCCACTTGTACAATGTGAGAAATTGCTCCTAATTTGGTCAGACTTTGCAGCTTTGGGAATTTCAGAGGCTTACAAACTGCAGTGTTGCTAGTAACTCTATGTAATGTGATGAGTCTGCCCTTGTGTGAGAAGCGCATCACCTTCCTTGTCCAATGCACCCACATTGGGCTATGGGACTCCAACCAATCTTCTCCCAAAATCATATCATAACACCCAATTCGCAGCACTTTGACATCTTGCACAAACGTGTGCCCTTGTGTGCCCCATTCCAGCCCTGGAACGTATTCTGAGCACTGCATTTTTGCTCCATTTGCTACCACAAACGTTGCTAGAGGCAGTGTTCTGCGCGTACACTGTAACTGGTCTGCCAATTCAGAATTGATGAAGGAAGATACGCTGCCCGAGTCCACCAGTATTAACAGGTGATGTTTGCCCACAGTGCCGTGGAGTTGGAATGACCTGCGACGATTTGACCCTGCCACTGCAGTCCTGCCTAGCAACATGATGGGGTCCTCATCAGAACTGGTTTCACTGTCTTCTGCCATCTTCTGTATCTATAGCACTTCCAATAACTCCTCGATGACATGGAGAGGTACTTGAGCAGGGCATTTGTGAGTGCGCCTCCATTTTTTGCCACAAGTGAAACATAACCCTTGCTTCCTCCTGAATGCCTTAGGAGCTTCCAACTTGTCCTCATTCTTCTGTCCCTCATTCTTTTTGGTGTCTCCTTTCTGTTCATCTGAAGTTCTATTGGGCCACTTTGATCTACTGGTGCCTTTGTATTCATGTTTGTAATCATGCTTCATATAAGATCTCTTCTTACTGGGAGCCAGTTCTTCTTCCTGCATAAGAGCGAGCAAATGCGCAGTTTCCAAATCTTGGGGGCGATGTAACCAAATAGCTGATCTAATGTCATCATGTAACCCAGCAATAAACTCATCTACAAAATGACCTTCATCTAAGTGTGGGTTGTATAGCAATAACTGGTGTCAAAGTCTAGAAAATTTCTCCCAATACTCTGCCACACTACCAGTTTGACGCAACACACGCATTTGGTGTCTGTAGCTAGCCTGCTTATTTTTGCCAAAATACTCCTGCACTAGCCTGCACATCTCAGTCCAATCCTCTATACGACCTTTTTGCTTCTACTCCTTGGAACCACAATGCAGCATTCCCCTGGAACCCTAAAGCGGCATACCGTGTGCGCAAGCACTGCTGCACCCGAAATACCTCGAAGTATGTTCCACATTGTTGTTGCCGCAATTTTGGTTTTTCGCCATCAAACCTAGGGAACTCAATTTTGGGCGCTGGCGCACGAACACCTTCCTCTCTATACTCATTTGTACTACGCATGGGTTCAACAATAAGAGGCCTGGATGGAATCACAACTGTGCCCGGGGCTGACACCGGTATCGCAAGGATACCCGGAGCATCACCCCGGAAGAGATTTGCAGCACGGCGGTCTGACGACCCACTTGCAGTGTCGACGAAGGTCGATGTTGATGTGAGCGATACTCCCAGAGAGGGACCTGGATCCATCGGTATCGTCGACGTAGTGGTGCGCGGCATTCCGGGATGCGGGCTCGAGTAACCTGGTGCAGTCGGTGACGAAGGTGCTGACGCGAATGCCGCCGCCTGAATCTCGATCGCCTCTGTCCTGGCTTGCACGACGCGCAGAGCCTCACTCGTCTCGCGCTGCGTGACCTTGAGATCGTTGAAGCCGTCCAGGATTTGCTTCATCATGTCCGTCATGGCGAGATTCTTCTCCGCTACCCCCTCCATCGATTTTGTCACCTGCTCCCGAAATTGTGCTTGCGCTTGATCTGTTCCCTTCCGCGGAGCCAGCGTGTCCGATTGCTAGAACGAGCTTGAATTCAACCAGCCGTGGGTATTCCGTGAGGAATTTTGCGCGATTCTCTAGGAATCACACCCAGCGACTAGGAGGAAACAAATTTCCTCTCGAATTTCGATCCGATCTAGGTGCGCATCACGGATAATCAGGCTCTGATACCATATTTGTCACGAACCTCACGAATCAATACACAGAGAAAGGGGATTCAGGATGGAATTTGCAGGTTAGGGATTGGATAGCAGCAAGGGATTCGAGGATTCAGAGGAACAGGGAAGGGAAGCTTAAGAAATTAGTTCTATTTGATAGTCTTGTACATTCTGGTACCAGCCAATAAGTACCCAATACAAGGCGCAAATAGGCCCAAACCGGGACGCAGCCCAAGACACACAACTGGGCCTAGGTGGAGGAGGCTAATCCTGACATAGGAGCCTGACGCCTCTCTACCTGCTCCGTCTCTGGCTCTCTGCCGACCTCGGACCTCCTCCAATCCTTCTCCCAGCTCGTAGTAGTCTCTCACGAACCAGCGCCGCCTAGGGTTCGGCCACACCACCGCTGACTTCCATGCCGCCTTCCGATTGTATGCAGCCGCGCGATCGCAACCGAACTAGCACCTGTCCGACGCTGCTCGTCCGCCCGCTGGACAGGACCTTGCCCGCACTTGTCCTACACTCTGCAGAAAATGTTAGTGATGTTTGTCAAAGTTTCATGGTGCCTGTGGATATTGCACGCCTATGTGCTAATCTGCAACGGCGGTCTCATTAGTTTTTTTTTTCATGTATTTGAAAGATTGCATCGTTGTTAAGCGCGTTAGTCTTTGAAATACGCATATGCTCCCTTCCTTGTGCAGTTTGGGTTTAGCTACTCTGCATTATGTCTTCTTTTGCATCTTGCAGCACTTCTCCCCAGGCTCTCACAATGTGGCTTCAAGATCTTTCCACCCAGCTGCACATTGTTGCGGCACATAACATGACCATTTGCGGTCTGGAGATTAGATATGATGGGACCATTCAAAACTGTAAACGGCGGAATTACACATCTACTCGTTGCAGTGGATAAGTATATGATGCATGTAAAATGCATAGATGAATTTTGCATATTTTCACATGGTTTTCTATTACATATTTCATCATATAAGGGTATAATTCAATGTTTTATAGTATTTTGGGGTTAAATTACAAAGTCCCCCAACTTTTATGGAATTAACCCTGCCTGTCAGAAACCCCGTTTTCTATATTTTTGACGTTTCAGGGGGCAAACTTCCGCGAAATCACCTGAAAATCTACAGGGGTCATTTTCTTGGAAGGAGAAGACTTGCGGGCGAAGGATCCACGAGAATTGGGCAAGGAGGCCCAATGTAACACCCGGGGTTTTTCCCCCAAATTAGTTTTGCTTGTTTTGTTTTGCATCATCATGCATCATGGCATCATGCATCCTTCACATATTAATTTTTAATACCCAAAATTATTTACTAAACTCTATATGGCTTTTTACCAAAATTGTTTCGAATGGTTTATCCTCCCATTTTCTCTCTTTTGATGTTTCACATCAACCAACAATTTTCTCCTAAAAACTATCTTAACTTATTCTGAAATTGTTTTGTAAAAAGGCTTTGGAAAATAAATAAATAAATGTTTTGAGGAGGCAGCTGCCCAAGAAACCAGCCCACCTCTTGGTTTTGGCCCAGCCCACCTCCTCTCCCTTTCTTCTTCGTACGGACAGGAGGCAGGCGTCACACCCCACCACCGAGCCAACCACCACCGCACCTGCCCCCTCCGATAAAGCCAGCCCCGCACCCCTGGAACCCTAGCCTCCATCTACCCCCTCTCCTTCCTTCCTGCGCCGCCGTTTTCCCCCACCCTCTCTCTTCTTCCTCGGCCCAAATTCGTTTCTGAATTTTTATCTGAAACCAGAGAAGGCACCTCCATGGCCGGCACTTGGAGATGATGGCGCCGTCGCTGCAGCCCCCTTCCGGCCAAGATGACCGCGGGAACGGAACCGCAGCATCACCCTCGTCCGATTCCGCTCCTCGGGGAAACAGGAGGCGCCCCGTGCCGCCGCCGTCGTCGCCATCTTCTGCCCGGCGCGCAGCTGTCCATCGTCGTCGTCTCCATCAGAGCTCATCGACGCGCTGCCGCCACGGACGTCCTCGGCGTCCTCCCGGTGACCCCCAAGGTGAGCCTCGCCCTCGGGCCCCCTCCTCCCCCCTCCCCTTTGCTCTGGTGGTCGCCTTTGAGCGCCACGGCCGCGCCATCGCCTGCCGGCGCTACCCTTTTCTCTGTTCCGTGCGGCATGGCTCCGAGCTTCAGTTTCGTCACAATAACTTCGCGGTTTTACCACCTTATGTTACTCCGGATCGGTATTCCTTCACAAACCAGACAATAGCCTAGTGGCAGCGCAACCGATCCGCACCCCCTGGATCCCAGGATCGAATCCCACCCCCGCGGCCCAAGCATGGCATTTTTTGCGATTTAATTTTCCGCGTGGGCCGGCCCCACTTGTCATCGGCCCTGGAGATCAAGTTGTTGTCACCCACGCCTCCGTGGCACGGGCTAGCTCCTCCCGGTGAAAAACGTTTCGAGCTGAATTGTTCAATTTTTGGGAAAACAGAACAAATTCAAATGTTAATTTGTAAAATCAATAACTAATTCATAAATGCTCCAATTCGAGTGATTCAAATTTCTATGGATTCAGCATCTTGTGCTCTTTCTGTTAGTAACAAAGTTGCAACATGTTTCTGTAATAAATTTTGCACTAAATAATTAAATACAGAAATGGCTATTAAAATTTGAAACTTTGGAAATTCATAACTTGAGTTCTGTTCACCCAAATTGAGCAAACTTGGGCTCTAAAATTTTGTCTTAACAAACTCTACACAGTGGTATTTTATTTGGTCACAATTGAATTAAATTTGAACATGTTTCCTTCTGTTTACTAAAAGGGGCAGAATAAAAATGCTTATGGAAAAATGCATAATAAATTCAATAATGATCCAAAAATTATGTTTAATAGCTCAAAATGTTCAGTGAAACATTTTATACATGTTTTCAAGCTTTTCAATAAAATTTGTGTCCCATTCCATTTAAATTTGGTTAGCTCAACTACTAATTGTTATCCATGCTAATCAACATTTAAATTGATGGTTAGATAAATAACTTAAACCTTCCTAACTAAATGTTGGGCTTTTGTCTCAACTTAAATTGGTTAAGTTGCATCCCCGCATGTCATGCATATAAAATTAGGATCATGCTGGATCTTTTGCCGTAGTAGTAATTGTTGCATCCGGTGTTTGTTCTAGTTCGTTGCTTCTTCGCGGATAGGACGTTGAGATGATGTGAGCAACGACAAGTTCTGCGGATGTACCTCTACTTGCTGGATTCCAGGCAAGTATACTCACTTGCTACCTATGGTTGTCTTTCATCACTTGTTACCGATTCTTTCCGTTGTCTTTATGCTAGCCTAGTATTTTCGATGCTTGTGTCTCGATCCTATCATATGTTTACCTTGCAGCCATTATATAGCCATCCTTTCACTTCCTATTAACTGTTGTTTGTTTACCTTGTTGGCCCTCGTGTCGTAGTTGAATGCTTAGGTTTGTTTGTGCTCGAGTCTTGTTGTCCTTTGTCGTATCACCTGTTTAGTTTGATATTTGGGTTTCAATTTAATCAACAACATGTTAATGTTTGGGGTAATAATAATTTGATGATAAGGCACCGGCAGGAGGCCCGGCGTGGTTTTGGAGCCTGCTAGTGTCGAACTTAGGAAAAGAGTCTTGTCCATTGATCCATGATGAGCGCGCTAACCGCATCCGGGAGGTAGTATGGGACCCCCCTCGACTTAGACCTGATTTGCAGCTTGTCCGAAGAGCCACACTTAGTTCGGGTGTTCCATTTGCTCATATGCATGAATGGGTGGGCCCCCCATGGTTACTGTTGATGATGATGATGATGCATATAGGGCGAGGCCTGTGGTGCCGGGGGGTGTGGTTTTCACCCTTGCGCTTAGGTTAGGTCGGACTGGCCGGGACCTTATAGCTCCGTGGCTCCTAGGATGGGTTGTAGAGACGGTTTGGGTCGTGTCGAGCCAACCTGAGTTTTAGTTGGTGGCTTGAGTGTGTACGGGTACTGTAGCGCACCCTGCAGGGATGAATCTTCTCGAGAAGCCGTGTTATCCGCGGTTATGTGGCGACTTGGTGAAAGTGCTGGCTAACAAGTACTCAGACAACTTACACCTAATAATAATAACTTGACTAGTAATATAGTATTACCTTCACCATAAAAATGAATGTCACCTTAATCAACAGTGTGAGTTTACTTGGGGTTGCTTCCTTAGTAGGGGGTAACGCTGGATGGGTATTGTTTGGTGAGTAGTTGTAGTTGGTTCTGATACGCTCTCTTATCCCTTTCTATTAGCCGGAAGTTGTAGCGTGTCTCTTTAGTTGTTAGTGCTGCCCACTGCCGATTCTTTGCAATAATCCCTTCCTTACGTTCTACCCAAAGTATTTGTATCTTGTGATGATTGGTTACGCTGGTATCTTGTGAGTATGGTTTATCCACTTGCCAGTACTTAATAGTACTGGCCCACGAATCCTTTTCGTGGCTGCATATTCCACATTGCAGTCAACAGGTTTGAAGTCTGACGACGTTAGCTTGGGAATCCCTCCGGCTTGGCCTGGGCAGGGATTTGGACGCCATCGGTTATCTTCAGGACTCTTAGTCCAATTTGTATCTTGTCCGTAGTCGGACACTATGTTGTTTCTTCCGCTGTCATTTGGATCTTTGTATTGTATCAGTTGTATCCTTGACTCGTTTGAGTCGTCTTGTATATATCTTTTTTGTTGTTGTTGTGGAATATTCGTGAATTGTTGTAATGTTATCACAAGTGGCAACCTGGAATCGGTTATTATGTGGCTTTTGGCGGAAATGCCGAAATCTGCATAGTGCCCGATCCCGGGGCGTCACACCAAAAAGAGGACCCTCCACGCGGCCAGATTCCTTGGCCGCGTGAGAGGCCCCCTTTTGGCCCCTGTGGCCCCAATTCCTTCCATCTTCGACTTACCGACTCCGTCTTGACCTAAAACCGACTATAAAAAGGGTCCCCCGTACCCTTACGGAGAGGAGCGCCATCGAAACACTGAAACACCAAAACAGAGACCAGAAGTTCCAGATTGGAGGGGGGAAAACTCCGGCGGGGCGGCGCCGGTGTGATCTCCTACCCCTCCAACGTCATCTCCATCGACATCTCCATGAAGAGGGAGTAGTCCACCCCAGGGCTATGGGTTTGTGGAAGTAGCACTTGTATCTCTCTCTATGTGCTTCACTAATTAGATCTGTATGAGCTGCCTCACATGATTAGGGGCACCGTTGTAATTCCTATGTGGTGGATCTTTTCTATGAGTTATTGAATCTGAGATTGCAATTGTTTCTCTTGAGTTATTTGAGTAGATGTATCTTATGTACCCCGTTCTTATTTGCTAGCTTTGATCAATCTAGTTCTTGAGAGCGTGTGTGGGGTGATGGGTGCATTAGTTGGAGTAACGGGGGGTGGCTAGTGCTGTGAAAGTGACAGAAGTTCAGCGATCCACTTAGGTTTTGTTAAACCTTTCTTAGTTACCTCACTAGGGATAAAAAGGAGTACCTTGTTACCGGGGATTTGAAGTGACACTAATCACATTGCTTAAAGCTATACTCTGATTTTCCTTAATTATCGAGGTGTTATGATTTATTTCGCATCTTGGTGGAGTATAAGAGGGATTAATATGACCGTAGAGATCTCTATGCTAGGACGTGATGCCCATATGAAAGTACTCAATGTTAAACATGTTATTGTAATCTCACATGTAATTCTTTATGTCCACCGTCTACCACTTTATTTGAGAGAATGCAAGTGTGAAACCATGAACCCCGGTCCTATTTTAAATATAAGAAAACACTCTAGTTACTTTGCTGCAATTTACTTTACTTACACTTTACTTTACTTGCATCTCCAATTCGAATTTACATTATCTCCATCACCACTTGCATCACAAAAATACAAAAACAATAAATTGCATATTTATTTTCTCATTTGCATTTAGTAGTAGATTTAATTATTGCACATTTACTTTCAGTTTTGCATTGCAATTTAGAAGTCTCACACCTTGTGCTTGACAACCACTTGGTGAGGTTGAGGGCACAAAATTCTCTACTTGTTTGCAGGATCCTGGAGGAAGCTTGGAAGACAATTGCTGAAATACTGGCTCCCCAAGAGTTCGATATAAAACCTCGAGTCACCGTCGTGGGGAAGAAGGCTTGCCACTAGCTACACACTCTGCACTTGGAGTCTCAACCTAGCCATCAAGCTTTTTTCTGGCGCCGTTGCCGGGGAGCCATAGGTGAAGGAGTTGTCCAAGGGAGCTCACAAGAAGTCTTCATCACCAACAAGGTGTGCAAACACCTAAGTTGGGGAGGTTGCACCTACGTGAGTACCATCCTTTCTATCTCCACCTTCTTTCAAGTAGATTGTTTTGTTTCTTGTCTTGTTTTTGTTTTTGTTTTGTTTTTGTTCTTGTTTTTGTTTTGTCTTGCATATTTTATTTTAGTTTGCATTTTAGTTTTGCATTTAGTTATCTAGATTATTTTAGTATTTCGAATTTGCTTACTTACTTTACTTTTGTTTTGCATAAAAAATTAAAAACTACATAAAAACTTGGAAAATGGAGCAGAGAACTTAATGGCCATTCAGTGTTAGGAATTTCCCTCATGAGCTTTATCCCTCTTGATTATCAAGTAAGTAAAGCCTAGCTATATGGCTATAAAGAAAGCGCTTTATGGGAGGCAACCCGGTTGTTTTTGTTTGGATTTTCCTAGTGTCCTCTTGCTTTCTCAAGAGATTAGCTTTTTGTTTTTAATTCTGGAGTTTTCAATAAAGAGTCAAGTCAAACCCATTTGGACTTATAAGTTGCTATCCTAGTGCATGAAATTTCGGTTTCAGCACGAGTCTGCTCACCGTATGATTTTACTTTTTTATTGGTATGTCGGATTGAGCTAATTTTTAAGTATGTTCTGCAACTTTTCGTCCTCTGTAAGCACAACAATTGGCTTAATTGTTTGACGAGTCTAGCTTAGGGAAAACGTTCGTTTTGCTGCTGCTGCTTTTCTGGACAGATTCTGCCTTCTTTTGTTTTATGCAGTCTTTGGGCTTGGGAATCGAATTTCCATGATTCTTTCAAGCAAAAGAGTGAACATACAAAATAATGAACCTTATTGTCTATCTAATGGAGCATTTGATTTGGAATTTTGCGCAGCAAGCATGTGATTTGTTTGTCCTTACTAATCACACCCCACAGAAAAAGAATGGGAGAAACATGTTTTGTGAAGTTTTTTCACAGGGAATAGAGGAGCTGCGCCTCATGACATCCAAGAATGGTGAAAGCCATAAGCTTGGGGATGTGATGAACACCCCACTGGAGCTACACTCTTTTGGTTAGCACACGTCTACTTTCTGTTTTTTCTAAGCAAAACATTTATCGTAGAGACTTGAAGCGTCTAGTTTTTGTTTTGATAAGACCACCACCATCATTTTATATGAGATTGAGCTACTGGAGTTTGGGATTGGAATGTATTGGATGCTATTATTATGAATTCGAATAGGGATGCCATGGTTGATTTGAAGAGCTACATATGTTTCATGATTTATAGGCTTTTTATGTGTAGAAATTTGCAATAATGTTGTCTTGAGGTATCTCTTATTCATGTCCTTGATGTTAATTGCTGGTTTATTTAGTTTGTCATGAAATTAGTAGTTCTATGGACATATGCATGCATAGTAGCTGGTCAACTATCTCCCTCTTGCTAGCCCAAAAAATTAAAAATTCCAACAAGTAAAAACTTGTTTCCAACACTCCTTAGCGAAGTATTTCCAGTGAGTCCACCATATCTTCCCATTAGCTTCATTGCTATTCCGAGTATGTTCACCATGTTATTGTGTT
This sequence comes from Alopecurus myosuroides, assembly GCA_028641055.1. Classification (NCBI taxonomy): domain Eukaryota; kingdom Viridiplantae; phylum Streptophyta; class Magnoliopsida; order Poales; family Poaceae; genus Alopecurus; species Alopecurus myosuroides. The sequence goes on along the minus strand of CM054057.1, from coordinate 267,172,929 downwards.
ATTTATGTTCTAAATTAAGATATTCACTTTATTAATTGTCATGGGTTGAACTTGGGATAGGACTCTCACGAACTTTTGAAGGCACACTTTACTTTTTATGCATCTAATAAACATGACCCAATAATGGGAGCCACAAGTTTTGCGTTTGACAAGTGTGTGGTTGGGAGCTAGCTATAAACGTGTATCACCGGAAATCTTTCAACATTGCACAAAAAAAATTACATTTGGTTGATATCATGTACTTTTGTTTTTGGACTCCTGCCATGCCGAAATGAAATAGAGGAATAGTAAGTTTTGATGAGTAAGTATCTATATGACTAGAGAAACGCATTGGGCCGCTAACCCAAGCCATGCTTTATCATGGTGGAAATTTACTTACAGCTTGAGTGACTCTACAACACATCCTATAATAAAATAAGAAGCTATGCATAAGAGTGAATGAAAATAAAAAGGATGATGAGTCTACTCCGTTTGTTCATCTTGTCATTGTAACATGGGCTTGTTTCCATGTCATGGGGCAAGAGGTACCTCTTTGCGGTTCTCTATGATGTCATTAATACTTATTATGATTGTACAAAGCTTATTAGGAATCTTAAGTTGAGTAATCATGGAGTAGGTTTTCATACTCACGGGGCATGAGGCTTTCAACCACCTTGTAATTCTCATTACTTCAATACTCACAATTTTAAGATGCTAGTGATAAAGGGGAAATGAGAGTCCTAGATCAATGGATACCACATTTCAATTAGTAATTTTAGTTGAATAATTTAGAGGCTAAATAAGACTTGATCATGTTTTACCTCTACTCAATTTTCTCCAAAGTGTCCACCATATTTTCTATTCTCCATTATGCTATTCTTTGACCAATATAGGATTTTATTTTTCATTTTGTGTATGCATTTGGTCCATGGTGCTTTTATTTCATTATACACTTTGTGAACTTTCATGAAACATCTTTGCTTGCATATTTGATATTTCTTACAACATGAATTGTATATTGCTACTCATTTCTAGTATTATCATTTAATTATATGTAGCACGAATAATCCTCCTTGATATCCCATGATTGTTTCAATATGCAAAACCCATCTTAGTTTTATCACCTTCATACTCGAGGACGAGCATGGGTTAAGCTTGGGGATGTTGATGCATGTAAAATGCATAGATGAATTTTGCATATTTTCACATGGTTTTCTATTACATATTGCATCATATATGGGTATAATTAAATGTTTTATAGTATTTTGGGGTTAAATTACAAAGTCCCCCAACTTTTATGGAATTAACCCTGCCTGTCAGAAACCCCGTTTTCTATATTTTTGACGTTTCAGGGGGCAAACTTCCGCGAAATCACCTGAAAATCTGCGGGGGTCATTTTCTTGGAAGCAGAAGACTTGCGGGCGAAGGATCCACGAGAATTGGGCACAGAGGCCCAAAATAGGACCCTCCACACGGCCAGATTCCTTGGCCGCGTGAGAGGCCCCCTTTTGGCCCCTGTGGCCCCAATTCCTTCCATCTTCGACTTACCGACTCCGTCTTGACCTAAAACCGACTATAAAAAGGGTCCCCCGTACCCTTACGGAGAGGAGCGCCGCCGAAACACCGAAACACCGAAATAGAGACCAGAAGTTCCAGATTGGAGGGGGAGAACTCCGGCGGGGCGCCGCCGGTGTGATCTCCTACCCCTCCAACGTCATATCCATCGACATCTCCATGAAGAGGGAGTAGTCCACCCAGGGCTATGGGTTTGTGGAAGTAGCACTTGTATCTCTCTCTCTATGTGCTTCACTAATTAGATCCGTATGAGCTGCCTCACATGATTAGGGGAACCGTTGTAATTCCTATGTGGTGGATCTTTTCTATGAGTTATTGAATCTGAGATTGCAATTGTTTCTCTTGAGTTATTTGAGTAGATCTATCTTATGTACCCCGTTCTTATTTGCTAGCTTTGATCAATCTAGTTCTTGAGAGCGTGTGTGGGGTGATGGGTGCATTAGTTGGAGTAACGGGGGGTGGCTAGTGCTGTGAAAGTGAAAGAAGTTCAGCGATCCACTTAGGTTTTGTTAAACCTTTCTTAGTTACCTCACTAGGGATAAAAAGGGGTACCTTGTTACCGGGGATTTGAAGTGACACTAATCAATCTCCATGACTAGATCTAGCAAGTTCTTACTTCAACTTCATGTCACATTGCTTAAAGCTATACTCTGGTTTTTCCTTAATTATCGAGGTGTTATGATTTATTTCGCATCTTGGTGGAGTATAAGAGGGATTAATATGACCGTAGAGATCTCTATGCTAGGACGTGATGCCCATATGAAAGTACTCAATGTTAAACATGTTATTGTAATCTCACATGTAATTCTTTATGTCCACCGTCTACCACTTTATTTGAGAGAATGCAAGTGTGAAACCATGAACCCCGGTCCTATTTTAAATATAAGAAAACACTCTAGTTACTTTGCTGCAATTTACTTTACTTGCACTTTACTTTACTTGCATCTCCAATTCGAATTTACATTATCTCCATCACCACTTGCATCACAAAAATACAAAAACAATCCATTGCATATTTATTTTCTCATTTGCATTTAGTAGTAGATTTAATTATTGCACATTTACTATCAGTTTTGCATTGCAATTTAGAAGTCTCACACCGTGCTTGACAACCACTTGGTGAGGTTGAGGGCACAAAATTCTCTACTTGTTTGCAGGATCCTGGAGGAATCTTGGAAGACAACTACTGAAATACTAGCTCCCCAAGAGTTCGATATAAACCCTCGAGTCACCCTCGTGGGGAAGAAGGCTTGCCACTAGCTACACACTCTGCACTTGGAGTCTCAACCTAGCTATCAGTATACCAAGTGGGTGGAAAAAAAACCATAAAAAAACTTGATGGTGTAGCTGCCAAAAATTTCGGCATTGACATAGTCATGCGATAAGGTGTTCCACATAGTATAATCACGGATAACGGGCAAATTTCTCTATTGGGGAGTTGGCAAAGTATTGCCGACAAACGGGAATTCGCCTAGATCTTGCATCTGTGGCACACCCACAATCCAACGGACATGTTGAACGAATGAATAGTTCAATCCTGCAAGGAATACGCCCAAGACTCGAATATCCTCTTCATAGAGCTGCTGGAGCATGGGTAGAAGAATTACCTTCTGTGTTTTGGAGTATTTGAACAACGCCAAATAGATCAACAGGGAAAACACATTTTTTCTGGTTTATGGCGCAGAAGCAGTGCTTCCTACGGACATGATCCATGATAGCCCACGAGTGCTGGCTTACGATGACTCGGATGCCGAAAACGCACGACAGGATAGCGTCGATCTCTTAGAAGAAGAACTAGACCTAGTGTTACAAAGATCCGCCATTTATCAGCAAGGATTACGACGATATCATAGTCGGAAAATCAAACACCGATTTTTTAAAGAAGGTGATTTGGTGCTAAGATTGGTACATGACAGAAAACACAAGCTAGCCCCAATCTGGGAAGGACCATTTTTCATTAGTAAAGCTATGAAAAATCGGTCATATTACCTTGTAGACATTCGAGAGATGGAAGATGATCCCAAAAATCCGAATCGCAAGAGAAAAAGAAAAACATATGTAGAACTAGGAGAGACAAAGAGGCCCTGAGCATCCAGCGGTTATGTCCCTTATACACTTAGTTCAAATTCTATGTAAACATCTTTGAGATCATGAAATAAAATTGTTGGAATTTATGCATTTTTGTTTTTTCTTGTCATTATTGTTCAAAGCATAAATCTATCTTATCTATTTCTCAATGATCTTTCAAAATGCTTCAATATTAACCCAAATTTGCCTGCGTTCTCGAAGTTAAAAACCTGAATGCTTTCATAGCCTAAGGAGGCTTAAGAGACCTAGATTGTGCCTCAGTTTCATACTCTTCAAAAATTCCTTATTATTTCCTAAGTATTAACTAATTATTTGTGCACTGGGTCACCAGAATTAGTAAGTAAAAGTGCCTAAGTATAGTCCATGATTCCGAGTTTTGACTCATAGGCATAAACCCAGTCACTTGGCATGAAGATTACATACTTTTAAGCCACTTCAAACACTAAGGAAAGTTAAGGCATATAAACTAGAGAACTTAGAAGGAAAAGGATTAAAAAAACTTGCAAAGACCAAAATTTTACTGCAAAAGGACAAAGTACTTGTTTATACAAAAGATAGATAGCATTACAAATTGATATTACATTGAAGAATAGTAATGCTTTCTATTATCTCGAATGGCTACACAGGAATCAGACGGCGTCTTCATAGTCACCATCATCATCATCGTCGATGTCGCTCGGGTTCTCCGGAATTGTCGGAATTTCTTCCGCCGGGTAGAACGTGGAGGTTGACACCATATGAGCTATCTTGGAGGCATGCCCCTTGACAGACTCAAAGATATCGGCCGTCTGAGGTTCCGTGTATCCTTGAGGGATATCGCTAGCAACATGCCAGGACTTTGCGGTGGTGTAATGCATATGCATCAGCCCAAGGGCCATGCGCACACCACCGCGGGCAGCAGAACGGAGCTAGGAGTCCCTCTGGTTCGCCACCTCTTCAATAGCCGCCGGAAGCTTGCTGACTTCCGAGAAATCACCAGTTTTGTCGGGAATGCACTTATTAACAAGGAGCATCCTGACAGCCTTGAGGTTAGCAATGATTTTCCCGAAAGCCCAAATTCTATCGATACGTGTAAGCAAGGGATTCCCTTCTGTTGAAAAAACAAAGAATGGTTAGAAAAACATAGAAGGAGAAAAAAAAGCATATTGAATAAAGTATTGGGAAAAACTTGGTAAAAGAAGTAAAACTTACCAAGAATTTTGTCCATCTCAACGCCTTCTTCAAGGGAATTCTCTAAGCCGAATAGTGGCTAATCCGACAGCTAGTTGGCTGGCCTCCAAGTCTTTTTGGAGCTTTACAGTAATTTTGTAAAGCTTCGAGTTTTCCTTTAGGAGGGCTTCGGCATTGCCAGAATCTTCAGCAATTTGCTTGGCCTTAGCCAAAGAAGTTGAAAAGAATGAAAAATGAAGAAGTTCAAAAACTCGGAAAAAGACTTAGCAAAAATTCAGGAAGCAGCTGTAAAAAATGGAGCAAGATATTTACCTGCTATTTCATCCAGCTGTTGCTGAACTGCGGCAAGTTCCGAGTCTTTGCCATTAAGAATACCAAAAAGAGATCTAACTTCTTGGTTCTTGATGGTAAGCTTGTCAAAAACTTCCACGTTAATGTTCTGGGCGGTTTGCAGAGAAATAGACAAAGGAAAAGTTGCTTAGCCAAATAAGCAGGCAAAAGATGAAAGCGTGAAGGCAAAAAACAAAATGAATAGTTTTTGTCTTAATACTTGGGGGTTAGAGGTATTTACCTTGCTCATTCGCTGCAAACCTTCGAGATCCGCGGTGAGTTCCTTCACGTATTCTGCGAAGGTAATCCCCATGTAGTGGATGTCATCTTGTAAAACCCGGCAAGGCGAGAACACGTAATTATTCCGTACAACTAACTCGGATTTCGGCCAAGGACGAACCAAGGGAGCTCGAGCAAAGAGTTTTTCCACCCACGGATGAATGTACCCGTGTTCGTCAAAACAGTCTTCTTGCTTTACCTTAAAATTTTCGTCAAAGGTTGGAATTGGCTCTTCCTTGGGGACGTTGGAAGGTCCGGCTTCATCTGCCGCCGCCCTTTCCCGCACATCCGAGTCAGATGCAGCAGCCTGGCTGGTCTGCAGGGTTTCCTCCCGGGCAGCCAAGTTTTCTTCTTTGGCCACCATGGGAGTGTCCGGGGCAGTGGCGGGATACGGCTTTGCTCCTCTGTGGGCAGCAGCCTTATGCTTCTTTCGGCCTTTTCCCTTCAAAGTAGTAGGGGCAAGGGTAGAAAAGGAAAAGGAAAAATCTGAGAATGAGATTCCGAGGAAAAAGAGTACGCAAGAAAATGCATGCAAATGTAAAAACTCTAGGTTTTTCCTAGAAGTGGCGACGGCTACTCCGTTGAGGTCGATGACTTCCTGGTTGGCGGATGGCTTCTTGCGCTTCCGCCCTCCAGACTGATAGTTGTCTCGTAGAGCATCCAACTCGTCATCAGTGGCAAGCTCGCTTTAAGCAAGCTCAAGGAGCTGAAAAAGAAACAACCCAAATTGCGGATTAGTATAAAACATCTGAAAAAAGATAAAACTCGAAAATTCCCCCAAATGACAAAAGAATATACCTTGGGAGCGGGGTTCTTCTCGTGGTACGTTTCTTGGCACTCCTCGTATTGATCACTAGTAGAGACGAGCTGGTTGACACGTTTTTTTAACTCCTTCTTTCTCAAAGCATCCTTCGTCGCCCTCATCGCATGATCCAGGCCCGGGTATTCACACATGAGCGGTTTCCGCGATAAGCCAGGGGCTGGATCTGCCTTCTGAACCAGCATATGATTGTATCTGTGCCGGTTAGCAGAGGAGTGGCAGAGACGAGTTTCGTGATTCGCCTCTTGATCCTCATCAGGTATGTAGGCAGAACCTGGATCGCATCCAATGCCCAATTGTCTTGGGGCGTGGCCGCGGAATTGACAAAAGGCAGAATGCTCGTTTCCTTTTCTAGGAAACGGAACATCCGCGTGATAGAAGAACGGGCCCGTCCAGAATTTGATGGACTCGGAAGTTCTAATCTTGGGGAACCAATCCTTCCTATTTCTATGGAGGTTGAAAGATATGGTTCCACAAGTCGGAAGTACACCTTCCGAGATATTGCGTTTAACATTAAAGCAATACTAGAAGAAGTCCAGGCAGGGTTCTATCCCTAGATAACCCTCAAAGAGGGCCTGGAATCCGGCTAATATAGGATGGAGTTGGGTGGCAGATTGTGTGGATGGATCTTATAATGGTCTAAGACCTGGCATAAAAACACGGAAGGCGGAAATCCCATACTCGATTGATATGAGTCGTCCTCGTTCACCCTCCATTTGTCTTTCATCACGAAGCCATTCTTTTCCATTCCCGGGAGAAGGGTTGGAACCACGTTGAAGTGGCTCCAATTTCCGGCATTTTCATCTTCGTCGTCCTTGCCTCCGATGGTGGCGGAAGGAACAATGTCCTCGCCACCGTGAGAAATACCTTCCTCCTCCGTAGGCTCGGGGAATAGAGGAGGAGAAGGAGGAGTAGCCGATGGCGGCCGCATGTCTCCGGTCGCGGGAGGCAGATCCCCGCCCGCCGGGGCGCTGGCGGCCCCCTCCGGCGCGCCCACGGCAGTGCGCGGTGGAGAATCGAAGAGGGGATCCAGGTCGTTGATGATGTCTTCAATCTCCACGGCGGCGCTCGCCGAGTCAGAAGCGCGGGGGGAGTCCCCAGTGACCATTTTCTGGCGGCACAGTCGTGAGTGAGTTCCTCCGATGGTTTTTCCGGAGAGGAGCTGGGGGCTGGATCTTTCCGTTCTCTCGAGCTCGGGCTCTGGGTGCTAAGGCTGGTGCTCTGTGTGCTCGAGGAGGAAGAAGGAAGCGGAAGGGCAAAATGGAGCCCCCGAGGCGGTTATTTATAGCCATAAATGCACGGAGATTAGCTCCAATGAAGAAATACAAATCCACGAATAACGACCAAGTGAAGTCTTAATCCTTCTTGGGGGCTACTATCGGATATATGCAACTAGGCGTATGTCTGACATTGGCCAAAGGCCGGATTATCAGGGTGGCCCGCAGGTAATGGATTAAGGTCCATTGGGCGGCCCAGCAAGCTGACGCGCCGGAAGCCGGATTCTAGAAGAACCCGGACCACGGCCCAAAGTGGTGCAGCTTGGAGGAGAAGACAGATTCCTTACTTTCCAAGTTAGATACTTTCCGTAGTCTTATAGGTTTCCTTTCTATAAGCCCTAACCCGTCTATCTATAAAAAACGGACGGGAGAGTTGAACATGGATTGAATCTTAGCTACAAGACAACTCGCCGAGAAGTTGGTCCTCGACGGTTAGCGAAACCATACTCACAGTTGTACTTTGTATACTTCAGGCTTCAGTCCTTATTTAGTGAGATTGCAGGAGTAGAAACGCCGCCTTAGTTGGGACGTACCGAACCTGGGTAAAACTTGGTGTTCTCGTTACAGCACTTCCACGTTCCCCCCACGACTCTACCAGTAGTCTCATGACACCCTCGTCTATAAACTCTACTACGATGTATCGACACACCCAGTAGAACCAATCGGACCAATTCTGATATTTGATGAACATGTAACTTCAGACGCACAACAATTTTCAGCACCTCTTCAGTATCGATGGCATCGACCTCGGTACCACAATGGACGATTTGCAATTACCAGAGTAAATTGAGTTGAAAAAATTCAAACATAGAGAGTATACACGATACTTCCCCTAATCTGTTGGTGCAGATTCAGCAATCCAGCCAATCGTGGCGGTGGCGTGGAAGACAGCCTCGACAGCCTCTACTACTTATCACACACGCGGGTGGCCGCTCCTCGCTGGAAAACGACACCTTCACGTCCTCCATCACCTAGTCACCTACGACAACATCCAATACCACACTTTGTGGCCGTATGGTCTGGACGATGCGGCCATCAAGTCGGTGCCATCGGGGCAATTCCTCTAGCATAGCACGCGAGCGCCAGCGCCCGGAACCGTGCAGTGTTCCTGCTGGAGTTCGCTTGGGGTCACAAGCTTTAAACGCACGCTTTCCGCGCCGACTGCATGGACGTTTTGCTCCGTGCTCACCCCTCTTGCACGCTATGTCCTACTGTCGTCGCGTTCCGGCGCCTGTTGCCTCCCTACTCCGCTCCACGTGCCGCGTGCGGCCCAAACTCAATGACCTCCTCTTCTTCCACCAAGTCGACTGGCTGCCCCCGCCTCTCTACCGGAGATCACGCCGGCCAGGCCTGATCGGCAGCTCAACCCTCCTTCACCCTTCACTATGGCCTATTAAAAAGGATGCCATTGATGTGGCCCTCATCAACGGACGTGGTGACAAGCACGAGCCTCTTGCAAATGCCGATGTACCAATACATGGCGATCGAACATGTAACACGAGTTGATCTCGGCCGAAAGGAACTCGTCTCCAAGGTGCGGCGGCTTGTAACCATTGCTTTAACGCACGCTTTTCTTCTATGGTCGTGGATCAATCAATTTGAGTAGTACATGGTCTACGGCAGAGATAGGGTTGGAGCAAGGAGCAAGCAGGCGGATATTTAATACTCCCTCCGTCCCAAATTAAGTGTCGCAAAGTTTGACAAAAGTAGAGAGTGATAAAGTAGATATATAGATTTGGTGGGAGGGTAATATGGTAAAATTGGTGTTGGACGGTAAAAAGCCTTCCTCTCTTTGTGTATGTATATATACATATATGAAATACCATATATATATATATATATATATATATATATGAAATACACCATGGATACCTCGGATATTTATACCTTGCGTATGTACTATGTATATGTAACTATAGGTATGCACGTAGTGGGGTATACATACCTAAAAAGTATACATATACATATAGGTATATATACATACCTGTCAGGTATGCGTACACTAGGATATACGTATTGTACGTATGTAAGATACGCAGATACTTTATGTATGTATACGCACGGGTATATATATGTCTGATGTCTACGCACGCTTCTATTTTTGTAGACAGTGTTGGGTCTCCAAGTGCAGAGGTTTGTAGAACAGCAGCAAGTTTTCCATAAGTGGATCACCCAAGGTTTATCAAACTCAGGGAGGTAGAGGTCAAAGATATCCCTCTCACACAACCCTGCAATCAACATACAAGAAGTCTCTTGTGTCCCCAACACACCCAATATACTTGTCAGGTATATAGGTGCACTAGTTCGGCGAAGTCAAAGTAAAATACAAGAAATATGGATGATTATAAGTGATAATAACAATCTGAAATAAAAATGACAGCAAGCAAACATGTAGCAGAACATGCGGGAAACGGTGTTTCAATGCTTGGAAAATAAGGCCTAGGGCTCCTACTTTCACTAGAGGGCACTCTCAACAGTGAAAACATAATTGAACGCATAAATATCATTTCTTCACTATGCTACTCTGAACCACTCTCCGGTCGAATAACGAACACTAATCATTGCGTAGGGCTTTAACAACACTCCTCAATTCTATATGCCCTCTCTAGGGCACCCCAATATCACTACGTGCGCCATAAATTAGTACTAAACAAATGCCACAATTTCATATGTTCATCTTCCAACACAAGATATAAATATCATGCTAAAACACACGGTGCACACATATCAACTTTACCCCGTGATCAAAGTGATTACAGAGATAACAAAACCACTTGAGTAGCATAACAGATGAAGATCAATCTACATATTCAACTAGATTACAAAGCTCATGATCACATAAAGATCACACCATGGTAGAGAGAGATGAACCACATAGCTACCGGTAGAGCCCTCAGCCCCGGGGGAGAACTACTCCCTTCTCATAATAGGATATAGCAATGGCGATGGAGATGGCAGTGGAGTCAAAGGAGATGGCTTCCGGGGGCACTTCCCCGTCCCGGAAGTGTGCCAGAACAGAGATATGTTCCCCGAAACTTGTCGGCAGCGGCGGCGGAGCTACGGATATATTTCGCGGAAAAGGTTGATTCCCCTAGGGTTTATGCATCGGGGATTATATATGGGCAAAAGGGCGATACCAGGAGGTGGCCAGGGGCCCCACACCACTAGGTGGCGCGGCTAGGGGGCGACCCTCGCCACCCCATGGTGTGCCCACCCTGTGCCCCCCTCTAGGGCTTTTCGGGAGTTCTGGAAGCTTTCGGGACTTTTAGGACTTCTGCCTTCCGAATTTTCCAATTTCGAGAATATTTTCAGAACAACTTTTCTGAAACTAAAAGCAGCACAAAACAGGGAACTGTCTCTGTGGCATCTTGTTAATAGGTTAGTCCCGGAAAACGTGTAAAAATGACATAAAGTGTAAGGAAAACATGTGGGAAACAACATGAAAATAACATGGAATATCATAAATTACGGATACATTTATGACGTATCAAGCATCCCCAAGCTTTGTTCCTACTCGTCCTCTAGTGCGTAAACAATAAAACAAAATAATTTCTGAGGTGACATGCTACTATTATAAACTTGATCATTATAATGTAAAAAAATATGTACGGTGAGATCATAGAACTTCAAACAAACATGATAAATAGAACTTTAATAATATAGCATAGCAATCACTTTCATTATGAAGAGTATCTTAAATAAAGGATCATGGATAATAATGCAAAGAAAGATAAACGTTTGTTTCAGGTATAGAGAAAGCATGGCAAAGTGGTATTTCGCTAGTCCTTAAGAGTGGGACAAAACATAAATGCCATGACACTTTCAAAGTTCATGAGGAAGACTACAACAAATAATTTCAGAACAAATAATATCACGTCATGAAGTAATTATTGATGTTTATGGGACAAATGCACATAGAACTCAGAATGGCAAAAAATGCTCTCTCAACTATGCATAAAGTTAGAAGATGGAGACTCAACATAAAAGTAAGAGAAAGGCCCCTCACAGAGAGAAGCAGGGATCACTCATGTGCTAGAGCTTTCTATTTTATTAAACAGAGGTATTAAAAGTTTGACATTTGTGGAGGAATGTCTATATTTTAGGAGGGGTGTATGCTAGTGTCAACGAATGGTAAACAGACAATATAGTACGTCACAACCCAGCTGGATTCACAAGAGCGGCTCCCATGGTGAAGTACGCAACTGGTGTACAAGGTCATCCCTCTTTCTCTTTTGTTTACACAATTATGCTTTGACTGATATGATCACGGGCAAAAATAGTGAAGATAATTTGTTTGTATTAATTTAGGACTGGACACCCCGCTGCCAGCTCTTCTATCATTTGGATAAGTGGATGAAGCGATTCTCTATTGACGTCCTCATGAGCAAAAACAAGAACACAAAGCAGGAATAATTTTGAAGGTTTTAAAGGTAACACATGAGCAATTTACTTTGGAATGGCAGTTAAATACCACATGTAGGTAGGTATGGTAGACACAATGGGAAAATCTTTGGTTTAAGGGAGTTTGGACGCACGAGTAGAGCTCATACTCAGTACAGGTGGACGCTAGCAAAAGACTGGGAGCGACAAATCAAGAGAGCATAAGAGCCATAATCATGCATAGCGACATAAGCATCATTAATTCAAACATAAGCAGTATCAGAAGTTCAAAAACTAAGTGGTCATGGAGGCTATTCGTTACTGTTTTGTAGTCATAAACAAGGTGTGAGCATGCGTCAAGTCAACCAAATGAAATATTCGAAAGAGAATACCATATATTGATGCTTAACTATGACAAGAACAACTCATGAATATTTCAATACATATTAAACACTCTCAGCTATTTGAGGCTAATCATGCTACTCAATAACCCCAAGGCTTTAAAACTAAAATAACATTTAGCATGTCATGAAAAAGTTCTAGCCACAGTCTATACAAGCTTCTACTTTCACCGTTATAAATTCTACCTCAAGAAGCAGTTTATTTTCCCGAAAAGCACCATACAAGATATGTTTTAACAAAAATTCTCTACATGCTACAGAAAGCAAACATGAGAGTACTCACATAACACTACTAAAACTAACAGCTCTGAATAAGGGATGCATGAAAACAAAGTCTAAACGCAGTACTAGCAAAAACGTGAACACTCACAGAACAATAAGAATGAAAACTAGAGTGTTCTAAGCAATGAAAACGGAGCGTGTCTCTCTCCCACACAATTATGATATGGTCCAACTATTTATTACAGAAAAGAAAATTAAACAAACTGAAAGCAAAAAAAATAAAATACGCTCCAACTAAAGCACATAAGATGTGACCGAATAAAAATATAGTTTCACTAGAAGTGACCTGATAATTTGTTGATGAAGAAGGAGATGCCTTGGGCATCCCCAAGCTTAGATGCTTGAATCTTCTTGGAATTTTTTTACTTTATTTAGAAATGGAGGTCTACCCCCGGCCTCTGCATCAAAATGATGCACACAGCCGGTTTTTATTAAAACATAGAACAGAAAACACATTGTCTTACATGTAGATACAGCAAACAACTAGACCTGAATCCACCAAACTAAGCCTACCAATAATGATGAAGGTGGTGGACAATCACATAGCCGATACTCTGAGAACCCACGAACGCGCCTCATCCAAAAACCGAAGGCCTCTCCATGCCGCCCCATAGCGAGAAAGGGGCATAATCGGTCTAGCACACCGCAGCGGGTACCGATATACACGCTCGAAAAGTAGCTGCCGCCGTCTTCCGCTCACCCGTCTTCAGGAAAGCGATCAAAGTACCCACCATGTCAGACCTGTCGTCGATACCACCATGTCACCAGACAACACCAACTCCCTTCGCGCGTCCAACATCCCGCAAACAACACCGAGACCCCACAACACCAAGCTGTCGAGAACCACCGTCGTGAATGCAGTAGAAGAAACACCGCATCCTCTCTAGGACCCTCTGCTCCAAAACGACGCCCTCAAGAGGGAGAGTGACACCGGCGGTGTCACCATCATCCATTCCGGGAATACCAGATTTAGGGTTTCCCCCGGAGAGGGCTGAAGCAAGGTAGCTTGTCGATGTTGCCGTTGCCGCGTAGACCATCGAAGAACCTGCATCCACCACCGTACTCATTCTCTGGTCCCTTCGACCGGCGCACTCCTCCAAGAATGATGCCCCCAAGGAAGTAACGACATAGAAGCGTCGCCATCATCCGATCGACGGATCAAGGGTTTCCCCCAGAGTTGACGGGAAGAGCCATGGGGCTTCCTCGATGATTCCTTCAGGAAGGGAACGACACTCCAAATGTCGTCATCACCGGCTCCGAGTAATCGGAGACAAGGTTTTCACCCGGAATCCATCACGCTCCATCAACGTCGAAGGCGCCAGATCAACCACCATTAGGATCGTCCAACCTCGAGCATCGGCGCGAAGGCATCGAAAACTTCTTGGAATTTTCTGGGATGTACCCCTGGGGAATCTCCAAGCTTAGGCTTTTCACTCTTCTTGATCACATCATATCATCCTCTTCTCTTGACCCTTGAAAACTTCCTTCACACCAAACTTCTCACAATCCTCATTAGCCACTTTAGTGCAATCGAAATAATACATTAACGTGGTTTAGTTTCAACACAAGACTAGCACTCAAAAACACATTAGCTACTGTCACAACTTCTTTTAAAACTCCTTTTCTAAAAATAACACCAAAAGAAAGAGATTAAGATGCAAATGCAATTATTGGCAGAAATGTGTCAAAACAGAACATCAGGCAGAGATCGAATTTTTTGAAAATCTTCTGTTGCTCAAATCAAAAAGTGGTCAACTAAGAAAAGTTACGTATATAGCCCAGTATAAGCACAAAAAAGCTCAGGTCCTTTTGAATGTTCTGTGATTTTATACGTAATTAACAGTGGACAGAAGAAATCCATTTCCTGCGCAGAAATCTGAAATATAGTCTCAACTTTCCACTAGAGGCTTTAATTGTCTTAACAAAAACACAAAAGAAAAGATACAGCAGAGTTGCTAAGGAAATAGAAAAAACCCAGGTGAAAAGCACACAAAAGAAAACAAAGGAAATCTGAATGAAAACAGAGAAATAAAACGGGTTGTCTCCCGGTAGCGCTTTTCTTTAACGCCTTTTAGCTAGGCATGATAATTTGAGAAGATGCTCGCATGAGAAATATGAATTGAAGCAAAAGAGAGCATCAAGAAGAAAATGTAAAAAAAATTAAGTCTAACCCACTTCCTATGAAAAATAATCTTGTAGAAAAACAAGTCATGAAAACACAAAGCAACAAGCGTAGGAAAGCAAAACAAGGGCAACTTCAAAAATTTCAGCATAAAGAGTGGAAACTTGATTTTGTTAAGATGCATAAAATTATGTTTACCTCTCTCATAATAACTTTCAGTAGCATCATGAATACAATTAACAATATAACTATCAAAAGAAACATTCCTATCATGAGCTACATCCATAAAAGAATTAATACTCTCCACATAAGCATAGTCATTCTTATTGATAACAATGGGAGTAGGATTATCATAAATAACTTGAACATGATAGACAAGTTGCATATTAAAGAGATGTTTTTGGGTAATCCCACCATAATTATGGAAAGTTTCATGAGGATGATTGTAAATATAGCCTATGTTATAACTTTCTTTATAATAATTATCAAAGACTTGAGGCATATTGAAATCATAATTAATTTTCTCCTCAATAGTAAGTGGACTAAAAATGTCATATTCATCATTGAAATCATCATATATTGGAGGCATAGTATCATCACAAGCAATAAAATAGTTGTCTTCCAAAAATGCGTTCATTTGTAAACATATCATCATTTTTACTAGGAGGAGATGTATCAAGCATATAATCATTAATAGCAAAGGGATTTCAAACACATCATCCACAAGTTAGAGCTTTATATATCATAATTGGAAGGAACATGGATGGTACTAATAGTACAACAATTATTATCATCATTTTCTGAATTGGGACCAAACAATTTTTCAATATCAAAAGTAGTGTGTTTCTCCCAATCGTGATCACTTTCATAAATAACAGGCATAGGAAAATCATCGAGGTCAGACTCTTGGGGGGAGATACCGTTACCTCTCTCTTTTTACTCCTCCTCTTCTTCTTCCTCTTCTTCTTCCCCTCTTTAGGAGGGAGAGGCTTAAAAGGGAGCTTCTCCACATACCCTGGTTTATTATCAGGAACAATAGAAAGAACTTTGGAGGATTTCTCCTCCTCATTAATAAGAACAGAACACATATTAGTCCTATCATATTTTGGTAGAGTCTCCTAATGTATAATATTTTGTATGTAAGTATTTGCATGCAAACTATCGACACAATAAAGATGGCATCCATGCAAGACACTATTTACATCAAAAGCACTCATATCTATCAAAGAAGTTCTTCTTAATAACTCTTCACACCCCAAAAATATTGTAAGTTCATCATGCTCATTAGGGGTGATCATGTCATCACAATACAATCTTGCAGTACTCATAGGATTAGAAAGGCTACTATCATGGCCTGAGCATTGGAAATTAGAATGACCCACTTCATAGCAAAGTTCACAAATAAAAGGATAGAGGGCACAAACTTTTTCACCAAGATCATCTAGAGACCTACTCCACATTATAGTTTTTTCATTCCTATGATGGATACAATATTCTTCTTCAATTTTATTCTTTTCACAAGGTCTAAGTGCTCCACAAAAATTAACATGCTTATAAGAAATAGTACTTTCAGAAGTCTGAGCATGTTTATTGCAATCATCAATAACAACTTCATTTTCCATGCAAGTGTCTTTAAAAGGTTCATGGTAAAGGGGTCGTTGCATAGAAAACAAAAAATTTCCTACGCGAGAGACACCCGAAAGGCCAAGATCTAATCTAGGAGACGAAGTGCAACGGGCAACAAGAGGGTTAAGGAGAACACATACGCTCGAAGACTCAAAGTGGTACGAGATCAAATCTCGTTGTTGGCGTAGTCGTACTCACACCGATCCCGATAGCGAGAAGATGGGCACCGCAATCCGGCGGTGCATCCGTGATCGGTCACACGTACGGTTGATGACGACCTCCGTTCCCTCGTTCCAGCGGGCGCGGAAGTAGAGGATCCCCCGGAACTCCAGCAGCACGACGACGTGGTGGTGGTGAAGAATCCCACGGTCAGGGCTTCGCCAAGCCGGAGACCATGAAATGGAGCAGCGGGTGGAGGGAAAGGGAAGTGGCCAAGTGTGTGGAGGAGGGAGAGCTCTCACCCTCCTTTTATAGGAGAGGGGGGAGGCAGCCCAAGGGGGTTGCGGCCAGCCCCATGGTGTGCCCCCACCTCTTCCCTCATGATGTGAGTGGACACTCCACTCACACCCACTCATTTTCCTTTAAACCCCACTTAGAAAATCCAAGAGTTTTTCTTTAATAAATCAATAAAACATTTTTATTTCTTTATTTCAGCATTTGTTAATTCTATTAACAAACATTTGCATAAAGCACCTCGAATCATTTGTTAATTCTATTAACAACCATTCGACGAAAAACCCCTTGAACTATTTCAATTTTCCCCGAAACAATTTCGGTGATGTCCAAAATATTCTTCGATATTCCGTATCCTCTCAAACACGTCATCGAACCTTAAGTGTGTCACCCTACGGTTCGCGAATAAGATAGACATGATCGATACTCCTCTCCGATCAATAATGAACAGCGGGATCTGGAGATCCGTGATGACTCCTATATATTCAACGATGACTCTCGTGATCGTGTGAACCAACAACGCCGTGAACTATTCCCTTTGTCTCGCGATATTTTACTTGTCCGAGATTCGATCATTGGTATCAACCATGCCTTGTTCAATCTCGTTACCGACAAGTACTCTTTTCTCGTTCCCGTGATATAACATCCTTTGTGATCATATCACGTGCTTGCAAGCGGTTTCGATGTGATATCACCGAAAGGGCCCAGAGTATATCTCTCCGTCATTTGGATGGACAAATCCCACTCTTGATCCATGATCCTCAACTAATACTTTCCGAATACTCAACGACACCTTTATAGTCACCCTGTTACGGTGTGATGTTTGATGCCATCAAAGCACTCTTCCGGTATCAGCGATTGACATGATCTCATGGTCTAAGGAATAAGTTACTTCGTATGTTTGATATAACAATGTAAACTAAATGACTTGATCGCATTGCTATATTCTCTTTGGGTATATGTTCATCACATCATTCTTCTAATGACATGACCCCGTTATTAATAACATCCAATGTTCATGATCAGGAAACCTTGATCATCTACTAATCAACGAGCTAGTTAAAAGAGAGGCTTTACTAGGAACCATTGTTTGTTTATTAAGCACACATGTATCAACGTTTCCGGTTAATACAATTCTAGCATGAGAAATATACATTCACCATAAACAAGGAATAAGATAATAACCATTTTATTATTGCCTCTCGGGCATATTCCCTTCAGTCTCCCACTTGCACTAGAGTCAATAATCTAGTATGTAAGCACTTTAACACATATGGCGTACCAGTGTTATTACCATGCTTCGCATGCGGTAAACATCATCAAAAAGATCTGAACTGTTAAGGTCCTATTGTATTTGCATGTCCTTTGCGTCTACACGCATCAGTCATTCTCTAAATGAGATGGCTTTGTATATATATGGTCAATTGATGAAAACTTAATTCCTCAGCTTAAACTGGTGTCACTAACATTGTGAAAATGTAGCTTCATAGTGTTAGCATTCTTGGAAACTCACCAAGTTCCGGTGATACCTTAATTCCTCAGCTTAAACTGATGTTACTAACACTGTGAAAATGTAGCTTCATAGTTTCAGCATTCTTGGAAATTCACCAAGTTCAGGAAAGAACTCCTTGACACAAAATACGCTTATAATCAGTTGTTAACACAACGATATACTTTAGCCTTTGTTGTAGTATCTGTCACAATATTTTAATTTTGAAACTCTTTCAAATCCAGCATGGAACTTTCTTCCATCCTATTGTGCTACCCTTCATCACATATTTTAATTGAGATAAAATTACTTGAATAAATGACAAGACTATTAGTGTAACATATTACAACTAATATTTTGTCATTACTATATAGGAAAACATATCCTTAGCATTTCAAAAATGACACAAGGATCTCTCCCACTGTTGTCTAATCATCATATGAATTATCCTACTATAACATTTTATAGCATAGGATTCATCTGGTTGTGTACATAGCATGGAAACATGACTTAGAAATCTCAATTTCAATGATGCTCATCATGTGTCAAAACACACAAATCTTGCTTAATTATTTTCCATGTGACAAGAACTCCTTGTCATTTTCATATTGACTTATTTCAATATTTCATCTATGTAATTTGGCTTCAATCATATCAGGTGCGTCAATCCATCTTTTATAGATATCGATGCCCAATATCTTCTAAGCCTTTCATCAATATGAAAATCTTAACCGTGTTAATTTAAAATACATATTTTCCAATCAACCATATGTCATCTACATAAAGTATTGGAAATATGTCATAGCGCTCCCACTTAATTTCTTGTAACTCTACAAGCATCTTTATCATTCATGATGGAATCAAACTCTTTTGATAACTTCATTAAGCTAAAGATTTCAACTTCGCTATGCTCACTTCAACCATTGAAGTGTGCATACCTTTCTAGCAACCTTTTGAATTTTACAAAACTCTCAGACTGTGTCAAGTACACATCCTTGATCAAAATTCCTCGAGAATAGAGTTGGTTTTGTTATTCAAATGCCATATCATAATATGTAACTTTTTGCAACAACTATCCGCAAAGACTAAAGCATCACTACGGAAAATCAAAATCTTGTAGTAGTCAACTCTTTGAACTTCGTCGAAAACAACTTTTCGATAAGTACAACTTTCAAAAGATGTAAAATCCATGTCTTTGTCGTTATATAGACCCTTTTGCTATCGTTAGGCATCATGCCTATCGAAAGGACTACCAAGTAACATACTTGATATTCATACAAGGATACTATGGCGGATATAATGACTCATAGTCAATTTTACGAAGTCAGGGGCCATCATTTGCTTCCTTTATAAGGTCCAGGTCCTTTGTTGTCAAAACAACACTTTACACTTAAACCACAAGTTGTTCTAAGTACAAAGTTTTTGGACTTTCCTCGTACAGTTCGCAAACTCATTTGAAGTTTCTACAACATTTGTAGTGTCTTCTACTTAGTCAAAATAGTAAATCCCGGAACAACTTCCAGTGCTGCGCTACTCTTGACATGATAACGAAGATTCTCTAATCTCGTTGAGTTTGTACTGTGCTCCCACTCACTTGTTTCGCAAGAACTACTTTCTCGAGAAATCAACCCTTTCTGACAAACAACATTTGTCTTTTGGTTCGGTGATAGGAGAAATACCCAATGTTTTATTTAGGATAACCTTATAAACATATATTTATCCTATTTTGGTTGTAAACATTTTACACATGCTATGTATACCAAAACTTAAGAAAGTGACAATTCGGGTCACTACCCAAACCATATCTTATATGTTGTCAATTTCAGCGGATCATGATGGTGCTCTTTTCAGTGGAAAAACGGTTGTCACTAATGTATAAACTACAAAATTATAATGGAAATTTTATTAATCTTACCATGTCAAACAAGGTTTGATTTTTGTCTCTCGAACACTCCAAACTAATGTGGGGTAATTCGAGTAATATAAGTTGTAGAACAATTCTGCAACTTCTCATATGTTTTGCTAAACTTGTAACTCAAAATTTATTCTTTATGATCCAATCATAAATACTTGATTATCTTGTTACATTGATTTTAACTTCATATTAACAACCTTTTGAACCAATTCAAAATGTCAAACTCCGTTCCCTTTAAATAGATATACTCACATATCTACTCAAGTCGTCGAGAGAATTTTATGAAGGAAAAATTAATCCACCATACATGACTACACATAATGGACTATATACATCAATATGTATAATCTCCACTAAATTAGTCGTCCATTCTACTTTGGCCTATGAACGGAATTCTAGTCATCTTTTGGAAGAGGTCTCACAAGCGTCAATTTATTCAAAAAACAAAATGACTCCGGAAGTCCATCAATATGGAGTTCCTTCATGTTTTCCTTTCCGATATGAACTAAAATGGTGGTGTCACAATTTAAGTGAAACTCTTTTGCGTCTTGCAACATTTAGCATTTAGTCTTATAGATGTTTACTTTACCAACATGATTTATATTAACATATCCATCAATTATGGAATATGGTCATTGTTTGAACAATCTCATTTGTTCTCACAAAAGACTAGAACAAAATAACAACTTATTAAGTTCTTCAAATAAATCTTGACTGTTTGGTTCGATACGACAATGAACACAATAACACTTTATTTATGTTCTTGTCATAATCGATTCCACATCTATTACTAGTTCTTTTTAGGCCCTTGTATTTCTTTCATTGCGTTGCTTTGTATGACAACTCATACCAACCAATGTGGTATCAAAATACCCAAAAATACTTTGTTAACTAGTAATACATCTATAACTTGTATATCAAGCATATACTCCTGAGCTGGACTTTTCCAGTTATCTTCTTTTCTGCCATATATCTATTTGCAATTCTATTTTCAATATTCCCTTTCCTTTATAGAAGAATCATTCAACATCAAACAATGCTAGTCTTACTAGCTCATTTTCTTTGGCGTGTTAGTCATATACTATCACCCATTGAGTCATACTTTGAGTTTGATTGTTCTACTAATATCACCATATTAATAGCATTCTTCTAGATTCCACTCTTAGCAATCTTCAAGTAAGGTAAACGACTTTACCCATACTTTTAATCCATCCCATCATAACAATTTTTATGATTAAGCTACTATAGCTCGAAGGAAGGGATTTAGAGGATAATTTTTAGCATCCAATTTCTTGGAATATTCAAACGCCTAGCGTCTTCAATCATTGCATATATTCAGATAATATAAGCAAACATTGTCACGCTAAATTATACTCAGTCATGTTGCTACAAATAAGTTTCCAGATATCAATATATCTTTCACTTGATTGTTTCTGAAAACAACTCTTTTCAGTTCCAAAATCACCTTGATCAACAAAACATTCTTTTGAAGATAAAGTAATATGGAAGCAACCATGACTCTAGATTCTAAGTAGGAATTATTTGCTCTCTAGATCAATCAATCATTAACCATATGGAGCTAGGTAGGAAATACCAAAAATCTACAATAGGACTCAATTTTAAATTTCACTAATACGGTACCAATCTTAGAATGGTATTTACCAGATCATAACAGTTATATCTCAATCAACAATCTAAGTGTAAGGTAGTTATGTGGATGCCAATGACTACTACAAGTTGTGCAAATTCACTTTGATTTGTTGTTCATGATAAATAAGTTCAAGTTAATTCAAATTAAGCCATGAACTCCCACTCAAAAACAACATCCCTATTAGTCGTCTTTAGTGATTACACGAACCAAATTCACTACACCAAAACCGATCATCACGTGAGATGATGTAGCTTCAAAGGCGAACATCGACATGTTCATCATATCATCCATATAACTCATGCTTTACCTTTCGGTTACGTGTTCCGAGGCCATGTCTGTACATGCTAGGCTCGCCAAGTAGAACCGTAGTATTGCGTGTGTTTCAAGGCCATGTCTGTACATGCTAGGCTTGAAAACACCCGTTGTATGCGAACGTTGAGTCTGTCACACCCGATCATCACGTGGTGTCTCGAAACGACGATCTTTCTTAACGGTGCATACTTAAGGAAGAACACATTATTATCTTGATATTAAGTGAGAGGGATCATCTTATAATGCTACCATTGTTATCTAAGCAAAACAAGATGCATAAAAAGGATTAACATCACAGACATCACATGAAAGGATAACGTGATATGATATGGTCCTTCTTGCACTTGATCTCCATCATGTGCATTATGGTATGATCTCAATCATTCCACCAGCATGATACCAAGTACCACGGTACCCCAAACTTGATTGTCCATCAATAAGAAGACAACCATATGGATACCTTACGGTATATCAATAATTTACAAAATAGATCATCTCATAATCAAATTTGTAATATTGACCATATCACATCACATGCCCAGCAAAAACTAGTTAGACGCTTCTAATTTATTTTTGCATATTTTACGTGGCTTAGGGCTTTCGAGGATAGAACCGTTCATACCTACGAACATCAACCACAACGTTGATAAACATATTTTTAGCAACCCTTCATAGATTAGATCTTAACTATAGTAGGAGAAACGGACACCCCCTTAGCCACAAGTGAGACAACTCTCGCGTACATAGTACACGTAAACTTAGTCTGGGGCAGCTTTATCCTACTATGCCACTAAGATCATAAAATAGTCAAGGAGGTAATAACATGATCATCAACGCCCACATACACCTATGTGTTCTACCCGTACAAAACATCTACGCATAGATCCGGCTCTAATACCACTAAAGGGGTCGTTGCATAGAAAACAATAAATTTCCTACGCGAGAGACACCCGAAAGGCCAAGATCTAATCTAGGAGACGAAGTGCAACGGGCAACAAGAGGGTTAAGGAGAACACATACGCTCGAAGACTCAAAGTGGTACGAGATCAAATCTCGTTGTTGGCGTAGTCGTACTCACACCGATCCCGATAGCGAGAAGATGGGCACCGCAATCCGGCGGTGCATCCGTGATCGGTCACACGTACGGTTGATGACGACCTCCGTTCCCTCGTTCCAGCGGGGCGCGGAAGTAGAGGATCCCCCGGAACTCCAGCAGCACGACGACGTGGTGGTGGTGAAGAATCCCACGGTCAGGGCTTCGCCAAGCCGGAGACCATGAAATGGAGCAGCGGGTGGAGGGAAAGGGAAGTGGCCAAGTGTGTGGAGGAGGGAGAGCTCTCACCCTCCTTTTATAGGAGAGGGGGGAGGCAGCCCAAGGGGGTTGCGGCCAGCCCCATGGTGTGCCCCCACCTCTTCCCTCATGATGTGAGTGGACACTCCACTCACACCCACTCATTTTCCTTTAAACCCCACTTAGAAAATCCAAGAGTTTTTCTTTAATAAATCAATAATACATTTTTATTTCTTTATTTCAGCATTTGTTAATTCTATTAACAAACATTTGCATAAAGCACCTCGAATCATTTGTTAATTCTATTAACAACCATTCGACGAAAAACCCCTTGAACTATTTCAATTTTCCCCGAAACAATTTCGGTGATGTCCAAAATATTCTTCGATATTCTGTATCCTCTCAAACACGTCATCGAACCTTAAGTGTGTCACCCTACGGTTCGCGAATAAGATAGACATGATCGAGACTCCTCTCCGATCAATAATCAACAGCGGGATCTGGAGATCCGTGATGACTCCTATATATTCAACGATGACTCTCGTGATCGTGTGAACCAACAACGCCGTGAACTATTCCCTTTGTCTCGCGATATTTTACTTGTCCGAGATTCGATCATTGGTATCAACCATGCCTTGTTCAATCTCGTTACCGACAAGTACTCTTTTCTCGTTCCCGTGATATAACATCCTTTGTGATCATATCACGTGCTTGCAAGCGGTTTCGATGTGATATCACCGAGAGGGCCCAGAGTATATCTCTCCGTCATTTGGATGGACAAATCCCACTCTTGATCCATGATCCTCAACTAATACTTTCCGAATACTCAACGACACCTTTATAGTCACCCTGTTACGGTGTGATGTTTGATGCCATCAAAGCACTCTTCCCGTATCAGCGATTGACATGATCTCATGGTCTAAGGAATAAGTTACTTCGTATGTTTGATATAACAATGTAAACTAAATGACTTGATCGCATTGCTATATTCTCTTTGGGTATATGTTCATCACATCATTCTTCTAATGACATGACCCCGTTATTAATAACATCCGATGTTCATGATTAGGAAACCTTGATCATCTACTAATCAACGAGCTAGTTAAAAGAGAGGCTTTACTAGGAACCATTGTTTGTTTATTAAGCACACATGTATCAACGTTTCCGGTTAATACAATTCTAGCATGAGAAATAAACATTCACCATAAACAAGGAATAAGATAATAACCATTTTATTATTGCCTCTCGGGCATATTCCCTTCACATGGTATATGTCCTAGTTTTCTTTAGTAATATTAAGATAAGAAGCAAAGGATCTATACCAACCAACGGCTATTTGAGGATCAAGACCATATTTAGCATTAAGCTCATGAAAATCAGCAGTTTCAGCAAAAGTCTTAATGCAATCAAACTCATAGTTTATACCTGATTCTTTACCTTTGTTGTCATTCCAATCTTCACTATTGATTTGAATCCCCTCAAGAAGATCCCACCTAGCTTCAACCTTCTTACTACAAAAAGAACCCTATGAACAGGCATCTAGATAATCCTTCCAATGTCCTGAAAGCCTTACATAAAAATTAGTAACAATTATTTCCTCAGGAAGCTCATGGTTAGGCCATTTGAGTATTAATTTTTTCAGTCTTCCCCAAGCTTGGGAAATGCTTTCTCCATCATGAGGCCAAAAATTATAAGTGTAATTCCTGAAGGGAATATGCCCGAGAGGCAATAATAAAATGGTTATTATCTTATTCCTTGTTTATGATGAATGTTTATTTCTCATGCTAGAATTGTATTAACCGGAAACGTTGATACATGTGTGCTTAATAAACAAACAATGGTTCCTAGTAAAGCCTCTCTTTTAACTAGCTCGTTGATTAATAGATGATCAAGGTTTCCTGATCATGAACATTGGATGTTATTAATAACGGGGTCATGTCATTAGAAGAATGATGTGATGAACATATACCCAAAGAGAATATAGCAATGCGATCAAGTCATTTAGTTTACATTGTTATATCAAACACACGAAGTAACTTATTTCTTAGACCATGAGATCATGTCAATCACTGATACCGGAAGAGTGCTTTGATGGCATCAAACGTCACACCGTAACAGGGTGACTATAAAGGTGTCGTTGAGTATTCGAAAAGTATTAGTTGAGGATCATGGATCAAGAGTGGGATTTGTCCATCCAAATGACGGAGAGATATACTCTGGGCCCTCTCGGTGATATCACATCGAAACCGCTTGCAAGCACGTGATATGATCACAAGGATGTTATATCACGGGAACGAGAAAAGAGTACTTGTCGGTAACGAGATTGAACAAGGTATGGTTGATACCTATGATCGAATCTCGGACAAGTAAAATATCGCGAGACAAAGGGAATAGTTCACGACGTTGTTGGTTCACACGATCACGAGAGTTATCGTTGAATATATAGGAGTCATCACGGATCTCCAGATCCCGCTGTTGATTATTGATCGGAGAGGAGTCTCGATCATGTCTATCTTATTCGCGAACCGTAGGGTGACACACTTAAGGTTCGATGACGCGTTTGAGAGGATACGGAATATCGAAGAATATTTTGGGCAGCACCGAAACTGTTTCGAGGAAAATTGAAATAGTTCAAGGGGTTTTTCATCGAATGGTTGTTAATAGAATTAACAAATGATTCGAGGTGCTATATGCAAAAGTTTGTTAATAGAATTAACAAATGCTGAAATAAAGAAATAAAAAGGTTTTATTTATTTATTAAAAGAAAACCTTTGGATTTTCCAAGTGGAAAATTAAGGGAGCATGAGTGGGTGTGAGTGGAGCTTCCACTCACATGAAGAGGGAAGAGGTGGGGGCACACCATGGCTGGCCGCACCCCCCTCTTGGGCTGCCTCCCCCTCCCCTATAAAAGGAGGGTGAGAGCTCCTCTTCTCCACACACTTGGCCACTTCCCTTTCCCTCCACCCGCTGCTCCATTTCATGGTCTCCGTCTTGGCGAAGCCCTGACCGTGGGATTCTTCACCACCACCACGTCGTCGTGCTGCTGGAGTTCCGAGGGATCCTCTACTTCCGCGCCCCGCTGGAACGAGGGAACGGAGGTCGTCATCAACCGTACGTGTGACCGATCACGGATGCACCGCCGGATTGCGGTGCCATCTTCTCGCTATCGGGATCGGTGTGAGTACGACTACGCCAACAACGAGATTTGATCTCGTACCACTTTGAGTCTTCGAGGGTATGTGTTCTCCTTAACCCTCTTGTTGCCCGTTGCACTTCGTCTCATAGATTAGATCTTGGCCTTTCGGGTATCTCTCGCGTAGGAAAATTTTTGTTTTCTATGCTACGTTCCCCTTCAGTGGTATCAGAGCCAGGTCTATGCGTAGATGTTTTGTACGGGTAGAACACATAGGTGTATGTGGGCGTTGATGATCATGTTATTACCTCCTTGACTATTTTATGATCTTAGTGGCATAGTGGGATGAAGCGGCCCGGACTAACCTTACATGTCCACGTACATGAGACTTGTTCCACAACTGACATGCAACTTGTATTGCATAAGTGGCTTGCGGGTGTCTGTTTCTCCTACTATAGTTAAGATCTAATCTATGAAGGGTTGTTAAAAATGTGTTTATCAACGTTGTGGTTGATGTTCGTAGGTATGAACGGTTCTATCCTCGAAAGCCCTAAGCCACGTAAAATATGCAAAAATAATTTAGAGGCGTCTAACTAGTTTTTGCTGGGCATGTGATGTGACATGGTCAATATTACAAATTTGATTATGAGATGATCTATTTTGTAAATTATTGATATACCGGAAGGTATCCATATGATTGTCTTCTTCTTGATGGACAATCAAGATTGGGTGAGTACCACGCCGGTGGAATGATGGAGATCATACCATGATGCACATGATGGAGATCAAGTGCAAGGAGGACCATATCATATCACGTTATCCTTTCATGTGATGTCTGTGATGTTAATCCTTTTTATGCATCTTGTGTTGCTTAGATAACGATGGTAGCATTATAAGATGATCCCTCTCACTTAATATCAAGATAATAATGTGTTCTTCCTTAAGTATGCACCGTTAAGAAAGTTCGTCGTTTCGAGACACCACGTGATGATCGGGTGTGACAGACTCAACGTTCGCATACAACGGGTGTTTTCAAGCCTAGCATGTACAGACATGGCCTTGAAACACACGCAATACTACGGTTCTACTTGGCGAGCCTAGCATGTATAGACATGGCCTCGGAACACGTAACCGAAAGGTAAAGCATGAGTCATATGGCTGATATGATGAACATGTCGATGTTCGCCTTTGAAGCTACATCATCTCACGTGATGATCGGTTTTGGTGTAGTGAATTTGGTTCGTGTAATCACTAAAGACGACTAAGAGGGATGTTGTTTTTGAGTGGGAGTTCATGGTTTAATTTTTGAATTAACTTGAACTTATTTATCATGAACAACAAATCAAAGTGAATTTGCACAAATTGTAGTATTCATTGGCATCCACATAACTACCTTACACTTAGATTGTTAATTGAGATATAACTGTTATGATCTGGTAAATACCATTTAAGATTGGTACCGTATTAGTGAAATTTAAAATTGAGTCCTATTGTAGATTTTTGGTATTTCCTACCTAGCTCCATGTGGTTAATGATTGATTAATCTAGAGAGCAAATAATTCCTACTTAGAATCCAGAGTCATGGTTGCTTCCGTATTACTTTATCTTCAAAAGAATGTTTTGTTGATCAAGGTGATTTAGGAACTGAAAAGAGTTGTTTTTAGAAACAATCAAGTGAAAGATATATTGATATCTAGAAACTTATTTGTGGCAACATGACTGAGTATAATTTAGCGTGACAATGTTTGCTTATATTATCTGAATATATGCAATGATTGAAGACGCTAGGCGTTTGAATATTCCAAGAAATTGGATGCTAAAAATTATCCTCTAAATTCCTTCCTTCGAGCTATAATAGCTTAATCATAAAATTGTTATGATGGGATGGATTAGAAGTATGGGTAAAGTAGTTTACCTTACTTGGAAAATGCTAAGAGTGGAATCTAGAAGAATGCTATTAATATGGTGATATTAGTAGAACAATCAAACTCAAAGTATGACTCAATGGGTGATAGTATATGACTAACACGCCAAAGAAAATGAGCTAGTAAGACTAGCATTGTTTGATGTTGAATGATTCTTCTATAAAGGAAAGGGAATATTGAAAATAGAATTACAAATAGATATATGGCAGAAAAGAAGATAACTGGAAAAGTCCAGCTCAGGAGTATATACTTGATATACAAGTTATAGATGTATTACTAGTTAACAAAGTATTTTTTTGGTATTTTGATACCACATTGGTTGGTATGAGTTGTCATACAAAGCAACGCAATGAAAGAAATACAAGGGCCTAAAAGGAACTAGTAATAGATGTGGAATCGATTATGACAAGAACATAAATAAAGTGTTATTGTGTTCATTGTCGTATCGAACCAACCAGTCAAGATTTATTTGAAGAACTTAATAATTTGTTATTTTGTTCTAGTCTTTTGTGAGAACAAATGAGATTGTTCAAACTTTGATCATATTCCATAATTGATGGATATGTTAATATAAATCATGTTGGTAAAGTAAACATCTATAAGACTAAATGCTAAACGTTGCAAGACGTTGAAGAGTTTCACTTAAATTGTGACACCACCATTTTAGTTCATATCGGAAAGGAAAACATGAAGGAACTCCATATTGATGGACTTTCGGAGTCATTTTATTGACGCTTGTGAGACCTCTTCCAAAAGATGACTAGAATTCCGTTCTTAGGCCAAAGTAGAATGGACGACTAATTTAGTGGAGATTATACATATTGATGTATATAGTCCATTATGTGTAGTCATGTATGGTGGATTAATTTTTCCTTCATAAAATTCTGTCGATGATTTAAGTAGATATGTGAGTATATCTATTTAAAGGGAACAGAGTTTGACATTTTGAATTGGTTCAAAAGGTTGTTAATATGAAGTTAAAATCAATGTAACAAGATAATCAAGTATTTATGATTGGATCATAAAGGATAAAGTTTGAGTTACAAGTTTAGCAAAACATCTAAGAAGTTGCAAAATTGTTCTACAACTTATACTTCTCGAATACCCCACATTAGATTGGAGTATTCAAAAGACAAAATCAAACCCTGTTTGACATGGTGAGATTAATAAAATTGCCATTATAATTTTGTAGTTTATACATTAAGGACAACCGCTTTTACACTGAAAAGAGCACCATCATGATCCGTTGAAATTGACAACATATAAGATATGGTTTGGGTAATGACCCAAATTGTCATTTTTCTTAAGTTTTGGTATGCATAGCATGTGTAAAATGTTTACAACCAAAATAGGATAAATATATGTTTATAAGGTTATCCCAAATAAAATATTGGGTATTTCTCCTATCACCGAACCAAAAGACAAATGTTGTTTGTCAAAAAGGGTTGATTTCTCGAGAAAGTAGTTCTTGCGAAACAAGTGAGTGGGAGCACGGTACAAACTCAACAAGATTACAGAATCTCCGTTATCATGTCAAGAGTAGCGCAGCACTGGAAGTTGTTCCGGGGTTTACTATTTTGACTAAGTAGAAGACACTACAAATGTTGTAGATACTTCAAATGAGTTTGCGAGCTGTACCAGAAAAGTCCAAAAACTTTGTACTTAGAACAACTTGTGGTTTAAGTGTTGTTTTGACAACAAAGGACCTGGACCTTATAAAGGAAGCAAATGATGGGCACTGACTTCGTAAAATTGACTATGAGTCATTATATCCGCCATAGTATCCTTGTATGAATATCAAGTATGTGACTTGGTAGTCCTTTCAATAGGAATGATGCCTAACGATAGCAAAAGGGTCTATATAGCGACAAAGACATGGATACATATCGAAAAGTTGTTTTCGACGAAGTTCAAAGAGTTCACTACTACAAGATTTTGATCTTCCGTAGTGATGCTTAGTCTTTGCAGATAGTTCTAGCAAAGTTACATATTATGATATGGATGTTGAATAACAAAACCAATTCTCCTCTCGAGGAAGTTTGTTCAAGGATGTGTACTTGACACAGTCTGAGAGTTTTGTAAAATTCAAAAGGTTGCTAGAAAGGCATGCGCACTTCAATGGTTGAAGTGAGCATAACGAAGTTGAAATCTTTACCTTAATGAAGTTATCAAAAGAGTTTGATTCCATCATGAATGATAAAGATGCTTGTAGAGTTACAAGAAATTAAGTGGGAGCGTTATGACATATTTCCAATACTTTATGTAGATGACATATGGTTGATTGGAAAATATGTATTTTAAATTAACACGGTTAAGATTTCATATTGATGAAAGGCTTAGAAGATATTGGGCATCGATATCTATAAAAGATGGATTGAAGCGCCTGATATGATTGAAGCCAAATTACATAGATGAAATATTGAAGTAAGTCAATATACAATTGATAAGAAGGAGTTCTTGTCACATGGAAAATAATTGAGCAAGATTCATGTGTTTTGACACATGATGAGCATCATTGAAATTGAGATTTCTAAGTCATGTTTCCATGCTATGTACACAACCAGATGAGTCCTATGCTATAAAATGTTATAGTAGGATAATTCATACGATGATTAGACAACAGTGGGAGAGATCCTTGTGTCATTTTAGAAATGCTAAGGATATGTTTTCCTATATAGTAATGACAAAATATTAGTTGTAATATGTTACACTAATAGTCTTGTCATTTATTCAAGTAATTTTATCTCAAATAAAATATGTGATGAAGGGTAGCACAATAGGATGGAAGAAAGTTCCATGCTGGATTTGAAAGAGTTTCAAAATTAAAATATTGTGACAGATACTACAACAAAGGCTAAAGTATATCGTTGTGTTAACAACTAATTATAAGCGTATTTTGTGTCAAGGAGTTCTTTATTGAACTTGGTGAATTTCCAAGAATGCTGAAACTATGAAGCTACATTTTCACAATGTTAGTAACATCAGTTTAAGCTGAGGAATTAAGGTATCACCGGAATTTGGTGAATTTCCAAGAATGCTGAAACTATGAAGCTACATTTTTACAATGTTAGTAACATCAGTTTAAGCCGAGGGATTAAGTTTTCACCGATTGACCATATATATACAAAGCCATCTCATTAGAGAATGAGTGATGCGTGTAGACGCAAAGAACATGCACATACAATAGGACCTGAACAGTTCAGATCTTTTTGATGATGTTTACCGCATGCGAAGCATGGTAATAACACTGGTACGCCATATGTGTTTAAGTGCTTACAGACTAGATTATTGACTCTAGTGCAAGTGGGAGACTGAAGGGAATATGCCCGAGAGGCAATAATAAAATGGTTATTATCTTATTCCTTGTTTATGATGAATGTTTATTTCTCATGCTAGAATTGTATTAACCGGAAACGTTGATACATGTGTGCTTAATAAACAAACAATGGTTCCTAGTAAAGCCTCTCTTTTAACTAGCTCGTTGATTAATAGATGATCAAGGTTTCCTGATCATGAACATTGGATGTTATTAATAACGGGGTCATGTCATTAGAAGAATGATGTGATGAACATATACCCAAAGAGAATATAGCAATGCGATCAAGTCATTTAGTTTACATTGTTATATCAAACACACGAAGTAACTTATTTCTTAGACCATGAGATCATGTCAATCACTGATACCGGAAGAGTGCTTTGATGGCATCAAACGTCACACCGTAACAGGGTGACTATAAAGGTGTCGTTGAGTATTCGAAAAGTATTAGTTGAGGATCATGGATCAAGAGTGGGATTTGTCCATCCAAATGACGGAGAGATATACTCTGGGCCCTCTCGGTGATATCACATCGAAACCGCTTGCAAGCACGTGATATGATCACAAGGATGTTATATCACGGGAACGAGAAAAGAGTACTTGTCGGTAACGAGATTGAACAAGGTATGGTTGATACCTATGATCGAATCTCGGACAAGTAAAATATCGCGAGACAAAGGGAATAGTTCACGACGTTGTTGGTTCACACGATCACGAGAGTTATCGTTGAATATATAGGAGTCATCACGGATCTCCAGATCCCGCTGTTGATTATTGATCGGAGAGGAGTCTCGATCATGTCTATCTTATTCGCGAACCGTAGGGTGACACACTTAAGGTTCGATGACGCGTTTGAGAGGATACGGAATATCGAAGAATATTTTGGGCAGCACCGAAACTGTTTCGAGGAAAATTGAAATAGTTCAAGGGGTTTTTCATCGAATGGTTGTTAATAGAATTAACAAATGATTCGAGGTGCTATATGCAAAAGTTTGTTAATAGAATTAACAAATGCTGAAATAAAGAAATAAAAAGGTTTTATTTATTTATTAAAAGAAAACCTTTGGATTTTCCAAGTGGAAAATTAAGGGAGCATGAGTGGGTGTGAGTGGAGCTTCCACTCACGTGAAGAGGGAAGAGGTGGGGGCACACCATGGCTGGCCGCACCCCCCTCTTGGGCTGCCTCCCCCTCCCCTATAAAAGGAGGGTGAGAGCTCCTCTTCTCCACACACTTGGCCACTTCCCTTTCCCTCCACCCGCTGCTCCATTTCATGGTCTCCGGCTTGGCGAAGCCCTGACCGTGGGATTCTTCACCACCACCACGTCGTCGTGCTGCTGGAGTTCCGAGGGATCCTCTACTTCCGCGCCCCGCTGGAACGAGGGAACGGAGGTCGTCATCAACCGTACGTGTGACCGATCACGGATGCACCGCCGGATTGCGGTGCCATCTTCTCGCTATCGGGATCGGTGTGAGTACGACTACGCCAACAACGAGATTTGATCTCGTACCACTTTGAGTCTTCGAGGGTATGTGTTCTCCTTAACCCTCTTGTTGCCCGTTGCACTTCGTCTCATAGATTAGATCTTGGCCTTTCGGGTATCTCTCGCGTAGGAAAATTTTTGTTTTCTATGCTACGTTCCCCTTCAATTCCTATCTAAATATAGTTCATGAGGAGGATAAAATTTAGAGTAAAAGATATATTCAAGTTCCTTCCACTCCAAATGATGATGATCATCCAGTAGTTTATGCCACTCCCTTACTTTGTCCTCAAGTGACAAAGGGAATGACCTCCTCTTAACTTGGTCCGTTGAGACACCTGCACACTTTAATAACTCACATAATTCATGCATAAAGTGCAAATGATCACTAGGATGGACAGTTGCATCTCCAAAATAACGGTTATCCATGACAAGTTCAACAATTTTATTGGGTATTTTAAAAGGAATGCTTTCAGTAGGAGGATTTAAAATATCACAAGCATCATTAGGTTTATCACATATGGGAGATAAAGTATCATCAGAGCAAATTTTATCCTCTAAAGCTGGAAAACTAAAAAGTCTATAAAAACTAGCTTCCCCAAGCTTAGAATTTTCCATAGTACTAGAAATAATGGTATCCAAATAATTAATGCAAATAACATTGCTATCACTATTATGCAAACAAACTTCCATAGGTTTTTTAATTTTCTCTTCAAAGGCATCATATCCTAATTCAAGATAAATATTATAAAGTTCTATCATATTTTTGTTGTTTTCCATTAAGATTACTAGTAAAAATAAAAACAAGAAGCGTGTAAAAATAAGCCTAACTAGTGAAAACAAGAAACAAAAAGATATAATTGCAGAATCTAAAGGAAATAACTTCGAGCACTCACACCCGAGGATGTGAGTACCTTTTACCTTACCTTCCCGGCAACGGCGCCAGAAAAGAGCTTGATGTCTACGCACGCTTCTATTCTTGTAGACAGTGTTGGGCCTCCAAGTGCCGAGGTTTTTAGAACAGAAGCAAGTTTCCCTTAAGTGGATCACCCTCTCAAGCAACCCTGCAATCAAGATACAAGAAGTCTCTTGTGTCCCCAACACACCCAATATACTTGTCAAGTATATAGGTGCACTAGTTCGGCGAAGAGAGAGTAAAATACAAGCAATATGGATGATTATAAGTGATCATAACAATCTGAAAATAAAAATGGCAGCAAGCAAACA
The DNA here is from genome assembly GCA_028641055.1 of Alopecurus myosuroides. NCBI lineage: Eukaryota > Viridiplantae > Streptophyta > Magnoliopsida > Poales > Poaceae > Alopecurus > Alopecurus myosuroides. The sequence continues at coordinate 267,138,409 of CM054057.1, read as the reverse complement.
TGTAGCAGAACAGGCGGAAAACGGTGTTTCAATGCTTGGAAATAAGTCATAGGGCTCCTACTTTCACTATTGGACACTCTCAACAATGAAAACATAATTGAATGCATAAATATAATTTCTTCACTATGCTACTCCGAACCACTATGGCTTTAACAACACTCCTCAAGTCTATATTCCCTCTCTAGGGCACCCCAATGTTACTACGAGCGCCATAAATTAGTACTAAACAAACTCCACAATTTCATAGGTTCATCTTCCAACACAAGATATAAATATCATGCTAAACCACACGGTGCACACACTATCACCTTTACCTCGTGATCAAAGTGTTTATGGAGATAACAAAACCATTTGAGTAGCATAACAAATGAAGATCAATCTACATATTCAACTAGATTACAAAGCTCATGATCACATAAAGATCACACCATGGGAGAGAGAGATGAACCACATAGCTACCGGTAGAGCCCTCAGCCCCGGGAGAACTACTCTCTCCTCATTATAGGAGACAGCAACGGCGATGGAGATGGCGGTGGAGTCAAAGGAGATGGCTTCCGGGGGAACTTCCCCGTCCCGGCAGGGTGCCAGAACAGAGTGTCCCCCGAAACTTGGCGGCGGATCTACGGATGTATTTTGCGTAAAAGGTCGATTCCCCTAGGGTTTATGCATAGGGGAGTATATATGGGCGAACGGGCGATGCCAGGAGGTGGCCAGGGGCCCCATGCCACTAGGTTGCGCGGCCAGGGGAGCCCGCGGCACCCCATGGTGTGGCCACCCTGTGGCCCCCCTCCAGGGCTCTTCGGGACTTCTGGAAGCTTCTGGGACTTTTAGGACTTATGGCTTTCGAATTTTCCAATTTCGAGAATATTTTCGGAACAACTTTTCTAAAACTAAAAATAGCAGAAAACAGAGAACTGACTCTGTGGCATCTTGTTAATAGGTTAGTCCCGGAAAACGTGTAGAAATGACATAAATTGTAAGGATAACATGTGGGAAACAACATGGAACATCAGAAATTAGGGATACGTTTATGACGTATCAACGTTGTACATACCCAAGGTACATGTATCCGACGTATCAATGGTATATACATGTACAAATTGAACAGTATTCTGTACAGGTGCCCAGGCACCATGGAGCATCTATTAATTTACCTATATAGATAGATAGATAGATAGATAGATAGATAGATATAGATAGATAGATAGATAGATAGATAGAACATTTAGGAAAAGTCGTACATCACTACCAACGAGTTTCGCCATTACGCTTACAACATTGAACCAGAGATAAAAGCGGGCGACGCTAGAGCGCGCGCTCCCGCGGCTTCCTATGGCGCCGAAGTTGGGATTCCAACAGCAAAACGACAATACGGCATGGAGAGGAAGACGAGCTTACCACCCTCCAGCATCTGTCGTCGGCCTAACCGCCTGCCTCCGGCACTCGCCTCACCACCCGGCCCTCCTCAAAGCACCACCTCCCCCGGTCCACCGCTGCTACTGCCATCCCTCTAAATCCTGCCCAACGGAAGTCGTCGCTGGCTGATGGTGCATATCTTGCACTCGTTGGGATACCCCAAGAGGAGGGAGTGATGAGCACAGCGGTAGGAGTTTTCCCCTTAGTTAAGAACCAATGTTATCAATCCAGTAGGAGAAGGAGGACCTTTGGAAGTTTGATGCCACTGACGGTGGTGCTGGCGCTTCCCTGGTGTCAGATAGAACCAGCACACAGCACAACCAAAATACTTTTCCCCAACGGTACAGTGAGGTTGTCAATCTCACCGGTCTTGCTGAAAACAAAGATTAGACGTATAGTGTGGAAAAATAGTGTATGCTTGCAGAAAGTAAAAAGAGCAGAAAATTGTTGTGGTTTGTTTAACAGTGTGGAAAATGGACGGGGTTCATAGGTTCACTAGTGGTGTCTCTCCATAAAAAGAACATGTTGGGTGAACAAATTATAGCTGGGCAATTGAAAAATAAAGGATGCACCGTAGTGCACGTTATAACATGATGATTACTATGATATTTAGTGCGGTCATTACAACAAAATACATAGACCAAAATCTATCTGCATCTATGACTTATAATCCACCCGCAGGTTATCATCCGAACCCCCTTAGGTATTAAGTTGCAAGCAACAGATAACTGCATTAAACAAAGTGTGTAATGTAAGCAATGATTATACACGCGGGTACTCTCACCGTTGTTTTCTCCCTAATGGCAACACCACATCCTCCCCCTTCATGTTTCTGTCACTCGAGAAAGACAACAAGGAGGCATGAACCCACTATCAAGCATAAATACTCCCTCTTTGAGTCATTAGCAACTACTTGGCCAGAGCAACCACTAGCAACGGAAAGCATGCAAGATCACAAATAACATATGAAATAAAGACTATAATCAACTTGGAATAAGGTCAATATTCATCGGATCCCAGCAAACACAGCATATAGAATTACATAAGATCAATCTCGATCATGATAGGCAGCTCATGAGATCTAAACATGGAAGCATATGAGGAGGAGACAACCATCTAGCTACTGATATGGACCCGTAGTCCAGGGATGAACTACTCACGCATCACTCTGGAGGCAGGCATGGTGATGTAGAAGCCTCCGGTGATGATTTCCTCTCCGGCAGGGTGCCAGAAAACAGCTCCAGAACCCTTCTGATCTAGGGTTGACGACGACGGCGGCTGCGGAACTTTTTCAGGTGCCTAGGGTTTTCCATCCGGGGGGAATAAATTGGCAAAAGGGCAGCGGTGGTAGAGGCCAGGGGGCCCCACACCCGTAGCTGGCGCGGCCAGGGGGACCCGCGCCAGCCTATGGTGTGCCCCCCTGTTGCCCCACTTCGACTCCTCTTCGGTGTTCTGGATGCTTCCGGGGAAAATAGGCACTTCGGGCTTTGTGGGGTCCAATTCCGAGAATGTTTCCAGAACAACTTTTTTGAAACAAAAAACAGCAGAAAATAGGGAACTGGCACATGGCATCTTGTTAATAGGTTAGTCCCGGAAAACGTATGAAAATGCTATAAATAAGGAAAAAACATGTAGTAATTGGCATAATATGATCATGGAGCATCAGAAATTAGGGATACGTTTATGATGTATCAAGCATCCCCAGGCTTAGTTCCTACTCGTCCTCGAGTAGGTAAACGATAAAACAATAATTTCTGAGGTGACATGCTACTATCATAATCTTGTTCATTAAAATGTAAAAGCATATGTATGTTGAGATCATAAAACTTCAACACAAACATGATAAATAGAACTTTAATAATAAACCATAGCAATTACTTTGCATCACGAAGAGTATCTTAAATAAAAGATCATGAATAATAATGTAAAGAAAGATAAACGTTTGTTTCGGGTATAGAGAAAGCATGGCAAAGTTGTATTTCGCTAGTCCTTAAGAGTGGGACAAAACATAAATGCCACGACACTTTCAAAGTTCCAAGAGGAAGACTAGAACAAATAATTTAGGAACAAATAATATCACATCATGAAGTAATTATTGATGTTTATGAGACAAATGCACACGGAACTCAGAATGGCAAAAATTCTCTCTCAACTGTGCATAAAGTTAGAAGATGAAGACTCAACATAAAAGTAAAAGAAAGGCCCTTCGCGGAGGGAAGCACGGATCACTCGTGTGCTAGAGCTTTTTATTTTATTAAACAGAGGTATTAAAAGTTTGACATTGTGGAGGAATGTCTATATTTTAGGAGGGGTGTATGCTAGTGTCAACGAATGGTAAACAGACAATACAGTATGTCACAAGCCAACTGGATTCACAAGAGCAGCTCCCATGGTGAAGGACGTAACCGGTGTAGAAGGTCATCCATGTTTCTATTTTGATTACACAATTATGTTTTGACTCATAAATCAGGGGCAGAAATAGTGAAGAAAATTTGTTTGTATTAATTTGGGGCTAGGCACCCCGCTGCCAGCTCTTCCATCATTTGGATAAGCGGATGAGGCCACTAGTCCAGGGTGTGAAATCCAATCAACAAGTGAGATAAAGATTCTCTATTGACGTCCTCATGAGCAAAAACAAGAACACAAAGAGGAGTAATTTTGAAGGTTTTAAAGGTAACACATGAGCAATTTACTTGGAGTGGCAGTTAAATACCACATGTAGGTAGGTATGGTGTACACAATGGGTAAACTTTGGTTTAAGGAGTTTGGATGCACGAGTAGAACTCATACTCAGTACAGGTGGAGGCTAGCAAAAGACTGGGAGCGACAAATCAAGAGAGCATAAGATCCATAATCATGCATAGCGACATAAACATCATTAATTAAAGCATAAGCGGTATCACAAGTTCAAAAAGCTAAATGGTCACGGAGGCTATTTGTGACTGATTCGTAGTCATAAACATGGTGTGAGCATGCGCCAAGTCAACCAAATAAAACATTCGAAAGAGAATACCATATATTGATGCTTTACTGACAAGAACAACTCATGAATCTTTCAAGACATATTAAACGCTCTCAGCTATTTAAGGCTATTCATGCTACTCCATAACCACAAGGCTTTAAAACTAAAATAACATTTATCATGGCATGAAAAAGTTCTAGCCACAGTCTATACAAACTTCTACTAGCACTGTTATAAATTCTACATCAAGCAGCAGTTTTCTTTTCCCAACAAGCACCAAACACGATATGTTTTAACAAAAGTACTCTTTATGATACAGCAAGAAAACATGAGAGTGCTCATATAATACTACTAAAACTAACAACTCTGAATAAGATATGCATGAAAACAAAGGCTAAACACAGTACTAGCAAGAAGTGAACACTCACAGAACAATAAGAGTCAAAACTAGAGTGTTCTAAGCAATGAAAACGGAGCGTGTCTCTCTCCGACACAAGTATGATAAGATCCAACTATTTATTACAGAAAATAAAACCAAACAAACTGGAAAAAAAGACGCTCCAAGTAAAGCACATAAGATGTGACTGAATAAAAATATAGTTTCACTAGAAATGACCTGATAATTTGTTGATGTAGAAGGGGATGCCTTGGGCATCCCCAAGCTTAGACGCTTGAGTCTTCTTGGAATTTGCTGGGATATACCACCGGGGCATCCCCAATCTTAAGCTTTTCACTCTTCTTGATCACATCATATCATCCTCTTCTCTTGACCATTGAAAACTTCCTTCACACCAAAATTCTCACAATCTTAATTAGCAACGTTAGTGCAATCGAAATAATAAACTAACATGGTTCAGTTTCAACACAAGCCTAGCACTAAAAAAAATTTGGATACTGTCACAACTTCTATTAAAACTCCTTTTCTCAAAATAACAGCAAAAGAAAGAGATTAAGATGCAAATGCAATAATTGGCAGAAATCTGTCAAAACAGAACGGCAGGTAAAGATCGATTTTTTCAAAACTCTTATGGTTCTCAAATAAAAAAAGTGGTCAACTAAGAAACATTGCGTATATAGCCCAGGATTAAGCACAAAAAAGCTCAGGTCATTTCGAATTTTCTGTGATTTTATACGTATTTAACAGTGCACAGAAGAAATCTGTTTCCTACGCAGAAATCCGAAATATACTGTCAACTTTCCACTAGAGACTTCACTTGGCTCAACAAAAACACAAAAGAAAAGATACAGCCGGGTTGCTAAGGAAATAGACAACACCCAGGTGCAAAGCACACCAAAGAAAACAAAGAAAAACATAATGAAAACAGAGAAATAAAAAGGGTTCTCTCCCGGTAGCGCTTTTCTTTAACGCCTTTCAGCTAGGCCTAAAAGATCAACTCAAGTATTTTCAAGTGAATAAGCATAAACATCATAACTTTCTCTAATAATAGATTCAAAAGGTAGCTTCATACTCTTTCTAGGAAAATGTTCCATACCTTTTCTTGAGGGGGAATTGATATTTAATACTCCCCTCTTTCATATCAATAACAGCACCAACAGTTCTAAGAAAAGGTCTTCCCAAAACAATAGGACAAGAAGCATTAAATTCAATGTTCATAACAAAATAATCAACAGGAACAAGGTTATTGTTAACCATAATAATAATATCATGAATTCTACCAAGAGGTTTATTCTTAGCATTATCAGCAAGATGAACATCCAAATAACAGTGTTCCAACGGTGGTAGATCAAGAATATCATAAAGCTTTTGAGGCATAATAGAGATACTAGCACCAAGATCACAAAAAGCATTGCAATAAAAATCATTTACTTGATCTTAATGATAGGCTCCCAACCATCATGTAATTTCCTAGGGATAGATGTTTCAACTTTCAACTTTTCTTCCCTAACTTTCATGAGAGCATTGGTAATATATTTAGTAAAGGCCATATTCATGGCACTAGCATTGGGACTTCTAGCAAGATTTTGTAGAAACATAATAACTTCAGAGATATTACAATCATCAAAATCAAAGTTATTATCATCAAAAGTAATGGGACCATTATCTCCTACATTTCTAAAAATTTCAGCACTTTTATTAGAAGTAGTTTCAGCAATTTGAGGCAATTTAGCACGTTTCACCAAAGGAGTAGGGACTTTATTAACACCAACTACTTTACCATTGATAGTAGGAGGTTTACTAGCACTTGGAGCTTCAGTTTTACTAGTGGTTGTGATAGTACAGACTCTAGCAATATTATTCTTTCTAGCCAATTCATCTTCTCTTTCCCACCTAGCATGTAATTCTACCATCAACCTAACATTATTATCTATTTGAACTTGGATGTCATTCAAAGTTTTACTTTTTTTAACATCTTGTGGAAAACCCTTCAGTTTTAGAAAATCAACATCAATAGCAAGGCTATCTACTTTAGAGGCAAGAACATCTATTTTACCAAGTTTTTCCTCAACAGATTTATTAAAAGCAGTTTGTGTGCTAATAAATTATCTAAGCATGTTTTCAAGATCATAGGTAGAGATTTTATTTTTATTTTAGGAGTTGCCATAAGAATTACCATAACCATTATCAAGAGAATAGGGCTTATAATTGTTTCCACCAAAATTATTTCTATAAGTATTTTGTTAAAATTATTATTTCTAATAAAGTTTACATCAACATGCTCTTCTTGAGCAACCAAAGAGACTAAAGGAACATTATTTGGATCAACTTGAGCTTTACCATTAACAAGCATAGACATAATAGCATCAAGCCTTTCACTCAAAGAGGAGGTTTTCTCAACAGAATTTACCTTCTTACCTTGTGGAGCTCTCTCAGTATGTCAATCTGAATAATTTATCATCATATCATCAAGAAGCTTTGTTGCATTGCCCAAAGTGATGGACATAAAGGTACCTCCAGTAGTTGAATCCAATAGGTTCCTTGAGGAGAAATTCAGCCCTGCATAAAAAGTTTGTATAATCATCCAAGTAGTCAGTCCATGAGTGGGACAATTCTTCACCATAGTTTTCATTCTTTCCCAAGCTTTAGCAACATGTTCATTATCAAATTGTTTAAAATTCATTATGTCACTTCTCAGGGATATAATCTTTGCAGGAGGATAATATTTTCCAATGAAAGCATCTTTACACTTAGTCCATGAATCAATACTATTTCTAGGCAAAGATAGCAACCATTCTTTAGCTCTTCCTCTCAAAGAGAAAGGAAGTAATTTCAGTTTAATAATATCTCCATCCACATCTTTATATTTTTTGCATCTCACATAGTTCAACAAAATTATTAAGGTGGGCAACAACATCATCAGTACTAATACCAGAAAATTGCTCTTTCGTCACAAGATTTAATAAAGCAGGTTTAATCTCATAGAAAGCAACAGTAGGAGCAGGTGGAGCAATATGTGTGCAAATAAAATCATTGTTGTTTGTGCTAGTGAAGTCACACAACTTAGTATTCTCAGAGGAACTCATTTTAGCAGAATAATAGCAAGCAAATAAATAACAGCTATAAAGTAAACTAATTTTTTTGTGTTTTTAATATAGAGAAGAAAAACAAGACAAAAATAAAAACAAGACAATAAACAAAATAAAGAGGTCGAGAGTGAGAGAATCCCCTTGCCAGAAGACTTCCTTCTAACCGGCAACGGCGCCAGAAAAAGTCCTTGGTGGTGCAGACCTTGCACTCGTTGGGATACCCCAAGAGGAGGGTGTCATGAGCACAGCGGTAGGAGTTTTCCCCTTAGTTAAGAACCAAGGTTATCAATCTAGTAGGAGAAGGAGGAACTTCGGAAGGTTGATGCCACTGAAGGTGGTGCTAGCGCTTCACAACACAACCAAAATACTTTGCCCCAAGGTACAGTGAGGTTGACAATCTCATCGGTCTTGCTGAAAACAAAGATGAGACGTATAGTGTGGAAAAACAGTGTATGCTTGCAGAAAGTAAAGAGAGCAGGAAATTGTTGTGGTTTGTTTAACAGTGTGGAAAATGGACCGGGGTTCATAGATTCACTAGTGGTGTCTCTCCATAAAAATAACATGTTGGGTGAACAAATTACAGCTGGGCAATTGACAAATAAAGGTTGCACCATAGTGCACATTATAACATGATGACCACTATGATATTTAGTGCGGGCATTACAACAAAATACATAGACCAAAATCCATCTGCATCTATGACTAATAATCCACCCTCAGGTTACCATCTGAAACCCCTTATGTATTAAGTTGCAAGCAATAGATAATCGCATTAAGCAATGTGTGTAATGTATACAATGATTATACACGCGGGTACTCGCACCGCTGTTTTCTAATGGCAACAGCACATCATCCCCCTTCATGTTTCTGTCACTCGAGCAAGGCAACGAGGAGGAATGAACCCACTATCAAGCATAAATACTCCCTCTTGGAGTCACTAGCAACTACTTGGCCAGAGCAACCACTAGCAACGGAAAGCATGCAAGATCACAAATAAAATATGCAATAAAGACTATAATAAACTTGGCATAAGGTCAATATTCATCGGATCCTAGCAAACACATCATATAGAACTACATAAGATCAATCTCGATCATGATAGGCAGCTCACGAGATCTAAACATGGAGGCATATGAGGAGGAGACAACCATATAGCTACTGCTATGGACCCGTAGTCCAGGGATGAACTACTCACGCATCACTCCGGAGGCAGACATGGTGATGTAGAAGCCTCCGGTGATGATTTCCTCTACGGCAGGGTGCCGGAAAACACCTCAAGAACCCTCCTGATCTAGGGTTGACGACGACGGAGGCTGCGGAACTTTTTCGGGATTTTTGATCACGTGCCTAGGGGTTTCCATCCAGGGGGGAATAAATAGGCGAAAGGGAAGAGGCGGTGGAGGCCAGGGGGCCCCACAGCCATAGTTGGCGCGGCCAGGGGTGGACCCGCGCCAGCATATGGTGTGGCCCCCTGTTGCCCCTCTTCGACTCCTCTTCGATGTTCTTGATGCTTCCGGGCAAAATAGGCACTTCGGGCTTTGTGGGGTCCAATTCCTAGAATGTTTCCAGAACAACTTTTCTGAAACCAAAAACAGCATAAAACAGGGAACTGGCACTTGGCATCTTGTTAATAGGTTAGTCCCGGAAAAAGTATGAAAATGCTATAAATAAGGGAGAAAACATGTAACAATTAGCATAATATGATCATGGAGCATCAGAAATTAGGGATACGTTTATGACGTATCACTGGCAAGCACCACTACCCCACCCTCAAAGTTAAGTCTAGTCTTGATAGGTGCCTTCTCAGTCGCGCCTCCGTGGCGACGTCGCCGGTGCTGTTTCGGCCTGGAGGAAGAGAAAGTAGGGAGAAAGAAGATCAGGGCATTGCGAAAGAATAAAAGTAAGGGAGGAAGAAGACCATGTGGGTGGGACCCACCCACGCGTCTCGCAGTGCGGACCGCGCGAGCGCTCTCGCGCTCGTTAGGAAGAAGTTTCGGATAAAAACATAGTTACACAAGAACACGCCTAGGATCTAAGACAGTCAGGTGTTTGCTGTTTTATTCTTCCTTCCAATAACTAGAAGAACCGTGTGAGTAGTTGTATTAATATGAGAGAAATACTAATAATGGAAGAGAGTATGTACCAATGACCCTATCAACAATAAAATCTAAAGACATCACCATTACTACCTAATTAGGTAAATATAATGTGTAAAATATTTTAACATGAGGTTAACTAGCTAAAGATTATCATTATCAAGTTATAGTTCTAGACAACAATATATAGTGTAGAAGGTATGTGTCTCCAGAGTTCTAGATGTGCCACGCGTTAACCAATGCATGTTATTACATAGTATCTCAAACCAAAGTGGAACACAATGGAGGGTAAAAAAGAACTTAAATACCACAATCAATATTGTACAAGCAACTGAAAATACAAGAAAATAAACCCCTTACATCAAATATTGTAAATAACTTTGCCAACCAATCAATACTTTCATAAGGTTAGTACAAGATTCATATGTCACTTCGTCCTGGACCACACTACAATAGTCAATTACTCAACGTCCCGGCTCATGCATCCAAATAGTGATGGCACAATAACTTACTTACTATCTTAGGGCTTGTCAAGATTTGACTTCCTCAACGACACAATAATCGACAATGCATAAAAGTGAAAACTAATTTTAAAATAACACATACAAATGCGAAGACACATAAAAGGAGCTTGTCATGATTGCCTTTAGCGGCGGAGCTAGAGCATATGCCACCATGATGCCTACTGGTGCACCAAGAGAGATAAAATTTTGTCACGTGCATATGTATGGTGAAAAAATGCTATTTTACCAAACGGTCACTCCCGTACCGCTGACAGCGATAGTTGGTGGGAGTAGTGGCCAGGTATGGGGGTGGCCATGTCTTGTCCAGAGCAGAGCAACAGAGCTGGCAGAGCGATGACGCACGTTGGACTTTCATCTCCGTAGTGGGAGGCGTGTGTTGTGCCACAGTGATTCGCACATGTACCCTATACCTGCGTCACTTGGCACCAGTAAATAAGGTGCGTCAGCCCTCCTGCACGAGGGACGGCACTAATTCTGCAAGTTTTAGACTCACCCCCAGCTACGAGCAGCTAGCTTCTTCTTCCTCCTCTAGCCAAAGTAGCTCAAGGAGCAACATTGTAACTCGGTTATTTCACCTTATACAGATAGACAGACAGGAGTAGGGGCTTTACCTCCTCATGAGGTCCCTGAACCTGAGTAGATCAAGTGTGTGTTTTGTGTCTTTTGTGTGCGCTTCTTAGCGTGTTATCCCTCCCCGTTTCCGACAGTGTCCATTGGCCCATCTTTAGCCATTCTATGACATCTGTCGTGATACCACCACGGCATTTATATATGCACATACAAGGAAAATTCCTACATTTTTTATGTTGTCGTGTATATAGAACTATTTTGCATTGATTTTGATGCTATAAATAAAGTGGTAATTAAAGAGATGGCATTATTTTTTGGAGAATAAGATTACATTTGGTAGTTCGGTTCAGAAGTTATCAATGCTTCCTGAGATGCTTTCAGTATTATTTTCAACAATGTAAGGGTTGCACACATTTGTTCAACAAAAGGAAAAGGAAAGGAAAAAATGTATTAAGCAACAAAACTTCAACCTTCTACAATACACTTAATACACGCTTTTCTCGGACATAGAGCAATAGTTTTCATCCCCTTCGAATGCTTCCATCCCCGGCTCCCTGCCTCCTTTTGCTTTTTTCGAAAATACATCGGTTGATGCACATAAAACTTTTATTGCGTAGTTTTCATCAACCAGAGTATAGGAGTTATGTATCAAAAAGAGTGGATATACAAATTATGGCGTACACATAGTAAAATGTTCATGGCATAAGCAGGTAACCACACCAACTACCCTAGAAATTTCATACATGTTGTGAGTTCCATAGTTGTACCAGCCCATGAACATAGAAGGTTGTTATTTGATAAAGGCCTTAACAAAACACGCTCAAAACATTTCTCATTGACTTAGGGAAACATTCACACATGGGTAATAAAGCTCAATTTGCTTTTGTATTATCATGGCTGCACCAAGAGAGTGTTTTTGAGTTGGTTGCTAGAGAATGACAGCCGTGTTTGAGGGTGATAGCCCAATGGAGGTTTGGCAGAACCAGATCCGCCATCTCCGGACTTTTCTCGGAGGTTGTGCTAGGAATCAAAGTAGTATTTATAAAAGTTGGGAGGGTTAGACTTCTTAAAATTATCGACATTATAGATATTAAAGCGGAAACCGTACCTCTAAATGATTCTGAGAGAGAGACTTTGGAACATGCAAACGATAAAGTAGCAAAACTAAGAAGGGACGAGCAGTTCAAGTGGGATCAAAGAGCTAAAGTCAAATATATCCAGGAAGGTGGTAAAAATAAAAATGATTTCCATCTGATTACAAATGGAGAACATTGACGGAAACGGATCTTCCAACTAGAACAGGACAAAAGAACAACGATATGGCGGGCAAATATTAAAAATTATGCCATGGACTTCTATAAAAAAGTTTGTAGAGCCCCAGCTATAAATAATGTATCTTTGGTATTGTCATTAACGAGTGATACCCCGCTGATGTCGGTAGAGGAAGACACTATTCTTACAACCAACTTTACCGAGAAGGAGGCAGAGGAAGTTATTTTGTAAATGAAAACGAACAAAGCGCCGGGACCAGACAGGTTCCCAGCTGAATTCTACCAAAAAATTTGGGATGTTATTAGGGATGCTCTGATGAACATGCTTAGTAAGTTCCAACAAGGTGAATTGTCTTTGTTCCATATTAATTACAGTCATATCATTTTACTTCCCAAGAAATAAAATGCTATTCAAATCCAACAACACCGAAAAATCTTAAATGTTAGCTCCAAACTTTTTACTACGGTTGGAACTTAAGGGATAACGGAGGTATCCCATAAGGTGATACATCCAACCCAAACAGTTTTTATGCCTGGGAGGCGTTTTGATTCTGCACGAAACTATCCATTAGCTTAAGAAGAAGAAAATAGATGGGGTTCTACTTAATATCGATTTCTAAAATTCTTACGATAAAGTTAAATGGAATTTCTTGCAACAAGTTATGTGCATGAAAGGCTTTGATCCATAATGGCGTCATTGGGTAAGCACTTTGTTAGCCGCAGTAGTGTGGGCATTAAAATAAATGATAACTTAGGGAAATAATTTCAGACTCGGGAAGGGTTGAGACAGGGACATTCTTTATCCCCAGTTCTTTATGCAAACATTTAAGCAATTTTTGTTTCAAGGGCGAAGCAACACGGTAAGGTAGATGACCTCATTCCTCACCTACTTGATGGGGGGATCTCGATTATCCAATTTGCACATCATACAATCATTTTTATGGAGCATGATATTGATAAAGACCTTGATATGAAACTCATTTTATGCATCTCCGAACAGCTATCAGGTTTAAAAATTAACTTCCAAAAAAGTGAACTATTTTGTTTTGAAAACGCGAAAGACGTGGAGGATCAGTTCGAAATATCTTTCGGTTGTTCTTCCTCAGCATACCCTTTTAGGTACTCGTACATCCCAATCCCTTACCCGAGTTTGAAATAGGGACCGGAAAGTAGTGGAGGATCGTCTCGAGAGAAAGCTCGCTAGTTGGTATAGAAAACTTTTATCCTATGGGGATCGGCTAATCCTTATAAATTCTATTTGGACCAGTTTACCAATATTTTTGTTTTCATGCTTTGAAATACCAAAATGGTACATAGGAGACTAGATTTCTTTTGACCTAGATTTTTTTTGACAAAGTGATGGCCATAAACGTAAGTATAGGCTTACAATATGGAACATCATTTGCAGATCAAAAGATCAGGGTGGTCTTGGGGTTGATGTCTTAGAGTTGAAAAACAAAGTTTTGTTATGCAAATGGCTGTATAAAGTTTAAACCGAGGATGGCGTGTGGAGTGAGGTAATCCATAATAAGTATTTGCATTCTAAATCTCTATCTCAAACGTCGGCTAAACCATCTGATTTGCATTTCTGGAAGAGGCTTATGAGAGTGAAATACAATATTTTTAAACGGGGATCATTACCTTAGGCAACGGGAAAAGTATTCGTTTCTGGGAGGATATTTCGCTAGGGAATAATCCTCTATCTCAACAATATCCGTCCTTGTATAAAATAGCACAACAAAAACAAGTTTTGGTGTCTACTGTTATGTCACCAACCCCTCCACTAAACATAGGTTTCATGAGAGGGTTGACTAGAAACAAATGGACTAGATGGCTTCATATGGCAAATCACTTGATGGATGTTCACCTTATTCAGCAACCTAATAAGTTTACTGGGAGATTAACTGAATCGGGTGCGTTTTATGTCTCTCTATTTAGATTTTATGAATGGTCATACAGTATTCCTATGTAAATACATTTGGAAGTTGAAGGTGCCACTGAAAAATAAGATATTTATGTGGTTTTTATATCAAAAGGTGCTACTCACTAAAGAGAACTTGGCCAAACGTAATTGGAGAGGTTGCAAAAAGTGTTGTTTCTGTGATCAAGAAGAAACAATACACCACCTGTTTATAACGTGCCCTTTCGTGAAAATCGTGTGGATTACCGTTCATATGGCCTATAATATTACACCCTTTCAAAAATTACAGTTTTGTTCAGACCTGGTTGCATGAAGTCTCGAAAGACCAAAATGTTGATATTCGAGTGGGTGCTTGCGCTTTATTATGGGCCGTATGGAACATACGTAATGATATATTTTAAACAATACAAAATCTTCATCCTTTATGCAGGTCGTACCAATGGCAACACATTGGATCCTTATGTGGTTCTACCTACAACTAACGAAGAAGCGTGTAGCTTTGAATAATAAATTAATAAAAGTCGTATGTATCTATCGATGCAGAGGACAGAGGCTTTCCCGTTTGGAAAAAAAAACATGATAGGGATCTTAGGATGAAGCTTGAGGCCATGTGCTGATGGAGAGATGATCACGGGTAACACACCCTCTCGGGAGGAAATATCCACTTTGTAAAAAACAACTCAATAGGATTATTATCGCCATCGAAACTAGTCAAACAAAATTCTGTATTAAATGAAGTCTGTTCTAGTATGCTAGTACTTCTCCAACCAAAACATATACATATTCACATCATGAGCTCCGTAGGTTTTCACTCGTTTGTAAAGTCGATTTATGTTCGACGCAAAGCATTGTGAACAGTTGAACTATTTTGACATTGCTCCAAAATGTATACTTACATTAGGTTTTGCTTGTATTGAAGCTGAAAATTTATTGAGCCACAACAAGTGTGTGCAAACACGTTACATGAGATTTGAGCCGGCTGAAGAAGTAAACGTAAGTTTTGTTGGAAAGTCCTGAAATATATAATCCTACTTTAGAAATCTATTTTTTGTTGGCTAATTTTATCATGTATAGTTTTTTTTGTGATATTCTCTATAAGGACAACACATTAAAAAAAATCTTACTTTCTCGTTTTGTTAACTAAGAGAAGAGATTGCCAAGAGACACAATTCACATCGTTAAGGAGGCCATCTTAAGGATAACAAACAAACACAAAAACATTACTTGATCTCCGGGTATTAGCCTACCTAAATGATTCGTGGCAGCGAGAAGCCACTAACAAGTCTATATGAAGATCCTACCGATGATAATACTGTAGTATGTGCTCTTAAAATCTCAGGTGTTTATCTCATTCCAAATGTGCGAAGAGACGAGAATCATACGAGAAGCAAGGACCTTCTATTATTCTTGGACAAAATCAACAAGGGAAAACGCTTCGTATCATCCGGAGGAACGCTCCCACGCGTCCTCCGGCCTCTACGCGCGACACGCGTTACCGGGTGGGCCCACGCAAGCACCGCACTGTACCCACTCGTTGCCTTATCCTCTAGTTCCTGGGAGAATATCCCAGTTCTTCCGTCCCAATCTCCATGGCCTCCACAGCTCGCACGCCTGTGCTGCCGTTAGCTCATAGCACCACCGGCCTTCAACATGTCCGCCTCACCCACCCATGAGCGACCGGCTGCGATGAGTAGCAGCTTGTCCTCCCAATCCGACCCCAACTCCGGGCGCCGGCGACGCGCCAAGTCTCCGTCTCCTTAGGCTGCTGCAAGCCGTCTCGTCGCCGTCGTGCTGCGGAGAGCAAGAGCACGAGCTGCAAAGGACAGGCGCCGGAGCTCCCAGCTCCGGCCTCCTCCACGAGATCCGGCCGGGCCGGATGCGCCACGACCGGGGCACTCGCCCAAGCATCAGACGTTGATGCGGGCTCCTTCGGTGCTTCTACCACCGCCAAGCAAGCCTATAGTCGATGATGCTCCCACCGGTATACGACGGTGCTCCCACGGGCGGGCAGTGATGCTCTCATGGAGCGCTGCAAGGAGACGACGGGATGCTCTCATGGGCGGACCGTGATGCTCCCATGGGCGGACCAAGATGCTATCATAGGCGGACGGAGATGCTACCAGGATATGACGGCGATGCTCATGGTGGGGCCGGAGATGCTCTCGGCGGCCCATCGAGATGCTACGGACGGCGACCGGAGATGCTCTCGACGACGCTCGGCGATGCTCCCGGTGGCGGCAGAAGATGCTCTCGACGCCAAGATCCCTAGCTCGTCGCTCCTCGTGGCCATGCGCCTCAACCTCATTATCGGCCCAACGGCGGAGGTGCCGCCATGGAGACGGCGCTGTTGTTAGTGTCAACCGACGCAGCTGCCTCCATGGGGGGGGGGGGGGGGGCGATGCACCTTGCTGTGAGGAACAGCGACCCCGCTCCGAGGCGGGACAAATGCTGCAGGTCCGAGAGCATTTTTTTCGTCCTTTTTGCTACAGGCGGTGCAAATTCTTGCAAGTTCCGTAGCAATGTTTTTCTCGCTAAAAAGCAAATCCTTGAACTGATTGCAGCAATTTCGTCTTGGCACGATGCAAATATTTTGTGGCGTGGTGCAAAATTTTTGATGGTTTTTAGCAGATTTTTTTCAGTTCAGATGCAAATCTACAAGATGTGTGCAGCAATTTATCTTTTTGCTCGACGATATGCATTTTTTTTTTGAAAGTTTCTAGCAGAATTTTTCGTCTGGTGATGCAAATATACATAACAATTGCAGCAATTTTTTCTTAAATTCCCTGGTGCAATTTTTCTTCATGAGGTGTATTGAAGCAGATTTTATGCCTTTTTCATGTAAACATATGATGCATTTTCTTTTCTCAAGAGGAGCAAATTCCGAAA
Organism: Alopecurus myosuroides; assembly: GCA_028641055.1. Taxonomy (NCBI): domain Eukaryota; kingdom Viridiplantae; phylum Streptophyta; class Magnoliopsida; order Poales; family Poaceae; genus Alopecurus; species Alopecurus myosuroides. The sequence goes on along the minus strand of CM054057.1, from coordinate 267,121,277 downwards.
ATGCTTGTAGAAAATTTTGCAAGCTACAAAGGGTCACTACAGCTCTACCGACGGTGGAGCCGTTTTTCAGCGGAGGCATGGTGCTCCTAAGGCTCAACGGTGTTGTTGCAGATTTTATGCCTTTCTCATGTAAACATATGATGCATTTTCTTTTCTCAAGAGGAGCAAATTCCGAAAATGCTTGTAGAAAATTTTGCAAGCTACAAAGGGTCACTACAGCTCTACCGACGGTGGAGCCGTTTTTCAGCGGAGGCATGGTGCTCCTAAGGCTCAACGGTGTTGTTGCCATGGTGGGGGCGCGGTGCTTCCAAGGCACAGTTGTGTTGCTCGCAGGGTGGCACGGCGGTGCTTCTGGCCGGTGGCCGTCACCAAAGTACGTCGGAGCTATGGACGGTGGGGCGGTACGAGTCACGCGTACAGAGAAACCGGTGTGTCGGTTGTTGGGTGCGGGGAAGGGGGAGCGGATTTTTTTCTGCGAGGGAAAGAGAGATGCACGTGGGATGGTTGACCAGGCAACGGGACACGTGTCGCTCCCTCCATGCGGGGGATCGGGGATTCCGATCCCCCGGAGGACGCTCAGCGCTGGCCATCAACAAGAGGAGCCTTGCTTCCGTACACCCCCCCCCAAACTTAAAAGGTTAATATGGTCTTTTACCGATAATTAATTAGTTAAACGGATTAAATTAGATACCCACGTACATACGTCAACTAGATGATACCCCTCGCGTTGCAGCGGGCATGCGCAGATTAATGATCTGCAAAGTTCAATCATAACCCAGAGCAACTGCACATATATAAATTCAGTGTAAAATAAATTGTAAAGAGAAAATGAAGACACTCGATGGATGCCATTGGCTGAACTCAAACATGACAAAGTTATAGCTATTGTCCAAATAATTGTACATGTATTTACTAATATGCAAAAAAGTCTAAACGGCATTGTGTTAGAACTCTCCGTCAGATGAACCGAAGGAATGGCAGGAGCCTACTGTGAAAACAAATCACTCTTACAATTGAAGTTTCCCTGCATGTGGTAAAAGTGTGAAGCGAAAGGGATGCAAATTTTTCTTTTGAAAGTGCGAAATGGATGCAAATTCTGTATATATAATACATGGTTCTTCAATTATAAAATATAGATCTTCTGCTTGACGCTCTGCTCAAGTTCTACATAAGTATGCCGATAGTTCCTAACTCTGCTCTATGTGATGAGTAATAGAAAACACACAATAGTCTGAATATGTTGTCTTCAATTCCTGATCCAATTAGTAAATAGTGGCACAGACAAATTATATGTGGTGAGAGTGAGACTTGTGACATTTGAGGATGTTAGATATTTTAGTTTGTATCGGTTCAGGTTTTCTCTGTACGTGGTTTCCTCTGTACGTGTACGTGTTGGTAAGGAGTAGTACTCCTCCCTTCGTACGTCTTTCCTGTAATTATCCGATGGAGTTCTTTCCATCTATTTAACACGTACCGATCGGCCTGGAAGGTCACGATCGTTCTCTCCCACAATCTCGACATCAACAGAGGATACCAATGCAACTAAGACAACTGAAAAAATTATGTAATACATATGCATATATTGAGGGATAGAGACCCTAATGTACCCAATCTTGTACTCCTGTAGAAAGCAAGAATATAGCTTCGAAAGTACGTTTCCCTCTCTCAGCTTGCTATGTAGGAAATACACAGATCAAGTTGCAATAAGTCTGTGTAAATAAAATAACCGAACGGTCGACAAAATTGGTAGGAAAAGGTAGACATGTACATAAGGGATATCACTGGCAACCAGTATATAACCCATAAGGCCAAATTGTTATGAAAACACAATCCATGTCTGCTTTGAGGTAGGAAAGTTAACGGTCTGGGAACAGTCTGCAAGAATTAAATTATTGGCAAGCGTAAATTAGCTAGTTAGCAATTGAAAGCTGAATGAAAGAGACAATGAAAAGGATACATAAGTGTAGGGAGTCGCATCCATTCATTTGCCAAAAAATTGAACACAAATTTAAACTGGTGTAGGAGACGGCTAGATGGATGCGAGGAAGCTTTCAGATTCAATTCAACAGATGACAAATTAGACAAAATTTTCGGAGCAATCATATGAAGCTATACCTTACGAAAAAGTGAAAAGAAATGAGAAGCTGCGGCAGCCCCCCTTGTCGCCATGTCAGACACTTGCTTGCCACTCACCTGTTGATGGAGATGTTGGCCGAGAGGGAGCTTAAATATGACTGTTGGGCGAACCGGCAGAGTTTCACCGCGGCTTGGTATGACCAGAGAGAAAGGGTAGGAAGGAGAGAGAGGAGGAAATCAGTATGCGTGAAGAAAACAAAGAAAATGAGATGGGTAAGGGGATAAATGCTGCGTTGATGGGTAGGTGAGCACTAATTTGGGAGGTGAATCAAATGATAATAAATACCTTGCATTTGCAAGGGAGGGGAGACGATGAGTTGTAGTACTACTCTCCGTCCTGTAAAAACAGTGATCGGCCGTTAAAAAGGAATTCTGTTTAGAGAGCAGTGGGATGAGGTGGACCAATTATATGATTGCTGTCTGCATGTTAAGAGAAATGGAGTTAGTGGGTTCCTCCCATTTAGATATGTTAAGATACGTCTTCACAGCTTCATACCCTCGCCTAGCAGCCGCTGCACCCGTGGCGCTTGTGCCGGCGGCAGATGCCTGCCTGGCCAAGGTGAGCCTAAATTTCCACAGGATGTACGACACCGGCTCCTGTGCCTGTGATAGTGGCGGGGGGAGGAGCTGCAGCGGATAGGGAGGGGCGGCACGATTCCATGAGCGGAGGCTCGTGATGTGGCTGGCGCTGCCGTTCCAGCCGATATGGTGTACCATGCCAAGTCTTTTTCGCGTGTGTTCTGGTGCTACAATCAATCAACGTACTAGCCTGGCTGCTTACTTTTTGAAGTGCCGACTCGGCGGAATAGTTTGGTACGACGTGCGTCTCGCCGGAGCGTCGTCGCTCGTCTCAGCGGATTGGTTTGGTACGGGGCGTATCTTGCCGGAGCGTCGTCGCTCGACTCGGCTTATTGGTTCGGTACGCTTCCTCGCTGGCCGGAGCTGATTGGTTCAATACAGTGCACTTCGCCGGAGCATCGTCGCTCCTGACTTGCCCTGTAACAACAATCCGTACAAATTTATTGCGCAGTATCTATACAGCTTAATACGTCTTTATTATTTTAACGGTAAATTAATATTTTTAGTGACCATCAAGCCCTTAATTTTGAATGGGTATAGAACAATCTCAACCGTTGTTGTATTTCAAGTTTGGGAGGGGGTTGTACTGAAGCAGAAGCCCAACAAGAGATGTCCACCGGTCCATGATAGAGTATATGGTGGACCATAAATGAATGGGGGCATATGGAGGCCAGCCCAACGAAGGATGGCAGTCCAAACGCATGTAGTGAGACAACATTTGAAGAAGCTGTAGGGGGCGGTCTCGTCGTTAATCTTGCAAAGCTTGGAAAGGTCGTAGTTAGCCCAAACTCGTCTTTGCAGGTGATAGCGGTCCAAACCCTACCATTTAGGGCGAGCCAAAAGAAAAACTTATCATGTCAAATCAAATATAATAAACATCTAAGAAAGGGCGAAAACATAAACTCAACGATAGCTTTGAATGGTGCACTTTTTGTAGGAATCTTTAACCAATCATTGTTGTGATAGTGTCGGGGCTATCTTAGATGTGAAAAAATCCACGTTGTTTGATCCTCCATTTTTCCTTCCTGAGCTACGGCCTAGGGGCACAGTTTCTTGTGGCTCCAATGGACCTTGTCGCAATCACCTCGCCGCTATAGACCTCTCTAGAACCACTTGCGCCGCAAGAGGAAAAGACCACGCTTCCGCCACTGCAGAGACGGATGGCGCGTGATAGTAGCGGTCGGATTAAGTCGAGGAGTAGCTAGGTCAGTTGGATCGATGGGTAGCATCCTAGATTGCTCGACCTGAGCGACATGGAGGCTGGTCGAGATACAGAAATCCTCGTCCACACGGAGATCCGGTGACCATCCGAAATCAGCGAATGCAACCTAAGAGTGGTTCTGATCAGGAAAGCCTACTAGGGCTAGAGAGCGATTGTCTTCTAATTACTGATGTCTCCTATTCCCTAAATTCTATTTTTCTCGTATTTTTCCTGTGTTTTTGCCTCATCTGTCTGGCCCCGGCTAACAATTCAACCGTTTTGTCAGAATTAGAGCGTGTCGTCCATTAGAACTTGCTGATACCGGTGTGTGCAAGAACATTGGGCTACAGGCTGTATCTATATAAACTAAATAGGTCATCCCCACTAACTATTCTCTTGACATGCAGCCTATCCACCTCACCATACTGCCACATCAGCGATTTCCCTATTTTATCTTTTATTTCCTTTTTCTTTTATCTGGCAAAATTTCTCAGGGTCAATCCCTTTTCATGTGGTCCGCAGGATATGTAAAAAAACAGCCCATCTGATCTCTGGCCCATTCCAAATGGCCCACTCCCCTGGTCATCGTTTCCACCGAACAGCCGCTCTAGGCGACTGCACAGAATCCAGATCGAGCGACCAGACGTTTCTCCACTCAATCAATTCCCACGCCGATGTTCTCTCTTCCTCTGCCCCGCGATTCCCGTGGGGAACTCCTGTACATCGCAAGCATACGAGAGGTCATGATGAATTTCCCCCTATAAATTTGTTAGGCGCGTCTGTAGTTTGCATTGGCGCACCGTCCTCCATTACGGCTGGACGTCCGCCTCATACTCGCGCTTCCGGTGAGCCACTCCGCCCACTCCATCCCGTCTTCTCTGATTTCCCTTTCACATGCTGCCATTTTTGTCACAATTAATTTGGATTTCTCATCCTCAGGTTCTAGGTCGCCACTATGGTTTTCCTCATGCTCGGCTTCTGTACCGCTAGGGGCTGAAGCAGTCGCCGTGCTTCTTCCTACCCGGTCACTTCTAACTCCTTTTTTTACTTCTCCCTACATGCTGATTACTGGTACGCACAGTTTAGCTCCTGTGCTGCGCTCAAGTTTAAGGTTCATTAGTAATTTTCAGCTGTAGTTTATTTCATCTACAGCAAAATTCAGTTTTGGTCAAATTCCTTGCAATTAGATTTCTTTTACTTGCCACAGATTGGTATATCATCAAACAGATTGTGATTGGTGAGTACAAAATAATGGAAAAGGCTATTCAACATATGACTTTTCCTGTCAGTAGTAGAGAGATATCCGCAGAAATTGATAAGTGGTTAATACCTGAAGAATTTATAAGTTAGAAGGCTGATTGCTCATCTCCCCCAAGTTTTGCATCATTTGTATCTTTGAAGATTTAGAACTTATGAGATTGATTGAGGAAGTATATTCCTCCATGATGAGTTCTTGAGATGGACACCAAAACTACATATCAAGATTGACTACAAGATCGTACAATAAGTATGTTTCTCCATGTGAGTTTATTTATTTTGTTCCATTGTGAAACTGAGCATTATGGGCTTCAAAGCTGCGGGAAATAAGATGCAGTCAATATCGGTAGAAGCCTGCCTTCATCGCGCAATCTTCTCCAATTGATGTTGTGCAAAATTATGGGATATGTGGTACAATTTGATTTCTTCAAAACTGTATGTAAAATAAACTGTCTTGCTATACAAGAAATTGGTCATTTGGATACATGTTAATAGACAAAAGCCCTTTCAAAAGTAACTTTCGATTGGTAGAGTATACATCCCTCAACATATTCATACAGTACGCAACTATTTCAATAGTCTTACTTGCTATTGCATCTTTACATGTCACCAGATATAGGTGTACGTCTTTGCACTGACTGGATATTATATTTTTTAAATGATATAGACTGATTATGCTGTATTTCCGATTTTACATCACACAGCTGAGAGCTACCAGCTGAGAATATGCCCATGTAGATCGTGAAGACCTATGCAGCTAGATGTGTATTGATATATTTGAAGAATTATATATCTATGTATTGCATACTTTGCATCCCTGTACCCGAGTTCATCATAGGTGTAGGCCCCAACCTCTACCCAATTACTTTTTTTATTGAATGTCCTACCTGTCGCTGTGAATTATATTATTTCACATCAGCCATCTACATTGTGCTTTTTTACATTGTGTTGATACTTCTCTGTACAGTACATGCCATCATTCTCTAGACATAACTATAGATAATGATTCTGCACATATGTTACACTTTTATGTCCGCGGCAACGCGCGGGGTGTCATCTAGTTTATATATATGCACACGCTGGCACTGCATACCACATGGTTAAAGGTGGGTGTGCATGTATTATTTCTCATTGATGACATGTCAGAGATGAAATGGTAATTAAAAAGAAGATACTTTCAACTTTGTTCAATATAAGAAGATATTGTTATATTTTGTGGAGTATTCTGGTTCAGTGGACTTGAGCGCTTATCGAGTCATTGTCGGTATATTGCATCCAAACATCTAAGAATTTTTTTCTGTTACTATGCAGTACTAAGAGAATAAATCATCTCTTAATTATTATGCTGGTAGTCAACAAAAACAGAAACTTGCTTCGGTATAATCCGTGCAGGATGAAATTGTTCAAACGAACGACAAATAAATTACTCCTTGTAAAACAGAGGGAAACAAATTGCAATTGCTTAAAATAAGTACAGTATAAAGTTACTCCATACAAATCCAATGCCCCGTCCCACTGATGATGTTTCACGCAGCTAACATGGCAAAATGGATTGACCGGAAACACGCGCTGGAATAGAGCAGATTTTGCCCCATGCAGTCCGACGCCAAGAAGCAACCTCCCTCGAGCCAGAGGCCACCGGCGAGCAGCCCACAATCCTCGAGTAGTGTTCGGCCGGCGCCATGATAACCGTCCTCACCGCCTGACTCCAGCGCCGGCACGTACCCCGGAGACGCTGCCGGTGGCATCGCCGTGACAAGGATACGTCGCGTGTCGGCGGTGGGTAGAGCGACGACCAGGAACCCGGTGAGGAGCAGGGCGAGAAGTTTTGATTCATTTGCTCTTGGACAGGACGAACGCAACAGCCATTTTGGTTCTTTTGTGTCCCGTAGGTACGTACTGCTAGTTTTAAAGCCATGTACATCCATCGATGCAGAAGTTGGGGATTAACCCTATTCCGGAAAAAAACGTACCGCTAGTTTTGCTTGTAAAATATGTAGTGCGGACATGGTAGCGCTCTAAGCCCCTGACGATCTTGATTATAAGCTCATGTTGAAATAGCCGAGTCGGTACCCGCAGTTGCACACGTATCGTGATGGAATTACACATATGTCGGTACATGCATACGTGCTATGGTTAGATCGCGTGAGTCAATTCAATGTGTCGCTTGATGAAATTTTTGCAGGAATCTTGAACCAACCAATAGTTGTGATAGTGCCGAGGCCAACTTAGATATGAAAAGATCCGTGTTGTTTGATCCTCCATTTTTACTGCCTGAGCTACGGCGTAGGGGCACAATTTCTGGTGGTTGCAATGGACCTTGCCACATGCACCTTTCCGCTACATGCGCTAACCATTGAGCCGCAGGAGGAAAAGGCCACGCCACCGCCACAGTAGAGGCCTGTAGCGCTCGGACAGTCGAGGAGTAGCTAGGTTAGTTGGACGGGTCGCCTCCTGGATTTATCGGCTTGAGTGACATGGAGGCGGGTCAAGATACAAAAAGGCTCGTCTCCTCGGAGATCCGATTGGCCATCCGGAATCAGCAAATGCAACCTTAGAGTGGTTCTGATCACAAAGGTGAATATTGAGACCATTAAAGTCTACTAAGTCTAGAGAGCGATGGTCTTCTCATCACTGATGTCTCCTATTCCCTAAGTCCTAGTTTTTCTCCCTGTGTTTTTGCCTCATCTCTCCGGGCCTGCTTACAAACAGTGTGTCCTCCATTAGAACTTATTGCTACCAATGTGAGCAAGAACATTGGGCTACCAGCTGTATCTTATATGCACACACTAGCACTGCATTACCACATGGATGAAGGTGGCTGTGCATGTAGCCATGTACTGTTGCGCATTGATAACATGCCAAAACTGAAATGGTAACTAAAGAGGTGATACTTTCACCTTTGTAGAATAAGAAGCAATTGTTATATTTTGTATTCTAGTTTAGTGAACTTGACCGCCTATCGAGTCTTTTGTCGGTATTGCATTCAACCATCTAAGATTTTTCTCTGTTATTATGCAAAAAAAAATCATCTTAGCCATTATAGTAGTAGTCAACAAAAATACTACAAACTTGCTTCGGTACAATTCATGTAGGATGAAATTGTTCAACCCGCCGAGAAATAAATTACCCCTGTAAAACAGAGGAAAACGAATTGCAATTGCTTAAAATAAGTGCAGTATAAAGTTACTCCATACAAATCCAATGCCTCATGTCCCACTGATGATGATGTTTTAGGCAACTAACATGGCAAAATGGATTGACCGGAGACACGCGCTGGAATACAACAGATTTTGCCCCTTGTAGTCCAACGCCAAGAAGCAACCTTCCTGCAAGCCGGAGGCCGGTGGCGAGCACCCCACGACCCTCAAGTAGCATCCAGTTGACTCCTTGGTATCCGTCCTCGCCGCCTGACTCCGGCGCTGGTGCGTACCCCCGATCCGCCACCAGTGACATCGCCGGGACAAGGAGACGGCGTGCATCGACGGTGGGCAGCGCGGCGGCCAGGCATCCGGTGAGGAGCAGGGCGAGAAGGAAGGTGGTGTCCAAGCTCTTCGACATGACGAACGCAACAGCCATTATGATTCTTTTGTCTCCGATACGTATTGCTAGTTTTGCTTCTAAAATACGTAGGGCCGCGATGCTATCTCTAAGCCCTGACGTTCTTGATCATAAGTTAGCAGTACACGCGTGTCACGGAGTTACACGTATGTCGGTGCATACGTGCTATGATTTGAGGGAGCCAATTCAATGTACGTGCCAACGAGCTTGAGCACCCATGAGGCCATCATGCACGTTGGCTCTGCATATACATATGTGGCATGCATCATAGCGCAGAAGATGTGTCGATGACGATGTCGGTGAACCCCGATGAAGAGTCCTGCAGGTAAGGTTAGAGGTGGGACTGTTGCCGATTTCCCGTATCTCACCTTCTGGATCCAGCAGAGTGATGGTATCACGTGTTACCACTCTAAGATCTTGCACACATACATCCGTCAAAATCCTGCAGCGTTTCGCCGTCTAGAACTAGGGCACCGCAGGTTTACAATTGATGTGGAAAAGTCCCAACACATGAGAAAGAGAGGGAGAGAGATTAGGGCTAAGTCTAATCGAGAGAGATAGTCATCATCTCCCAATTAGAAGAAGTCCTAAACCAATTGGAAGGTCTCTTATAATAAGCTCTAATTCAATTAGAGATGTTCTAATTAGACTTTCTAATCCAATTAGAGAGGTTCTAATTAGATACTCTAATTCAATTAGAGGGCCTCTAATTAGATCTCTAATTCTCACAGAAAGAGAGAGATGGATAAAGCCAATTGTGTGTCTAAACAACGACGGAGGGGATTATATTGTGGGGAAAAGGGGAGACCTGCCATAGGGGGAGAGGTCGGTTTCCCCTCTCCCTCCTTGGCCGCACCAAGTCTGCTAGGAGACTTCGGATTGGACTCTGGAGTCCAATCCCTCTCCCTTATTTTCCTTTTTCTTTTTCCCATTTTTCCACTTCATTTATTTCTCAAATAAATTAGGGAAAATTCTCAGGAAAAGCCAGTGCATATTGTGAGACCATGGGTCCCACCTGGCAGCCCCTAAAATTAGGGTTTCCTCACAAGAGGAAATGTGCCCCCCTCTAGCACTGCTTCCCTATATGGAAAGTCCCCCGGAACTCTTCCGGAACCCCGTGACACCTATAGATAAAATCATCCACCTTATCTAGCGATGTCAGAAACATATTCCAAACATCCTAAGACATCTCATATCCTCCGTTATATCTCATATAACATTATTCCTACACCGGCATAATTTCTCTCTTATGGTAACTTTCCTGAAATAACTTTGATTGACACCAGACTTGATTCTGTGATATCGTAATGACATCGATCATTACATATTGATGTTAGAAACATATTTTCAACATCCCTGGACACCTCTTGTCCTCCGTAATATATTTTAAATATTTATTCTATCACGTCAGAATTACCTGAATGATACCCTAATCTCGTCCAGACCATCCAATACAAACAACTGACTTTGATGCCTTAAGTGTGTGACCCCTATAGGTTCGATAACTAGTAGACATGATTGGAAAACCATTTTCCTAATCAATAATCAACATCGGTACCGTCGACATCCATATTGATTCCTACAAGTTATACGAAGAAACCTGATGAACATATTGGATGTCAAGTGAGTTTGTATTACTTCGTGATACCAATCAATACCTCGGGGCGAGACAAATGATAAGACCGTGATTAACTATTTAATCACCTTATCACATTATTCCCGATATCCGGTATGATTCCTTCTACTCGTTACCGGGACATAGTATCCCCATAACTAGTGTGATGGCCTTATCTGCGTAAACTTATTTAGTGGTACTATTTCACCAACTAGATCCTGGATGTATTTATCTAGTAACTAGAGGAGTAATTACCAATCTTGAACTATCACAATGATGAATAATTTTGTGACCACCCAGTGTTAGCCGTTTTTATCACCTAGTTTATGGTGTGATACTTGTCTATACCAAAATGATCCTTACGGTAAACATCATTGAATATTCTTATGTCTAAGGAAGCAAACAAAGCGACCATTCTGTGATTAGGGGTATATCCGGCATTATCCTAAAGAGCCGGATTACCAGGGTGGCCTGATTGGTGATGGATCACAGTCCATTAGGCGGCCCAGTAAGCTGACGCGCAGAAGCCAGATTCTAGAAAAACCCGGACCACGGCCTAAGTGGTGAGGCTTGGAGTAGAAGGCGGATTCCTGCTTTCCAAGTTAGATACTTACCGTAGTATTCTAGGTTTCCTTTCTGTAATCCCTAACTCGGCTATCTATATAAAGTCGTACGGGAGAGAAGAAAGAGAGAGAATTAGCTAGAAGCCAACTCGCCGAGAAGTTGATCCTCGCCAAGTTAGCGAAACCCTGCTCACATTGTACTTTGTATACTTCAGGCTTCAGCCCTGATTTAGTGAGATTGCAGGAGTAGGAACGCCGCCTAGTTGCGACGTACCGAACCTGGGTAAATTTGGTGTTCCTTATTGTCGTACTACCACGTCCCCCATGTCTCTACCAGTAGTCTCATGGCACCCCCGTCTATGAATCCTACTACGATGTCTCGACAGTTGGCGCCCACCGTGGGGCTAGCGACGTCAGGCGTTATGTTTCAATCGGGGATACTCGGCGGAATCGGCAGTACCATAACTATCGGAAGCTTGGAATTCGACAACGACGTTGGGCGCTTCCTCGACAATGGATCGTACATGCCAGCACGGAATCATCTGGTAAGTGCCTGCGTTTTACCGATTGGATCTGCAAACATATTTATCGGATTAACTGCAGAAGCAATGGGATTCTATGGTGGAAGCAAATTTATCCCACCCGCCCTATACCCAGTTGAAGAAAACTATGATGCCAGATTTTTCTCAGATCGCCACTACCCCGCTGAAATTGCTGCCTCTTAGGAGACGCCTGCAATCAGATCTCACTTTATTGGTATGGTGCAATCCGAGGTCGCTGAAAACACGGATGAAAGTAATCCCATGGAAGAGGCAGATGAAAACAATCCCACAGTGGAAGTGGAAGATCCGACACCCGTCAATATAACGACGAACTCGGAAGCCGACTCTGTGCTAGCCGCCATCAAGGCGAGATTGGAGTCGGAACCCGGATCTGAAGAGTTAGATTCCGAGGACGAAGATGAAGACGCTTTTGAAAGAAAGGTCAAATCTATGCAAGGGGGTTTCCATGAAGTGCTTATGGCAAAACCGGCTGAAAACACGGACGTTGAAAGCCAGGAAGACCCCAAAACGCCTCCGCCAGATGAGGAAAGAGAGGACGGTGAAACCAGTCCAATTTACCCTGATGTCAAGGAATTAACAGAACATGAACCTTGTAAAAAACCTTCCTATTCCAAGAAGAGAAACAAGACTGCCAAGAAACTCCAGTACAAACTCCGGAAGAAAAAATTGGTGGACACTGCTAATGAAAACCTGGAAGTAGGAGGAGGAAGCGGAGCCAAGCCTGCGGAGAAGAAAACGAAGGAAATCCCTGTTCCACTAATGTCAGAACAGGATGAACATGATTTAATTCAAACTCCAGTGGGACGTGACAAACCCCCTGAAGTACTAGAAGATAGGAGACAAGCTCTCCAGCGGCTGACATTAAGTTGGGAAAACTCCTATTCAGAACTCGAGAAAACTCCTAAAAACCCAGGCTGACATTAAGTTGCAACAGGAAGAAATAGAGGAATACGAAAGAAGGAATAGATCTGGCATAAAACCTACACGGTTAACCGGAATCGCAAGATCGGAAGTATTTCCGCCAAAAGAAAGGTTCCAAAACCCTTCCTGGCAAAAGCAAGTAAACTACATTGATGCCAAGGGTCAACGTGTATACCAAACCGTAGCAGAAAACGTGGAAGCCGCATTCGCCATCCTCAATGATGATTTGTACTCCACTGACGAAAAGCTTCAAGAGGTGTATTCTTTCTTAGGAAAGGCATTGCAACAGCAACGGCGAGGGCATGCAAGATCATGGATGTTGCATGATGACTCGTCCCTATGCAAAACCGCCACATGCGCCGTTGGAGCACCTGGACCTGCCGAACCTGGAGATTCAGTCAATTCCAAAGAGAAGAAAGGAGATCCGAGAAAGGACAAGAAAATTCCAGATCATAAGGATGCAGCGTCTAGAACAGGATCTCATCTGCCTAAAGGTGGAATTAATCCCCGAGAACGGGAGGTACAAAACCGGAAAGACGGAAAAGCAATGCCGCCTCCGAGACGCCCTGCTGAAAAAGCCGGAAGATACGACATTCCACACAGGCGTGAGAGATCCCGTACTCCTCCTAGGAACAAATAAAGGCCAAGGAGTAGAACTCCACCTTATTCCAAAGGACATGACAACGGACGAAATAGGGATAATCCCGGAAAAGCGCACTCGCGCAACAATGGTAAAGAAAGGAGCAGATCCCCTTATGTCCATTCGGCCGGCAGATATTCTGTTCACGCTGATAAAGCGGAAAGAGACGATCTATACTTTGGACCTAAGTGTTTCACTGAGAGGATCCGGAGAATAACTCTACATTCTGCCTTTGCCAAAGATGGTCCAACATACCAAAAATATACCGGCAGTACAAACCGGATACCTGGATCTCAGACTACTATACAGCTGTCCAGATTAACGACAGATCTAGAGGCGGTAAAATTCCTCCCCCTGATGTTGCTAGATGGAGCCAGAGATTGGATCAACGGGCTTCCGTCAAGAACCGTGGATAGTTGGGATGATATGGCTAGAGTATTCACTCAGCATTTTCGGGAAACTTACAAACGCCCCAAGAGCATCAACCAGCTAAACCGATGTATCCAGTTTGAAGATGAGTCGTATGTCGACTTTATCTCAAGACAGACAACAATGAAAAACAGTTGTTGTGGAGTAAGTGACGTACAAGCAATGCATGCTTTCATCAATGGCTTAAAACCTGGCCTCGTACCGTTCATGGTTGGTTCAAAGGAGCACAAAGATCTCGGATCTATGCTTACTACCGCCAATGAGCATGTAGCGGCTGAAGACGACATTAGAGCGAGAGGTGGAAATATTGATGCTTTAGCCCAAGCCAAAAAGACGCCTCATTCTGAGAAAATAGCCTCTCCAGAAGCACGGCAAAGCCGAAAGAAGTTAATTTAGCCTTTGGAAAGGATAATGGCGGCAAATAGAAAGGAATAAGCACGGAACCTATCTCCTACTCAAAGGAAGAGTGGGAAAAGATTAAGTCGGAAAACTATGTCCATCATTCGCAATTTGGGAAACCTACCCATACCAATGCACAATGCCGGCTTAATAAGCATATGAAAGGCACTGCAGGATCCGGGATAAAGGGGAAGAGCTCCAAGTGGAAATTCTCCAAGCAAAAGCCAGAAGCTGAAAAAGAAGACAGTGAATCAGACCCTGATGAAAAAATCCAGGAACAACAGCGAAAAGGCGAACCAAAATTACCGAGAGTTTATGGAGAATGCAACCTAACTTTCCTGGCAACTCCTTCAGCGAAATTGGCAAAGAGAACACATCGAGAAATAAACGCGGTTGTTCCACCAACCCCCAAATTCTTGAAGTACTCGAATACGCCAATTACCTGGGATCAGTCTGATCATCCCGAAAATATCCCAGAACCCGGCACACAAGCTCTAATTGTAAGCCCTATTGTTAAAAACACTAGGCTAAAAAGAGTGTTGATGGATGGAGGATCCATTATCAACATCATGTACCTGGATACACTGAAACACATGCGAATCACCGAGACCCAGCTCAATCATAGCAACATACGTTTCCACGACATTGTTCCGGTCAGACAAGCACATTCCCTAGGAGAAATTTCCCTAGATGTAACCTTTGGAGAAAAAGAGTATTTCCGTCAGGAAAAAATCTCTTTCGAGGTGGTGCCGTTCGAAAGTGTATACCATGCAATACTCGGACGTCCAGCTTTCGCGAAATTCATGGCAAGATCATGTTATATTTATAACAAGCTGAAGATGACAGGGCCAAAAGGAGGAGTAATCACCATATCGGGAGACTTCAAATTGGAAAACGAGCTGGAAAAAGAAAACGCCCTTTGCGCCGAAAAAGTGATAACAAAAGAGGAATTGAAAGAGCTGGTGAAAGAAGTATCGTCGACAGAAATACCGGCAGGAAAAAAAAGCTGGAAGATAGTTTCAAAGCTTCCGAGAATACAAGACAGGTTATCCTAGATCCCAAAGATCCAACAAAATTTATCGTAGTGGGGACCGGGATGACCGACAAATAGGAAAGCGCGTTCATCATGTTCCTCCGTGAGAACTGGGATATTTTTGCCTGGTGTCCTATGGACATGCCGGGTGTACCCAGGGAACTTGCTGAGCATCAACTCCAAGTGATTCCAGGATCAAAACCCGTCAAAAAAGGTCTCCGTCGATTTGACGTAAGAAGGCGGAAGGCTATTGGCAAGGAAATTATCCGACTTTTAGCTGCAGATTTTATCCGGGTAGTTATACATACCGATTGGTCTGCGAACCCACTATTAGTCCCGAAAAAAGATAGTATTGTTCTTAGGATGTGTATAGATTACACCGGCTTGAACAAATTGTGTCCAAAAGATAGGTTCGCATTACCGCGTATCGATCAAATAATAGATGCCACTGCTGGCTCTAAGCTTTTATGCTTTTTGGATGCTTATTCCGGGTACCATCAAATACGTATGAAGGAGGAAGATCAAATCAAAACTTCCGTCATAACCCCGTATGGAACATACTATTACATAACCATGCTTTTTGGCCTGAAGAACGCAGGTGCAACTTACCAGCGTTGCATGCAACATTGCTTGCATAGTCAGATTGGCAAAAACGTACACGTTTACATGGACGATATTGCGGTCGTTTCCAAGGAAAAGGATACACTCCTTGAAGATCTACGAGAAACTTTCGAAAATTTGTGCACTTATAAAATGAAGTTGAATCCATTAAAGTGTGTATTCGGGGTTCCCTCAGGGAAACTTATGGGTTTTATCGTTTCTCACAAGGGAATAGAAGTAAAACCCGGAAAATATCAAGGAAATCTTAAACATCTCAAAGCCTACGTGCTAAAAAGATGTACAAAGATTGACGGGTTCTGCAGCCACAGTCAGCAAGTTTATAAGCCGGCTAGGAGACAAAGCTCTGCCATTATACAAATTGTTGAAGAAATCCGACAAATTTGAGTGGACGGAAGAGGCTGACAAAGCATTAACCCAGTTAAAAGAAACCTTGATGAAAGCTCCAATTTTGGCATCACCAAAAGACGAAGAACCCATGTTATTGTATCTTACAGCGACAAACAGGGTTATTAGCGCAGTGATAGTTGTGGAAAGATGGAAGGAAGAGCAAAGCATACCAGATCAATACCCAGTGTATTATGTCAGCAAAGTATTTTCTGAGTCGAAACAAAGGTATCCACACTATCAAAATCTGGCATATGGCGTGTTTTTTGCATCTCGAAAACTCCGCCATTATTTCCAAGGACATTCCATAACAGTGGTATGTAAAGCACCACTAGGGGATTTTATTAACAATGCGGACGCAACAGGCCGAGTAGCCAACCGGGGCATCGAGCTAGCTGCGTTCGACATTAAGTACCAATCCCGGACGGCAATAAAATCCCAGGCGTTGGCAGATTTCATCGCTTATTGGACATAAGCAATGGAAAACACACAAATGCCAGAGTCGGAATACTGGGTCATGCACTTTGACGGATCCAAGATGAAGGAAGGCGCTGGAGCTGGTGTAGTGCTAAAATCCCCAGAAGGTGATACTATGGAGTATGTATTACAAATACACTTCAACGCCAGTAATAACGTGGCAGAATACGAAGCTTTGCTTCATGGCTTCCATATTGCAAAAGAAATAGGTGTCGAACTCATACTATGCTATGGCGACTCAGATTTGGTACAACATCAGCTAAACCAAACATGGGACGCCAAAAGGAGAACGGTGGACGAGTTTTCCATTTGCTTCCTGGGATTTGAAGTACTTCATATCAAAAGGGGAAAAAATTGGAACGCGGATGCATTAGCCCGCATGGGCTCGGAAAGAGTTAAAACCCTACCACCAGGTGTGTTTGTCCAACATTTGCCTGATCCATCGATCAAAGGTGGAGATGTTGATTATCCTCTTGTTTCCGAGTCAATTGAAGTCCTGCTTGTCAATCCGGATTGGAAATTCCATATTTAAACTTCTTAGTTGATCAGAAGTTCCTGGATGGAGTAGATGATGTCTTACAAAGACAGATACAACGTCGATGCAAAGGATACACGGTAATTAATGGTTGTCTGTATAAATGAAGCACTGTCAAAAAAATTCAGCGATGTATTTCGCCAGAAGAAGGCCGAGAAATCCTGCAAGAAATCCACGCAGGAGATTGCGGACATCATGCTCAATCAAAAAGCATAGTCAAAAAAGCATTCCATGTAGGGTTTTTCTGGTTGACAGCCAAGACAGACGCTGAACACATAGTAAATACATGTGCCGGATGTCAGTATTACGCCAAACAGACGAATATGCCAGCCCAAGCACTCAAAACTATCCCTATTACATGGCCATTTGCGGTCTGGGGCTAGATATGATGGGACCATTCAAAACTGCAAGAGGTGGACTCACACATCTGCTCGTTGCAGTAGACAAGTATACCAAGTGGGTGGAGGTGAAACCCATCAAAAAACTTGACGGTGTGACTGCCAGAAATTTCATCATTGACGTAGTCATGAGATACGGCGTTCCACACAACATAATTACAGACAACGGGACCAATTTCTCAATTGGAGAGTTGGCAAAATATTGCCGAAAAATGGGAATACGCCTAGATCTTGCATTTGTGGCACACCCAGAATCCAATGGGCAGGTTGAAAGAATGAACAGCTCAATCCTGCAGGGAATACGCCCAAGACTCGAATCTCCTCTTCATAGATCGGCTGGATCATGGGTAGAGGAATTAGCTTCTGTAATTTCGAGTATTCGAATGACGCCAAATAGATCAACAAGGCAAACCCCGTTTTTCCTGGTCTATGGCGCAGAAGAAGTGCTTCCAACGGACATGCTCCATGATAGACCAAGAGTGCAGGCTTACCATGACTTGCATGCCGAAAACGCACGACTGGATGCCGTCGATATTTTAGAAGAAGAACGAGACCTTGTGCTTCAAAGATCCGCCATTTATCAGCAAGGATTATGACGCTACCATAGTCGGAAAATCAGACATCGTTCTTTCAAAGAAGGTGACTTAGTGCTAAGATTTGTCGTGGGATAATCACGGCAGATGTTACCAGGGGTAACTGATCTTGGGGCAAGTCGACACAGGCGTTCGGGAGAGGGTTTAGCTCAAAGGAAGACATGATGCAACTTGATATGACAGCCGGCAATCGAAGTCGCCGGATCTCTATTCTCGATACAATAACACGATTAGGGTTTACACTGGATACTCGATACCACTTGATATTGCTAAGGCTCTCGAATCTCTAGATCTCTGTCTCAATCTACGCCCGGGGGTCGGTTTATATAGCTCCCATACCCCCCTAACTTACTTTACAAGGCACACCCGGGTCCTACCCAGACACGGCGTGCTAACCCTAACTTTCCTTTACAACACCCATAATCCGGGTCACTAGGCCCACGAGCTTGGGCCTCCACAAACATCTTTATACCTAGCTGTATCCCGCTCACTGTCTCTGGGCCGGATCATTCCTCGGATCTTGGCATACCGGGTTAGCATCCCCCCATCAGTAGTCCCCAGAATAGCCTGGGCTTCACAGATCTCCTTGAAGCGCTTGCTATTCCTGAAAAGATATCAATCACACGGGCACATGGAAACCGAGTTAAGATGCTTCAATCATCCAGCTAGGCCTTGCTCCTTGGTGGCCATGCGATAATTCAGGTTTTTCCCTCCAAACACCTTGGTTCAAACTTCCGGATCCAAATCACAGTAGCAACGCCAAGATCCTATGCTTGACAGTTAATCCCATCATTGCGGGACGAATCCCCTTCTTCCTTTATCCGGACGCTTTACTCAATACTGGGCGCATATCTCGCAGGATCTTTAAATAAATAGCCGTTTTATTCCCACAATTCCCGGCCTCCACTCACCGAGCCGGGCTTATCCAGTCGCACTATAAAAAAGGCTCCTTAGGAATGACTCGAACCCTAACGGCTCATTTCCCCCACTCCATTCCTTTCTCCTCCTGAGCTCTCTTTCTTCCTGAGCGCCACCACGGACCTTCCACGCACGTCACCGGAACCCATCGCCCGAAGGCTGCGCTCTGCCACCGGTCGCTCCGCGCCGCCGCCAAGATCCGCCAGCGGATTCTCATCCGGCCCACCAAGAACAGCGAAAGGACACCAGGCCTGCGCCATCTGCCTTCGCAAGGCCTCCCTCGGATCTCCTCCGGTAAGCCTTTTGCGCTCATCAACTTCCCCTCGCAACATTTGATTTCTCTTCTCAGATTAGATCTAGATCCGTCCGCTTCATATTTCTGGGCTAGACCGGATTAGGCTACCCATAGTCCCTTTTAGTTCGCATAAAGGATAAAGCGCATACTCCAACCAACTCGCCTACTTCCCACAATCATTACCTTTACCACAAATTTGAAAATAGAACTTCCAATCTAGGGTCATACTGCCCGAGATTTCCGCCTCTGCACCATTCACCCGGCTGGACCGCTTCTTTTTAATTCCTTTTATTCTCGTTTGGCGCTTAAGCCACTGCCCATTGTATTCAAAAGGCTTCCTTACCATTTAGACCCCATAAATTTCTCCATAATACCTGATACCCGGAACTTTCGAGCTTGGTTCTGCGGGCTAACACCCGGATTTCCTTCCATACCTTAACACCATCCGACTGATACTTGGCCGTTTCGTAACTTTCATGTCTTAATCTTCTTCTTATTTGATGCCTTGCAGGTCAACCACATGGCTCCCAAGAAACAGATGAAAACCCCAACCAAGGCCAAAGCCCCCAACACCATTTCCGCCAACTGGGGGCGGTCGATGGTCACGAAGGCCAAGCTGGAGGAGCTAGTGGAGCTGGGAGTTCTCCCTCCTCAGGAGGATATCCACTGGAGGGTGCCGGGTAAGGAGACCCGGCCCACCCCTACAAAAGACGAGGTAATCTGCTTCGTGGAACATGTAACCCGGGGTTTTCGCCCACCCGGTCATCCTTTTTTCCGTGACATTCTTAGTCACTATGGCCTTCGCGTTTTCGACATCGGGCCCAATTCCGTGCTAAATATCACCCACTTTATTGTCCTTTCTGAATCCTATTTATGCACTCCACCAAACCTAGCTCTTTTTATCGAGCTTTTTCAATGCAAACCATGCCGCGAAAGCGGTGATGGGGCGCTTCTCACTTGCGGCGGGGTTTCGATCCAGCGCCGCAAGAACTCTCCGATGCCATCTCTTACCCTTAATTCTCATGTCAAACACTGGCAGCTTTCTTATTTCTACTGCCAGGACACTTCCCCATCCGGCCAAAAGAAACTGCCGGGTTATTCTGATGGCCTTCTTGATATCTCTGATGCTTTTAGCGCCTTTGCCCCTGACTCAGATAGGGAGGCAATCCAACCTTTTCTATACAAACTCGCCACTCTTAGAGCCCAGGGCCTCATTGGGCTCAACCTAGTGAAGACCTGGGTCGACTTCAGAATTCAACCCAACCCCATCCGCACAAAGCTGATGTGCGAGTATTCTGGGGAACCTTCTGATCCACTACGATACTCTGATAACATTTTCGCAATCGGCGATACTCTCAAGACCATCAAGGGTTTTCTTACGGAGAAGCTCGAGGTAATCCGGAACATATCCGGGTTAGAGCCCTTCACACTTGAAAACCCGGCCCCCCAGGTAAAAACCCGACTCTGACGCCTTTACTTTCGCTCTTTCCACTTGATGCAACTGATAACTCGTACTTTAACACCTTTCAGGATGATGACGACTTTTGGAACACCAATACCCCCCCTAGCTCCGAAGGTCCAGGGGAGCAAGAAGCTGTTCACTCAGACGAAGGTACTCTCTGAGTTTTACTTGACTCGTTTGAACTCACCGTAACCCTTTTATTTCCAACCGCAATCTTGATGATATTTAGAACAAGAAGATGACGAGGAAGAAGATTCGGACGGCAAGGTAGAATCTGCCAGTGATGAGGAAGAACCGGAGCCGGCAACCAAAGCCGGATCTAAAAGAAAGGCTCAAGGAACCGCCTCCAAGGTTTCATCCCCCTCCACACATTCACTTTATATTACCGTAATGATATTCTTGAACCTTTCTTGACATTATTCCACTGGTCAATCTTGAAGGGGTCGCCCACGCCTAAGCGCAGGTCGACTCGAAATCACCCGGGCAACGACGCCCTTAACCCGGGTTCTTCACCGCTCCGCACTCGGCAAGCTGGTACTTGCTCTATCTTTTCTTGGTTAGCACGGTTTCCTCAAAGCATTCTCGCATAATATTTAACTTGACATTTTCCAGCCTCCCCCGAGTCTGACGATGGATTTCCTTGTGACTTTGCGGTGAATACCGGGTAAGAATCCCCTTCCAGATACTTTCCGGTACTTCGTCATCTTTTCCTGACTGCATATTTAGCTGCTTTGTGATAACATCTACAGGGCCACGGTCGCTGTCAGCGATCAAGAGGATTCAGAAGATAAGGGCCCGGGTAAGAGGAACCCAGATGATAAGACTGCAACCGCGTCTGGTGATGAAGAACAGACATCACCGACTAAACCAGATCAGCAGGAAGCCGAATACCCGATTGCTTCTCATGCCAGCAAGAGAAAAACCACCGCCTTAGGTGCAGAAGGAGTGTCGGATTCCAACGCGCAAATGACCCGGGTTCCACCTCCTTCTAAGAAGAAAACCTCTTCTAGGAAATTCCAAGGACCCGAGTCTTCTGACACAAATAAAGATACTTTCGAACAATTGATGGACAAGCTTCTCACCATGAAGGCTTCGGAGAGCGAGACTTTAGAGCGCATGGCTGCAGAGCACCAGGTAAGAGCGCTTGTTATCCTATATTCCCTACCTAGTCCCCAAGTTCCGAGTATAACTTGTAAAAGTTATGCTTGGTACTTCTCACCATATTTTTCTTGCCATAACACTCATCTGGTTCTTGCACCCTTTTACACTTGCAGGCACATGTAACTCGGTCTGATGAAACCTTGCTGAAGACTGAACGGCTCCTTCTTGCCGAGATAAAACGCCGAGAAATCCTTGAGGATAATATGAAAACTTTGAAGAAGGATGTCTCCAAATACAAGGAGAAGTGCCTCGCCGCTCAGGCCGATTTGAAGAAGTTATCGGATCAAGTCTCCGATACTTATCAGATTTTACTTAGTAAGTGTTTGCCTGCCGGCTAAGTTTTTGCCTGCCGACTAATTTTTGCCTGCCGACTAATTTCATACCCGGCTGCTACTGATACGTTCTTGCTTCTGTTTCCACTATAGGCGCGAAGCTTGCAGCTCCAGAGGAAGATGCTATCGTCAAGGTTAGGACCCTGAAGAGTGTGCTCCGGACTTTCTTTGCCGGCACCAAATTTATATTGAATGCCATTAATTGGCCCACGGAAGCCTATCCGGGTGAAGAGAACCTTGTCCAAGCCTGCTCCACTGTACCCGGATGGATTGAACGGTGGAAGCGTTCGTCCTGCCGTACTGGTATAGTGCGGGCTTTGACCTTGGCCAAAGCTTACTTTCCGAAGCTTGACCCGGCGAAGATAATCTCCGGGTTTCCTGAGTTCAAGGCGGATGGCGCCAAATTTACACCTAAGGATTTCAAGGCCATTCAGTCGGCAGTGCGCCCTTCTGCTACCACTCTAGCCGATAGCTTGAACCTTAATACACTAATGGCTGCATATGACGCTGATGACAAGATTATCACAGAGGAAGCACCCCCGCCCCTTGACCTCTTGGAGAAATGGGCTGATTACTCAGCTAAGAAGAAGGAGGCAACCTCGAAGAGGGAGGCCGACTTAAAATCAGGGCCGTCCGCCTCTACACCGTCCGTCCTTCCTCCTATCCGCCCTGGCGCGGTGAGTCCGGGTGGCTCTACCAAAAAAGCTAAGAAGCAGGTCCAGGAGCAAGACCCGGAAGATCGCACTCAGGGGGCCGAGTAGAGTAAGGATGTCATAATATCTTAGTCACATGGAACCTTTTTGTTTGAGTTACTTTACCCTGTTAATGGTGCGCCTGTGCACTTCTGATACCGATGCAAAAGCTTGTAATATACTTCTATTTG
This sequence comes from Alopecurus myosuroides, assembly GCA_028641055.1. Lineage (NCBI taxonomy): Eukaryota > Viridiplantae > Streptophyta > Magnoliopsida > Poales > Poaceae > Alopecurus > Alopecurus myosuroides. Next base: position 267,098,321 of record CM054057.1, on the reverse strand, counting down.
GTGACATATTTTCGCGGCTTTCCCCGCCTTTTGATAATCGTACTTTTTGCTGTTCTTCTGAACTTGTTCTTGATATCCATTTCTTTTATAGCTCCCTTCATAAGACTCGTTTTCTTTTCGAGACCAGGGGCTTTGATAAGTGAAATTCCCAAGACTCGGATGATAGGGCCGTCTTGAACCTTGGTATCAAAGTGGTTTGTTTCTGTTACGAAGTCCCCAGTCCCCATGACCCAAAGGACGAGTCATGAGGGTGTGGCCTTTCTCAGAGGACAAATCATTCCCTACCAAGGCAAAACCCTAAAACCATCTTATGCAAATACTGAAGTTATGCTTGATAATCACTGAGTTTCCGGCTTATCAGCCTTGTACTCTGCATAAACTTGTGGTTTAGATGACCCTTTTGACTATCTTATACTATAAGCCGGCTTTCGCGTGGATACCATGTTGTTACATCCATACGAGAACAGTGTCAGGCAAGTCCCATTGGGCTCCATGGCTGATTGTAATCGTAAGCGAACGAATCATGCCACTTTGGTGCGAGTCACATCAAGCTTAAGTAGGATAAGTCAAGAAAAATTGGCTTCTTTGCCCAGTCATAAGATTGCAGTCGTGCTCGTTTGCGAGGAATCGTCCCTTATAACTTATAGCTATCTATGCCGGGTCATTCGGGTTAGCGGTTGGTTACCTGAGCAACCAACCCCCAAGACCTACATGCAATCGATGCTTTTGATGATACTGAATTATCGATGTCGCATTGATACTACTTACTTGTGATAAAGGCGAAAAGACATAGGACTTGATAACCATCTCTTTATTGATACCAGAAATTTTGGGTCAGCAGGCCGCCTCATTAAAAACCTTCCAGTCCCCGTAGGTACCCTGGGTAGGAAAAGAGCGCGTCTGAAACCTGCCGCCCGTTACATTACTCAGTTCTCTGTAAGCACTGGTCCTGACCCGGCTTGACCAATGCACATCCTCCATAAGTTGGACTTTTTCCTGACGAGTACCGGGTTCGCCAGCCAACCCGGGTGGGGTGTCTCCATAACTTTGCTGGTCGTTGGCAGCCGTGCAACTTTTTCCTTTACAGCAGGCTGCTTGGGAGGGTCGACTTCGATTAAGGCCACCATTTTAGCATCTTGCGTGACCTTGGACTTTGCTTTTTCGCCTTCAGTACTTGGCTTCTTTGATGTAGTTCTGTCCTCCGGGTCTGCTTGAGACCGATAGTGCTTGAGTTCTTCCTTTCTGCAAGCTTGCTCGGCCATTGCTGCATCTCCTTCATCGCATTCAGCGGCTATGTCTCGATTTACGTGTATGGTTATAGTCTTCTTGGGACCCGGGATTTTTAGCTGTAGATATACATAACACGGCCTGGCCATGAATTTGGCATAAGCCGGCCTTCCAAACAGCGCGTGATAGGGGCTGCGTAACTTCACTACCTCAAAGGTGAGCCACTCAATTCGATAGTTATCCTTTGATTCTCCGAAAGCTACCTCCAGTGCGATTTTTCCCTCGGGGCATGCTGAATGACCCGGCACTATTCCATGAAAAACTGTTGAGCTTTTTTGCAGTTGAGATTCCTTGAGACCCATGCGTAGGAAGGTTTCCCAATACAATATATTGATGCTGCTTCCACCATCCATTAAAACCTTCTTTAGCTCGTACCCATTAACTTGCGGTGCGACTACTAGTGCCAAAACTCCTGGGTGTTCCACTCTTTCTGGGTGATCCCTTCTACTCCATGTTACCTCCTGTTCTGACCATCTCAAGTATCTCGGGACGGCTGACGAAACTGAGTTGACTGCTTGCTTTAGTATCTTTTTGTCCTTGTTAGATCCTCCTGTGGTATGCACATGATATTGACCCAATTGTTTGGGGTTAGCCTGGAAGCCTCCAGCTCCCCTTGGTTATTACCTTGATTTCCAGCCGCCGGGTTACCAACTGGGGGTGGGCCGTTGCCCGGGTTTGCCCCTGGACCCGGTCCTCCTCCCCGCCCTGTACCTCGCATAGCCCTGTTTACTTCTTCGTTTTTCCATCTTTGCAAGTCGGCGCACTGTTCCAAGGAGTGGTTAGCCGGCCTGCCGTTCCTGCTGTGTTTTGGGCACGCCATTCTGAAGATGTCCCAACTATTACTCGGCCGGGGCGGCCCTTGGTAGTTTCCTCCGTTGTGATTCCCGGTATTGAAATTTCCTTCTGCTCTGGGTCTTGAAGACCCGGCTTCTGTATTGGCGACAAACTCGGAGCCTCCTTCGAAGGGACGCTTGTTCTGACTACTTCCATTGTTTCTTGACGCTGTTCCGTTGCCGGTTCTTCCATTACCGCTTGTGTTTGCTTTTGCCTTCTTGTCATCAGCTTCTTCTTCTGTGGTATCTGTCGCAGCGTGTTTGTTGCACGCATCCATCAATTCTCCCATTGTGACTTCTGACGCATTTCGACTGGACTTCATGCGAGTTAACTTTTGCACTAAAGGTATATACTTGCATGTTTTTGCCATGGCTTGTAGCGCAGCCTTGGGCTGGATGTCTGTAGATGAGTGAAGTATCTCCATAACCCGGCGCACCCAACTGCGCGCCGATTCTCCCTTCTTTTGGACGCATCGCTCTAGATCATCAATGGTGAATAATTTCCTGCAGGTTCCGTGAAAGTGCTTGATAAACGCGGTCTTCAATTCCTCCCAAGACTTGATCGATCCCTCTGGTAGATTGGTGAACCATAATTTTGCTGCTCCTTCAGACATCATCAGATACATGAATTTGGCTTGGAGGTTCTCGGACGCGTTGCGGATTGACATTGCCATCTCGTAACTGCTTAGCCACGTTTCGGGATCCATGGTTGGCTCATAATTCACTACTTTCCCTGGCTCTTTAAACTTTTCCGGGTAAGGTTCAGCTCTAATATTGTCCGAGAGACACTTGGGCCCTGCGAGAATGATTGAAGCCGGCCTTGCCCTGGAAACATGTGACGCCGCGGGGGGCGCGTCTGGGCGCTGTGGTGCGGGAGGTCCATGCGCCGCAGACCCGGCCGCGGCCCTCCGAGCCCTAGAACTGTCCACAACGGCCTGTGCTGCTGATACTGCCTGAGCGCGGGGAGGAGGCGGCATTTGCTGCTGCTCTTCCCTCCGCCGTGCCGAACTCGTTTGTAAATTCCCTTGCTGCTGGCTAACACATGGCGTCCCGTGCATTCCACTTCTGTGATCCGGGTAATTGGCTTGCTGCGCCACCGCAGTGTGCAACAGCTCGATGGCTTGCCGAGTCTTCTCTGCATGGGGCGACTCTCCCACAGGTATTTGATTTAATGCGAGTGTCGCCGCATATACGTTGTCCATAGGATTGTTGTAGTGGTCGGCTGGCGTGCGGAATCGTGATGGTGGCGGCGGCAGTAGATCATTGCCGGTTGTGACTCTAGTTTGCGGTGGGGGTAACCCGGTCCGCTCATTCGCCGGATGTGTCGCCGCTGTTGTCTGTTGGGGTGCGGTTCCCTGGTTCACCACTGGTATCGGTTGGTCCTGAGGCGTGATGAACAAATTAGCCGGATTAATAACCCCGCCCGTTGCTGGCAACCTGGTGTGATGCCTTTGATGTATCCTGGACGTTTCCTCTCGAAGCCGGGTTTCCAACGCGTCTAGCTCGCGCCGCCGGGTGGCCATCCCCTGTCTATCTGCTTCCACTTGCCTTCTTTGCTGCTCCAATGCACGACGAGCCACGTCCAGATCTCTAACACGCTCTGCCGCGTTTTCTGGGGTGATAACAGTGGCGAGGACTGTAGGATCCAAGATCAAATTATTATCGAACAGGGCCGGGTGACGCGGGTTCGAGGGACCCGCCCCTGGTGTCCGATTGGCTTGAAACCCGAACATGTTGGCGTGTTGCTCCTCATCTGCCGCGCGACTGGTGACCGATGCGGACTCTCCATCGACCCGGGTCAAGACCGGGTCTCCGTTAACCGCGCCCTGTTGCTGGGCCACTGCCCCGACTGGTGCCGCGGCTGTGTTTCCTTGATTAGCCGCGGGGGCTGCATAGACTGCAACTCGGCGCGCGACATCCGGTGCGAATTCAGGCTGTTCCTCTTCACCGTTCTCCTCATACCGGTTTTCCAGTAGATCCAGGATAGACCCGGTGTCATCTTCTCCTTGGACCCGGTCGCGTGGGGTCCATGCCGGCTCCTCCGGCTGTTCCCACTCCGCGATGGGTTCTTCTGCTGGATATGTCGTTCCCGTTGATTCTTCATCATCTGATCGGATAGACGTGGCTTTTCCTGGCATAGAATCAGATCCAACGTTGTCAGGGACCGAATTGGAAGCACATACCATACCGATGAAGACGTTGATCCGGCCGATTGTTATAACGGATCCGGTTTCGAGGTGATCCGACTTCGGCCCCCAGCCGGAATCGTCCACCACATTTTCTCCTTCGTGGTCGATGTAGATCTCGCCGATGACAAGATTCTCCATGCCCTTCCGAGCTTCTCCCGTGATGTAGACGCCTTTGGACGCAGGCCCCACGGTGGGCGCCAACTGTCGTGGGATAATCACGGCAGATGTTACCAGGGGTAACTGATCTTGGGGCAAGTCGACACAGGCGTTCGGGAGAGGGTTTAGCTCAAAGGAAGACATGATGCAACTTGATATGACAGCCGGCAATCGAAGTCGCCGGATCTCTATTCTCGATACAATAACACGATTAGGGTTTACACTGGATACTCGATACCACTTGATATTGCTAAGGAAAGGCCTAGCTGGATGATTGAAGCATCTTAACTCGGTTTCCATGTGCCCGTGTGATTGATATCTTTTCAGGAATAGCAAGCGCTTCAAGGAGATCTGTGAAGCCCAGGCTATTCTGGGGACTACTGATGGGGGGATGCTAACCCGGTATGCCAAGATCCGAGGAATGATCCGGCCCAGAGACAGTGAGCGGGATACAGCTAGGTATAAAGATGTTTGTGGAGGCCCAAGCTCGTGGGCCTAGTGACCCGGATTATGGGTGTTGTAAAGGAAAGTTAGGGTTAGCACGCCGTGTCTGGGTAGGACCCGGGTGTGCCTTGTAAAGTAAGTTAGGGGGGTATGGGAGCTATATAAACCGACCCCCGGGCGTAGATTGAGACAGAGATCTAGAGATTCGAGAGCCTTAGCAATATCAAGTGGTATCGAGTATCCAGTGTAAACCCTAATCGTGTTATTGTATCGAGAATAGAGATCCGGCGACTTCGATTGCCGGCTGTCATATCAAGTTGCATCATGTCTTCCTTTGAGCTAAACCCTCTCCCGAACGCCTGTGTCGACTTGCCCCAAGATCAGTTACCCCTGGTAACATCTGCCGTGATTATCCCACGACAAGATTGGTGCAAGAAAGAAAGCACAAGTTAGCCCCAGCGTGGGAGGGACCATTTGTCATTATCAAAGCTATGAAAAATGGATCTTACTATCTTGTATATATTTGGGATACGGAGGATGATCCCAAAAGACCGAATCGCAAAAGAAAGAGAAAGATAGATGTCGAATTGGGAGAGACAAAGAGACCATGGAGTATCCAGCAGTTACGTCCCTTCTACACTTAGTTCAATTTCTATGTAAACATCTTTGAGATCATGAAATAAAGTTTTCATAATTCATGCATTTATGTTTTTACATGTTCATTATAGTACAAAGCATAAATCCGTCTTTTCTATTTCCCAATGATCTTTCAAAATACTCAATGTTAACCTGAATTGTGCCTGCGTGCTCGGAGTTAAGAAGCTGAATGATTTTCGGCCTAAGGAGGCTTAAGGAAACCCAGATTGTGCCTGCATGCCTGAGTTTCATATAAATTTCAAAATTCCTTACTTTTCTCTAAGTATTATCTGATTGTTTTTATGTTGGGTCACTGAAATTAGTAAGTAAAAATGGCTTAGTACGATCCATGTTTCCGAGTTTCGACTGATCGGTTATACCCAGTCACTTGGCGTGAAGATTATGTACTATTGAGCCATTTCAAACACTAAGGACAGTTAAGACATATAAACCAGAGAACTTAGAAGATAAAGAAATTATAAACCGGAGAACTTGCAAAGACTTATAAATTAGAACTGCAAAAGCGGAGTACTTGTTTATACAAATGATAGATAGCATTACAATGATATTAAATTATAGGAATAGTAATGCTTCTATTTTTGCCTGCCTTCTACCCATGACTCAAGCAGCTTCTTCGGGATTCGAGTCTTCGTCCTCGCTGCTGGAATCCTCTGGAGTTGTGGGAATTTCCTCCTCAGGGTAGAAGGTGGAGATATTCACCACACTACAATAAAACCGGTCTATTGCAACGAAAATAGTCGTTGTAACAAGTGCCCTATCGTCGCAATAGGTTTGTGTTGCATCGAAATCGGTTTCGTTGGGAGGCGTTGCGAAAACTGCCGTGGTAGAAGCCTGTCTCCGTGCAGTTAGATTCGTGGCTACAAAATTAACCAGTTGCAACCATTTACTGGGCCAATTGCCACGCACTTTTCCGTTGCGTCTTGCACCAAACGCAACGTACGCTTTTCGTTGGTACACCTCTAGTGCAACAAATACCAAAACGTGGCGAGTGACCAATGTTGCAACGGCGAGTGTTCCGTTGCTCCTGCTCTTTCGTTGCAAAAGTCGAGTTTATTTGCCACGTCCAATTGTGTGGCAAAAAACTATGGCAACAAACATTATACGTGTGGGAACAACGATTTGCCACACACAATCAATCGTGGTAAGATGATTTTGAAATAGTAATCGCAACGGCCTTAATATTAGTAGCCATAAACAATCGCGACAATTTCAACTATTCGTGGCTCCATTCAATTTCTACAAATTTTAGTTTCGTGGTGAGATGTAGTATTCGCAACATCCACATTTTAAGTTTCTAGAAACAACTGCGACAATTTCAACTTTTCGTGGCGCCATTGTATTTCGACAAATTTTATTTTCGTGGCGAGATGTACTATTCACAACGTCCAAATTTTAGTAGCTAGAAACAACTGCGACAATTTCAACTATTCGTTGCGCCTTTTTATTTCTACAAATTTTAGTTTCGTGGCGAGAAGTATGGGCATTCTCTATTGCAACGAACATAGTTTGGTGGCGTGAATTAACTATCGCAACAAAGTTAGTTTGGTGGAGAAAAAATATTGCGACAATGTCTCCCTCATGGTGGTGAGAGTCTATTTCAACAAAACACTTTGTTGTGGCGACTGAGGCTTCACGCAACACTACATTTGTCGTGGTAAATTACCTATTGCCACGTTATAGAAAAAAATTAAAAAAGATAAGGAAACAAATAATACGGGCATTGAATTAAAATGTTCAAAACCGTACGTAAAATATGTTTATTTACACAAGATAATAGTTACCACAGCTATTTATAATATATACAAATGAAATTCACGTACAATATGGATCAAATCAAGATCAAATCAAACTGAAATATATTGTAGGAACGTGATGTAGAACCCAGTGCAGCTATTTTTTTTCCATTAGAAGTTTGATTGATGTCCTGCAATCAATTGTAAAAAAAATAAGTTGTGAGTCTAGTCAACAATAACACATGTTGAAACATAAGAATCAGCAGACTATAGTGTGTGGATGAAGCAAAAACAGTTGTTGTAACTCAACGAAGCCACAAGCCATAGTGAAACATGAACTGCAGCAAGTATATAGGGTGGGTGCAGCAACGCTATAGTGTGGGTGAAGCAAAAACAGAATGTACTAGTACCGAATTGTACAAGTTTGTGACTTACAATTGCTTTAAACATTCGAGTAGACTGTAACGTGCTGTGCGGAGGAATTATTTTCTTACCAGGGTTGTTTGCAAGTGATGGTTGCTGGTTCGACTTCTTAAACGGCTGCAAAAACAAAGTGCACTGGTAGCAACGCAAGTAAACAACTAAATCTTACGAGTTTGCAATCGTATGACTATCATCACCTGAGGTGTAGTCGTCTTCTGGTTTTCAATCTGTGCGTACATCTCTTGAAACTTTGCCTGGAACTGTGAGTTAAACTGTGCAACCAAGTTTTTTTTTCAAATTATTGTCTTGAGTTTCTCTCCAACTCCATCAGTTTTTCCCTTTGAGCAAGCTCTTCCATTAATCTCGTCTCAAGATTTTCTCTCTCAGCCCGCTCTAAATTAATCTTCTTTTCCATGCTTGCACGTTCATCTAGTAACTTCTGTTCTAAAGTAGTAACCTTCTGTGTGAGTTGGGAGTTTACTTTTTGGGTCTCTGCCGTAGCCCGAGCTTTCTTCTCAAACTGCAACTTAGATCGCTGAGAACTAGTTTGCACCTTGGCCATGTATCCGAACCCACGAGGTTGCGATGACTTGCAATCAACGATATCTTTATATGCTTTCTGGGAAATATTGATTCTTTGTTCAGCTGACACTGGAACATCAGTTTCCTTTGATCTTTTTTCAATCTCTTCACATGTTGTGTCGTGATTACGAAAAAAACTCTCAAATCAGATGAAGAAACATCCAAGATGGAGAACAGTAAATATGTTTAGAGTAGCTTCTAAGTCAGTTAACTCACGTAAACATCCTTGGCCTCTATGGTAGTCCATGTTTCATTCTTTGTGTGGGTCAGTTTCCAGAGAGCAACACAGTCTGGCTCTTCTCCAGTTTCCGAATCCCTCTGCAAGTAGTGCAACAATTAGATGCTATAAACATTAAAGGAAAGTGAACACCGACGCATGCATAGTGAGTAGGCCCATACATTCTCAAAACTGAGTTGAGAGTAGGATTTTGATCCTACTCTGTGTTTTGTCTTCAGCTGCATACGGTTTTCCGTGTTCTTTTGGCTGAGTTCTTGCTCATTCAGTTATAAAAAAAACTTGTCAGACAAGCCATTTCATGATAGTATAAAATTCACAAACATGGAGTATAGAAATAACCCGAAATTTCGGATCAGTGCCAAAGTACTCGATCAGCCATTCCCACTCTTCTTTTTGTAAATCTTCTGGTATAACTGCCCTTCTGGCATCATCCGTTTTGTATGCCTTGTAAGTGATGCTTAGGTTTCCTCGCCAGCCACTGTATCGCTCTTTTGCAAGTTTAAGAATTTTTTCGGCTGTTTCTGCTGTATCTAGCATTTCATATCTGTCCTGTAATGCGTAGAACAAACAGATAGACTTAGTTTAGTAGTAGTTCATTAATTATGGACGACAAAAACAGACAACACATGTGAGAAAGGTTGTACTCACCAACATATCTACGACGATGAGTCGATGGATGTTAGGGTGAATGTCTGACCACCTCCTCACTCCAATAATTGGTAACCTTCTTTTCATTATGATTACCACGTCATCCTTGAATGAACGGTTGTTCATTCCTACTGGACGGTCCAATGTATCAGAGAAATCAACACCTAGCTTTGCAGATCCATTGGCATGACGCTTCTTACTGGCTTTCAAACCTTTCACTACACCTCGCCCTTTCTTCTTCTGTATGTCATCGCCTACATCCCAAAACACACACAAAGAAATAATTTATTTTGTAGTTGATTGTAAGAAATTAGGACACAGATGTAAAAAAATAGCTAGTACCGTCTTGTAGTTGTAGCTTCGGGCGATAGCGGCGAGCATGGGAAGGCGATTCAGCAAGGGAACACATGTCAGTTTCAGACACAGCAGTGCTAGGTTCAGTTCCTGTTTCAGGGTTAACATTTATACTGAATCAACAATCGTAGTTTTTATGCATTAAAACAAATCTTAGACAAAGCTTAAATGTCAAAAATAAATTAGCACATCTACGTTTTCCCTGACTTTTTTATATTCTAGTAAACTTTCAACCCTTGTCATGTTGACAGATCCTTTCTTTATTCCTGAAAATGTTAACAATAAATGGACAAATCATTAGCATTGTGCACAATTCAGAAACATGATGAAGAATTAATGAACTTGTATACCATTGCTAAAGGAGAAATATGTATCTTCTGTTTCGTTTGAAGCTTGTTCCTCATCAGTTGCATCCCTAACTGCATGTTTATCAAAATTGTGGATTAGGTAAGGAATGCATAAAAATGTTACCGGGGAAAATATTTATTAAAGTCTGTATTGAAAGAGTTGCGCATTGGAGATTTGGCATGAAAGTATAAGCTGTGATAGTGATTGGTCGCTTCTTTCTGGTGGATCCACTTCCATCATCAAGTAGAGACTCTATTGTTGCAATATCAACCATGGTCTTCTCCCTAAACACACACAGGATGATCTTCTTATCATTATAGTGTTTGCGTACCAATGGCTCCAAATCACTAACATGGTCTATGGGAACAAGTTTTCCTTTGCCACGGCCATTATTTAGCCTGCAGTAGAGGTAATCATGCGCGCCACTGAAGCCAACATTTTCAATCAAATTGATGAATTCCATATAGCAGATGTCGTCCTGTTCCATGTCTGCTTCCACAACTTTCTTGTTTTTATCACCATCCTCATAGAAAAGGATAAATTTCCAAATGGATTCGGTCGTCTACAATTAGATAGAAGGAAAAAATGAGAAGCCAAATAATCAGTGAGTTAGCAGATCTAAAATAAAAGAATAGTTACATGGCATTATTCACATAGATAACGAGTCTCCCATCGTCAATACGATTAACCACAGCACGGCAAACTAAAATCACACATGAAATTCAGACCATAGAAGAAACGGTGAGATCACGGAGACGGACGAGAAGCAGATTAGAAAGGAATAACCTGAGAGGTTTCGCGTTCCATGGACTCCGATGGCGACGTCGACATGTCGAGAGCTGTGAACACGATGAGCGTGATCAGATCTAATCGAAACAGGAGGCCCGTAGATTATGCAATCGCGAAACAGGTTGGGCATCGTGCACTTATGAATAGACTTTAGCGGGAAATTTAAAGTGACTGCTTTTCTTTTTTGGTGGGAACACAAAATTTCGCTACACTTGGCGTTTTAGCGGGAGATTTTAATTTTTTTGGTGGGACATCGTATTAGAGCAACCACAACGCCTTGGCGCGAATATAGGCGCTAATTGAGAAGCTAAACAATGCATGCAATCGCCAGCTGCCTAGAAGGCATATTTTGCATTGAGTTTCTAGGCGTCAGGCTCTTAACTATTGAGGGAAAACTGATGAGATTTATTCCCTAGCGCTTACAAAGTAGGATTGAAAACATGTGGAAATCTCACATGAGTCATGTAATGTCACTGAACAATTATTTCATGCATCTAATTAGCTGCCGCCGCCTTGTTTATTTCTGGAAACTTCAAATTGCCACTGAAAATATAAAGAAGACAAGTAATCTTCATTGCAGATGCAGACATCAGAGGGTTTTGGTGATCAATGCACTCAAGCACATTGCTGATGGCAGTACGATAATTACATACATCCATATGTTCATGATCCGATGAGAATGTCCAGGTTGGCAGACGACGTACTACAACCAGGGCGACACCGCCCGCATCACAATCTTCACGTCCAAGGGGCAGTTACGGGTGCTCCTAAGTGTAATGAGAATAGTTTGCTTTTCATATAAATGTTTGCCTTCAAGGAACTCTCGCAATGCATTCCTGCCAAACATAATGCGGCCGTCCCTGTCCGTGTTGTATGGAACGGTGGTGAACGCCTCTGATGATCCGAGGCATAGCCCAGCATGGCCTGAAGACGGAATGCCAGCACTGTCCGCTATGGACTGAGGTAGTTTCTGGATTTTGAGCGTGTGGATGAAAGACAAAAAGAAATAGGTCATAGTAAGGCACACGTTGTAAGCATAAATTGTGTTGAAAAACAGAAATAGCATTGGCACCATACGTACCATCTCATATCTGGCCACATTTGTCCACGTCAAACGAGTCAAGTATGGCACTCCAATGTACTCATCTTTTGGGGGTAGAAGCTCACGGACGTGGTCCTTCTCATCGTCATCAAGATCAGCTCTCTGGGAGAAGATGATGGAAGAGTCGAATGGGTCATCCTCATCCATGGACTGCTGATCCGTGGACTCCTCATCAGTCTTGGGATCTGGGTCAGTTTCATTGATTGTACTAGCGACGTGGTCGTACAAGTAGTGCCTGCGGCACATGTCTAGCTTGAACACCTTGATGGTGAGCAAGGCGTCGCCGTCGTAACTGAAGAGGAGGAAACTGCCGCGCTGCAGGAAGTAATATTGGACGAACTGGTCCCAGCCGCGCCCGAGGAAAATGCGGCCAGCTGCATCGAGCAGCACATCAATGTCCCAGTTCTTGCTACTCGGATCGTCCGGCTCACGCAGTTTAAGTTCACGTGGTTCACGGCCCTTCAGCAACTCCACGAATTTCTTAGGCGGCACTTGCAGCAATATGAAACTTAAATAGATAGAAAAGAGTGCTTACAACAAATAAGGTTACTGTTTGATGATGGATGAGTACTATAAAAAATGTAAACAAGTAGTACCGAGTAATCAGTTATACTAAATCTTAGTTGAGCAATGAGGGTGTTTGCCATATTATTTCAAAAAGATGAACTCTCAGTGGGAGCTGAAATTTACCATATCGAGTGAACATATTCACGAAGAGCACTTGAGCTACTACAACCCATCTACTAGACCTTAATTTGATTCACAAATTTAACTAGCTACAGGCTCATAGCTCACACACTATGTCAGACTAAATAACTGAAGTGGTGGTGTGGGTCGATGAAGCGTACCAGTTTTTCCGATGTAGCGTCTTGTACGAGGGAGTAGAACTCAAAGTCTGCCAACTCGATCTTAACAGACCCCTCTATTCATCATATAATAGAAATGCAACTCAATTTCCAGCTACATATATAATCGAGAATTGACATTTTGGTGATAGAGTCCACGTACTGAATGTCGCGTTGTATTGCAAGCGGCAACTGCTCAGGTCGAACATCTTTACTGTGATGATATTGCGGCCGTCGTAACTGCAGATCAGAATAAAGCCGCTCTGCAGTTTGTAGGTCCGGGCGAAACACTCCCAGTCGCGCTTGAGGAACATGCGGCCAGTGCTGTCCAACCACACATCAATGTCCCACGTGGTGCTACACCGATGGCCGACCTCAAGCAGCTTCGGTGCTCGGGGTTTACGGTCCCCCAGCAAGTCTGCGAACTTCTTAGGCAGTGACTGCAGCAGAGGATAGAGCAATCCATGAACATCATTACACATATCTGACTAAAATGACAACTAAACTGAGTACAATACTTGTTTGTCCGATGAAGCATCATCTACGTAAGCGAGGAACTCGCAGTCTATCGTATGCAAACCCGCCTGTTGATCGTACTAAAAAGTCTGACTTCAGTTACATTTAGCAGACGTGCCAAAACAGCAGATGTTAAGAAACATGAAGGTTCACTAGAAATTTAGAACTAAATGCAGTCTAGCAGCATCATGGTTCAGAGACATTCATACAGGTGCAATTTAAATTTGACATGCATTCAAGAATTTCATGGAAGTACGGAACTTCAGAAAAGAAAATCTACTAGAATGAATAGGAAATGGTGTGCCGACAATCAATTGTACTTTTTTAGCAAATTAATTGAAATAGCTTCTGGTCCTAAAAAATGGCTCACATCAATTGTCCTGCTGAAGAGTAAAAATGGAAATTACTAAAAATAGCTAGTGAACCTAAAAAGAGGTCAAGTCAACTGTACTGCTGAAGAGTAAAAAGGAAAATTACTAAAAATAGGTACTGGTCCTAGATAGGCCAGTGTGAGTACCAGAGGTGTTACTTTCAACATCACTAATTACCTACCTAGAAAAAGGCACACACAACAACAGCTACCAACATCAATTGGGCACCTGGAACTATCATAATTACATGAAGGTATGCATGTAAGTACCATCTACTTTAGTAATAAATGTGTAACAGACAAATCAATCATGAATGACATCGAACATAAATACGTGCTACCATCTATATCTAGCACAAGATTTCACATTTCTTTCCTGTCTAGACAAGTAGGACACTAGTTACCTTAAAGAAAATTAGTGTTTGAACTGAAATCGTTCTGCAATGCATCTACAAGAGAAGAAGTTCTAACCTGAGTGCCGCCCGCGATGGACCAGTGGTGAATCGACGCGCCGTGGGTCAATCTACAGCGCGATGAAGAGACTGGCGACGACGACGGTCGCGATAATGCGGCAGCCCAAAGAGGGATGCTGATCGAGGGGCGGCGAGGTCGAGAGATGGATGGCGGCGGCGGCGACGACGGTGTTGATGAACTGCGGGAAAAGGGTTTTCTCGGAGCAAATAACTGTAGGTACACAAAGAGGAGGAGTGCGAACTTGACGTGACAATACGAGAGGAAGATGATACTTGGGCCCACTTGTAAGTCTGTTACCACAAAAGGTGGGTACATTTCCGCGGGGCAGTTGCCATTTTTATGGTTCCTATTTGAACTGCCACCGAGTCGTCTCCTCTCCCCTCCTCTGCTTTCTCCTCTGTTTCTCCACTGCCCTCTTGATCTTCGTCCTACGCCACGCCATGGAGCAGCCAGACAAGTTTTCCACTACTTTTTGTAATTAATGGCTATCAGACCAATGGTGTGTTCACTTTTAGAAATGTTGGTACAAAAGTATTCCATGCCCAATTATTTTGGTAAACAACCGCATTGACCGCTTGTAATAACCGCGCCCAATCTTATGTCGTAGCAGTTTTCGGGCACTTTCGGTCGAGAATATAGTTTCCTTCCACCTAGGATGCCTGGAAAACTGTAGAGATGAGAATATAAGTCACACTTGGCCATGTGGGCCCACACAAAATACTTGAACCCCATTGCAGGACGTGTATGGTGCCGCCGTTGCGCTGGGTGGCGTCGAACCACCGGACGTTAACCAGGACGATTCTCGCCGCTTCTCGCTTGCATGCCAGCCTCGACACCCTTGGCATCCTTCCAACCCACTCGAAGTAACTCACTCCACATGCAACAGTGCACCTTGTTACCCCTGTCCATGAGTGGGAGATGCGTGATCTGGTTTTTATTGCCTTCGAACGCGGAAGAAACGGCCAAAAACGTGGATTTCCTTGGCCAACTTGTTGTTTCCCATGCCCAAAGTTGAAAATATGATGCATTCCAAGAACCTCACTTCATTTCAACAACATTTCACGTTTGGGATCTCAAAAAGCCTCTTCCATTCTCAAGTTGCCTACCAATCTTATGTCGTAGCCGTTTTCGGGCACTTTCGGTCGAGAATATAGTTTCCTTCCACCTAGGATGCCTGGAAAACTGTAGAGATGAGAATGTAAGTCATACTTGGCCACCACACAAAATGCTTGAACCCCATTGCAGGACTTGTATGGTGCCGCCGTTGCGCTGGGTGGCGTCGAACCACCGGACGTTAACCGGGACGATTCTCGCCGCTTCTCGCTTGCATGCCAGCCTCGGCACCCTTGGCATCCTTCCAACCCACTCCAAGTAACTCACTCCACATGCAACACTGCACCTTGTTACCCCTGTCCATGAGTGGGAGATGCGTGATCTGGTTTTTATTGCCTTGGAACGCGGAAGAAACGGCCGAAAACATGGATTTCCTTGGCCAACTTGTTGTTTCCCATGCCCAAAGTTGAAAACATGATGTATTGCAAGAACCTCACTTCATTTCAACAACATTGCATGTTTGGGATCTCAAAAAGCAAGAGTGTTAGAACAAAAGTCTACAAAACCAGCTGCTTGATGGTTGGTAACATGAAGCATAGGTGCTTCCCCCCTTTGATTTTCTTACCAAAATCTACCGGTAGGTTAGTTTTCCAAAGGTTTTGGGTGCCATGTTCTAAACCTCAAACTTATTTCTCCTCAAAACCAAAATAGTCATCCAAGGGTTACTCTTTAGACATCGACCTACTAGTTTCCAATCCCTTATTTCTGATAGTGCTGCCACTATCAACTAGTTATCAGAACCCTCACTAGGATATCAAGCTAGGATTATCAATCCACTATTACCTTCTTTGGGGCATAAACTCCCTCATCATTCTATAGTTCAATCTATCGGATACCCACCAGACTTTCTTAAACATGAGCTTTCCATTTCCTCCTTTCCTAAAACTACGGGTGGTCCACTATCCTTTCCTTAGTCTAGTCTACTCTTAGAAAGGCACATCTCATATCATTTGTCTCCCTCAAAGGTTATTTTCTCCACAATCATATTGCCGATACCAAACCAAAAATTTAACCATCATGCACCCATAATTTAGGGATATGATCCACTCTCTGACAACTTCCATAATTTGCTTCAAAATCATACGGACTCCTATCTCATCAACGCCGCTAAGCCACATCTCTAGGAACAATCTCAACAGAGCGTGACAAGCTCCAAAATGATTCCTCAAAGAATATCCATCTACTATCTCCAAGTCATATTGATCTTCCTAAAATCCCAAAAATCATCCTTTTATGTCCATCAATTTACTGTTCCTACATATGACAATCCAATATTTCTCCAATCTGTCTTTTACCCAAAATCGAAATGTCTATAACAATCCAACATAACCTTTCTACTACAATCGATATTTCTACAAAATTCCAGTATGAAGGTCACTTGTGAAACCCATTATCATCTTTATTCCAATACCATAATTTCTTCTCAAGATATTTGCTCTTAACCAAATCAACCTTCATTATTTTAGCAAGTGCTTCCTTAAAATCCAATAGTTTCCACCTAAACTTTTAAACCTCCAATCATTTCTATCTAATAGGTTCTCATGCAAAACGTTACCATCCCTGGCTATATCTCACACTCTCATCTCCGAATTCACTCTGAAGCAACCCAGGCATGGAGAATATGTTCTAGAAGTCTCTAGAAGGAACAGTGGGGGATACAGGGGAAAGAGGTGGGAAGGTGATTAGCTGAAGCTATTGTTCTCTACCGATGCAGCCTAGTCATTCTTGGTGATCTTCGATTCCCTCCTTCAATGCCCTCTTCAGTAGCTTCATTTTCTTTTTTGTTTTTGAGGGAACTAGCTTCCTATTATGTATAGCCTCATTCAATAGCTTCCTAGGGCATGGATCCTTCCAGTAACAGTTCACGGCCCAGTACATAAACGGTCTGTGACACATCCAACTAAAGCATCAAATATCCAAAAAAAATCTCAGTTTTTTTCTAATATCCAATTTTCACATATGATGACTAGAAATTGCAAATGTCGAAGGAAAAAATCATATACGCATCCAACTCTAGAATCGATAATCCATCTGCTGCAAGACTGATAACCCTAATTTCCTTGATACAATGCACGGACTTTTACCGATTGAATCTAGAGAGCACAGTTGTAAATGGGCAAACACTTCCCATTAACAGTTTAGTGTTTAACCAATCACTTGAAGAATATACTATCTTGGATTCGGAAACAACACCGGCCTACCTTGCATATGGAGCATATGACCCATTTATTAATGCGGTGAGATCGCATGATATATTCGTATTTTTCTTGGCTAAAAGAATCAACACATGACCTTCCTAATTCATTTCGGATGCAAGAAAAAAAATCATATGACTTGTATTTTCATATAACGGATGCAATTACTCCATCTACACACTCCCTCGTCATGAGCAATGGTGATATTTGTTTTGTCACCACTACTATGCATTTTTTCTATCCTTCTAGAAAGAAAGTTGACAACTCTTAACTCCGCAACTTAATTTTTGTGCATGTCGGAAGTATTGACTTGACAATTCCGTTCGTGGAATTATATTTTGCAGGCGGTGCCAAAGTGAGGCTGCAACCCCACAATTATCTGCTTTATGTAAGTGACAGAGCCATCTCCTGTTGAATTACAATTTAGTTTCATATCTGGTTAGTTTTTTCTAGGCTTGTATTTATAGGTTGACAAATCAACATATTTTATTGCGTGGCTTAGGAACACTAATATGCAAGTAACTATACTCGCAGGTAGTAAACCAGCTCTTATTACAAGATTTTAGTGGCTGAGTGGCCATATTGGATTTCCAAAATCCATTAAATCTATTGTTTCAGCGGTATAATACATGAATGAACCTTGTCTTGTCTGCTTTGTCGCAGATATTGTGTTAGTGGACAAGCATATTGTCCTTGACATGGAAAACATGCGCCTGGGTTGGATAGACTACGAGTGTAAGTTCAAATCTCTTCCTTCTAGTTTAACCGTCGGTTGTTTTAACTATTTTCTCATCAACAATATGTGACTCTCTTTTAGGTTCTCGTCCTTTTAACGTCACTACCTTTCCAGGGAAGAAAATTGCCAGTGCAGGGGCAGGCATTGCACATAATCTCAACACCTAATGGAGTTGCTCTCATACTCATCTTCTTTATCATTTTGCATGCCTAGATAGCAACGACTGGCACTGCTATCCAACTTCCCATCTAGATCACCCAAATTAAGTAGTCCTAATTGGTATTAGTTTGAACAAACTCGCTTTTGTTTCAGTTCAGGTTGTTTGATCCAATGTAAGTACTCGGTCGGGTGTTTCGGTTTGGGATATTTAGTTTTGCACCATATGAGATGTATTTTATTTCTGTTCCCTTGGCACATCGCTTAAAATATTCATGATATGCATGCATAATATGGGCGACGATGTTTTATAGCCCTTAGTGAGGTTGTACAATCGTGTATCCAAATCTTGAGAGGGGTCGGGGCGAATACAATATATGAGTTGTAGGGGGACAGTTGTCCCCCACCCCACTCTGTGGCACTAAGGTTGTGGAGTCGGGTTATTATCGTTGTTTTATTTGTTAGTTTCATATATGGTTAGTTTTTTCTAGACTTCTATTTACAGGCTGACCAGTTAACATATTGTATTGCGTGGCTTAGGAACATGGGTATGCAAGTAACTATACTCGGAGGTAGTAAACCAGCTCTTATTACGAGATTTTAGTGGCTGAGTGGCCATATTGGATTTCCAAAATCCATTAAATCTAGTGTTTCAGTAGTATATTGCATGAATAAACTTTGTCTTGTCTGATTTTTGTTGCGGATATTGTGTTAGTGGACAAGCTTATTCTCCATGACATGGAAAACATGCGCCTGGGTTGGATGGACTACGACTGTAAGTTCAAATCTCTTTCTTCTAGTTTAACCGTCGGCTGTTTTAACTACTTGCTCATCAACAATATGTGACTCTCTTTCAGGTTCTCGTCCTTTTAATGTCACTACCTCTCCAGGGAAGAAAATTGCCGGTGCAGGGCATACATTGCATATAATCTCAACATCTACTGGAGTTTCTTTCATACTTATCTTCTATATAATTTTGCACGCCTAGATAGCAACGACTGGCACCGCTCTCCAACTTCTCATATAGATCACCCAAATTAAGTAGTGCTAAGTGGTATTAGTTTGATCCAATTCGCTAATGTTTTAGTTTAGGTTGTTTGATCCAATGTAAGTACTCGGTCGGGTTGTTTCAGTTTGGGATATTTAGATTTGCACCATATGAGATGTATTTTGTTTCTATTACCTCGGCATATCGCTTAAAATATCCATGATATGCATGCATAATATGAGCGGAGGTGGTTTTCTATCCCTTAGTGAGGATGTACAATCGTATAGCCAAATCTTGAGAGGGTGGGGGCGAATACAATATATGAGTTGTAGGGGGGCCGTTGCCCCCCCCCCCCCCACTCTATGTCGCTAAGGTTGTGGAGTCGGGTTATTATCGTTGTTTTATTTGTTAGTTTCATATATGATTAGTTTTTTCTAGACTTCTATTTACAGGTTGACCAATCAACATATTGTATTGCATGGCTTAGGAACACAGGTATGCAAGTAACTATACTCGGAGGTAGTAAACCAACTCTTATTACAAGATTTTAGTGGCCGAGTGGTCATATTGGATTTCTAAAATCCATTAAATCTATTTTTTAGCAGTATAATGCATGAATGAACCTTGTCTTGTCTGCTTTGTTGCAGATATTGTGTTAGTGGACAAGCTTATTGTCTATGACATGGAAAACATGCGCCTGGGTTGGATGGACTACGATTGTAAGTTCAAATCTCTTTCTTCTAGTCTAACCGTCAGTTGTTTTAACTACTTGCTCATCAACAAGATGTGAATCTCTTTCAGGTTCTCGTCCTTTTGATGTCACTACCTCTCCGGGAAGAAAATTGCTAGTGCAGGGTAGGCATTGCACATTATCTAAACACCTACGGAAGTTGTTCTCATCCTCATCTTTTATATCATTTTGCATGCCTAGATAGCAACGACTGGCACCGATCTCCAACTTCCCATCTAGATCACCCAAATTGAGTAGTGCTAAGTGGTATTAGTTTGATCAAATTCCTTAGTGTTTCAGTTCAGTTTGTTGGATCCAATGTAAGTACTCGGTCGAGTTGTTTTCAGTTCGGGATATTTAGTTTTGCACCATATGAGATGTATTTTTTTCTATTCCCTCGGCATATGGCTTAAGATATTCATGATATGCATGCATAATATGAGCGGCGGTGGTTTTCTAGGCCTTAGTGAGGATGTACAATCGTATAGCCAAATCTTGAGAGGGGTGGGGGCGAATACAATATATGATTTGTAGGGTGGCGGTTCCCCCACCCCTTCCCCCCACTCTATACCACTAAGGTTGTGGATTCGGGTTATTATCGTTGTTTTATTTGTTTGTCAGACCTGAATTTCAACCATGCATTGTCATCGTCAACTTTACATGCCTTTTCGAATCATAGCTACTATTTTATGGCCGATTTCAACCTTGCCTAATGCAACACCTCAAACAAAAGTTGTATTTATGATCCTAGTTATGGTAACGGAGATAGTACGACGTCTTTAAGCACAATGGGCTACTAACTGTAGGATGTCACGCACATGGACGAACATGTTACAAAGGGCTTATTTCTATTAATATTTTTACTGAATCTCATGAAACAATTATCATTAGGGGATTAATTATTTAAAAAAAAAATCATGCCAATATTTTTGTAGAAGGAAATCCATAAATGTCTAAGGTTTTGACAACTCCACTGGACATCACTTCAATGTACGTAGCACTTACTGGGATATGAGCTACAAGAGAGATGTTTTACAAAATTTATAGTACTGCATGGTAAGAAAAGAATAGAATTGAGTCTCTTTCGCAAACAAAACTACCTCAAGCAAGGATATCACGAATCATGAGTTAATCAGTAATAAATTTTATAGTAGTGATCATGAATTGGGAGAAGCACACTACTTTTGATATTGATAATCTCTTTGGTACCAATTCTAAAAATGATTATGTTAATACTTATTGTACTATTAGTACTATCCATGTTCCTTCCAATGATGATATAGAAAGATCTAAGCTTGTGGATGATGTGTTTGAAAATTCTTTTGCTACTGATTATTATATGTTTGATACATCTCCTTCTAGTAAAAATGATCATATGTTTACAAATGAACACACTTTGGAAGATCACTATTCTATTGCTTATGATGGTACTATGCCTCCAGTCTTTGATAATTATTATAAATAATACTGTGACATAGGCTATAATCACAATCATTCTTATGAAACTTGTCATGGTTATGGAGGTATTACCCAAAACCATCTCTCTAATATACACCTTGTCTATCATGTTCGAGTTCTTTATGATGATCCTACTCCCAATACTATTAATATGAATAACTATGCTTATGTGGAGAGTATTAATTCTTTTATGCATGTGGCTCGTGATAAGAATGTTTTAATTTTATTCACGATGCTACTCAAAGTTATTATGAGAGAGGGAAACATGGTTTTATGTATCCCAATAATATTAAGTTTCCCCTCTTAATGTTGAAACTTTTGAAGTTGCACTTATTTTTTCCTATGATAGTCACTTTATGTTTCATTGACTTTTTTGTGTACAAGATTATTCTGCATAGGAAGTGAGTTAGACTTAAATGTGTTGGATATTTTCTTCTTGATGCATTCTTATATGTTCAACTTATACCTATGAGAGCATCATAAGAATTATCATGCCTAGCTAAAAGGCTTTAAAGAAAAGCGCCTTTGAGAGACAACCCATTATGTTTTTTGCTTTCGGTTTATTTTTGTTTCTATGATTCTCAGAATTGGTACCAAAGAGAGTCTCTTTCGCAAACAAAACGACCACAAACGAAATGGAGTGATACCATGTCGGATGCGATCATACCAGCAATAAAGCACCGGATCCCATCAGAACTCCGAAGTTAAGCATGCTTGGGCGAGAGTAGTACTGCGATGGGTGCCCTCCTGGGAAGTCCTCGTGTTGCATCTCCTTTTTTGCGTACAACGACGTCGAATTTTTATTTCGAAAGTTGAAGACAGGAGTTGTATTGTAATTCTGGGAGGGCGTGATATTTTAATACGGTAAATTCGTGCTCTCGTTTCGGTGGTGGTAAATTCTTGGCAGAAATAGACGGTAAATACGCGGCGTGGGGCGGGAAGGTGCAAGCATAAGGAAAAACGGAGTACCATGTCGGATGCGATCATACCAGGACTAAAGCACCGGATCCCATCAGAACTCCGAAGTTAAGTGTGCTTGGGCAAGAGTAGTACTAGGATGGGTGACCTCCACAGAAGTTCATGTGTTTCATCCCCTTTTTGCGTACAACGACGTCGGATTTATATTTTTGCGAAAGTTGAAGACGGAAGTTCTATTGTAATTCTGGGAGGGCGTGATATTTTAATACAGTAAATTCATGCTCGTGTTTCGGTGGTGGTAAATTCTGGCTGAAATAGACGGTAAATACGCGGAGTGGGGCGGGAAGATGCAAGCATAACGCAAAACGGAGTGATACCATGTCGGATGCGATCATACCAGCACTAAAGCACCGGAACCCATCAGAACTCCGAAATTAAGCGTGCTTGGACGAGAGTACTATGATAGGTGATCTCTACGGAAGTCCTTGAGTTGCATCCCTTTTTTTTGCCTACATCGACGTCGGATTCGTTTCTTTTGCGAAAGTTGAAGACGGGAGTTCTATTCTAATTCTGGGAGGGCGTGATACTTTAATACGGTAAATTCGTGCTCGCGTTTCGGTGGTGATAATTCGTGGATGAAATAGACGGTAAATATGCGGCATGTGGCGGAAAGGTGCAAGCATAAGGCAAAAAGGAGTGATACCATGTCGGATGCGATCATACCAACACTAAAGCACTGGATCCCATCAGAACTCTGAAGTTAAGCGTGCTTGGACGAGAGTAGTACTAGGATGGGTGACCTCCTTGGAAGTCCTCGTGTTGCATCCCCTTTTTTGTGTACACCGATATCGGATTTAATTTTTGCGAAAGTTGAAGACGGGAGTTCTATTGTAATTCTGGGAGGGTGTGATATTTTAATAGGTAAATTCATACTCGCGTTTCGCTGGTGGTAAATTTGTGGCTGAAATGGACGGTAAATACGCGGCGTGGGCCAGAAAGGTGCAAACATAAGTCAAAACGGAGTGATACCATGTCGGATGCGATACAAGCACTAAAACACCGGATCTCATCAGAACTCCGAAGTTAAGCGTGCTTGAGATTAGTACTAGGATGGGTGACCTACTGGGAAATCCTCGTGTTGCATCCCCTTTTTGCGTACATCGACGTCGAAATTTTTGTTGTTGTGAAAGTTGAAGAAAGGAGTTCTATTGTAATTCTGGAAGGGCGTGATATTTTGTAGATAGAAAGTACATGTACAGATACTATTAGCTCGCATTAATTTTTAAAAAAAACTGCTCCCTCTCTCTGAATGAAAATATCAAATGTTTTAGCGTTGTCTAGACGAAATGTATCGCAACACACTTTAGTGTATATATACATGTGCATGTTACACTAGAAAACAGAAAAATATTTTATATTTCGATACGAGCGAGAACCGCGGAACCGGAAATACTTCTACTTAAAAGGCGGGGCTCAACCAAACCGCCGAGAATTGGCATCGACTCCACCTGGATGATCGCCCTGTGGAGCCGGCAGCCACACGTTAGCCAAGGCGCCCTTTCCGGCCATTTTGCCCGCTGCGGGAGACAACACCTTCATTGTTTAACCCAAGCGCCACATGATGTCAACTAATCCAAACTCCCACAAATTTGCCATATTGGGGCTCAATGTATGGGAGATATAAAAGATACAAATATATACCTATAGTACTATCACTACCTAGATAATGTGGCACTCCACTGCGCTCTTTGAATGGATGCCGTGCATGCATTTGCCTTGTTTATTCAAGTGCAGCTAATTAACTGCTTCAGATTAGCGGCATCCTATGTGGATTCATCTAAAAAATGTGTCCGTGACGTTCATGCATGCATGCACCGTGTGGATCGATCATTGGATGTTAATGTATAGAAGAAAGGGAATAAGGGATATTGCAACCGTCCACCAGCATGCGCCACCACGGTCACGAAGCCACCACTGTCGCCTCCCCGAGGTCGAGGACACGTGGTCTGCAAGGCAGAGTAGAGGAGAAGCGTGCGCCGAGGACAGCGGACCGCAGCCGCGGGAGGGACCTACCTCCACCGTCGAAGAAGGTAGTCGACCAGACACGGCGAAAGGGCACACCAGTCCCCATTAGGTCCGGCTAGGCCTAGCAGGCCCGTAAAGCCCCATCGGGGGCAAACCAGTCCTAACGGGGTCCGGCCGAGTCCAAAATGGGCCCGTGTAGCCCGCCTTTGCGCTGCAACAAGCCGGCCGCCGTCGTTGTTACCCCCACGCACCCTCAACGCCATCTCCTCAAGAAGAACGTGCAGCAGAACGGGCTAGCCTGGCCCAATCATGATGGGGCCCGCAGGCCCAGATCTGGGTCGCCATGGCCGGTCGCCGCTGCACCCAACATCACCACCACGTTTCCCCGCCTGCCGGTCGCCGCCGTGTCTCCACCTCCCGGTCGGAGCCGAACCGCCGCCTCCTAGAGTACACCACCGCCGGAAACTTCATCCCCGCAGGCCCTCCACCCTGGAAACACCGGAGACACGCCGCAAGGCCTACGGAGGGGCACTGAAGCCCGCTCTGGGCCGCCTTCGGGCGCGCACCACGACGACCGCATCGCTGCCTGGAGCCGTCGAAGGAGAGGCAGCGCCGCGCTGGTTCACCTCCGGCCCGACCCTGGACCACCTCCTCGCCCCCAGTCGCACCGGACCCAGGGTCAAAGACCGCGTCACGAGATCCGCCTCCACCAGTCCACCCTGCCCACATGCCTCGACTGGCACCGCCCCGCCAGCCAGCCGCACCGACGGCGGAGATCTGCAGCCCGCGCCCTGTAGACCTCGAGAGCCCCGCCAAACCGCCCCCTTTTGGAGGAACAGCATGCCCGCCGCCACTGCGGCAGTGGCCGGCAGCAGCGGCGGCAAGAAGGGAGGCGGGGGGGGGGGGGGGTCTAGGCGGCGGCGATCTGGGCGCCCCGGTGTCGCCACGGGGGGCGACACGGGAGCGGAGTATCGGATGCTCCGGTGTGGTTTGATGCCTTCCTTGAAACCAAACTTGCTTATATTTTCTATAAAGAAAATCAAAGTACCTTACAAAAATTGTTAATCAAAATTATAGGAGGATTAAAACGTCATGTTATTTCCTACCGGTGTGGTTTTCTATACCACCAAGCCGTACATACGTTGTTGTCACTAATAAATTCGTCTAGGTCCAGACACAAATGGGCCGTATGTCTGCTTTAATTATCGCCTGGCCATGTACAGAACCGCGGCTGTGCACGAAAGTTAGATCAGATTTGGCCATCAAGCCGCAATATGTAGCATACTGCATACATGCTTCGAATCTGACATTTTTCAATCATAATCGATCAACTAACTGACCGCTCTAGTGTAATGCATTTATGATTTCTGAACCTACGATGTACGGAATGCATTGATCTTTTTTTTCGATCGCGTCAAATGAATGAATTTTTTGGCGTATATATCATCCAGCCTGCTCAGAAGAGTCTCATCAGCTACAGAGAGGTGAATTCGTTCGGAATGGGTCTTATGTAAGTGCTCACTAATGATTAAACAAAATGACAATTCATGTCTTAACGTTTAGCTTGGGAAATGCGATTCATATATTGTTTCTGTGTAACGCAAAATATATCCCGAGCGGAGGTTTCTGGCTCCCGAGCTCTAGTGTGAAAATTTAAAATCCTATTTACGAAGGGAGTGGTGTTTTGGCTCCCTTTATTTAAAATGCATTTTACATGTATTTTGAAATGTCAAAACAAAATTGTAAAAAATAATTGCGCATAGATTTTACCATTCTATGTGTTAAGAAAATCCTTTCACACACAAAAAATGCCTAGTGTAAAAAAAAATCTGTTGCAAAAATAAGTCTTTTCACGAGACTTTTTTTTTTCTTTTTACATTGGCTGGAAAAATATCGGCTTTTCATGAGACCGCTTTGTGACCATGTGGAATGTGAATATGTATCCCCAAAATTTGATTTCAGAATTTTTCAAATTTTAAAAATACGATTTTTAAATATCGGGTGCATATGCACCAGGGTGACGAAGTGACTTTCTCATTTACAAGTTTTTCAAAAATCCAAAAGAAAATTATAACTTTCTGTGACACTAACTTATCTCTTGTTTCTCCATATATACACGAGAATTATGGCTGTATGGATGGATCCACCCCCTGCCGCGTGGTAGCTGGTACGTACATGCACACGTATCAATGATTATTTATAGATACATGCACACGTAGTATCTTCGATGGTGCATGCACACGTACCAATGACTATTTATAGATACATAATACCGCCATGCATGAGTATAGATATCGATCTCGACTTCACGAGCCATGGGCTGTGTAGACTCTAGACTGCCAATCTGCCATTCATCACTCGCTTGCGGCGCACATTTCGCACGCCTGTATATCTTACTGTTCGCACGCACAGCTGGTAGAACAACCTCGAAGATATGCTACTAGCTAGCTTAATGGGTAATGGAATTAGATCGAGTGAATGACAGCGACGCACTAGCAAAGTTGTGTGAAGTTGGTACGCCGTGATCTCTAGAGATTCCGTGCCACTACCTCCAGGCCGAATCAGGCCATGCATGCATGCGATGCAGGATTGGATTGATTACATTCCAAGAAAACAGGAATAGTATTCCAAATCTCTCCTTGACTTGAGCTCCTAGATGCCAAACCACAAACTGTTTTGTGATCTTATCTCTTCTCTATATATATACTGGCACGCACACTTAGACGATTTCATGGATTCGATCCGATTGTATGGTTCAAGTATAAAAACAGGCAACGGATATGCGCGCGCACACACGTACACCTGCAAACTGTTGTTGTTAAATCAGGTCGTAGATCATAGTTTTATTTTAAAAGCACGTTATAAACATAGACGCTCAGAAACACGCGCATACACACATATGTATGAACGTACACGCTCACACCTTACTCGTATGCAGGGCCGGTCCTGAGATTTCGGGGGCTCGGGGCGAACCTAAATTTTTTGGCCCCCTTAGTATAAATAATTAAAACAAATGTATTTTAGCTAATTAGAGATCAAAGAGAGAAAAGAGTTACTGAAGTTTTACGGCGAAAACCCTTTTCGGGAAATGACTATTGCAATTTCAATTTACTCTTAAAATTATGCAAAGTCGGTCAGGTTGGAATCAATATCAGTATCATCCCATTTCGTACCACAAATTTTTAAACGCTAACCATTTATGAGTATCTAAATTTATATAAAATTAAAAGACACACTAAGGTAGATTGTATATCTATATATGCACCGGCAAATGATTGAGATACTAACCCTGATCTAAGAAGTAAGAGGCACCAAAGAGATTTCAGAAAGTAGAAAATAAAAGGAGATATCACCTAGCCTACTTAGAGACACCATACCGCTTGTTCCTATAGATTGGACGATACTGGTCGGTTGAACCTGCCGGCGGCGTGGTGCCTTGGCGATCGAGAGTACGCGAAGGATTCAGGGAATCAGGTTGCCATTTGCCAAACTATTGCGGCGGGTGAGGCTTGAGGAGGCTGCCAAACTACTGCGGTGGGTGAGACTTGAGGAGGCGATGGCAATGAATTTTATATGTAGAAATGGATGAGAGATGCCATTAGGGCTGAATAGCTGAAACTAGAGGGCCCAGGAGAAACTCCTCACAACCCCGTGTACTACTCTCCCACGTGAATGGAAGGGCTCAATCGTTGCCCTAAGGCCTTTTGTCATATCTGAATTTATTTATTTTTGCTTAACGTTTAATGTACAAATTTCTGGGAGGGGCCCCTAAAATTTCTGGGCCCGGGGCGGCCGCCCCTCCCGCCCCCCTCAGGACCGGCCCTGTACTGGATTAGTATTACAGGTTAAATCCTAAAATAAATGCGAATGCACAACCAAGTCTATCACCACCATGAGCCTAACCAACCGAGATACAATATTTCCCCGCTATATTTCATACAATATTGGAGTAAATATCACAAAACTACTCTTTGTCTATAAGATCTTATCTTCAAAGTGTAGTTTATGTCCAATCCAAAATGCATGTTCATTGAGACATTGATGTAGAATTTTATAATGGTCAAATACTTCTTAATTTGACTATCTAAATTATTTTTATACTAGGCCGAACATGTTTGCACATTTTGATTGAATGTAGTGGTTTTACGAAGTAGCAATGTGAAAATATTACATACCGGAAACTTCAGATTTGTGAATTATTAGTCTAATTCAAAGTTCTTTCTTGTCACTAGTGGAAACAACCCCTCTCGTCCAGTTGGCCAGGGGGCAGCTGTCCCGGTTGCAACCGAATCCGGGACAAATGCCATGCTTTGGTCCCGGTTCGTGCGCCCGGGGCAACAGGAATCGCCTGGGGGCATTGGTCCCGGTTCGTGGGGGACATATCGGTCCCGGCTCGTGCCACGGACCGGGACCAATGCCTAGCCACATGCCACGTAGCACGCGCATGAACATTTGTCCCGGTTCAGTCCACGAACCGGGACCAATGCCCCCCTTCCCCTATATATACTGGCCCAGCCCCTCCCCCCTTCCATCTTTTTTTTTGCTTGGAGGTGTGAGAGAGTGTGGTGTTAGTGTGTTTTATTTTACTATGCACACGAGGTGTTCGACGAAATTCCCGAGCCGCACATAAGCTCACTGAAAATGGTATCTTCGACCGAGGTTAACAAACTTATCTTTTTCATCTGTAACTGTTACATAAAAAAGTAGTATTTGTCGTATTAATATGTTATTGTAATGTATTTTGATAAACTTAATTATACGATGCAGCGATGGATGTATGGTGACCGACGCACTTCCGAGTATATGGCAGGCCTGAATGCATTTCTTGTTGTAGCTCAGGCGAACAAAGATAATGGCTTCATGTGTTGCCCATGTGTTGATTGTCGGAACGTCAGAGAGCACTCTTCCGAAAGAATCATTCACGGCCATCTACTTCGGAGAGGTTTCATGCCCAGCTATAATTGTTGGACGAAGCATGGAGAAAGAGGGGTTGTGATGGAAGACGATGAAGAAGAAGAAGAAGAAGATCCTTTGTTCCCTGAATACGACGATACTGCAATGGAAGAGAATGGAGAAGAAGGGGGTGATCAAGAACAGGCATCAGAAGAGCCCGATGATGATCTTGGCCGAGTTATTGCTGATGCAAGGGAAGACTGTGAAAATAAATTGGAGAGGTTGAAGCTGGACAACATGTTACAGGATCACAAAAAATTGTTGTACCCAAATTGCGAAGATGGTAGCACAAAGCTCGGTACCACACTGGAGTTGCTGAAATGGAAGGCACAGAACGGTGTGACTGACAAGGCATTTGAGAGTTTACTTCAACTAATGAAGCCAAAACTTCCAAAGGATAACGAATTGCCTGAGAGTACGTACGAAGCAAAGAAAGCTCTCTGCCCTCTAGGATTAGATGTGCAGAAGATACATGCATGCATTAATGACTGCATCCTCTTCCGCGGTGAGAAGTACGAGAATTTGGATGAATGTCCGATATGCACTGCACTGCGGTATAAGATCAGAGCAAATGACCCTGGTGATGTTGACGGCGAGCCCCCCCCGTAAGAGGGTTCCTGCTAAGGTGATGTGGTATGCTCCTATAATACCACGGCTGAAACGTCTGTTTAGAAACAAAGAGCATGCTAGGATGTTGCGATGGCACAAAGAAGACCGTAAGAAAGACGGAAAGTTGAGGCACCCCGCCGATGGATCGCAGTGGAGAAAGATCGAGAGAGACTTTCTAGACTTTGCAGGAGAGGCGAGAAACTTATGGTTTGGCCTAAGTACAGATGGCTTTAATCCTTTTGGGGAGCAGAGCTCCAGTCATAGCACTTGGCCTGTAACTCTATGTATGTACAACCTTCCTCCTTTGTTGTGCATGAAGCGCAAGTTCATTATGATGCCAGTTCTCATCCAAGGCCCGAGGCAACCTGGCAACGACATTGATGTGTATCTAAGTCCATTAGTGGAAGAACTCTTACAATTGTGGGGCAAACCAGGTGTACGTGTGTGGGATGAGAACGAACAAAAGCCATTTGACCTACGGGCGTTGCTTTTCGTAACCATCAATGATTGGCCTGCTCTTAGTAACATTTCCGGACATACAAACAAGGGATACAATGCATGCACACACTGTTTAGATAATACTGACAGTGTTTTTTTGGATAAATGTAAAAAGGTTATATACCTGGGGCATCGTAGATTTCTTCCGATCAAGCATCCCGTAAGAAAGAAAGGAGGGAAGCATTTCAGAGGTGAGGCAGATAACCGGAAGAAGCCTGAGCTGCGTAGTGGTAATGATATATTCGATATGGTCAAGGACCTAGAAGTAATCTTTGGTAAGGCTGCTGGCAGCCAACCAGTTCCGTACGGCCCTGATAAGCGCGCACC
Organism: Alopecurus myosuroides; assembly: GCA_028641055.1. NCBI lineage: Eukaryota > Viridiplantae > Streptophyta > Magnoliopsida > Poales > Poaceae > Alopecurus > Alopecurus myosuroides. The sequence goes on along the minus strand of CM054057.1, from coordinate 267,067,627 downwards.
CATGTGGAAGAAGAAATCTATATTTTGGGAGCTACCCTATTGGAAAGTTTTAGAGGTCCGGTCTTCGATCGACGTGATGCACGTGACAAAGAATCTTTGTGTCAATCTGCTATGCTTCCTGGGCGTGTATGGGAAGTCCAAAGATACGCCAGAAGCACGGGAGGACCAGCAACGTATGAAAGACCCAAGCAACAAGCACACAGATAGGCGTCATTACTTAAGCAGCTACGCTCTTACTAAAGCAGAGAAGGAAATATTCTTTGAAGTCCTTTACAGTATCAAGGTTCCGTCTGGCTTCTCGTCGAATATAAAGGGGATAATAAACATGGCAGAGAAAAAATTCCAAAACCTGAAGTCTCATGACTGCCACGTGATTATGACGCAGTTGCTTCCGATTGCATTGAGGGGGCTTCTACCGGAAAATGTTCGAGTACCCATTGTGAAGCTATGTGCATTCATGAACGCAATATCTCAGAAGGTAATCGATCCAGAAAGTCTGACAAGATTACAGAGGGATGTGGTCCAGTGTCTTGTTAGTTTTGAGTTGGTGTTCCCACCATCCTTCTTCAACATTATGACTCATCTCCTGGTTCACCTATGTGAAGACATTCATATTCTTGGTCCGGTATTTCTACACAATATGTTCCCCTTTGAGAGGTTCATGGGAGTCTTGAAGAAATATGTTCATAACCGTGCTAGGCCAGAAGGAAGCATCTCGAAGGGCTATGGAACAGAGGAGGTCATTGGGTTCTGTGTTGACTTTATTCCTGACCTTAAGACAATTGGTGTTCCTGAATCGCGGCATGAGGGGAGACTGAGGGGAAAATGAACGCTGGGAAAGAAAACAATGATACCTAGGGACGGGCATTCTTTGACCAAAGCACACTACACAGTTCTACAAAATTCTATGTTCATGGCTACGTATCTCGAGGAACACAAGAATATTGTACGGTCTGCAAACCCGGGGAAGGATGACTCATGGATTAAACGCGAACACATGGAGACTTTCGGAAGTTGGTTGCAAACACGTCTTATAAATGACACCACTGTTGAAGATCAGCTATACATGTTGGCAGGGTCACCATCTTCGACTATTGGGAGTTTTCAAGGGTACGAGATAAATGGGAATACATTTTACACGAGCTCCCAAGATAAGAAGAGCACCAACCAAAACAGTGGTGTCCGCTTTGATACAACAAACGAGAATGGAAAAAATGACACATACTATGGTTACATAGAGGAGATATGGGAACTTGACTATGGACCTTCTTTTAAGGTCCCTTTGTTCAAGTGCAAATGGGTCAACCTGAATGGAGAAGGGGTAAAGGTAGACCCGCTTTATGGAATGACAACAGTGGATCTCAACAATATTGGTTACAATGACGAACCATTCGTCCTAGCCAATGATGTGGCTCAGGTCTTCTATGTGAAGGACATGTCTTCCAGACCGAAGAAAAGAAAAAATAAGGAAACAAATTCATCATACGATGAGCCGAAGCGTCACATAGTTCTCTCAGGGAAAAGAAACATCGTGGGAATTGAGGACACGACAGACATGTCAGAAGATTATAATAAGTTTGTTGAAATTCCACCCTTCACAGTGAAAGCTGACCCCACCATCCCGTTAAATAATGAAGATGCTCCATGGTTACGGCCGAAGCGATCATAAGCAAGGGACACGAAGAAAATTCAGAAGACTAGATAGGGATGTTGTTGGTGATGTGTAATAATAAACGTGGAATACATGATCATAGTTCTTATAACGCAGTATGAACGAGATTTTGTTAGCCAAAATGATATTTATACATATTCTGTGATTATGAATGGAGTAGGTGCAAGTTTGACCAATAATTTGTATTGATCGGTCAAAAGCTGGCAAGCATTGAGTGCTTGACAACTATGACCAGCCTGACTTCATTATTATTCCAACCAGCAGCACACCCACCCACTTTTCTGTTTCTCTCTCCTCCGTCTGTTGGTGATGTGTAATAATAAGCGTGGAATACATGATCATATAGTTCTGTTTGATCAGTATTTTGTATTGACCGGTAAAAAGCTGACAACTATGACCCATATCCGAGTATGAGATAACTGTAGGCAGATATTGCAGGAACACTTCGAAGTGATAGTACAGATACAATCCTGACAGATATTGCAGGATTATAACTACTTTGGAGATGTAGTATGTGTTGACACACGGTATAGAACAAGTGATTATGGCAGGCCTCTATTGTTATTCATTGGAGTTAACCAGCATAAACAGCCGAAAACAGTTTTGACTGACTGCTTTACATCGATAGGGGATGCAGTTGCTTCTGCTTGGCCAGGGACTGTCCACCACTCGGATATATATCAAAATGCAACGAAAGTATTAAGGGATATATTGCACTGTTCGGAAACTTTCGCTCATGATTTTAGTAGGTCTTGGCGAAGTACAATCTGAAGGATAACGAGTGGCTAAGTAGATTGTATGAGGATAGAGAAAAATGGGTTTTGCCTTATGGGTGTCATATATTCTGCGCAAATATTGCAGTCACACTTCGAAGTGATAGCAGGGATACCATCCTGACAGATATCCTTAAAACAGAAATAGAGCTTCGGTACTTCTTTAACAGATATGATAAATTTTTGGAGGAGAAACGTCTAACTGAACAACGAAGATCCCAAATGTTGAAGGCGGAGGGGAGCACGACGGAGACGGCGGACGAGCAGAGGAGAGGAAAGCGCGACAGCAACGGCGTGGTCTCCCCCGCCCGACCGCCCGTCTCTGCTTTAAGTCTGATGCTCCCGCTGAGGCTTGCCGCGTACACGGAAGTTACTATGTTTTCAAGCGGGGGTCGGGATAAAGGAGACGAAGATCTCAAATTCACCGTGTCAATAAGGTACAACTCGCTTTGTCGAACTTTATATAAATCACCCGGGATGCCTTGTATGCTCTGGACTAACTCGGAAGATCACGAGAGAAAACAAAAATTGTAACATTTTTATATTCAAATTATATACAAATGGTAAAATAATTAATAGTTTGAATAGTTAGAAAAATTATTTAGTTAATCGAAAAATGGATTTAAATTAGTTATGCAAATTCTAGTGTTTTTCATGTTGGAATTTTTGTCAAATTCGAAAGTATATAGAAGTTGTTAATGTGCAAACTTAATAATTTTCAAACTTTGGCGCTAAAAACTTTTGGGCGCGCAGGGTGCCACCCCCAAAATTCGAAATATGTTTTTGGTCCCGGCCCGTGGTACCAACCGGGACCAAAGGGGCTCTGGTCCCGGTTGGTGGCACGGGCCGGGACTAGAGGCCCGGGTGTATAAAAATCGCGGCCCTCTCTCCGGGCCGAACGAACACCCCAGGACAGTGGACATGGCTTGGCGAAGCCCTGCCCGGCGGCGGGAACGAGTAGACAGATCCCGCCGGCGGACCGCCGGCGGGGATGGGCTAGGGACACGGTAGACTAGGGCACACAACTTATATTAAAAAAGGCCAGTGGCCTTGCTTACATAGATAGGGGGCGGCGCGGCCACAGGCGGCCGGCCGTACTTGCATAAAGGGGGCGGCGGCGCGGCCACAGGCGGCCGGCCGTTTTCTTGGGGGGTTGCTTAGTCTAGGGGGGGCAGCTTAGTCTAGGGGGGCGCACCGGCGCCGATCTACTCGTCCTCCTCGTCGGAGGAGATGCACTGGTAGGGGGGTGGCTGCCACAGGTGGGCAGGCGGCTGGGCCGGGCCCGGCGGGCGCGGAGGCATCGGGGGCGCGTACGGCGGTGGCGGGGGCAGCATCTCCTGCGACGGCGGTGGTGGGGGGAGGTCCTCCTGCTCCGGCGACCAAACGCCGCCGGTCCAGGCCCAGGACATGCAGTACTCCAGGCCTGGAGGGAGCGGCTGCGGCGGCGGCTGGTCCTCGGACGCCTCCCACTCGGCGTACAGCGCGTGCCACCAGGGGGTAGGCTCGGTAGGGGGCGGCGGCGGCGGCATGGTGGCGGGAGCCCTCGCAGGCCTCCTCCATGTTGGCCCGGAGCACGGGGTCCTCCTCCCCGGAGAAGTCCTCGATGTCCTCGAGGAACCACAGCTCCCTCTCCCGGCCGGGCGGTGCCGCGGGGTAGTCCGCCACGTTCACCTCCTCGTGGCGGACGGGGATGAAGGAGCGCCGGCGCTGCTCGTGCTCCTGCTAGAGCCAGGTGGCCCAGTAGGGGGAGCTGCGCGCGTACGCGCGGTCCCTGAGGGAGTGGGCCGGCAGGAGGCGGCGCCGGCGGTCGATCTCCTCGAGCAGCGTCTCGCCGGTCGGGGCCGGCGGCACAGGGATCCGCTGGGGGTTCAGGTGCCAGCCGTCCGGGAGGTGGACGTCTGGCCAGAACACCGGCGTGGCATTGTTCCAGTGCCACTCGGCCTCCACCACCCGGATGTACCGGCGGAAGCGCTGGCCCTTGGGCGCGGCGCGGGGCGGCGGGCGTGCCGCCGGAGGTGGCGCGGGGACGCGCGGCGTCCCGCCGATGCGGACACCTCCAGGACCGTAGCCGAAGGCCTCCGCCGGCGGGGGTGGGACGCAGCCGCCGCCGCTCGAGGAGCCTTCGTGGTCATTCCTGGGGCGCTTGCCGGAGCCGCTCGAGAACCAGCGGGACATGGTTGCTTTGCCTTGGGCGCGGCCGGGGTGGATGGGTTGTACGGACGGCGGGGGCCCTTTAAAAAGGACCCGGGGGGGCTGGCATGCCAACCGGCGGCCAGAACGTGGCGGCGGTTGCAGGCGGCCATGAATGCGGGGCGGGAGCCGAGGCGTGGCGGCGGTTGCAGCTGCGGCACGCGCGCGTGGGGAAGTGGGGGCGCGGGAAGCCGAGGCGGGGCGGGAAGACGAGGCGACAGTGGGCCCTTTGACCGCCCCTGTGGACTTAATTTAAGGGACCAGGCGAGCCAGCCACTAGGCCGCTGGCCAGTGGCCCCTTCGAACCGTTGACCGACCATAATAAAAGACGCGGGCCAGTGGGCCCTTTTGACCAAAAAAATGTGGCCAGTGGGCTTAATAAAAGACGTGGGCATGGACGCGGTTGGGGAAGGGGGAGGCCGGCTGGGGATTGGGAGACAGGAGCCCAAAAAACGAAACGAAAAAAAACCTAAAATTGACGGCTATATTTTTTTTGTTTTTAAAAAGTATCCATCCCGGTCCCTTGAACGAACCGGGACGAACTCCCTGGCCGACCCCTGGCCCAGGTTCGCCAAGTGGCCTATCCTTACCATCCCGGGTCCTGGCACAACCGGGACCAATGGGGGAGGGCCATTTGTCCCGGCTAGCCCATCCCGGTGGCACAACCGGGACAACTGGCCCTTACGACCCGGGACAAAAGGCCCTGTTTCCACTAGTGTGTCGATGTTACAAACTAAAACCCTAAACCCTTAGTTGTTTAAATCACCAACGTATAATGTTGGTTTCCAAGACAAATATTTCTGAGTTCAAATTATAATTAATATTATTAATAGCAAAGTCCGATTTTCTTTGGTGCGGGGAGCGTGGTGGTGGGGGAGTCTTTTTTTAGAAGACAACACCGAGGTGTGTCGATTGATGCGGGGAGCGTAGTGTTGGGGTGACTAATTAATATGAAGAATTAATTCTTTATTTAGGGTCAGAACGCCATAGTTCTGAGTGCATAATTTGATCTTTCCATTTTCATAATAATGCATGTATCTTGCTACTTTGTGGCACTACATAATATGAATTACATGTCATAGTATATTACATAGCATGAATGCATCCAATTATAACATAGTTGATGTATGGGGCGTGGTGTCCATCTTTAAGTTCGTTAGTTGATAGAGTGTATCACCCTAAGTACATACGAGAGTATACTTTCGTGATTCCATCCAAACAATCGCATACACGAAGAATAATTAACAGGTTTAAATACAAACTTAAGTTACCCTCACTAGGTAGTGTGCTAAATCTCCGCAATATGACTAAAACCTCCTCCAAAATCAGCTAACGGGGTTAAATAGAACGTTAGATATAGCTCGTACAGTCGGTTGGGCAAGTTAGAGGGCACCATAAAGAAATCGGGCCATCACTTAGGGCATCTCCAGTCGTTCGGCCCCCCCAGGTTTCAGATCGGCGCTTTTTAGCGAAAGCGCTGCCCCGCACCAAAACCTGGGGGGGCCGATTTCACCAGCCGTTCGGCGGCCCATAAAAGAGAATGGCGATATTGTTTGAAACTTCATCTTCCCGTCCCAAAATATAGAGGCCTAGTTCGGCGATCACGGCAGCCATGGTTTTGGACAATAATATTACAAAAAACGCCACATGTGGGCGATCAAATAGAGTCTAGATCGAATCACACAGACGGACGCGCGCGGCGTGGGCAAACGTAGGCGATCAGGCAGACGCGTCGGCCGGCGTCGGAGCAGGCGGCGAGCTCGGCACAGCATTCTCCAGGTCGATGACGGCGTCCGAGCAGGCGACGGGCTCGGCATCCTTGTCGACGACGGGCGCGTCATTCTCCAGGTCGACGACGGGCTCGACATTCTTGTCGACGACGGTCGCGGCATCCTCCAGGTCGACGTGTGTGCTCGTCGGCGCGGTGGTGTAGCTGGTGCCACCAGACGACGTAGTCGGGGCCGAGGGCGTGCTGATGTCGGTCAGGATGAGGTTGCACTGCGCCAGGAACCAAGCTCTCACCTCGGCGGTCATCGCGGCCGGGTCGCCGCCCGTGAGGAAGGCGAGGTCGTTGTTCCTCTTCTTCGCCGTTGTGTCAGTCCTGAGGAGGTCGATCTTGACCTGCGAGTTGGCCATGAGCGCCGCCCATCGCTGTTTGGCGACCTCCTCCCTCTTGCCTGCTGGGGCCTGGGCGTCGGCGATGCAGGTCTCGATCAACGCCTGGAGCTTCGCCGCTGCCGGCGCGCCGTCCCTTGCCAACTTGGCTTTCTTGTGGCCCATCGGCGGACGCCCTTCGGACGCACCTGCAACCACCGCGTCGGGGACGTACTCCTTGCCCTTGCTGATCGACCGCCGCACCTCCGCCCACTTCTCGCACTTCTCGATGACGACAAAGACGTGGAGGAACTTGAAGTCGGAGCCCTCGTAGTTCTTGTACGCCTCGAGCATCCGGACGATCTCCATCTCGCGGTTGGCGCCGCTCTGCGGCCTCATCGAGATCTCCTCCTGGATGCCGTGCCACTTGTTGCAGGACGCCTGGATGTTCGCCCAATGGTTCGCCATGGCCTTCTGGCCGCGGTCGGTGATGCAACAGGCGTAGTAGGTGTCGATCATGCGGCGCTCGTCGTAGGCGGTCCTCACCCGCTTCCAGTAGTTGTCGACGTGCTGGTTCGCGCCGACGATCGGGTCCATGCTGATCGTTTTCCAGGCCTCGGCGAGGAGGACGTCCTCCCTGTTCAACCACTTGATACGAGGCTCGACGGGGGCCGCGGGTACCTTGGGTTCCTTGCGGGGACGGCCAGGACCACGGCGCTTTTGGCCTTCGCCGGCTGGATCTGTCCCCTCTGGCGGCACCGGCGTCTCGTCCACCTCGTCGTCGTCGTCGTCCTGCACCTCCGTCGCCTGCGTACCCGCAGAGCACCCTTCGCCACCTCCCTGTGTGAAGAACTCCCCGCTCTGCTCGAGGAAGCCAGGGCTTGCCGCCGCCACGATCGTGCCGGCCACGATGATCTCCTCCATGTAGCTGCTGTCCTGGGGCTGAAGTCCGGCCATGATTGCACGGCGGTGGGACGGGGAAGCTGCGTAGCCCGGCGACGCGCCATACATCATTGTGGGTGGTAGGGGAAGGTGAGGTTGGGGTTGAAACCTCCCAGAGGGTCGCCTTCGACGAACCACGCAGGCGTCGGGTGCGGTGACAGGCGTGGCGACGGCGACGGCGACTGCTTCCATCCGGCGAAGACGGGGCCGAACGGGCTCTTCCGCTTGACGAGCGGCGCTGTGGCTGCGACCGGAGTAGGCGGCTCGTCCGGCGCGACCTCGTCCTCCTCGTCCTCTAACTCCTATTCCTCGGCGGCGGCCTGCTTTTCCGCCTGCAGCTGCGCCATCAGCTGCCTCTGTCGCTGCGCCGCCTCCCTCCCCTGGCGTTTGATGTTGGTCGTATCCAGGCGCGCTCTCTCGGCGATCCACTCCTTGTTGGTCATGCCGGACGGCTTCTCCTTCGGCGCTCTCGGCTTGCGTGGCTTCTTGCCAAGATCGGCGGTGGCGGGAATGGATACGGCGGTGGCGGCGGCGCGGGGTCCTGTAAATCGGGCGGGAGCCATGGCGTCTAGATCTCGCGGACGGGGGAAAATGGCGGGAATGGAGTGGGGGGAGACATACATGAGGGAGGAAAGTGGAGGGAAACGCCGAAAAAAGGGAGGGAAATCGCCTTCCGTCGCCGACAGCTGTGGCCCACGCGCGCATTTTGCCCCCCCAAGCCGAACCCAGCGCGCTGGGTTCGGCCTGGGTTCGGCGGCGCGAAACGGCGCTAAAAACGGCGGAAAGCGGCGCTAAACCGGATCCTGGGGGGCGACTGGTGAGAAACGGCGCTAAAAACGGCGAAAAGCGCCGCTTGGGGGCTCTGGGGGACGGCTGGAGATGCCCTTAGGTTCGAGATAAAATTATAATACATTTTTTTGGGTCTATTGGCGTAACTTTACATGTCTATAAGTATTACTACAAAACATGTCTAAAGAAATTGGCATTTCCCAAAAAAAAATCATGAGTTATGTACTCAGTTGTTAAATAGGTAGCGGTTTGATCGGCAAGCATGGTACAGTGATGGGCAAAGAGAGGGACGGGAGGAAAGCGGGTCAGATTTTGTGGAGGGACCGGTGAAAGAGACGCGAGTGAGCTTCGTGCAAGATTGCTTGTGTGATCGTAAAGCAAAAAGGAGGAAGCATCATCATCGGGAAGCGAGCAACCAAGCAGATGTTGTCTATGGCTAGATCTCCACTTGTTTTCCTTTTCCCCTCTCCGTATATTTTTTTTTTTTTTTGCTTACGTCGAATTCCAAGTTAGCTCCACTTGGCATCGAGAGAACCGCCTGCATATATATCTAACTCTGCATTTGACAGGAGTACTTATCTGAAGCTTCTTCAAGCCAAAAACGAAATTATGGACCTTCTGATAAACGATTGTTTGGACTTTGGAACGATGGCGCGTTGCAACCAGCAGCAGCCATGTTCAAACGACAGTCAGAAGCATCGACCGACCGTACCAGCTCAATCATTAGGCCTTGTCAAACACGAGAAGAGAGATGAACGCAAAGCATATTGTTTAGAGTCAGAACTCTGATTCTCCTACAAAAGTTTCGTTTCAAACAGAGGAATGCAAAGACAGATATTCATCCATTGAGCCTAACCTGACTGGACCCAACACAAGAAAACAATCTTATCTAACCACGCCCACGGGTGAACAGGATCGTCTGCCCGATCTCCGGTTCTTCTTCCCCTCTTGTCCTGTTTACCAGCCACATGCGCGACCAGGTTGGCAGCCGGAGATTAGAACTTCCATTCCAAGGGTGCACCATCAAATAAAAAATCGCCCTAACTTTAACCCCGATGATTAACAGATTGTTAGCCACCATCGAGGAAAAATCCAAGCAGCCTCCTGGACCCTAGACGTCTCCGTCATTACCTTCCCGGCCACTTGGAGTTTGAGATGACAATTCATCGGCCGTGAAAGGAATTGATATGGTCCATCAACTTTCACAAAATTTTGCCCTGTTACTATTTGAAGTAGATATACGTATGTTTTTTTTTTCTTCTTTCCTTTTTTGCAAAGGGAAACACATGCATGTTGAACACAGGATGCAGATAGAATTGCCACGCACGCATATGCAAAAACGCTTTGATCTCCATCGAGAAAACACACGGAATTCTCTTGCGCGACAAAAGGCGGTAGCGACGTCCGGAGAACCTGTGTCCCCCTGCCTGCCGGTGACGATCGACATGGGTACATTTGTGTGGCTACTCCGAACGCTACGTCCGCAGAAGAAACACACACACTTCAGAGCGTTTCCCCCGTGGATAACCTATCGAATCGCTTTCTGCAGCGTATGGCTCGAGGACACGGCAGAAGGGATCGATGTGCAGCATGTTGGCGAGATCCGGGGCAACGTGCCTTTCCTTGAAAAATACAGTTTTCATGTCACTGTTACCCATTACTAGCACAAACGGTCAAAGGAAGGACATGGAATGCCTAAATGTGCACCTATTTCTTCTTAGGTCTGCAGTAACCGATGGGAATATCGGGTCTGTTCACACCAAGGACTTGTGCACTGTTACATGTGAATTCATTGGGTTTGGGACAGGTAACTGAATGCTGACTATTGAATTGTATGTGCTAGTCAATTATCCCAAAAGTCCGAACTAATGGAAAGGGCTAGGCAATACATTATATTCTTAACACTCCCCCTCACGTCTAGGCCGGTGGACTTTTTCTTCACGGGCATAGGACGTGGATTTTGACTTCACGCGTGTAGCGCGTGGATTTTGGGGTGTCCGCACGTATTTAATTAAATACTGCGTTGGCCAGGATTTGAACTCGAGACCTCTGGCTCTGATACCATATTGAATTGTATGTGCTAGTCAATTATCCCAAAAGTCCGAACTAATAGAAAGGGCTAGGCAATACATTATATTCTTAACACTGACCATTTGAACCGTTGGCAATTCACCCCTGGTTCCCGTGTAGGGCTACATGTTGTACTGAGTGATAGCGAGATGTGGACGACGTGCTGTTTGCCTCTAGACACGCAGTTAAGATGGGAACTTCCTTGGTGCAGTACTCCCTAGCTTTAACCATCGACGACGTGCTGTTAGCCTCTAGAGTACGTTTCATTTTTCAAAGCAAAAACTCCTCACTTAATCACCCGGGAGAGTACATGGGAGCTTCTAGAAGTAGTATGATAGTTACTAATAAATGAGATCTTTTGAGATGCTTCACTTACAACATGTTATTTTGTGATGATCCAAATTTATATAAAAATAAAGGAAACTTCGGAGGGAGCGGAGGAGCCTCGTCGTCGGAGGCTTAAGGCCGAAGCGTAGCGGAGGCCGAAGTTTCCCCATCACGTTGCCCTGCCAATGTGGCCCGCACGGGGGAGGTGCGCGGGGGGGGGGGGGGGGGGGGAGGGCGCCCCCCGCGGTACGGTACGAGTTGTTACCGAGTTGGAGTTGGATTCGCCATTGCCGACCTAGTTAGGTCAGAACCACCTTTATATACCTCTTGTAAGCCGCTGCATGGGATAAACCACACATTGTAAATCCCGGTGCGTTTGTAATCTCACCCGAAATAGTGAAATATTGCTGGCTAGCGCCGTGGTTTTTTCTAGACGAAACAGGCTTTCGCCCCGAAACGACCAAACCGATACAGTATGATGAGGGGAACCTCTTACATAGCAGATCAAAGATAGGAAAAAAAAGAGCCAAACTTGCCACAAAGGACAGCGGAACAAGGCCGAACAGACGAGGCTCCACGACGACGCACCCAAGGGAGTAACGGCATAGCACGTCGCCGTCGCTGAGACCGAGATGGTTAAGGGTTTTCAGCCGGAGCCCTAACGCAACGAAGGTAGCCACAACAATGCCCTCAAAAGGGTAGTGATACCCGCAGGCATCGTCGTTGTTGGCGCCGGAGCGCAGAGCTTTCGCTCGGAAAAACCTTCACAAAACGTCCGCACAGTCGGCCTGTCCACTGCCCTTGAGAATGGACTCCAAACCACGATCTGGGAGTTGCTCCTGCCAACGCCAGGAACCCCCACCGCCTGCTTCTCGCCATCCACACAGCCAAAGAGCAAGGCCATCACTACCGCCACGATGCTCGCCGTAGAAACGTCCGTGCAGTCCACCTTCCAGGGCCGCCGCCCGGCCTCCACGACCTCGAACGGGAATGACAACAACGCGGGGTTAGCGAATCGTGAGGGGTATGGGGCGACCAATCCAAACCCGTGTGGACGGTAGTAGCAGCCAGTAGGAGGAGATCAACCGTCCTCCGCGGCCAAAGGAGGTCACCGACCGGACGCAGCAGCATGGCCTGTCAGGCCAGATCAGCTAGATCCTCCCAGTTCTGGCTAGATCTGGCCCAGATCTGGCCCAACTAGCCTCGCCGTCGCGCTGCAGTGCCATGGCTGCCGCCACCATCCACCAGCAAATCTAATGTTGCCCCTACCACCGCCATCCTCGTCGAAGAGCCACCATTGTCGACTTGGGACGAGCCCACCGGAGCTCCCACCAGACGCCCCCAACCAGGGCAGGAAGGGCCTCAGCACCCCAGCCACCGACATGGGCGTGCCCAGCCCGGCCGTACACAGCAGCAAAAAATGCACTTGGCCCAGATCAGGGCCTCTGAACCAGATCGGTCCCACCTTGGACTGTAGGCAATCGAGTGACAAACGTTGGCCATGGCGCACCGATCCCCCGCCGTCGTCAACCAGCAAAACACCGCCGTCGTGCCAACTACTGTCGCCCGACGAGACTATCCCCAAGAGAGCACCGCCGCCGGCCACCACCGTCCCGCGTGGGGCCCCGAGCGCACGGGTAGAGAAGAGCCACCGCCGCCGACACCGCGCGGGCTTCGCCCGGCAGCTCACGTCGACGGCGGAGGAGGGGGGGCGAGGACGGAGGCGCGTGGGGGCTCGCCCGGTCGCCCGCGGGGACGACGCGGACGAGGACGAGGGGAGCCTATTTTGGGTCCTTGGCCTTCGCGTGGTTTTTTCTCTTCCTTATTGGAAGGATTTTCCACGTTAAAATCCCGTGTCCCCGTTGGTTTGATCGTGTTTAACTTTATCATTGTTTTGCTATTGCGTGTAACATAGCATACCCTCTATCCTTCAAAGAGTGTATTTCTAGATTTTTAGAAATCAAACTATTCGAGAGTTTGACCGAGTTTATATGAAAATATAAAAATATTATTAAACCAAATAGGTATATGATAACAACATATTTCATCATGAATATGATGATATGGTGGCATGATTTTTTTTCCTATACACACGGTCAAACTTAATAAAGTTTGACTTTCCAACAAAGTTGAAGTACAATACTCCATACATGGATTATTAAAATGATAATCTAAATTTTTACGAGCGAATTCTACTTTTTATCCCGTAGTTTTGCATTCGTGACACTAATTACCTCATATGATGAAATTTAGAACTTTAAATACTCTTCTTTCGATGCATATTCATTGAGCAAGGTGCGAGATGATTGACACTCGAAAATATCAGAATGGTGACCATAAATGAAACATATGACCAAGAGAAGACTAGACATGTCGGTCTTATCTAGCAGAACGCGCATAATGCTAAAAATAACGTAAAACTACGTTCAAATTTTCCTAGGTAGCATTTTTTGTGTAGATTATTTTACTAAATGGGGGTATTATGTGTCACAATGACACAATTATATGATAAAAAATTAAAGTGCACTCAAACTTTATTGTCCATTGAGCAACAACTACTTTAGATACGCGCCACTTTAATAGTTGTGTCTAAATATTTCTCTAGGATATATTACACGACTTAGATACATTGGACTACGGTTTCCTTAGTCATGTTTTACTTACTTATCTCATATATATATATATATCGAAAATTGCCAGCTACAAAGGAGGGTAGCTACCTCCCCCTCCAGAGCCGTTGGATTGTTGCATCAAGATCCGCTCTCGGTCAAACCTCATACGTATTAATGAAATGAAAGTTTTAATATGAAACGTGTCCTGGATGTTAGACAGGATCGTGCCGTGAACTTGGACGGCCGCCGTTACTTCTGTTATTTGATTCGTGATGTTTTCAGCTTTACTCACAGAATGAATAAAGTCGTTACTTCTGTTATTTGTTTCGTGCTGTTTTCAGCTTTACTCACAGAATGAATAAAGTCATCTTTGCACTGACATTGGCATGAATAAAGTCATCTTTGCACTCACATAGACACTGTGAATATGGTTAGTATTACATTGTATATATGGTCAGAAGTTATTTTTTGGCGGCAGATTTATAATCCCACAAGTCCACGCGCGCGGGAAAACGAGAACAGTGTGCATCAGATTTTAGCCGTAACTGTGATCACAGCACGTACATGCTAACATGCGAAAAAGAAGTGTTGCAGCTTTTAGAATTTATTGAAATCAGGACGTACGTGCTAATAACAGGTTTAACATCTTGCCACGAATTGCTTTTATAATTTATTGAAATCAGGACGTACATGCTAATAATAGCTTTAACACCTTGCCAGGACGTACATGCTAATAATAGCTTTAACACATGCACATGTACGTGCTCTTTTTCACGGCTCCGTTATGTCATAACGGCATGCATGCAATAGCAAGATTAGCCAACGTTGATAATCATAAACGTAGTCAAACCACCTGACACATGCGCATGATTGGCACGAATCTTAAAGACAGAATCTATGGTCCAGAATGGTGGGGTAGCTACCCCCCTTTTCATTATATATATATCGAAAATTGCCAGCTACAAAGGAGGGTAGCTACCTCCCCCTCCATGGCCGTTGGATCGGTGCATTGAGATCTGCGCTCGGTCAACTCATTTTAGTAATCAGTTTAAAGCAAGATGTTTATAGTGAACATATCCATACGTTTAGAGATCACGGTCCGTTAAATATAGACGGCCGTTATCCTCAGGTCATCTTTTTCTTTGCCTAGTCATGCTTCTAGCTTAGGTCATCTGTTTCTTTGCCTAGTCATGTTTCTAGCTTTATTCTGAGTACAAAAATGAGTTGGCAGAGAAAGTTGTTGCTACTGTGAATATGGTCAGTAGTTACTTATTTTTTGTTGCTACTGTGAATATGGTCTTTTTGTTGCTACTGTGAATATGGTCTTTTTGTTGCTACTGTGAATATGGTCAGTAGTTACTTATTTTGCCTGACACATAGAACTTTGTTTGGTATGGTCTATACATATCCGTGCAACCAATCAAATCCTATACACTTTGCCACGAATTGCTTTTCGAATTTGTTGAAATCAGCACGTACATGCTAACAACAGCTGCTTTTAGAATTTATTGAAATCAGGACGTATCTGTGATCACAGATTTCAACTATATTCACATGACTGTATTCACGGCGTACATGCCAGGAAATGCGAACCATATTCACATGCCCTGACTGTAATCACGACGTATGTTTCACGGCTCCGTTATGTCATAACGGTGTGCATGCAATCGGAAGATTGGGCAACACTGATAATCATAAACGTAGTCAAACCACCTGACACATGCGCATGATTGGCACGAATCTTAAAGACATGATCCATGGTCCAGAATGTTGGGGTAGCTACCCCCCTTTTCATTAAATCCACACTCATATATATATATATATATATATATATATATATATCGAAAATTGCCAGCTACAAAGGAGGGTAGCTACCTCCCCCTCCACGGCCGTTGGATCGGTGCATTAAGATCTGCGCTCGGTCAACTCATTTTAGTAATCAGTTTAAAGCAAGATGTTTATAGTGAACATATCCATACGTTTAGAGATCACAGTCCGTTAAATATAGACGGCCGTTATCCTCAGGTCATCTTTTTCTTTGCCTAGTCATGCTTCTAGCTTAGGTCATCTGTTTCTTTGCCTAGTCATGTTTGTAGCTTTATTCTGAGTACAAAAATGAGTTGGCAGAGAAAGTTGTTGCTACTGTGAATATGGTCAGTAGTTACTTATTTTTTGTTGCTACTGTGAATATGGTCTTTTTGTTGCTACTGTGAATATGGTCAGTAGTTACTTATTTTGCCTGACACATAGAACTTTGTTTGGTATGGTCTATACATATCCGTGCAACCAATCAAATCCTATACACTTTGCCACGAATTGCTTTTCGAATTTGTTGAAATCAGCACGTACATGCTAACAACAGCTGCTTTTAGAATTTATTGAAATCAGGACGTATCTGTGATCACAGATTTCAACTATATTCACATGACTGTATTCACGGCGTACATGCCAGGAAATGCGAACCATATTCACATGCCCTGACTGTAATCACGACGTATGTTTCACGGCTCCGTTATGTCATAACGGTGTGCATGCAATCGGAAGATTAGGCAACACTGATAATCATAAACGTAGTCAAACCACCTGACACATGCGCATGATTGGCACGAATCTTAAAGACATGATCCATGGTCCAGAATGTTGGGGTAGCTACCCCCCTTTTCATTAAATCCACACTCATATATATATATATATGAAGGGCTAGTTAGACAAGAATTTATTTTTAGCCATCTACTGGTAATGGGTAATTTCAAGATACTTCACTTTCCTCTTGTGGTTGACGAAGTTACCAAAATAATAGCTCCAATTATATCATGGATTAAGTTCAGATAAATTCCCTTAGTCAAGATGTTTTAGTTACTTACTATTGGTGTATGTAGCAGAAATTAAAAAAAATCGACCTACGGAGCAAACAGGATCTACTATCGAAGTAAGGGCCAAGTTAGATCTGATCGTTACTGTAACAGCCCAATTTTTGGAAGACAGAAAAAACTTGTTTTCAATAACCCAAAAATCAGGGCCAACAAAAACTTTTTAATATGTTTGGCTAATGCTTGTGTTTCTTTTCTATTTGCTTGTTGATTGTGTTTTTGTTTGAGTTTGTTAACAACTAACATTAAAACCAATAGTCATAACTTTCTTAAAACACAACCCTTGTGATCAAGTCATGACAAGAAAGCTTATCATCTTCATCCATCACACTCTTTCGGCAAAAACCTTTTTGAAAATGTTTTGATTTTAGAAGAAAACCCAAGGGGCAAGTTTTGAGAAAACAAAAGATAATTTCCAAAACTATATGAAAAGTATTTTGGAGCTAATCATCTCCAAGCTGTTTTCAATCAAGATGTTTTTGCAAGTATTTCAAAAACTCCTTCTCACTTCCTTCTTTTGCAAAAACAATAAGAGGGGACTATGTTCCCCCTGTGATTTACCTCAATTATATTCTTTTGGGAATAAAAACTTTTGAGCTGAACCTATTTACAAAATCCTCTTGTCATGGTATGTCTTATCACTACCTAAAATTAACACCTGAGAAGAACATCCTGGAAATTGTTTGGAAGAACTCAGATGCTTGAATAATCTTGTGTGCCTTGTTATTTTATCTGTTGGTTGTGTGATCTTATCTTGTGCTTGCTTTGAAGTATTTATTTATGTTTGTTGATTAATGTGTGTTGTTTTATGTAAATAAAACCTAGTAATAACAAGATCAAGCATCAATACCATATTCCATCTCATCTACATATCACCTTCTGTTTTCTTAAAAATCTCCAATTTTGGGGACAGACTTCTATGACAAATCTTGAGCTAATCATCATACATATCATTGTATATTCATATGATAACTATCCAAGTTGTTATTTTGGATGTTGACACTCTTTTGTATCATCTATCAAAGTCCTTTGGAAGGCATCCCTAAATATTGATCATATCCCTATTATCTTGATGCATTTTTTCTGTTATACTAAAAATCACTCCTTATTGTTTTCAAGCCCAATCAACCTACCCTTGTCATCCTCATGACTTATATATCACCTCTATGTGGTCCATTTATTTTTCAAAGACCATTTAATTATTTATCTCTCATGGTTTTTAACCCATTAAATAAACTCCTGTTTTCACCCTCTTTCCACTTGGTGTCTCAAATATTTTCAATGGAGTTGTTGATTAAAAATCACTTTTGAAACCTATATCATGAACTCTCCCCTCCCAACTAAAAAAATATTGATTTTAATAGCATTTTACTATTTATTATTTTCCATATTCCAAAAGGCCAGAAATGGACTTTTAAATATTTTGTGAAGAAAAGTATTTCCTAAAATCTTGGAAAAATTATCCAACACGCCTATGGTCATGTGGGACTTATTTATACAAAAAAACTTGGAAGTTGTGTTGAAACTTTTGGAGAAAACATTTCAAAACTGTTTCTGTCATTTTTGAATTCCCAAAATTTTGTGAAAGGAATGTTTTCAGAAAAACTTGAGACCACCATCCTTAGACTCAATTTTTCACCCTCTATCCAATGGACATGATATTTCATATCTGTTCTATTCAAAATTTTGTTGAAAAAAAACAAAAACCACCTCTGTTCTTTCTGGACACTGTTGAGTTCATGCCTCTACTAGTCAATCAGTGTTCTCTCTCCACCTCTCTCTTGTTCTGAGCAGTAGTAAATATCTCCCTTGACCTCTTGGACATGGTATACCTGCCCCTATACCTCTCTCTCTTCCTCTAGCTCAGTCACCAACATAGGGACAAGGATGGTGATCACCACCCATTTATCTAACCCACTCCCTCAGTCCATTCCAGGCCGAGCCCCTGCGCCACTAGGCTCCTAGGGCATCCTGTGAACTCCCTGGAAGATTTCCACCCCCTCCCCTTGTCTCCATCTCGCTAGCTTGTGCGCTGGCCATGGCGCTCAGAACGCCCTCGACACGTCGCCCGCATTCCGACACATGGGTCGCATGCCCGAGCTCTAAACCTTGTCACCCAGCTCTGTGATCCTCCCCGAAACACACCCGTGCCTCCCATTCCTATCCTCGCGCTCTCCATCCTCCTCGAGCTGCTGTCGAACACCTTCGGGTGCCAGGCACTTGCTTTCGATTGCCGACACTCCCATTGTCGTGGTGGTGTCACGGCAGATGCCATGGGATGGCTAAAGATGTGGGGACGATGGACGCTGGAGGTGCTCGGGGAGGGATCACGCGACGAGTAGCCGCGTGAGATAAGAACAATGCACAGCAAACAACACGATCTACCCAGGTTCAGGGCCCTCGTGAGGAGGTAAAACCCCTACTCCTGCCTCTCTGTATGTATTAAGATGTTTCTCCGAGTAGCCACAGTACAAAGGATATCGCTACCGAGTAGCCACTCTCCTCTCTCCGAGTAGAGCTAGGTCAAGAACTTAGGGTTTCTAGGGTTCCAAGTGAGCATGTATGCGTCCGATCCTCACGCAGGAGGCGGCGGGGCACCTTATATACCTGGTGCCCAACCGGATACGTCCAAATCTAGACAAGTGTCGACATTGTGTGCACACCGTCCTTCTTCCGGTTTCCCGCTGACAGCTTTGGTTCCCAACCTTGGCTTCATCTGGAAAGTCGTTGGGCAAAACTAGGGGACAGACTGGTATCACTGTACCTAAGCACAGAGTAGGCCCCCCTTATCCTGCCACGGCCTGCTTCCATGCTGTCACTGTCAGGCAGGCCGGTCCCAGATGAACAGTAGTTCGAATGCTGCCAAGTACGGACCCAGGATACGCGGGATCCTGTGTCAGAACGGCTCCTTTGACTTTCTGGCCCGAGTAGGTTCCCGCCAATTGTTCCCGCCAATTGTACTCGGGCCAACTCTTCTACTCGAACGTAGAGAACTTGAATGATTCTTCCTTCCGGCCATCTTGAGGTGAGACCGAGTAGCAGTCTGCCGGGTAGCGGGTACCGGGTAGTCGGCTACTCGACCAAACCTCTCTTCTGTCAGACGCCTTTACCACTTGCCTTTACCCTACTCGGGGGTAACCCCCCGACAGCAGTCCCCGAAGCTGGTTGAGTCTTGCGAACTCGTTCACTAGGCTCTGCCAGCTTAAAATCGATATTTGCCTCAGAGCCCTTGAACCTCAAGATGCCGAGTAAACGGCCTCCGAGTAGCACTCTGACAAGTATCTTCTGTCTCTTGTCTCCCGAGTAGCACTTGCTTTCTACTCTGTAACCGAGTAAAAAGACTTAGAGAATTTTCTTGAATTGAGCCGTTGCGGCGTAGGGCACTATCCAGCCGTCTGTGCCGCAGCCGGACGCGTGTCAAGCATCCACGATCATGTCGTTTCGCTGCCCACGACACATCGTGCCACGCGCCCAGTTTTCACGGGGCGGGCCCACCGGCTCGTTATGTCCCATCAATCGTAATAATAGGCCACGATCTGATCGTGGGATCTACTGTGGCCGTTACGCGCGCGTTCCGCGCTTACGTGCGTTTCTATTCGGCCACAGGCCCCACCACACAGCAATCATGGCCACGATTGATCCCACTACGCCGATGGTAACGGTAAAATCGCGGAGAGGGTATAAATACCCCCGCCGGTAACTTCCTTTTCCCCTTCCCTTGCACTATTCCTCTTTCGTCCTCTGCTTTCCTCCGCCACCGAGCTCTCCGCCGCCGCGCAAGCTTTCGCGCCGCCGCGGACTCAATTCGCCCAACCAACTCCAACCAACTCTGTCCCATTTCTTCCACTCCTCCTGCTTGCAACAATGGCCAAAGCCGGCTGGGCGGGCTCAATCGTTACCAGTGAGGATTTCGCCTGGCTCGTTAATACCAGGCGAGTTCCTCCCGGCGTGGAGTGCCGGGCGCCTGACGACGAAGTCGTGCCAACTCCGCGGGAGGGTGAGCGCGTCGTCTTCATGTCGCACTTCGAGCGCGGCTTCGGACTGCCGGCCTCCGAGTTCCTCCGTAAGTTTCTTGACCACTTCGGCCTTCAGATGCATCATCTGCCGCCGAACGCCGTCGTCTTCCTCGCCTACCACGCCGTGGTGTGCGAGGCTTTCCTCGGCATCCACCCGACGTCGGAAACCTGGCTGAGGTACTTCCACCTCCGCCAGCAGACTGTCGGGAAGAAGGACAGCGTGGGCGTCGGCCGCGCAACCGACACCGGCTGCGCCATGATGGTGCAGCGGACCGGGACGAACCACCCCCGTATCAAGGGGCTGGACTCCGTTCGACTGTGGCAGAAGACGTTCTTCTATGTGAAGAACATCCCCGCCGCCGAAGGAGCCCAGGTAAATGACAGGATCAACCTTCCCGCCTGGAGCCTCCGTGCTCCCACCGGGAAGAACTGGAAGGAGAAGCCCGCCAATGACGACAACGCCATCGAGATAGAGAAGAGGCTAGGCTGGCTGATAGAGCAAGGCCTCAAGAATGATGATCCGGTGGCTTGCTGGATTCAGCGCCGAGTGCTGCCTCTGCAGGAGCGCTGCCATCTCATGTGCTACATGGGAGGTCCCCGCGACTGCACCAGGACGACAACCATCGAGATCGACAACATTGATGTTCCCGGGCACGCAAGGGCCATCTTGATGACCAACCTCAGCGACGATTGGCAGTACGGGTTCGTCCCGTATAGCCGTACGAAGCCGATTGAGCGGGTACGTCCTCCTTACTCTGTTTTTGCATATGCTTTCCGAGTAGATAGATCTTCTTCTTGCCGCGAGTAGCAATTGCCTTTTGCGCCGAGTAGGGTACTTAGCCGAATCACCTAGGCTTAGTGTGCTTTTGCGCTTACACGCCTTGTCGAGTAGCCTACTCGGGAACAATTCTTAGGCTTAGTGTGCTTTGTGCCTGCACGCCTTTCCGTGTAGGATATTCAGCAATCACGCTTAGGCCTCGTATGCTTTGTGTTTGCACGCCTATCCGGGTAGAAACAATCAGTGAGCTGCCTAGGCTTAGTGTGCTTTGTGCCTGCACGCCTATCCGAGTAGAATTCCTTCCTGATACTCGGCTAACCTGTGTCCCTTCTCGGTTTTTCAGATCCTTACTCGCCAGAAAATTGAAAGCTGCGAGCGCTTCGATGGCAACTTCTCTGCCGATCGCGAGGAGGACGATGTGCCCTCCTTCGATGCCGCGGATCAGATCAACCTCCCGCGCTCCCCAACGACGGAGAAACGCGAGGCCGAACCGTCTCTTCGCGATTGGTCTGAAGACGAATTCGAAGGTAATTGCGCACTTGCTTTGCTTGTTCTCAAAAGATACCAATCCACCGATTATTGTTTCTGACTTGCTCCTTTTCTTTCCTGAATCCGCAGATGATGTTGCTGATGAGCACGAGGATGAGGACGAAGACGAGAACGAGGACGATGCGGTCCTTGTCGTCAAACCTCTGTCCGTCGCAGCCCCCAACACCCGCAAGCGGACAGGCAGTGACGCCCAAGAGCCTCCCACCAAGAGGAAAAAGCCAGCCGAGAAGAAGAAGCCGACCAAGGCGGTCGCGAAGAAACCGAGGCGGACGCTCCCTTCCATCACTGCGTAAAATTTTCTTCTCGGTCGTCTCTCCTCTCACGCTGTGCTGTTTTCCCCAATCTCCTTCTAATTTCTGATTCTTTCTTTCTCGGCAGTCCTGCCATGGACGCGAATGCCGTTCTCGCGCCCGACCAGGCCAATAAACCACCAGTACCTCTGATCAATCTTGACGATGAGGAGGATGACGCCACCAACACCCAGGGAGCAGAAGCAGAACAGCAGAATCGTGCATCATCAGCAGCACGGGACACTGTTGCTCATCAGGACAGAGCGCCTTCTCCTCCAGCCAGCAATGCTGAGGAGAATCAGGACCAGGAGATGCAGGACGCCGCCACCCATGAGCGGCCAGACGCTGAGCAAGAGCAGCCCACCACAGGGGCTGCCGCACAAGAGAATCCCGCCGGCGAGCAGCGGGTAGAGGACGCCACCACCACGGATGCCACCATGGCGGACGTCTACCCACTGAGCGACGTGCAGTCAGGCGCCACACCGAGTAGCGCCCAGCCGATTGGCGCACCGGATAGCGCGCCCCTGGCGCCGCCAACTGATCCTGCCAGGCAGCAGGCCCTTGATGCTTTGAGGGAGGAGGTTGAGAAGAGAGCAGCCGAGAAAGAGGCTGCCGAGAAGATCGAGGCTGAGAAAGAGGCAGCCGAGAAGGAAGCCGCCGAGAAGGCGAAGGCGAGAGCTGAGGGAAAGAAGCTCGAAGATCCCGAGAAGCAGAGAGCCGAAAAGGAGAAGGCGAAGAAACGGGCCAGAGATCAGATGCCACCGCCAACCTCGAGTGGAGCGTTAGTGATTCGAGAGTCCGGCCCGGTTGCCACTGCGACCGCTGCCGCCGCCATCGCCGCTGGCCAACCTTGCTTCCCGGAGTACATGGTTCAGGTTAGCCAGCAAAACACAATTGGGTTCTCTCCCCAGGACAAGCAGCTTGCCCTTTTGAGGGGACGAAAGGCCGTAGCCAGGAACTCCCCTCCCCCAGATCCAAATCAGAACCAGTCCGTCACTATTGCTTCTCGGGGAGTCCAAGATCCAACGATAAAATCCCGGAGCCTTGAGCAGGTACTCGACACCATTGGCTATATCGACGCCAAATGGGACAGCAAGGTTCTCGGCACGGACAATTGGCACGGCCTTGGCCTTGGCGCAATTGACCATATGCGCGTCGAGTGGAACAAAGTGGATCTGGGATACAAGCCCATGACCGTCTCCACCGCCACCGCCACTCTCGCCGCCAAGATGTTCCTGCACCGCAAGAACGCCGAGGACATCGAGCAAGCGTATGAAGTGAGTCTCAGCTTGCCCTTCTCTGAGTTGAATTTTTCTTTTCTTCTATTCGCCTTCATTCTTCTTTACCATCACCCAGTCCCCGAGATTATGGCCGAGTAGGCGGATACTCTCCGAGTAGCTTCCTACTCGGGTTGAATCTTTTCTGCTCTGTCTAACTTGTTTTCTTCTCGCTTCTCAGGATAGCGTCCTGAAGCGGACCAACTTATACCGCGTGCTTCTCTGGAATCACTCTATCGCCAGAAGGCGAATCGCTGCATTGGAGAAGGAAAAGGCAGCTGCGGAGGCTGCGAGCAAGAATGCCAACGACAGCACTTAGCAGCTGGCTGAAGTGAAAGGTACGCTTTTAGCTATGCGGTTACTGCGTTTCTTGTTTACGCCCGCGTCTGCTTTCTTTTGCGCTAACCTTTCCTACTCTGCAGAGAACCTGAAGAACTTGGCTGAGGAGCACGAGAAGTGCCGTGCGTTTGTGGAGAACGCCGAGGCCACCATCAAGAAGTTAGAAGGTGAGTAGCCGTCTTCTCGGAATCATTCTTGTTTCTGTTTCTTCTCTGCTTCTCTGCTAACCTTGTCTGTCTCTCCGCATAAGATCATAAGTTGTTTGTTGAAGAACATCAAGATTGCGTCAAACCGGAAGAGGTGCAGAAGCAGCTGTCCGACCAGGCTGTCGAGCTGGTGAAGGACCACACCACAGAGGTGGCGGAACTGCAAACCCAGCTGCGGACGGCACTCCAGGATGCTGTCACTCTTGGCGCCGAGAGGGACAGAGCAATCGCCGAGAAAGCCAAAGCCGAAACAACCTTCAACGCCAAAATCGAGACCCTCAAGCAGGAGTGCGAGGTACTGACAAAGGCCAATGCTGGGCTTTTCGCGCAGATGGATACTCTGCGCCAGATCCAGGATAAGCACATATCCAATGAAGAATCCTGGAAAACCCAGCTGCAGGCGCTGCGCATCGAGCTTAAGAGTAAGCTTTCTCTTCTCTGCATCCTTCTCTTCTCGGTCATAATTCTTCTCGGTTCTTCCTCTACCCGGTTCTTTTCTTCTCTGATTCTGAATTTCTTACTTGCTCTCCCAGAGATCTTTCCTGCCATTATTTCCTCCTGTGTACCCGCTCTGGCCAAGGCCCAAGCAGCACGTGCTGCGAATGGCGAGCCAGAGGACACCAGGGCTGAAATTGAAGACAACATGCTGGTGATGCGAGGCCAGTTCGAACGCCTAGCCGGCGTTGGTAGAGACCTCGTGCGCGTGGGCTTTGAGCTTCATAAGCTCTTCTGGCCTGAGGATCCTGAGCCAACAACCATCCGGGGCCTCGCACTCAAGCTGCAGAATGTGAAGGCCGAGTTGAAGAAGTGGCGTGCTTCCGGAGCTCGTGCAGGCGCGGATTTGATGCTTCTCTGCATCTCCTCCTGGTACGAAAATCTTAACATGCAACTCATCCGCGGGAAGCGCGACAACTCCAAGTGGGAGACAGATCCCGGCTGCGTGGCCACGCGCAAATCGATCGCGTATGAAGTGGCGGAGTGCGCTGAGACGGAGATCTACATCGACGGCCCCCCCGAGCCCGACACCGAGGTGGAGGAGGACGAGGAGGAGGAGGATGAGGAGACAGACTCCGATCTGGAGTCGGGCTTCTTCGATTCCCCCAGGAGCAAGGCCGGGAAGGGGAAGGGCACGGCCGTCTCGAGTAGCGATGAGGAGGCCGAGCACATCGACACCGCCCCACTCGACTTCGGCACCTCTTCAGGAGCCGCTCTTGACGACACGATGCCCGCCCCAGCCGAGCCTCCGGTTCCTCTTCAGCTCCAGGGCCCATCTCGGTGGCCACGGCCACTTCTGACCAGGCAGCCACCGAGCAGGACGTCGTGATGGAGGAGTCCGCCACCGTCCAGTCGGAGGCGGATGCCACCCATGCCAGCGCCGAGGAAGAAGCGGCAGCCAGGGCCACCACAGAAGATGCAGCAGCCAATGCCAGCACCGACAACACTGCCACCTCCACCTGATTTTACCTGCATACTTTTTTACTCGAACACTTATCAGATCCCCGGGATGCCGGGAGCAGATGTAATAGACTATCTTTGTTTTGCTTGCTACTCAGTTTTTATGCCCACTCTGTTTATTTCGACATTAATCAATTTGAGCAACACTGGCTCAATGCCGAGTTGCGTTTCCATGCGAGTCCCCGAGTTGCTTTCCTTATTCACCCTATCTTTTCATCTCTGCTCTACCCGCAACTTGTTGCTTTTTTGGTATTCGAGTCACAAGAATCAAAGAGTAGAGCTGCAAATTCTTAGCCGCTAGAAACAATCA
Organism: Alopecurus myosuroides; assembly: GCA_028641055.1. NCBI lineage: Eukaryota > Viridiplantae > Streptophyta > Magnoliopsida > Poales > Poaceae > Alopecurus > Alopecurus myosuroides. The sequence goes on along the minus strand of CM054057.1, from coordinate 267,042,068 downwards.
TGATAACGCAGCCCACCACTTAGCCGAGAAGACGAAACAGGAAACAAAAGTAATAAACAACCTACTCGGTTCCTGCACTTTTTCTTCCTTAGCGATTTTCTTGCGCTCAGTGACCTTTTGCTTGTTCTCTTGCTTGCCATGAAGCCGGGTTTCGGACAGCAGCAGAGTCGAAGAGTTGGCATATAGGTTTAGACACAGTACTCAATACGCTTATGAGTTTCGAAGTGAAGCAACCGAGTAGGAAAACAGTAAAGCCGAGTAAAAACACTTAGAGCAATTTTGGACGAGGGCAGTCCCCGAGAACAATTTCAGATTGCAGAGTAGAATTTCAACTCGGATAAGAGGGTACCTACACATCTTTGCTTACGAATGAAAACGACGGAGTAGAGCTACATTCCAAGGACGCTTGGTTTCCTCTCCAGCTTTATCTGCCCTGTTCGCCTGCGACGGGCGCACATCTACAAGGTAGTACGCATCATTGTGCAGCGCTTTGCTCACAATGAAAGGCCCCTCCCATGGAGGAGACAATTTGTGCATCCCGGCTGTGCGCTGCACAAGCCTAAGGACCATGTCTCCTTCTCGGAAAACCCTTGGGTTCACCTTTCGGCTATGATAACGCCGCAGGTTTTGCTGGTAGATAGCCGAACGTGACAGAGTCAGCTCTCTTGCTTCTTCAAGCAGGTCAACGTCGTCTTCTCGAGCTTCTCTCGCCTCCACCTCAGTGTAGAGGGCTACTCGGGGGGAGTCATGCTCTAAGTCTATTGGCAACACGGCCTCAGCCCCGTATACCAAGAAGAATGGCGTGTAGCCGGTTGACCGGTTAGGGGTAGTCCTTAGACTCCACAACACCGCTGGCAACTCTTCTAGCCAACACCCAGGTGTTTTCAGCAGTGGCTCAATCAGCCTTGGCTTGATGCCTGCCAGTACCATTCCATTTGCTCTCTCAACTTGCCCATTGGAGGCAGGATGCGCGACTGACGCAACGTCTAGTCGGATATGCTTATCTCTGCAGAATCACACCATTGCCCCCTCTGCAAAGTTGGTGCCGTTGTCGGTGATGATACTGTGCGGGTAGCCATATCTCATGATCACATCCTTCACGAACTTCACAGCTGTGACCCCATCGCACTTCCGAATAGGCTTCACTTCAATCCACTTGGTGAACTTGTCCACCATGACCAAGATATGTGTCATATTGCCTTTAGCCGGCTTGAAGGGGCCAACCATATCCAAGCACCAAACAGCAAACGGCCATGTGATAGGAATTGTTTTCAACTCGGAAGCGGGCATGTGAATCTTACTTGCGAACATCTGGCAGCCATTGCATTTCCTCACAATATCTTCAGCTTGATGTAGTGCAGTGAGCCAATAAAAGCCATGCCGAAAAGCTTTCTTGACCAATGCCCGAGAAGAGGCGTGATGCCCGCATTCTCCTTGGTGTATCTCCACCAGAATTTCTTCTCCCTCTTCCGGGCTCACACAACGTTGCAGCACGCCAGTGGCACTTCTCTTGTGTAGCACATCTCTGACTATGGTGTAGCCTTTGGACCTTCTCTGAATCTGCCTCGCAGTCACCTCATCTTCAGGCAAAGTGCCGTCCCTTAGAAAGGATAATATGGGCATAGCCCAACTCGGTGTCTCCCGTATGGGAAACACTGGTTCGTCCAGTTCCATTGGGACGGGCTCTTGCGGTTGCACAGGAGGAGCAGGAGCGCTTCTTTGCAGCCCAGATCGATTGGCGAGAACTTCTTCAATGAATGCGACAGCCTCTGGGTTGAGGGCGGCAGTCCCCGAGTACGGAGTGGCAGTCCCCGAGTAAGGAGTGGCAGTCCCCGAGTAAGGAGTGGCAGTCCCCGAGTAAGGAGTGGCAGTCCCCGAGTAAGGAGTGGCAGTCCCCGAGTAAGGAGTGGCAGTCCCCGAGTAGGGAATGGCAGTCCCCGAGTAGGGAATGGCAGTCCCCGAGTAGAGGACGGGAGTCCCCGGGTTCCCTGCAGCACTCTCCCAGTCAATCTCCATTGGGTCAGATTCTTCACTTGGCAGAGAAGGGACAAATATGGACTCCGAGTTGGGGGAAGGCTTGATGGATGGCTTCCTCAAATGCTCCAAGGCAATCCCTGCCGGGATGGACTGCCGAGAAGATCCCAACTTGGATAGCTCGTCTGCTGCTTCGTTCTCTGCTCGGTGAATGTGTTGGAACTCACAACCCTCGAAGAAACCAGTCATAGACTGCACCAGGAAACGATACGATGCCATGTTAGCATCCAAAGCATCCCATGTACCCGAGACTTGCTGTACCACCAGGTCTGAATCGCCATAGCATATAATGTGCTGCACACCAACCTCCTTTGCTACTCGCAAACCATGCACCACTGCCTCGTACTCGGCTACATTGTTGGACGCCTTGAAATGAATCTGCAGCACATACTTGAGCTGATCTCGCTTGGGTGACGTAAGCACGACACCAGCGCCAAGGCCTTCTTTCACCTTTGAGCCATCAAAGTGCATTTTCCAGTAATTGGAAACTGGAGCAGGAGGTTCATATTGCACCTCGGCCCAGTCCACAAGAAATTCCGCCAGGATCTGCGACTTGATGGCTTCTCTTCTCGCATACGCGGGAGCGTACGCGGCTAGCTCAATCGCCCACTTGGCTACTCTGCCACTCGCCTCCTTATTACCCATGATATCCGAGATGGGAGCAGAACTCACAACAGTGATGGGGTGCTCCTGGAAATAATGTTTCAGCTTCCTGGCGCCCAGGTACACACCATATGTCATCTTCTGGTAGTGCGGATAGTTTTGCTTGGAGCTGGACAGCACTTCACTGAGATAATAGACTGGGCGCTGCACACTCTTGCCTTCTTCTTCTCGCTCCACCACTATCACCACGCTGACTACTCGGTTAGTCGCAGCAATATACAACAGCATAGGCTCCTTGGGTAGCGGACTAGCCAAGACGGGAGCGCTAGCCAGCATTGCTTTCAGCTCATTGAATACCACATCCGCTTGCGGAGTCCAGACAAACTCGTCGCTTTTCTTCATCAGCTGATATAGAGGCAGAGCCTTCTCGCCCATTCGGCCCAGAAAACGGCTCAGAGATGCCAGACAACCCGTGAACTTCTGCACATCTTTCAGTGATCTCGGTAAAGACATGCTCTCAATAGCTTTTATCTTAGAAGGATTGGCTTCATTGCCCCGACTAGAAACCAGAAAACCGAGTAGCTTTCCAGCCGGTACACCAAAGGTGCACTTACTCGGGTTCAGTTTCATTTTGTACTTGCGTAGGTTAGCAAAGGTTTCCTCCAGGTCGGCAAGCAGAGTATGTGTTTTATTCGTTTTGATGACAATGTCATCTACGTACACCTGCACATTCTTGCCGAGCTGGTCGTGCAAGCATTTCTGCATGCATCTCTGATAGGTTGCACCCGCATTCCTCAAGCCAAAACACATGACACGATAGCAATAAGCCCCGTACGGGGTAATGAAAGCAGTCTTTATTTGATCAGCAGGGTTGAGTGCAATCTGGTGGAAACCAGAGTAGGCATCTATGAAAGACAACAGTTCGCAACCAGCAGTGGAATCAATCACCTGATCGATGCGAGGTAGCGGGAAAGGATCCTTGGGGCATGCCTTGTTCAAGTCGGTGTAGTCGACGCACATGCGCCATGCAGTGGCAGCCTTGGGATCCTCCTTCTTCTTCTCGACCATGACCGGGTTGGCTAGCCAATCCGGATGCAGCACCTCCATGATGAAATTGCTTATCAGTAACTTGGTGATCTGGTCACCAATGGCCTTCCTTCTCTCATCCCCGAAACGGCGCATAGCCTGCTTCACTGGCTTGGCGTCAGGACGCACATGCAAAGAGTGCTCAACCAACTCCCTCGGGACTCCTGGTAGATCTTCATTGGTCCAGGCGAACACATCCCGATTCTCACGGAGGAAGTGGATGAGCGCGCTTTCCTATTTCTCCGCCAACCCGGAACCAATGATGGCTACGCGGTCGGGGAACTCGGGGTCGACCTGGACTGTCTTGGTCTCCTTGGCAGCTTGGAAGGCAGTACCATGCTGGGTACTCGGCACACCTTGTGCGCCAGCTTGTGCGGACTGAGCCATGGCCACCACCTCGTACATCTTCTTCTTCTCGGCAGCAATCACCATCGATTCCGCCAGCTGGGAGCTAGCAGAGGCACATTCCATGGACTTCTTGTAATCTCCCGAGATGGTGATGATGCCATTGGGACCAGGGATCTTCATCTTCAGATAAGCCACATGTGTAGAGGCCATGAACTTGCTCAGAGCAGGCCTGCCGAGTAGAGCATGATAGGGGCTCTGATGATCCACCACCTCGAACTGCAAGCGCTCTGTGCGGCAGTTCTCCCGGGTACCGAATAGCACATCGATCCACACTCGGCCAATCGGGTTGCACGAGATCCCGGGCACAATGCCATGGAAGGTGGTCTTGCTGGGCAGCATCATGTTCTCGGCCAGGCCAAGCTTCTCGAGTGTGTCCTTGTACACAATGTTGATGCTGCTGCCGTTGTCGATTAGCACCTTGCTGAACCTCACATTCTTCTCGGGACCCAGGAAGGTAGGATCCAGCACCAAGGCATAGCTACCCGGATTGGGCATCACCTTGGGATGATCTACTCGGGACCACCTGATCTCCTGGTCGCACCAGTACATGTAGTGAGGAACAGCAGGAATCAGTGCATTGACCTCCATGGCCCGCCTGTGCTGCGATTGCTTGTCGACTGCCTCAGAAGTGAAGATCATATAGCTCTCATGGTGCTCTTGGTACTGGTTGGAGCCGTTGCCCCCGTTGTTGCCATTGTTGCCATTGTTGTTGCCCTGATAGTTGTTGTTGTTGCCTCTGTTGTTGTTGTTGCGGTTGTAATTGTTGTTGTTGTTGCGGTATCTCTTGTTGTTGAAGTTCTGATTGGCTCCTAAAGCCACTTGGTTCACATTCTCTCTTCTCGGGTACACTGGCGGCCGAGCTGCAGGTGCGCGAGTAGGCTGAACAGTAGCATTGGCGGCTGGCAGGGGCGGAGGAGGAGGCAAGCCATCACTCTTGATCACATCCCACCATTCGCATTGCCGAGTAGTATGGTTCGCAGGCCTTGAGGGGTGGTGAGTGTGAAAGCTGCATGGGCCATCCTTCATGTCGTCAAAGACAAACTTCTTCGGCTGCTCGGAGTTCCCGCTACCCGACTGCGCAGTACGGAACGGTTTCTTGTTGCCCTGGCCCTGGTTCTGGTTCTGCCCGTAGGCTCCAGCAGGTTTCTGCCTTTGGCCACCACCGCCTCCGACATTCACTGCATTCACCTCTTCAGGATCATACCGAGTATCTACTCGGCGCTTGTTGCGGAACTCATTGCGCTTGCTGCTGTTGAAGTTTCTTCTCGGCTCAGAGGAGTCCATCAGTGGCTGAGTAGGATCACCGAGTGCGTACTGATCCGCAATCTTGATGGTCTCGGCCAGGGTGTTCGGCATCTCTCTCTGCAATCTCTGCCAAAGCATGCTGCCATGTCGGCAACCCTGCGCGAACCAAGTGATGGCCTGTGCTTCATTCACACCCTCACAGGTGTTCCTCAAAGTGCTCCACCGAGTAAGGTACTCGCGGTCCGTCTCGTCTTCTCGCTGCCTGCAAGCTGAAAGCTGCTGTGGCCTATTCGGTCTCTTGTATGTACTCGTGAAGTTGCTGATGAAGGCATCTGAGAAGTCCAGCCAGCAGTTGATGCTGTTCTTGGGCAAGTTGTTGAGCCAAGTGCGAGCTGGACCCTCTAGCATCTGCGGCACATAGCGCACCGCCCATCTCCTGTTGCCATTCGCGATATGTACCGCGGTGACGTAGTCATTGAGCCAATCTTCAGGCTTGGTGCTGCCATTGTAGCTCTTGGTGCCTCTTGCAAGCTGGAAGCCCTTCACGGAAGGCTCGTTCATGATGCGCGGGCCAAAGCACTCGGGGCCAGGAGGACCCGTGCTCTCTAGCCGCGCCGACAAGCTGATACGGTCCAGCTGGTGCCTTGCATCCCCAGGCGCCAACACGCGCTCTCCAACACGGTCATGAATATCATAGCCAGCCATCTCCATAGCCGAGTAGCCATCATCATACCTGTCCACCTGCACAGCTGCAGGCTGCTCCGCCGGGTTGGCGACTGGTGCCACTGGGCGCGGCTGCTGCCTCTGCCGAGTAGGCTGAGCTGCGGGTTGCCGAGAAGAACCCGGACGCGCGGCATCTCGGGCACGGCTTTGAGCTTGATGGGCTTGAGAGCCTGCTCTTGCAGCGTTGTGTTCCCGCCCGGGCTGCTGCGGCACAGCAACCTGTTTCGCGGCAACAGCCGGGTCATACACCTGCATCTGCCTGTCTCTACCCGAGCGCCCGCTGTGGCTCTTCTCGCGGCTAGGATGCGGAGACGAGGCCTGATCGTTAGATCTAGCCGCGTGCGAGTGAACCACCTGCGAAGCTCCAGCACCCGGGTTGGCCTTCCGGAACTCCTCGTTCTGCCTAGCGGCCTCCAGCACCAACTCGTTGAGCCTCTCCTGCTGCCTGAGACGCGCCTCTCCATCCAAGCGCGGCAACTCGGCAGCTACGGCCTCTGCAGCCCGGAGCGTCTTGGCGGGTGTGCTATACCTTGGCCTTGTGAAGGTGTTCGCGGTGGCGGACTGAGCGGGCACCTCCGCAACCGTTGCCATCTCGACACCCAAGTTGCGCCGCGTAGTGCCTACTCTTCTAGGCCTCCTGGCGACTGGCGTGAAGCCGTGAGCCTTGTTGTACTCGAGCTGGTCTAGACTCAGCTCAAGCCTGATCTTCTCCAACTCCGCCTGCTCGGCAAGCAGCTCCTGGCGTTGCCGCTCTAGCTGCTCCCTCGCGGCTAAAAGCTCGATGTCGGTGGGAGTGGGCATACCGGCTCGCGCAGCAGACACGGGGATGACCGTAGAGGTGGAAGGCGGCAAGTTGTTCTCCCTCTCGTAGGGCCGGTGAGTCCTGCCACCAGCGGGCGGTTCGTCAACCTCCTCGACGACTGCCGCAGCGCCAGTGGCAGCTGCGCCAGTGTTTGCCGCCAAGCCCGTCATCATCACCTCAGCGCAGCTCGCAGAGCTGCATGCGGGCCTTCCGCGAGCAGCAATCACCGCGGGAGGATCTGCCGCGTCATGCACCAGCTCGGGGTACGCGCGGTTGGCAACGGTGGCGACGTAGACGAGGTGAGAGCCGAAGGAGATCACCGAGCCGCCCTCAGGCATGGCCATGCCGCCGAAACAGCCGGCGTTGTCGGTGACGAAGTCGAAGGAGCTGAATCTGTGGACAAGGCCACAGACCACGCGCTCCGCTGAAGAAGATCCCGTCCGAACAGAAACTCCAGCCAGCGCCGCTGGTTGCCCCACGGTGGGCGCCAACTGTCGTGGTGGTGTCACGGCAGATGCCATGGGATGGCTAAAGATGTGGGGACGATGGACGCTGGAGGTGCTCGGGGAGGGATCACGCGACGAGTAGCCGCGTGAGATAAGAACAATGCACAGCAAACAACACGATCTACCCAGGTTCAGGGCCCTCGTGAGGAGGTAAAACCCCTACTCCTGCCTCTCTGTATGTATTAAGATGTTTCTCCGAGTAGCCACAGTACAAAGGATATCGCTACCGAGTAGCCACTCTCCTCTCTCCGAGTAGAGCTAGGTCAAGAACTTAGGGTTTCTAGGGTTCCAAGTGAGCATGTATGCGTCCGATCCTCACGCAGGAGGCGGCGGGGCACCTTATATACCTGGTTCCCAACCGGATACGTCCAAATCTAGACAAGTGTCGACATTGTGTGCACACCGTCCTTCTTCCGGTTTCCCGCTGACAGCTTTGGTTCCCAACCTTGGCTTCATCTGGAAAGTCGTTGGGCAAAACTAGGGGACAGACTGGTATCACTGTACCTAAGCACAGAGTAGGCCCCCCTTATCCTGCCACGGCCTGCTTCCATGCTGTCACTGTCAGGCAGGCCGGTCCCAGATGAACAGTAGTTCGAATGCTGCCAAGTACGGACCCAGGATACGCGGGATCCTGTGTCAGAACGGCTCCTTTGACTTTCTGGCCCGAGTAGGTTCCCGCCAATTGTTCCCGCCAATTGTACTCGGGCCAACTCTTCTACTCGAACGTAGAGAACTTGAATGATTCTTCCTTCCGGCCATCTTGAGGTGAGACCGAGTAGCAGTCTGCCGGGTAGCGGGTACCGGGTAGTCGGCTACTCGACCAAACCTCTCTTCTGTCAGACGCCTTTACCACTTGCCTTTACCCTACTCGGGGGTAACCCCCCGACACCCATGCCTCTCCTAACCCCTTCTCTCGCCAGGATCACTCCCTCACCATGCCCTACTGCCTTGGCAACCTCTCACCTGAAGAAATCATGTGTGAACATCTCGCTCGCATGTCGGCCGTGGCCGCCATGGACGCCGAGGCGCCTAGCTCTGTGGCTAGACATCCCCGAGACATGCCCTTACTTCCCACCTTGTCCACCCACCTCACCTCCCTCACAATCAAACCCACGCATCGAAAGCCCCTTCCCTATCTCTCTGCATCGCTGGAATCACACCGGAGTAGCCGCGGACACACTCCACATCGGGACACCGGCACAGGCGCTGCCCAACCCTCTCCTTGCACTCCATACCTTCCTCTTGCTCTCAATCGCTCAATAGACATCCCCATTGACTTTTTGCCCACTGCAGGATCGCCCCCGACGGATGTTTTGCTCAGTCGCCGCCACCGCCCGTCGAACTCTCTCATGCAGGCGTTCCCGTCGAGCGCTAATGGCACCACGGGCTCGGCGACGATCGGTGCATCCTCTTGGTGCTTGCTGCGTTTCCAGGCGGGCCACTCGGCATACGGCGGCGAGCTTTCCGGCAGGCAGCCGCCGCGGTTCTGTTTTGCCCTCCGATGTTTGGTCTTCGGCGGCGGGTGCCTACGCGGCTGTCACCCGCCCGTTGGATCTGAATCCAACGGTGGTAACCGCTCCCCTGTTGATCCTCGCAAGTGGATAGGCTAGCCCATCGGGCATTTGACTCCTCTCCACCGCGCGGGAGAATACCGTGGGCCGGCCTCGGTGCTGCCTCTAAAGGCAGATCTGGCCCGTGAGAGTTTTTTTCTGCAGGTTGTTTTGCTTTTCACTATGGATCTATATCTGGCTGTTTGATTTAATTCGAAATAAAAATGTTAATAAGCAAATCTTGCCTAACTAAAAATCACAGTTGTAGATCTACAAAATATTAACCATATCCAACTTGTAGATCTGCATTTTGTGCAATATTTTAGGAGAAATAAAATAAATGGCAGAGATACTCATTAACACCATTTACTTAATAACTTTAGTTTAATGTATCCAAAACATGCAAACTCAACTGTTCTGAGTAGCCCTTGAAAATGTCTATCTTTTTCAGTTTACCTTGTGTTGACTTGAGTTGTGGTGTGAAAATGACATGCATGTTAGTTTTAGGCCAGAGAGCACTTTTGTGATTTATTTAATTTTATGGTGATGATTTTTTATGTGAATCCACTTGTGCTGATTTGATAGTGACTAAGAGCACCTTATACTAGATTTTCATGATTTTAGGAGTTACAGCATAGGATTGGTGCAATATTTAGTGCTTAGCCATTTTCTGCATATTATTGCTATGCCTTTATTAAAATTGTGTGTTATATTGTTTTTGATATAAAAGTGATTCCTAGAATGTGTAGGGTATTAATACATGGTTGAGATGTGTTTTGAGTGATTCATTAGCATGATAGGGTTTGGGTGTGGAAAACCATGTTTGTTATAGTTTTATTCTCATATGGGTGTTTTTTCTAGTAATAATAGGTTAAATTGTTGTTATTCTTCATATTGCTATGATAACTTGAATAAATGCTTTAGTATTGTTTTCCATGGCATAGCTACTGTTATTATAACATATTATACTTCCTTGCATGCTTGAGTGAGATCAAGATTAAATTTTCATGCTATGATAGTTTTAGATGATTTTCTGCCATAGTAGTTAGTTGCATGCTTAGTTTTTGATAAATTGATTAGATTGTTATTTTGATATTAATATCATGTATAGGTGTTGTTTTATCTGTTATTTGGATGCTATCATACAAATCCATCGTGTTATAATAAACCTTGCTTAATGATCTCTTATGGTTATGCATGTCTACTTGTCTAAATAGCCCTTTTTCATGTCTAGTTTTAATAGTTGTTTTGCTCCATGATTATGTTCATGCATTGAGTGATGCCATGATTTGTTTGGTATTGATTTTTATATGTTATTAGGTTGTTTAGCTACTGGTTATATTATTTCTCCATGTTTAGAAAAGCATGTGTCACTATGGGCTTGTAGTATTGCATGTTAATATTTTCCTATGCATGTGTATGTGTTACTAGATTATTTTCTTGTTATTTTGCTCATCCTCATGAATGACCAGAGAGTCATTTCACCTTATTTGAGCATGATATGAGAGTGGCACACCCACTGAAATCATGCCGTTTTGGTTGAGGATCCATAGCACCTATTCTAGTGTTATTCATGTGTATTGACTGTGCCTGTTTTGCTTGTTGGTGTGCACCCTAGTAATATTGTTTGTGAGTGTACTTGTTTGATGAAATGCTTGTTGTATGTTTACTTTTTGTCAAGTTCTTTACTTTGTTTTATTCTGATTGGGTGTTTTCCTTTTTGAGTTTACGGCGTTAGATAACAGAGACGGTATTATTTCCCGAAGAGATTTTTGTTGCAACTCTTGTTTATTTCAAGAGCAAGACCAAGACCAGTGCCAAGGAAAGCCACTCTAAATGCTTGCTGTTGTTTTACTTATCATTATCTATCATGCATGTTTTACTTCTGAAGTTTTACAAAAGTTTGATTCAAAAACTATTCTTTTAAATGGACTATACCACTACCCTCTTTTTTGTATTTAATATGCTATATCCACTTTATAATCTTGGTGTTACCAAGCCCCTTAGATATTTTAGTATCATCATTTCATTCACTTAAGTCCCCTAGTGGACATTTTAACTTGATGTTTTTGGAAAGCAAAATCTTGGAAAAACCGCGAGGAAAGGTGGGACCTTGTCCGAGGGAGGTATGTGAAGAAGGAAATGTTTTCGGCTTGTTTTCCAAAAATGACACATAACCTAGTCTTCGCCGGACAACCAAGCCGTACTGCCACATTACCTCAATATGGGAACGGGGTCTAGCTAATTGCTTGTTGGTGTTAGTCCGTGCCTACCTCAAAGTGCTATAGGGGTTAGAGTCCCCCGAACCGAATTGTCGCCAGGAGGGAGAAATGGGACAGGATTAAGTTCACTACCGGTTGCAGCAATTGGGTCTCCTGCCATGGCGGTGTGTTGTCAGGGGAAACCGGATCGATACGGCTGACTCACTCGGTGCCGGGGAGAACAAACCCAGTTGAGGAGGTAGTCATTTACTAGCACTGACATAGTGGATGGTTAGGACCAGTTATCCGATGTTTGCATACTGTCTCGGACAGTCCATGGTTGGTTCACGACGGATGTACTGGGTCTTGTGGATTGTGTACACCTCTGCATAGTAAAACTATTCAGAATAGCCGCGTCCTCGGATATGGACAGTTCAATGGCCATGTAGCTAGCATTATGTCAATGTTTTCAAAAAGCTAGAAAGTGTTTTGGAATTGTACCTGGGAGGTACGTTGAAAGGGTATGATTGTACCTTTGAGGTACGGGTAAATGATGATCTCGAAGATGTGATCTTCCAAGAAGTTTTGCAAAGAAAAACTTTCTTTTATTTAGAATGCTTTATCAAAACCTTGTGGACATGCAATATCTACAAGAGAAATAAAATATCTTTGGAAGTATCTTCTTCAACAAAAACAACGGAAACTTGTGCAACTATGATGGGTCTTAAATTCATCATAGCTAGTTGAACTCTAATTACAGCCTACCTACCACCTATATATATGCAATGCATGCATGTTTAGCTTTCATTTGGGGTGTCTTGCGGAGTACATTCCAATGTACTCACAATGGTTTCATCCCTGGCTATTGTCTTAGCCAGGCTTTGAGCAGAAAACCGGAGAACCTGAAGAAGATGGTGTCGCTGACGGCTGTGCGAACTAGGAACGTCTCCGAGTCAATGGCCTGTAGGTAGTCAAGGCATGACTTGGGTTTACCACAAGTGTGTTTTGTAGACTTCCGTTCTTTCTAAGTGTGTGTTCCTGCTCTGCGTGGCAGTTGTTTTCAACTGAGTCATGTGACCAGTTGTGTAAGTCGTGTATTCATGTAGTGGATATTGTATCTGCAATGCCAACTCGAGTATGTTGTTCACGACTAACTGATCATGGAATCGTGAATGTATGCATACTGGAGGTCTCGGACTGCTAGTCTGGGGACCCCATAGTTACCGACACGAAACGTGGAACGGGTGTCGATGACAATGCCGGTGATGCCTAATAAAGAGTCCCGCGGTTAAACTAGTGTTGGGACTCTTGTCGTCTCCTCGTACCGTGCCTTCTGGATCCAGCAAGTGAGGGTCTCGTGTGTTACCCCTTTGAGAGTTCGCACACATACGTCCGTCAAAGTCCTGCAGCGCTTCGCCGTCCGGGCCTAATCGCCACAGGTTCACAATTGAGATGGAGAGATCCCAACACATGGGAAAGAGGAAGACAGTGAGATTAGAGATTGGTCTAATCGGGAGATGATATCTCCTCTCCCAATTAGAAGAGGCTCTAAACTAATTAGAGGGTATCTAGTTAGAAGCTCTAATCCAATTAGAGGTGTTCTAATTAGAGGCTCTAATTCAATTAGAGAGGTTCTATTAAACACTTAAACCAATTAAAGGTCTCTAATTCTATAAGAGAGAGAGAGAGAGAGAGAGAGAGAGAGAGAGAGGCTTGGAGCCAAATTGTGTGTTCTCTCAATGAAGGAGGTGGTGGGATTATATACTGTGGCAAAGGAGAGACTTTCCAAGTGGGGGTGGTCGGTTTGGAAGCCCTAAGGCAATCCGCACGAAGCCTCCTAGGAGGAATTGGATTGGACTCCAACTCCCCCCCCTCTTTTGCCTTTTTGCCTTTTTTCCTTTCTCCCACAAATTAAATAAGGAATAAATTTGGGGGCTCTATGTGCCATGTTTGGGAGACCTGGGGCCCACGTGCCAGCCCCACTTGGTGGATGTGGCCATGGGGGCAATTCTGCTCCCTCTAGCACCACCCTTATTGTTTTTGCCCGAAACTCTTCCGAAACCATATAAACCCTATAGATAAATTCATCGAATCTATCTACTCCCTCCGATCCTTAATAAGTGTCGTGAGATGAGGAGAAATTTGTATGCATGCATACTACTCCCTCCGACACTTATTTCGGATCGGAGGGAGTAACTATGTTATAAATGTATTATAACATGTTTAGGACATCATGCGCCCCTCTGTTTCTTTGTAAAACATGCAAAGTATTTCTCTCTCATAGTAACTTCTCCAAAACGGCTTCGATTAACACTAGACTTTTTTCTGTGATATCATAACGATATCGACCATTACCTATTGATGTGAGGAACATATTTCCGATATCCTGATACATCCCACGTAGTCCGTGATCTCTCTTGAATATCAATTATATCACGTCGAAATTACCCGAATGATACCCGCTCTCCTTCGGACCAACCAATGTGAACAACTGACTATGACGCCTTAAGTGTGTCACCCCTAGAGGTTCGATAACTAGTATATTATTTGAAACCTATTTTCCTAATCAATAATCAACATCAGGACCGTGGACGTCCATATTGATTCCAACAATTTATACGAAGAAAACTGCTGAACTTGTTGGTTATTAAGTTCCTATTACTTCGCGATACCAGCCAATACCTCGAGATGAGATGAATGATAAGACCATGATTAAACTCTTTAATGACCACATAAAATTATTCTCGATGTACGGTATGATTTCTTTTACTCGTTACCGTATTGTAGCATCACCATGACTAGTGTCATGTCTTTGTCTGCCAAACTTATTTACCTATACTATTTCACCGAGTGGATCCTGGATGTATCTCTCTATTATCTAGAGAAGTAATTCCTAGTTTTGAACTATCACGATGATAACAACACTTCTGAGACCATTCAGTGTTGGTGTTTTTGATCACCTAGTTTACGGTGTGATACTTGACTATACCAAAATGATCTTTACGGTGAGCATCGTATATTATCATGGTTTGAGCAAGCAAACAAAACAACCATCTTGTGAAGAAACTATATAGAAATCATATCTCGTAGTATCTGATACATCATAAACATATCCTTAATTTCTAATGTTCCATGTTGTTTTCATGCCATATGCTACATGTTTTCTTTACACTTTACGTCATTTTTATCGATTTCCCGGGACTAACCTATTGACAAGATGTCACAGAGCCGGTTCATGTTTTCTGTTGTTTTTAGTTTCAGAAAAGTTGTTCTGGAAATATTCTCGGAATTGGACGATTCAAAAGCCAGAAGTCTTAGAATTCCCGGAGGGTCCACGGAGTCCCGAAGAGACCCGGAGGGGGGCCATAAGGTGGCCACACCATAGGGTGGCGCGGGTCCTCCTGGTCGCGCCACCAGGTGGTGTGGGCCCCTTGGCCACCCCCCGACATCGCCCTTTCGCCTATGTATGCCCCCTGATGCATCAACCCTAGAAAAATCGTTCTTTTCCACCAAAAACATCCGTAGCTCCGCCGCCGCCGCCGAAACTTTTTGGGGGACAGAAATCTCTGTTTTGGCACCCTGCCGGGACGGGGAAGTTCCCCTTGAGCCATCTCCATCGACTCCACCGCCATCTTCATCGATGTTGTTGTCTCCTATGATGAGGAGGGAGTAGTTCTCCCTCGGGGCTGAGGTCTCTACCGGTAGCTATGTGTCTCATCTCTCTCTCCCATGGTGTGATATTTATGTGATCATCATCTTTGTAATCTAGTTGAATATGTAGATGTACTCTTCATCTTTTATGCTACTCGAGTGGTTTTGTTATGAGATCTTCGTAGACATTTTGATCACGGTGTAAAGGTGACAGTGTGTGAACCATGTGGTTTAGCATGATATTTATATCTTGTGTTGGATGACCCTATGAAATTGTGGTGTTTTGTCTAGTACCTTCTAGGGCGCTCATAGTGACTGCGTGGGGTTAACTAGACATGGGAATGTGACTTTGAGAAGTGCTGTTACAGCCCTACGCAATGAATTGGTGTTTGTTATTCAACCGGAGAGTAGTTCGGAGTAGCATAGTGAAGAGGAATATTTATGCATTCAATTATGATTATTATTGTTGAGAGTGTCCACTAGTGAAAGTAGGATCCCTAGGCCTTGTTTCTAAGCATTGAAATACCGTTCACAATTAGTTCTACTACATGTCTTTTTGCTGCCATTTTTATTTTAGATTGCTATTATCACTTATAATTATCCATATGACTTGTATTTTACTCTCTCTTCAGCCGAGCTAGTGCACCTATACAACTTACAATTGTATTAGGTGTGTTGGGGAAACAAGAGACTTCTTGTATCGTAATTGCATGCTTCAGACGGATACCTTTGACCTCTTCCTCCCCGAGTTCGATAAACCTTGGGTAATCCACTTAAGGGAAACTTGCTGCTGTTCTACAAACCTATGCACTTGGAGACCCAACACTGTCTACAAGAATAGAAGCGTGCGTAGACATCAAGCTCTTTTTTGGCGTCGTTGCCGGGGAGGTAAGGTAAAAGGTACTCACATCCTGTGTGAGTGCTCAAAGTTATTTCCTTTAGAGTCTGCAATTATATGTTTTTGTTTATTGTTTTTATTCTCACTAGTTAGGCTTAATGGAAAACAACAAAAATATGAGACAGCTTTATAATCTTTATCTTGAGTTAGGACATGAAATGTTTGAAGCTAAAACTAAAAAATCTATGGAGCTTTATTTGCATGCTAGTCGCAATGTTATTAGTATATATTATTTGAACACCATTATTGATAATGCTATGGAAAATTCTAATCTTGGTGAAGCTAGTTTTGATGAATATGATATTTTTAGTTCCCCAAATTTTGAGGAGGAAATTTTCTTTGATGATACTTTTCCTCCAATATATGATGATTACAATGATGGATATGTTATTTTCAGTCCACCTACCATTGAGGAGAAAATTAATTATGATTATGATATGCCTCCTATATTTTATGATTATGGTGATGAGAATAATAATGATAGCTATTTTGTTGAATTTTCTCCCACTATTATTAATGAGAATGACTATGCTTATGTGGAGAGTAATAATTCTTTTATGAATGTGGCTCATGATAATAATGTTTCTTGTGATAGTTATATTTTTAATTTCATTCATGATGCCACTGAAAATTTTTATGAGAGAGGGAAACATATTCTAATGCAACTCAACAATATCAAGTTTCCCCTCTTTATGTTGAAAATTTTGAAGTTGCACTTGTTTTGCTTTCCTATGCTTGTTGCTTTGTGCTTTCATGACTTGTTTTTCTACAAGATTCTTTTTCATAGGAAGTGGGTTAGACTTAAACGTGTTTTATATTTGCTTATTGATGCTCTCTTTTTCTTAAATTAATATTTCTCATGTGAGCATCTTCTAAAATTATCACGCGTGACTAAAAGGCTTTAAACATAAGCACTTCTTTGGAGATAACCCATTGTTTTATTTTTTTGCTTTGTTTTTCTCTGTTTTCTTTGAGTCAAGGTGTTTTTACTTCTGTAGAAACTCCTTTGTATATTTATTTTTCATGTTTTAGTTGTGCCAAGTGAAGTTTCTAACGAAAGTTGGAGTTGGTTTTGGATTTCTACGCAGGAAACAGATTTCTGCTGTCCACCGTAAAAAAAATCGTATAATTCAAGGAAAATCGAAATGACCTGAAACTTTTTGTGCTTATCCCGCACCTAATTCCAAAACTTTTTCGTTCTTTAAGTTTTTTTATTTGAGCAACGTAAGTGCCCCGAAAAAATTCTTCTTTACATACTGTTTTGGTTTTGGCAGATTCTGCCATTTTTCTTGCATTTGCTCTTTTACAATGTCAAGTGGATTTCTTTGCTTCACTAAACATTAGTGGCTGTAGCTAATGTTTAAAAGTATCAATAGCACTTGTTCCCATATAGAACCCATGGATTTTTAATTATTGCACTAATCCTCTAATGCGAATTACTCTTTGAGTGTGGTGTGAAGGAAGTTTTCAAGGGTCAAGAGAAGAGGGTGATATATGTGATCAAGAAGAGTGCAAGGTCAAAGCTGGGGATCCCCGCATGGTTCAACCCAGAAAATTCTAAGAAGACTCAAGTATCTAATCTTGGGGATTCCCAAGGCATCCCCTTTTTAATCAACAATTTATCAGGTCACTTCTAGAAACTATATTTTTATTCGGTCGCGTCATATGAAATTTACTTGGAGCGTCTTTTATTTTTTGTTCTGTTTTGTTTCGTTTTATTTTGTTTCCTTGCTGCAATAAACATCACTGGAACCTATAATACTTGTTTTGGAGAGAGACACACTCCGTTTTCATTGCTTAGAACACTCTAGTTTTCATTCTTATTGTTCTGGGAGTGTTCACTTTTTGCTAGTACTGCGTTTAGCCCTTGTTTTCATGCATCTCTTATTAAGAGTTGTTAGTTTTAGTAGAGTTATGTTAGTACTCACTTTCTTCATTTCTATACCTCTTGGAGAGTTTTTGTTGTTTGGTGTTTGGTAGAAAATGCTACGTGTGGTAGATGGTATAACGAAAAAAGCTTGCATATTCTTGTAGATCATTAAACTGTTTCACTTGGTTATTTGTTGTTGTTTCAGGAGATTAATTTGCTTAATGGTAAACTTCCTGGTTTAGTAGAGTAAAAACAATTAATAGTTGGTCTAGAAGCTTGAAACTATGCCACACTCAAATAACCAGTTGATAGGATAATGGTATATGACTTCTTTTGCTGATAGCAATCGTAATGGCTTTTTGGTACGCGCTACGGTCGGGGTAGCTAACAGCAACTTGTCACTGCCACGGACCCTCTTGGAGTGATTTTCATCATGCCTTATGATATCATGATTTTATTTGCAATATTTTAACTTGTGAGTTCTATGTTGCGGTTTTCTAGCACTTCCACCATCCATATTTGCTAGCCTCTTTGGTACTGTGCATTGCTCATTCTCACATTGAGAGTTGGTGCAAACTTCGCCAGTGCATCCAAACTCCGTGGGAGAACTTTGTTCTTCCACACATAAGCCAAAATTTATCTTTCTCAAAATAGCCACCATACCTACCTACCCTGGCATTTCCATAGCCATTCTGAGATATATTGCCATACAACATCCATCATCATTATGTTACTTGTCATGTTTCATTGTTATTTTGCATATTGCTACACTGGGAGGAGCATTTAATTTTATTTACATCAGAGATATTTCAGTTTGAGTTATGAGTACTAAAGGTGTGTTGATTCATTGCAAAATAGAGTGTTGCCCCTACTAGTGAGTTTATATATCAAAAAAATAAAAATAAAATAGAAAAAGCCCAAAAGAGAAAAATAAAAAAAGAAAGAAAGAGGAAAAAGAGATAAAATAAAGAGAGAGGGGGCAGCACTACTATCATTTATTCCACACTTGTACTTTGTTTAGCATCATTACTTCAGTTTGGAGAGAGTTTTCATATTATGACTTGCATAACTATGTGGGGAACTTACATTCTAGAACTTGGCTTATATATTCCAATGATGAGCCTCCTCAAAAGAGCTCTAGGTCTTCATGAGAAAGCAGGTTGGATGCACACCCACTAGTTCTATTGGAGAGCTTTCATACACATATAGCTCTATGTGCATCTGTTGTGTGGCAATCACCACTCCTTGCATAACTTCGATTATAAGACTTCCTCTTATCTAATGATCACTTTCAGTTGTGTGAGACTTTCTTCCATTGACCATCCAAACCCCCCATAATGTTCTTGTAGCCATAACATCCTGGTGCCAGGAACCAATACAGAACACTTGCTTGTTTTAAGTGCACATTTATTTGAATGATTTTCCTATGTCCATATTGTTGTCACTTGACTTGATCCTAACAGGAGTTGTTGTGAGAGTTTGATGCCTTGGATAATTATATTGTTGTTCTTGAAGCTTAAATCATCTCTAATATACTTTGCATGGTGGATTTTCTTTTATTATTGATTCATTGAAAAGTTTTACTTTGTTATTCCTAATGGTTTATACACTACTCTTTGATATCAACTATAAACCACAACCTTTATTCATTTGAACCTAGTTTACATGCTTTACATTACTATGATGATCAAGTTTATGTTGGTATCATGTCACCTCGTAAATTATGTGTTTTTATCGTTTTCCTACTCGAGGACAAGTAGGAACTAAGCATGGGGATGTTGATACGTCATAAACGTATCCTTAATTTCTGTTGTTCCATGTTGTTTTCATGCCATATGCTACATGTTTTCCTTACGCTTTATGTCATTTTTATCGATTTCCCGGGACTAACCTATTGACAAGGTGCCACAGAGCCATTTCCTGTTTTCTGCAGTTTTTAATTTCAGAAAAGTTGTTCTGGAAATATTCTCGGAATTGAAGATTCAAAATCCAGAAGTCTTAGAATTCCTGGAGGGTCCACGGAGTCCCAAAGAGACCCAGAGGGGGGCCATAATGTGGCCACACCATAGGGTGGCGCGGGTCCCCCGGGCCGCGCCACCAGGTGGTATGGGCTGATGGAGTGTAGACATATGTTCGCTGGGAGACCCCAAGAGGAAGGTATGAAGAGTGCAGCAGCAAGTTTCCCTCAGAAAGAACCAAGGTTGAATCGACCAGTAGGAGGAAGGAGTAACTTCAGAAGGGTGAAGCAACTGAGATGGCAGGGCGCACTACCGGTTCAGCAGCAACGTGGAACCTACACAACACAATCAAATCACTTTGCCCCAACGAAGCAGTGAGGTTGTCAATCTCACCGGTTTTGCTGAACACAAAGAGGTTAAACGTATGGTGGGGAAAACAATAGGAAAACTGTATGAAAGCAGTATTAACAGTATGAAAGCAGTAGGGGTTTTATCAGTATGAGGAAAATGGACATGGGTCCACAGTTCACTAGTGGTGTCTCTCCGTGAAAGATAAATAAAATGTGTGGTGAACAAATTACAGATGGACAATTGACAAAAATGAAGGCTGCACCGTAGTGCATATGCAAAACATAAAGATTACTATGTGATTCATGCGGGCATTACAACAAAATACATAGAACGTCATCCAACTGCATCTATGTCTAATAATCCACCCTTCGAATATGATCCGAACAAACGTTGGGTATTAAGTAGCTAGCAAAAAATTATCGCCGTAAGAAAAGTGTGTAATGTAAACAATGTAAACTAGGTAAACACCGTTGTTTTCTCCGTAATGGCAACAACATATCCTCCATGCGTCACGTTTCTGTCACTCGAGCACAGATGGAAAGGAGGCATGATCCCACTTAGAGCATAAATACTCCCTCTTGGAGTTACTAGAATCTACTTGGCTAGAGCATCTACTAATAACGGAGAGCATGCAAGATCATAAATAACATATGCATGATGATAACATGATAGATTGATAATCAGAAGACATAACATTCAACATTCATCAGATCCCAGCAAACACAACATGTAGCATTACGTAAAGATGATCTTGATCATGTTAGGAAGCTCACAAGATCTAAACATGAGTTACAAAGTGGAGAGAACAACCATCTAGCTACTGCTATGGGCCCGTAGTCCAGGGATGAACTACTCACGCATCACTTCGGAGGAGGGCATGGTGGTGTAGACCCCTCCGGTGACGAATTACCCTCCCAGCAGGGTGCCGAGGAGAGCTCCAGAACCCTCCCAATCTCGGGATGACGATGACGGAAGCCTCGGGTGTTTTTCGGGACGAAGTGGAATATATTTAAGGTTTACGCCTCGGGGGGTATAAATAGGCGAAAGGGCAAAGGCGGTGGAGGCCAGGGGGCCACACCACCCCATGGCGCGGCCAGGGGGCGCCACCCTATGGTGTGGGCCCCGTGAGGCTCCCCTATGGGTCTCTTCGGGACTCCGTGGAACCTTCGGGAATTCTAAGACTTCCTGGCTTCGAATTTTCCAATTCCGAGAATATTTCCAGAACAACTTTTCTGAAATTAAAAACTGTAGAAAACAGGGAACTGGCTCTGTGGCATCTTGTCAATAGGTTAGTCCGGAAAATCGATAAAAATGACATAAAGTGTATAGCAAACATGTGGGAAACAATAAGAAAACAACATGGAACATCAGAAATTAAGGATACGTTTATGACGTATCAACATCCCCAAACTTGGTTCCTACTCGTCCTCGAGTAGGTAAACGATAAAAACACATAATTTCTGAGGTGACATGCTACCAACATAAACTTGATCATCAATAATGTAAAAGCATAAGTAAGCTGAGATCATAGAACTTCAACACAAGCATGATAAATATAATTTAATAATAAAGCATAGCAATCCCCTTGCATCATGAGAAGTAACTCAAATAAAAGATCATGAATACAAATGCAATGAAAGATATACGTTTGTTTCAAGTATAGAGAAAACATGTCAAAGTGATATTTCGCTAGTCCTTAAGAGTGGGGCAAAACATAAATGCCAGGACACCTTCAAAGTTCATGAGGAAGACTAGAACAAATAATTAGAGAACAAGCAATAAAACACCATGAATCAATTAATAACGTTTCTGGGACAAATGCACATAAAACTCAGAATGGCAACTATGCTCTCTCAACCGTGCATAAAGTTAGAACATGGAAACTCAACATAAAAGTAAAAGAAAGGCCCTTCGCACAGAGAATCATGGATCACTCATGTGCTAGAGCTTTTATTTTATTAAACAAAGGTATAAAAAACTTGACACTCCTCCCATCCATCTTACACAAACCATGGCTAACCAAATCCTCGGGTGTCTGCCAACAATCACATACCGTGGAGGAGTGTATATATTTTAAGAGAGGTGTATGCTTATGTCAACGAATGGTAAACAGAAAATACAGTACGTCACAAGCCAACTAGACTTCACAAGAGCGGCTCCCACAGAAGGACGCATCTGGGTAGAAGGTCATCCCTCTTTCTCTTTTGTTTACATAATTATGCTTTGAATGATAAATCAGGGGCAAAAATAGTGAAGAAAATTTGTGTTATTAATTTGGGGCTGGGCACCCCGCTGCCAGCTCTTCTATCATTGGATAAGAAGATGAAGCCAGTAGTCCAGGGTGTGAAAATAAAATCAACAAGTGAGATAAAGATTCTCTATTTACGTCCTCATGAGCTAAAACAGGAGCACAAAACAGGAGTAATTTTGAAAGTTTAAAAGGTAACACATGAGCAATTTACTTTGGAGTGGTGGTTAATTACCTCATGTAGGTAGGTATGGTGGACACAATGGGAAAACTTTGGTTTTTGGGAGTTGGATGCACGAGTGGAGCTCATACTCAGTACAGGTGGAGGCTAGCAAAAGATTGGGAGCGACAAATCAAGAGAGCATAAGAGCCATAATCATGCATAACGACATAAGAATCATTAATCAAAGCATAAGTGGTACCACAAGTTCAAAAACTAAATGAACATGGAGGCTATTAGTGACTGTTTCATAGTCATAAACATGGTGTGAGCATGCGCCAAGTCAACCTAATAAAATATTCAAAGGAGAACACCACAAATTTATGCTTCAATATGACAAGAACAACTCATGATTCTTTTAATGGTACATTAAACACTCTCAGATATTTGAGGATAATCATGCTACTAAATAACCACAAGGCTTTAGAAGTAAAATAACATCAGCATGATATGAAAAGGTCTAGCCACAGTCTATAAAAGCTTCTACTTGCACCGTTAAAAATTCTACCTCAAGTGCAGTTTCTTTTCCCAACAAGCACCATAAAAAAATATGCTTTAACAAAAAATCTCTAAATTATACATAAAGAGAACATGAGAGGACTCACATAACACTACTAAAACTAACATCTCTGAATAAGAGATGCAATGAAAACGAGAGCAAAACAGGAAATTTTTGCAGCAGCTAGAAGAAAAACTAAGAATACTAGCATAGCAAGTATTCAAACGAAAAAGCGGAGCGTGTCTCTCTCCCAAAAAAAGAATGCTAGGATCCAACTGTATTATTGCAGCAAGGAAAACAAAGGAAAACAAAAGAAAACAAACAGACGCTCCAAGTAAACTTCATATGATGTGACCGAATAAAAATGTAGTTTCACGAGAAGTGACCGTATAGATAGTTAATGAAGAAGGAGATGCCATGGGCATCCCCAAGCTTAGATGCTTGAGTCTTCTAAAAATATGCTTGGATGAACCACGGGGGCATCCCCAAGCATTCACCTTGCACTTTTCTTAATCACATATATCACCTCTTCTATTGACCCTTGAAAACTTCCTTCACACCACACTCAAACAGTAATTCGCATTGGAGGGTTAGTGCAACAATCAAAAAACCCATTGGTTCTGTATGGCACAAGTGCTATTGATACTTTTAAATGTTAGCTAAAACCACTGATATTTCATGAAGCAAAGAAACCCATTTGACATCGCAAAAGAACAAATACAAAAAAAATGACAGAATCTGTCAAAACCAGAACAGTCTGTAAAGAAGAATTTTTTCGAGGAACTTACGTTGCTCAGATAGAAAAACTTAAAGAACAAAACTTTTGCGGAATTATCCTAGGAATAAGCACAAGAAATTTCAGGTCATTCTTATTTTTCTATGATTTATACAATTTTTTACGGTGGACAGCAGAAATCTGTTTCCTGCTTAGAAATCCGAAAACCAACTCCTACTCTCGTCAGAAACCTTACTTGGCACTACTAAAACATGAAAAGAAAGATACAAAGAAGTTGTTACAGAAGTATACAACCCATTTTCTCAAAGAAAACAGAGAAAAATAAAGCAAAAATAGAACCACGGGTTATCTCCCAACATGTGATTTTCGTTAATACCTTTTAGCTAGGCCCAGAAAAGTGGAATCAAGTATTTTTAAGTGAAGAAGCATCAAATTGTAACTTGTTCTAATAATGGAATCAAAAGGAAACTTCATTCTCTTTCTAGGAAAGTGTTCCATACCTTTCTTGAGTGGTAACTAAAATTTAATATTCCCTTCTTTCATATCAATAATAGAACCAACAGTTCTAAGATAAGGTCTTCCAAAAAACAATTGAACAAGAAGAATTGCACTCAGTATTCAAGTCAACAAAATCAATATGGGACAATATTGTTATTAACCATGATAAGAACATAATAAACTCTCCCCAAAGGTTTCTTTCTAACATTATCAATAAGACAAATATCCAAATAACAAGGTTCCAATGCTGGTAAATCAAGAATATCATAGAGTTTCTTGGGCATAACAAATATACTAGCACCAAGATCACATAGAGCATTGATATAAAAATCATTCAATTTCATTTTAATATTAGGCTCCCAACCATCATCTATCTTCCTAGGGATATAGGCTTCACATCTTAATTCATCCTCTCTAATTTGCATGAGAGCATTTGTAATAGGTTTTGTGAAAGCCATATTCATAGCACTAGCATTAGGACAACTAGAAAGATTTTTTAAGAACTTAATCACTTTACTTATGTTGCAATCATCAAAGTCAAGATCATTTTTATCAAGGATAATGGGACCATTGTCTCCCATGTTTCAAAAAATTTCAACACTTTTATTAGGAACATTTTTAGCAGTTTCGGGAAGCTTTGCATTTTTACTAGAAGAAGTGGGAGTGTTTCCAACACCAATTACTTTATCATTGATAGTAGAAGGTTTTATAGCATAAGAAGCTTCAGTTTTACCAGTGGTGGTAATGGTGCAAACATTAGCTATATTATTCTTTCTAGCTATTTCATCTTCTCTTTCCCATCTAGCATGCAATTCAGCTAACATCCTAACAGTATCATCAATTCGAATTTGGATAGCATTCAAAGTTTTACTTTCTTTAACATCATGAGGCATAACTTTTAGTCTCAGAAAATCAACATCAAGATCAAGGCTATCAACTTTAGAAGCAAGAACATCAATTTTGCCAAAATTT
Organism: Alopecurus myosuroides; assembly: GCA_028641055.1. NCBI lineage: Eukaryota > Viridiplantae > Streptophyta > Magnoliopsida > Poales > Poaceae > Alopecurus > Alopecurus myosuroides. The sequence continues at coordinate 267,017,009 of CM054057.1, read as the reverse complement.
TCCTCAACAGATTTATTAAAAGCAGTTTGTGTACTAATAAAATTCTTAAGCATGTTCTCAAGATCATAGGTACACTTTTACTGTTGCTGTAGTAATTACCATAAGAATTGCTATTATTGGGAGGATATGGCCTATAATTGTTGCTACCAAAATTATTCCTATAAATATTGTTGTTGAAATTATTATTTTTAATGAAGTTCACATCAACATGCTCTTCTTGAGCAACCAAAGAGGCTAAAGGAACATTATTTGGATCAATAGGAGCATTGTCATTCACAAGTATAGACATAATAGCATCAAGTCTTTCATTCAAAGAGGAGGTTTCTTCAAGAGAATTTACCTTCTTACTAGTTGTAGCTCTCTCAGTGTGCCACTCAGAATAATTTACCATCATATCATCAAGAAGCTTTTTTTGCTGCCCCCAAGGTCATGGACATAAAGGTTCCTCCAGCAGCTGAATCCAGAAGGTTTCTTGAAGAAAAATTCAGACCTGCATAAACGGTTTGAATGATCATCCAAGTAGTCAGAACATGAGTGGGACAATTCTTTACTAAAGATTTCATTATTTCCCAAGGTTTAGCAACATGCTAATTATCAAGTTGCTTAAAATTCATAATGCTACTTCTTAAAGATATAATCTTAGCAGCAGGATAATATTTTCCAATGGAAGCATCTTTACACTTAGTCTAAGAATCAATACTATTTCTAGGCAAAGATAGCAACCATTCTTTAGCTCTTCCTCTCAAAGAGAAAGGAAACAATTTTAGTTTAATAATATCTCCATCTACATCTTTATATTTTTGCATCTCACATAGTTCAACAAAATTATTAAGATGGGCAACAGCATCATCAATACTAACACTAGAAAATTGCTCTCTCATAACAAGGTTTAACAGGGCAGGTTTTATCTCATAAAAATAAGCAGTGGGAGCAGGTGGAGTAATAGGTGTGCTAATAAAATCATTGTTTTTGGTGCTAGTAAAGTCACACAACTTAGTGTTCTCAGGAGTAGTCATTTTAACAATACTAAAAATAGGAATAAAACTACATCAAAAATAAGAACTAATTTTGTTTTTGTTTTTGATAAAGAGAAGCAAAGAAGACAAAATAAAATAAACTAAGCAAAACAAAAACAAAGTAAAGAGATTAGAAGTGAGAGACTCCCCTTGCAGAAATTCTCTTCCTTCCCGGCAACGGCGCCAGAAAAATTCTTGATGGAGTGTAGACACACGTTCCTTGGGAGACCCCAAGAGGAAGGTATGAAGAGTGCAGCAGCAAGTTTCCCTTAGAAAAAACCAAGGTTGAATCGACCAGTAGGAGGAAGGAGTAACTTCAGAAGGTTGAAGCAGCTGAGATGGCAGGGCGCACTACCGATTCAGCAGCAACGTGGAACTTACACAACACAATCAAATTACTTTGCCCCCAACGAAGCAGTGAGGTTGTCAATCTCACCGGTTTTGCTGAACACAAAGAGGTTAAACGTATGGTGTGGAAAACAGTAGGAAAACTGTAGTAACAATATGAAAGCAGTAGGTGTTTTATCAGCATGAGGAAAATGGACGGGGGTCCACAGTTCACTAGTGGTGTATCTTCGTGAAAGGTAAATAACATCTGTGGTGAACAAATTACAGCTGGGCAATTGATAGAATGAAGGCTGCACCGTAGTGCATATGCAAGACATAAAGATTACTATGTGATTCATGTGGGCATTACAACAAAATACATAGACCGTCATCCAACTTCATCTATGTCTAATAATCCACCCTCCAAATATCATCCGAACAAACGTTGAGTATTAAGTTGCTAGCAAAAGATTATCGCCGTAAGCAAAGTGTGTAATGTAAAAAATGTAAACTAGGTAAACACCATTGTTTTCTCCCTAATGGAAATAGCACATCCTCCATCCGTCACGTTTCTGTCACTCGAGCACAGATGCAAAGGAGGCATGAACCCACTATCGAGCATAAATACTCCCTCTTGGAGTTACTAGTATCTACTTGGCCAGAGTATCTATAGAGCATGCAAGATCATAAATAGCATATGCATGAAGATAACATGATAGATTGATAATCAGAAGACATAGCATTCAACATTCATCAGATCCCAGCAAACACAACATGTAGCATTACATAAAAATGATCTTGATCGTGTTAGGAAGCTCACAAGATCTAAACATGAGGTACAAAGTGGAGAAAACAACCATCTAGCTACTGCTATGGACCCGTAGTCCAGGGATGAACTAATCACGCATCACTTCGGAGGAGGGCATGGTGGTGTAGACCCCTCCGGTGATGAATTCCCCTCCCGGTAGGGTGCCGGGAGAGCTCCAGAACCCTCCTGATCTCGGGATGACGATGACGGCGCCCTCGGGTGTTTTTGAGGATGAAGTGGAATATATTTAGGGTTTACACCTCGAGGGTATATATAGGTGAAAGGGCAAAGGCAGTGGAGGCTATGGGGTCCCACACCACCCCATGGCGCAGCTAGGGGGCGCGCCACCCTATGGTGTGGGGCCCCCTCTAGGTCTCTTCGGGACTCCGTGGAACCTTCGGTAATTCTAAGACTTCCGGGCTTCGAATTTCCAATTCCTAGAATGTTTCCAGAACAACTTTCTTGAAACTAAAAACAACAGAAAACAGGGAACTATCTCTGTGGCATCTTGTCAATAGGTTAGTCCGGAAAATCGATAAAAATGACATAAAGTGTATAGCAAACATGTGGGAAACAATAAGAAAACAACATGGAACATTAGAAATTAAGGATACATATATGACATATCATGGGCCCCCCTGGCCACCCCCCGACATCACCATTTCGCCTATATATGCCCCCCGATGCATCAACCCTAGAAAAAATCGGCCTTTTCCAACAAAAACATCTGTAGCTCCGTCGCCACCGCCGAAAAGTTTTGGGGGACAGAAATCTCTGTTCCAGCACCCTGCCGGGACAGGGAAGTGCCCCCGGAGCCATCTCCATCGACTCCACCTCCATCTTCATCGTCGTTGTTGTCTCCTATGATGAGGAGGGAGTAGTTCTCCCCTGGGGCTGAGGGATCTACCGGTAGCTATATGTCCCATCTATCTCTCTCCCATGGTGTGATCTTTATGTGATTATGAGATTTGTAATCTAGTTGAATATGTAGATGTACTCTTCATCTTTTATGCTACTCGAGTGGTTTTGTTATGAGATCTCCGTAGACATTTTGATCACGGTGTAAAGGTGACAGTGTGTGGACCGTGTGGTTTAGCATGATATTTATATCCTGTGTTGGATGACCCTATGAAATTGTGATGTTTTTCTAGTACCTTCTAGGGCGCTCATAGTGACAACGTGGGGTTAACTAGACATGGGAATGCGACTTTGAGGAGTGCTGTTACAGCCCTACGCAATGAATTGGTGTTTGTTATTCAACCGGAGAGTGGTTCAGAGTAGCATAGTGAAGAGAGATATTTATGCATTCAATTTTGATTATTATTGTTGAGAGTGTCCACTAGTGAAAGTAGGGTCCCTAGGCCTTGTTTCTAAGCATTGAAATACCGTTCACAATCAGTTCTACTACATGTTTGCTTGCTGCCATTTTTATTTCAGATTTCTATTATCACTTATAATTATCCATATCACTTGTATTTTACCCTCTCTTCGCCGAACTAGTGCACCTATACAACTAATAATTGTATTAGGTGTGTTGGGGACACAAGAGACTTCTTGTATCGTAATTGCAGGGTTGCTTGAGAGGGATACCTTTGACCTCTTCCTCCTTGAATTCGATAAACCTTGGGTAATCCACTTAAGGGAAACTTGCTGTTGTTCTACAAACCTCTGCACTTGGAGGCCCAACACTGTCTACAAGAATAGAAGCGTGCGTAGACATCATTATCTCAACTACTTGGGTCTACCCAGCCACAATGTTGAAACAACAACATTCTCCCATTAATATTGACATGAAAAATGTCCATGAACAGGAAAGCATGGTCATTTAATATTAACGAGTTTGTGTGTGAGACATGACAAAGGGTTATGACGGTGTGTTTATGTTTCCACACGTGCGTATGGGTTTTCCTCTGAATCTCATATTCAGTGACCACAACATTTATAGCATAAAAACATAATACATTAACCGTGAAACTGATATATTCTATTGTCTCTTGGGCATACATCCAACAGTCTCCCACTTGCAAAAGAAACAATAATATGGTGTCTTAGCTCAGCATCCAATGGCATTGAGGTATTGATTGTGGTATAGACTATCCTTGGATCTGAAAATTTAGGTTCATGTGTATTTTCGTATCTTGGAGAATCACGTCTCCAGTTGATCTCTAATGATCCTTGTGGTTTTAAATTTTTGGTACTTTAACTAAGAAGACAGTCTGTAGTTCACAACATTGTTGTTTCTTTTGTAAAGTACCATATCCAATTTAGTGAAGAATTTAGATCAAAACATTTAATCTTTACACTTCAAAAGTGTATCACATTTGACCGCTATTGTTATAGATTATATCATAGTGTTAAACTTTGGATTTATCCTCCAAGTTTGGTCATGGAATTTCTTCCATCCCACTATGCCCCCTTATAACACTAAGTTGACTATGGAACAAACCATTTATTAGTGCAACAATGTACACTAACTTTTTATGTATTTATCACAATTGCAAAGTGTATGTTATATTACTCATAAGGTTATCTTCTCCTTGATCATCAACATGATCAAATTTGGTTTATGTTCATAACACTTAGAATATAATTCATACATGGTTTGTGTACATATTGTGGCGTACATGAGTAATCTAATCATTTATACGTTTCTCCTATTATATGTCTTGTTTTCTATTCACTATGAATAGTCATACTTTGTATAAGTATCAGATTTCAAAAGAAACCATTCCCTTGGTCTGTACCAAGATGCTAATTGTTGTTTCGAACATTTTAGCTCCATGACTTTAACATGTTTGATACAACATAGACAAGTAATGGAAAACGATAACCATACTTTGTCTCATGTATACGATCACCTTGATATTTTTCAAGTGATGAATTGATACGTCCCAAACGTATCTCTAGTTTTTTATGCTCCATGCTTGTTTCCTTTATGTTATTGCATGTTTTCTACATGTTTTACTTTGTTTTCCATATGATTTCATGGACTAACATATTAACAAGATGCCTAGAGGCAATTCCTGTTTTCTGCCTTTTTCTATTTCAAAAAAGATTTGAAGAAAATATTCGCCAAAAGTCCTGAAAATTTACTGGATTATTTTTTTTGCCCGAAACAAAGGCGGAGTCCAAAGGAGAGCCAGAGACGAGCCACGGGCCATCATGGTGACCCCCAGGTACGGGTCTACCCTAGGCCGCGCCTGGTGGGCCCCTTGCTACCCTGGCCACCGCCTTGCTCCACTTATATCTTTTGAGATTTTTAATATTGTCTTGCAATGCTCTCTGGTGTGTATGATTGCCTTGGACAAGTTGTTGTATGCACCTCCAAGAGATGATTTATATGCTATAGTGGGTTCATGCCTCCCTTGACCAACGTCCGAGTGACAGAAACATGTAGGAGGGGGATGTGTTGTTGCCACTAGAGAGAAACCAACGGTGTTCTTGTCTACGGATGGGAATTATTGCTTACGTTATGTATTATTCTTATTGCATTTGTTTGTTGCACACAAGTAATCACTTCGTTGCTACAACTAAATATTAGCGAGATTTGATGGATTTTTGTCTCATGGTGGAATCTTAGTAATAGATGTTGTCGGATGGCGGTCTATTTATCTTGACGTAATGTCTACAATGTTGTCGGATGTTGGAAGGTGCCGAATCTAGTCTCTGACCCACTTTACTTGCTCATCTCGAGCGGGATAAAAACTTCATTATTTTGGCACCAAAGGAGGAGGAGGCATCAATTTGGATCTAAGTCACCGCAGGGCGACGACTCTTCGGAGGAGGCAACGATACAGTCGGAGGCGACATCGAGGACCAAGTGGTCTGGCGGCTCCACCGAGATCTAACCATCCACCGTACCAACAGAGTTAGCCTGCCCCTTTGCTCCATGGAGGTAAGCACCATTCCCCACATAGATTAGCACTGATAACTAGATTTCACTAGCACACACAGATCTGCCTGCTACTTATGCATCTTACCATTCTAGGACCATCGGCTGCTGCTTATCGTTCAAACAATAACACTCATTGTAGTGATGTCGACATGGATGCTCTTAGCCCATCATAGAGAAGTTCATCGTAATTACCGAGGTGTAACCATAGACGATCCATTGTTTATTCGATACCAGGAGAGGATTGCCAATCTGAACTACATCTACAAAAACAACGATGTGAAGCTCTGAACATGTTGCGAATGGGTAGAACCCCTTTTCCAAGCTTGTGGAGACGTTTAGGTATAGGGTCCTATTACAAGATAGCACCTCGGCCTTTGTGGCAAAGAAATTATCAATGTTCCTTCATGTTGTAGGTTATAACCAGATATTCCGAGTGATCCAAAACACATTAAGGAGATCTAGCGAAACAATATCCCGATATTTCAAGAAAGTTTTATATGCGGCAGGAAAGCTAAGAGAAGATATGAGCTAGACAACGTCTGTTACAACTCCACATAAGATACGAGATAGCTATATATATGTGGTATCCATACTTCAAGGTGAGAAAATTAGTTTGTTACTTCATGACATATCATCCTTTATTTTCTGTTTAACATGTGGTTTTGTTCGACAAAACATGATTTCATTGGTGCAATTGATGGCACGCATGTCACTGCTAGAGTGCCAAGGTCATAAGCTACCACATATACAGATACAAAGTACTACACACGTTATAATGTGCTAGCTATTGGGATCTTCCCATGATGCAAGTGATAACCCACAAGTATAGGGGACCGTAACAGTCTTCGAGGGAATTTAAACCCAAATTTATTGATTCGATATAAGGGGAGCCAAAGAATATTTATAAGCCTTAACAGATGAGTTGTCAATTCAGCTGCACCTGAAAGTAGACTTGCTCGCAACAATTTATCACTAGTAAAAGTTTTATAGTAGTAGTGAAATAACAACAGGAGTAAAAAAGTAACAACAATAACAATTGTGAAAACAACAGTAGCAATCGTGAAAACAGCAGGATTAAAGTACCGTAGGCATAGAGGATGGATGAACGGGCGTTGCATGGATAAGATAGTTCATGTAATAATAATAATGTGGGCATTGCAGATAGATAATAATAAAGCATCCAAGTTCTAGGAAAACCATAAGCATGTGTTCCAATATAGTCATACGTGCTCGCAATGAGAAACTTCCACAACATCTTTTGTCCTATCAGCCCGTTTGCAGTGAGGCCTCAAGGGAAACTAATAGTAATTAAGGTGCTCCTTTTATTAAAGCACCAGAGCAAAGCATTAACACTCCGTGAACAAATGTGATCCTCACATGGCAGCCATCCCCTCCGGTTGTCCCAATTGCTGTCACTTTGGGACCTCGGGTTCTGGACAACGACATGTGTAAACAACTTGCAGATGTGATCAAGTAACATAATTATACTCATGAAACAATAACATATTTAGATCTGAGATCATGGCACTTGGGCCCTAAGTGACAAGCATTAATAATAACAAGTTGCAACAACGATGTAAAGAACTAACAACGGATACTAGGCACTATGCCCTAACAATTTGGCATTATTACATGAACGATATCATCCAATCCCTTCCATCCCTCTTAGCCTACAGCGGGGATTACTCACACATGGACGGGGGAATCATGGATGGTTGATGGAGAAGATGTGGCGGTGACGATGGCGATGATCTCCTTTGAATCCCCGTTCCGGCAGGGTGCCAGAACAGGAACTTCTGATCCCCGAATTGGATTTCGAGGCGGCGGCGGCGCTTGGGTGTGTTTCTCTAGAATATGACGAACCCCCTATCGTTTCAGGGTTAAGGGGGATATGTAGTCAAAAGTGAGCCTGAGGGGGTGCCTGCCCCCCACACCACCTGGTGGCGCAGCCTAGGGGGGCGCCCAGGGGTGGTGTGGGCCCCTCCTTGCCCCCCTTCGGGTTTCCTTCTGGCTCTAGAGGTCTTCGGGTGATATAAGGTCAATGGGATCTTTTTTGGACAATTTCTCGAAAGTTGATTTTTCTGCACAAAAACAAGACAACAGGGTAATTCTGTTGAAAACAACGTCAGTCCGTGTTAGTTGCATCCAAAACTCACAAGTTTAGAAGAAAACAATAACAAAAGTGTTTTGAAAAGGAGATACGTTTTCGATGTATCAACCCCCCAAGCTTAGCTTATTGCTTGTCCTCAAGCAATTCTAGTTAACAACTGAGTGCGATGAAAGAACTTTTACAAACACAATTGTTTCATATGATGTAAATATTCTCACCATATGACCAAGTGCTTAGGCAATTCATAATAAAAAGTATGCAAAATAAGGTCACCTAAAAGTTATCCAAGCCATGAAAAGATTTCAACACACTAATAAAACACAACATGAAATATATAAATTCGCAGGATTGCAATGTTCATAATAGGGTATGATAAAGTGGTATCTCGCTTTCCCTTAATAGTGGAGCGAAACATAAATGCCAGGACACCTCTGAAGTTCAAGTGAAGACTAGAAGTAAAGATATCAAAGATAAAAGCATCAAGATTATACCACAATTAACCGTATCCTGGGACAAGCACGTTACACTAAGAATGACAGCTATGCTCTCAATAAAATGCATAGAGTGAGAAGGTGAAGACTCAACATAAAAGTAAAAGAAAGGCCCTTCGCTGAGGGAAGCAGGGATCACTCATGTGCTAGAGCTTTTTATTTTGTTAAACTGAGGTATTGAAAACATTTTTTAGAGAGGTGTATTCTTATGTCAACGAATGGTAAACAGAAAATACAATACGTCACAAGCCAACTATATTTCACAAGAGTGGCTCCCATAGAAGGATGCAACTAGGTAATAGGTCATCCCTCTTTCTCTTTTGTTTACACAATTATGCTTTGACTGATAAATCAGGAGGGGAAATAGTGAAGAGAATTTGTTGTATTAAGTTTGGGGCTAGGCACCCCGCTACCAACTCTTCTAGCAATTGGATAAGCGGATGAAGCCACTAGTCAAGGGTGTGAAGTCCAATCAACAAGTGAGATAAAGATTCTCTATTTACGTCCTCATGAGCTAAAACAGGGGCACAAAACAGGAATAATTTTGAAAGGTTTAAAGGTAACACAGTGCAATTAACTTTAGAGTGGTTTTTAAATACCACATATAGGTAGGTATGGTGGATGCATTTGGCAAACTTTGATTTTTGGGAGTTGGATGCAGGAGTAGAGCTCATACTTAGTATAGGTGGAGGCTAGCAACTGAAAGTGCAAACACGCTTAAATCATCTTGTTTTGGTGTTTGTTAACAACACATGTATCCTTAAGTGTGTTGATGTATTTCAGGGCTCCTACAACATATTTGATGAGGTGGTTTAGTGTTTCCAAAAGGTGCAAAGAATATGGAATTAGTTCTGCTGGAGTTTACTCCAGGCCGGAGTCTGCGGTCTCCCAGACCGGAGTATCCGGTGTGAAGAATTTTACCAGGCCAGTTTCTCTGGATTTCTGGTGTCGCCTGCGGTACCCAGACCGGAGACTTACCGGAGATACACCAGAGTCTCCGGTGTGGGTGTTTCCACTGAAGAATTGGCTAAGTCATTTCTGGTGTCGCCTGCGGTACCCAGACCGGAGACTTACCGGAGATACACCCGAGTCTCCGGTGTGGGTATTTCCTCTGATGATTTTGGCTAAGACAAAAGTGGTGTCGCCTGTGGTACTCGGTCCGGAGACATACCGGAGACTGTCCGGAGTCAAGATCTTTGCCCTCAACTGACCCCAGACACTCTATCAGCTCTACGGCTAAGTCAAGATCGAGTCTCCGCACTGAAGTTTTTCTGAAGATTCTCAAGGTGGAATTCTTGGTGTCGCCTGCGGTATCGACACCGGAGACTTACCGGAGACTGTCCGGAGTCTCCGGTCCAGGGTGTCTGCGAAATGTTCAGACCGGAGTCTCCTGTGTGATTTTGGCAGAAAAGCTCCAATGGCTCCAAGACTTCATGAGGGGTACAAATACCCCCTCCCTTCCACCTACCTTGGGTTAGCTTGTCCAGAATTAAAGTCACCATTGTTGGAGCTCCCCTATCTTGCTAGATCTCCCAATCCCTCCACCCAAAAGCCTTGATCTTTGGAGGATTGAAGGAGAAGGCCCCGATCTACGTCTTCACCAACCGGTTTTAATTTCCCCTCTCATTTGCTTGACGGATCTAGCCTAGGGTTTCCTCTTGTGGAGAACCTAGGCATCTTGCTACTCTTTGTTGATTCAAGAAGTGTTGGGAGCCCACAATTTGGTTGTGGGTGTGTGTCCCAATTTGTTTGTAAAGGATTCGATCCCCGCCTGAAAGGGGATCAATAGTGGAAGGTGAACTATGCCTTTGTGGCGAGGTTCATCGGAGAATAGGGTGAGGCCTTTGTGGTGTTGAGTAGGCCTTCGTGGCGAGCCACACCCCTCCAACGAGACGTACTCCCTTAACAAGGAGGAACTCGGGAATACATCGTGTCTCCGCGTGATTCCATCGGTTATCTCGTTCCCTTATCTTTACTCACTTGTACTTGTTGCATTTATTATTGTACTCATTGCATTAGTTGCTAGCCTTGTCATATAGGTAAATTCACCTTAGTAGAACTATCTAGAGAACTTAACTTTGTGTCAAGCCTAATTGTGAAGAAAAATTAAAATTGGTCGTAGCACCTATTCACCCCCCCTCTAGGTGCCTATACTTTACTTTCAATTGATATCAGAGCCTCGGCTCTTCTATCAGGCTTAACCGCCTAAGAGTTTAAGTATGGGTGAAGATTCGGATACCGAAGCTTCCGTGCCATGGTGTCCATGAATGATCTCAATGAGTTGAAAATTTCATTCACCTCATCCATAGACACCAAAATCAATGAGTTATGTCAAGTCTTGATGGAACTCTTGAAAGCCAAAGGAACGGAGGTCACCGGTTCATCCGGAGGGCGCAAGAAAGGGGTAGATGGTGAACCATCCAAAAATGATTCCGCCGAAAACTCCACTAAGGAGGGTACGGAAGGAAATGGATAATTTCACTCCATTCCCGGAAGTTATTCTCCCGATCCTCCCGTCCCACATCCTCATATAATCCCTAGGGGAGATCCACCTAAAATTGATGCACATTCTTTTCGTGAATGGCAATATTACATGGAGACTCACTTGAACTCTTCTTGTATAGAGCTTTGGAGGGTCATTCGTGATGGATACAAGCCTCATAACCACAAGAACCTCACAAGAAGAGAAGCCGTAGATTGTCAACTCAACTACACCGCCTTGTCAATTCTTCAACAAGCCGTGGGTCCAAACCACATGCCGCATCTTCAACAATATTCCACCGCCAAGGAAACATGGGACGCTCTTGTCGTCATGTTTGTGGGAAATGAGAGCATGCAACGGAATAGATATGATGCCTTGATCAATGAGGCCGAAGGATTCTATATGCTTTATGGAGAGAACCATAAATACATGTACCGAAGGCTCAAGACACTTGCCACCGCATTCACTAATGTTGGTGCCAAGTACATTGATGATGCTTGGATCAAAAGGAAGTACATGATTTCCCTCATGTCATTTGAGCCCGCGGACTTGAAGAGCATTCAAGGAAGACATGATTTACCTTCCATGACCTCAACTCATGTTATGCAAGAAATGTGCTCCTATCAAGTACAAACCAAGAATACTCTTGACAACCGTGCTAGGTCCCTAGGAATGCACAAAGGGGCATCAGTTGCTTTGAAGGCCAAGGTTGTGTCACAAGAAGTTGAGTATGAAGAAGATGGCAATGAGGTGTTGGCTCCATTGAAGGATCAAGAGTATGATCCCGTGCTAAAGGATATCATTGCTCTCACCGTGCAAAAGTTTTGGAGGAATCCTCCCAAGGCCAAGAAATTTGTTGAGGAGAAGACAAAGTCTTGCTATGGCAATGATGGGGCTCAAAAAGTGAGGTCTTGCTTCAATTGCCAAGATAAGCACCATTTTATTGCGGAGTGTCCCTATGAGAATAGAGAACACCATGGGGGCAAGCTAGTTCGCAAGGACAAGACCAAGGTTGAGTACAAGAAACCTCATTTCAAGAAGAAACCTTTCAACAAGAAATCTCCCACCAAGTTTGTGCTAGTGACTCAAGAGGAATATGACTCCGGGAGTGATGAAGAAGAAGAAACCACTAGTGGAGTGGCGCTCTAGCTATTGCCTCTACTCCATCGTCTTCATATCTCTTTGAACCCCCCAATGAAAATCATCCTCACCCAAATGCCAAGTGATTCATGGCTAAGGCCTCAGAGGTATCACCTTCCTCCAACTCTAAGACCCCAAGTGAACTAGAAAATCTTGCTAGTCTTAGAGTAGAAGATGAAATGCTCTCTTTGGAACGCTTTATGTCTTACATGCAAGGGGAGACCAAGAAGTACTTCTAACATCTCATGACCTAGTTGGGAGAGGCCCAAGAAGCTCTTGAGAAGAAAGGTGAGGTTGAAAGAAGGGATGCGGATGAAATTGCATCCCTCACTATGACTCTTGAGGAAGAGCATGATGGGAGAGTTTCTCTTGAGGAGGAACTTGAATCTATTGAAGAAACTCATAAAGAACTTGTTTCTAATATCACTAAGGAACGTGATCTTGCAATTGCTAAATATAAAAAGGCTAAAAAGGATAAGGTTGAGTTTGGGTTTGGTCATGTTAAACTAACCGAGGAGTTTGAAAAGCTAACCGAGGCTCACAAAGCTTTGAAGAGTCAACATTCTTCCCTCAAAGAGTTGCATGAACAACTTCAAACTCAACTTAATCAACTTAAAAACCCTAGCACATCTACTTCTTCTTGTGATCATGCAAATATTATTGAGGAAAATGCTAGGTTGAAGGATGAGCTTGCTAGGCTCAAGGGCAAAGGCCCTCAAGTTAATAAGGTTGTGGTCTCTACCCCACAAGTGGTGGCCCCTAGTCCTCATGCGGCTGTTGCTAGACCACAATTGATTGATCCAAGACCACAAGTGGGCAAGCAAGGACTTGACTATGTTGCCAAGAAGAAGAACAAGAAAAAGAAGAACAAGAATAAGACCAACAATGGTGCCTCGGGAAGTATTGTCATTAGGGAAAACACTACTCGTAGCACTCCCGCACAAGCAAGAAATGTTGCTTCGAGTAGTAGTGTCATGAGGGACAACACTACTCGTAGCATCTCCGTGGGAACTAACAATCCACACCATTTCTTATATGTTGATTATTATGGTTGTTGTGCAAGCTAAATATGTTGGTACTATTGAGGTTTACATTGACTATACTATTTGGGTTCCAAAGACCCTTGTTGCTAACATGAAGGGACCCTCCTCGGGTCCTAAATCTTAGTCAATGATCTCTTGCCGGACTATGCTTCCGGTGGGTCTAAATGGATAATTGATAGTGGATGCACTAGTCATATGACCGGAAGCAAAGAACTTGTGACGAAGTTGCGCCCAAATGATATTCAAGCAACCGTCACTTATGGAGACTCGTCCTCATCTAAGGTATCGGGGTTTGTCAAGGTTGTGATTGCTCCCGATATCACTATCGTGAACGTCATGCTTGTCGAATCCCTTGGTTTCAATTTACTTTCCGTTCGCTCTCTTGGAAAGATGGGTTTCTCCGTCTTTTTTGATGAAGATATTGTGGTCCTTTTGAGGAGCAAGACTCTTGACGTCTCATACGTGGGACATGTTGAAAATGAGTTGTTCGTGGTGGACTTTTAGAAGTCTACCAACTCTCAATCAATGTGTCTTTTCAGAAAGGCGGACGTGGGATGGTTGTGGCATCGCCGCTTATCCCATGTCAACATGAGAACTTTGCAAATTCTTCACAAAGGTGGCCTTATTGTCGGACTAAAAGAAAATGTTTCCTTTCCCAAAGATCGTGTTTGTAGGTCGTATGTTGAAGGAAATATGCATGATATCTCGCACAAGGCCAAGACTATTATTTCATCAAAGAGGATCTTGGAGCTTCTCCATGTTGATCTCTTTGGTGCCGTGCCCAAGGCAAGTCTTGGTGGCAAGAAGTATTTCTTGGTGATTGTCGATGATTATTCAAGATACGCTTGGGTTTATTTATTCAAGTGCAAGAGTGAAACTCAACAAACCATCATCAACTTCTCCAACGAAGTGCAACGTCAACACAATGTGCAGATCATGGCTATTAGGAGTGATAATGGTTCGGAGTTCAAGAACTACACTTTGAATGAATTCCTTAGTGAAGAAGGCATTCGTCATCAATACTCCGCCACTTACATCCTCAACAAAATGGTGTTGCCGAAAGGAAGAATCGCACTCTCTTGGATATGGCAAGGACCATGTTGGCGGAGTATTCTTCTCCCCAATATTCATGGGCCGAGGCCATATCCACCGCATGCCACTCCTCTAACCGCCTCTACATCCGCAAGGGCTTGGACAAGACTCCATATGAGATCCTCACTGGCAACAATCCCAACATCTCCTACTTCTGTGTATTCGGTTGTAAGTGCTTTTATTTGATCAAGGGTGTTAGGTTGTCTAAATTTCAATCCAAGTGAGGGTATATTTGTTGGTTATGGTGCCGAATCCCACACTTATAGAGTCTTTGATAAAGCCTCACGGATTGTCATAGAATCTTGTAGTGTGGTTTTCGAGGAAAATGATGGCTCCCAAGTGGCGCAATTTCATGTTTCTAATGTAGATGTTGAAATACCTCAAGAAGCCATAGGAAGGATGGGTTTGGGATTTTTCCGCCCCATCGAGGGACACCTTGTGGCGACTCGAGAAGGACTATGCTCTACTCAAGTGGATCCCTCCTCTACAATAGAAGAACAAGCCAAGGAGCCAAGTGTTGCACCTACCCAAGTACATGTTGAAGACCCTCCTCTTATTGACCAAGACACTATGCAAGATGTTACCACTCCTATCATTCATGTTAGTCAAGGTCAAGGCCAAGATCAACCATCCTCCTCATCCTCTCCTCAAGTTGAAGCTAGTGATGATGATGATGATGATGATCAAGGCCAAATTGGTCAAGACGGGGACCCAAATGATCAAGTGATCCCTCCTCGCAATAATGAGGAGATCGAAGCCCGTCGTGCTAGAAGGATAAAAAGAGCTTTGAAGAAAATTGATGCCCAAGACAACAAGGTCTTGGAGGATATTCAAGCTAGAAGATCCACAAGAAGGCAAATGGCACATTTTAGTGAGCATCAAGCTCACATATCTATGGTGGAACCAAAGAAAGTGTTTGAAGCTCTTGAGGACTCCGATTGGGTTGAAGCTATGCATGATGAGCTCAATAACTTTGAGCGTAACAAGGTTTGGAGATTGGTTGAGAAGCCCAAAGATTTCCACAATGTTATTGGCACTAAGTGGATTTTCAAGAACAAGCAAGATGAGCATGGCATTGTTATAAGGAACAAGGCAAGATTGGTAGCTCAAGGTTACACTCAAATTGAATGCATTGACTTTGATGAAACCTATGCTCCCGTGGCTCGCCTTGAGTCCATCCGTATCCTTCTTGCTTATGCATCTTCACATAATTTCAAATTGCAACAAATGGATGTTAAAAGTTCTTTCTTGAATGGTCCACTAAAAGAGGAGGTATATGTTAAGCAACATCCGGGATTCGAGAATCTCAACTTTCCTAACCATGTCTACAAACTCGACAAAGCGATCTATGGTCTCAAACAAGGACCACGTGCATGGTATGAGCACCTTAGAGAGTTGTTGGATGATCGTGGTTTTGAAGTTGGGAAGATCGATCCCACTCTCTTTACCAAGAGAGTAAAGGGAGAGCTTTTCATATGCCAACTTTATGTGGACGATATCATATTTGGCTCAACTAACCAAGCTTTCAATAATGAGTTCTCAAATCTTATGACTGACAGTTTCGAGATGTCTATGATGGGAGAGCTTAAATTCTTTCTTGGCTTCGAGATCAAGCAATTGGCTAGAGGGACTTTCATTTCTCAAGCCAAGTATACCCAAGATATGATCAATAGGTTTAATTTCCAAAATGCAAAGATCAAGCCATCTCCTATGCAAGTCAAGTGCCATCTATCTCGTAAACCAAAGGGTAAAGATGTGGACCAAAAGTTTTATCGTTCTATGATTGGTTCTTTGCTTTATCTTTGTGCATCTAGGCCCGATATCATTTTGAGTGTTGGTGCGTGTGCAAGGTATCAAGCGGCCCCTAAGGAAATCCATTTAATGGAGGTCCATAGGATCTTTCGATATTTGGTTCATACCCCAAGGTTTGGTTTGTGGTACCCAAAGGGGGCACAATTTTCTCTCAAGGGCTACACGGATTCCGATTGGGAGGGTGATCAAGATGATAGGAAGTCTACTTCCGGGGCTTTCCATTTTCTTGGTAGGTCTTTGGTGAGTTGGTCTTCCAAGAAGCGAAATTTCATATCTCTCTCCATCGCCGAAGCCGAGTATGTAGCCGCCGCAAGTGCTTGCACTCAATTGCTATGGATGAGGCAAACTCTCAAGTAATATGAAGTTCATTTGGATAAGGTGCCTCTTTTGTGTGACAATGAAAGTGCCATCAAGATCGCCTACAACCCCGTGCAACATACAAGAACGAAGCATATTGAGATTCACCATCATTTCATCCGAGATCATGTGGCAAGAGGGGATATTGCTCTATCTTATGTGCCCACCAAGGATAATATTGCGTATATCTTCACGAAGCCACTTGATGATGCAAGATTCATGTTCTTGAGGAATGAACTAAATTTCATTTATTCTAGGAGTTTGACTTCAGGATCTTGCACACATCCCTATAGATGAAACGTGTTTGGGTTTAGGTGTAGGCATGGACTTAGGGGGAGTGTTATCCTGACACATTGGGTTTTCCCTCCCCCCCCCATTATGCCCATAGCAAAAAATTCATTGTTATCTCTCTTTTTCTAATGTTGAATTGTGAGATTCAATGTCGAGAATTGGCCATGTACCCAAGATATATCTTCACGGTGACATACCATGATCTCTTACATCGTGGCTTAGGCCACCAACCTCTTCTTTGAAGAGTTGGTTCTTATTTGGGTTTACTTAACCGTTTGAGTGTTTTTGGGATTTTCGGATGATATACTCAAAATTTGATGTTTGGATAATTTCTATTTTTTCTTCAGTATAAGATTCCCTCTCTGCTGTTGTTTTATCTTTCCAAGCCAAAAACCTATCTTTTAAACAAGTTTTGTTGCCTCTTGCATGACATGTCCATTTTTGTGAGTTTTTTGGCGTGGGGTCCGGAGACTCCGGTGTGGGGGTTTGCAGTATAAAAAGTGGGGGCTCGGGGCTCTTCCCCGGCTGGTTCCCACCGCCGGAAACCGCCTCCCCTCGCCTCTCCCATCCGTGGGAGGCTCCATGGCAGGCCAGGGTGACAAGGGTACATCTCTCCCCTCCCCCGTTTGTTTGTTTTGGCATCTAGATCTGTGGACTAGGTGATTTTTTTGGAGAGATGGTACTTGCTGTTGGTAGCATCACCCTAGCATGTTGTTCCCCTGTAGAAACTGATACAAACACTCTACAACTAGTTGTGTCAGATTCATATCTCTGTGTTGACGCCCAGTCCGGAGACTCCGGTATGCCAGGCCGGAGACTCCGGTGTCAGTCCGGAGACTCCGGTGTGAATATCCCAGAACTGAGTTATGTTGTTTCTGTTTAGTTTCTCCACTCATCTTTGGACATGTATGCTCTTTTTTTTCTCTCTGCTGTTGTGTTTGGCTTTGTGTGTGCTTTCAGGGAAAAGGACCAAGGCATCATCCTCCAACCCCAACAAGCGTGCCTATCGTACCCACGCCCGTAACTATCATGTTACTGATGAGGCCACTGGCAGGGTTGGTCAGAGGAACACTTTTGCAACAGAGCAGCGTCAAAGAGAGAGAGCTGAGGCAAGGCTGAGGAATGAGTTGGCCAAGAAGGCCAAGTATGACAGGATCACTTCTGTCAAGTCTATGAGCAAGAAGGAGTACAGGATCATGCGGGCCTAGCCATTCTTCACCATGGCCCGTACTGCGGAGAGTTCTCATTACTGGAGGAGGGAGTCTGAGCTGATTCAGAGGGATATTTTCTCTCGGTTCAAGCAGCCGGTGTGTCCACAGAAAGTTCTTGACTTGGATGCACTTGACAGGTCTGAGTACTTTCAGGAGGCTGTGTGGATAACGAAGAAGCTAGGACTTGAGCATCTGGTTGAGATTCAGCAGGACTACAACATCTCGGCAGTGCAGCAGTTCTTTGCCGCTGTCACTTTTGGTGAAAATGAGGATGTCACTCTTACCTGGATGACCGGGTCCCTTCAGTGTGAGTCCTCTGTCCGTAGACTGGCTGAGCTGCTGGGTTACCCTTGGGGTGACAATTGCGGAGCACGCATGCATATCCACGCTGTGGCTTATGATAAGAAGAGGATGGCACCGATGTATGAGAAGACCTCAAGTACTGGCACAACTAAGGACCTCAAGGCTGTTTACAAAATTCATCTCCGCCTCTTCCGCAACAACATTGCTCCCAAGGCGGGTAATGTGGATGCTATTCGCAGTGGTGTGGTCAACCTTCTCTACCAGGCATTCCGTTGTCACCATGCCGGTCCAGATTGTGAGGGGTTTGAGATTGACGTCATGAACTTCATCAAGGAAGAAATGTACTCAGCTGTTATTGAGATCAAGAAGGTTCCAGTATATGCTCCGTATGTGATGAAGCTGATTCTTGATGAGGTTCCGGGCTTGGAGTGCAAGACTGAGCACTCTATTGGTACTCTTCAGGTTCTCACACACCGTGCTGGCTCTGACACTCCCATGGGTGGGACTGAGGCTCCTTCTAGGTCGAGGAGAAAGAATGCAGATCCTCCCTCTCGCCGTTCTAGCAAGGAGGAGACACGTGATGAGATGAAGAGGCTGTCTTGGTTTCAGCGCAACATTTTGTGCATGACAGTTGCAGTGCATAAGGAGAACCATGTGGCCTATAAGAAGAGGCGCGAGCTGAAGAAGATGATCTCCAAGCTGCAGGACCACGCTGGGCTTGGAGCTACTCCTCCTATGGGTACTCCTCCCACTACTCCTCCCACTCCTTGCACCACGTCCGTGACTATAACCTATGAGAACTGGAACACTGACCAGTTTCCGTGGGGTGACTTTGAGGATGTCACATCAGCTCCTTCCTCTTCGACCCACCGTGGCAAGGCCCTTATGACTGAGGAAGAGGAGAATGTTGAGGAACAACCTGAGGATTATGAGGAGTTTGAGTTCTTCAACAATGGTTCTGATGAGGAAGAGGAAGAGGAATATGAAGATGAAAATTATGAGGATGAGGCAACGGACCCGGTGGATGATGAGGACGAGGACTACGAGGATGATGACTGAGTCCTTGGGTTGTGTAGTGCTCTTTGCCCTTTTTGTGTCTCGATGCCAAAGGGGGATAAGTAGCTTGTCTTCTCCGGGCTTTTCCATGGGTTGCTTTGCTTTAGTTTGATTTGCTTCGGAACACAAGTCTTTGAACTTGATTTACCTTTTATGGCTTGTGTTCCCGTTATCTTAGTTGCTTTGATTTTCTAGTAAACAATGGATGTTATGTGCGTGTTGAGACTACGTGGTGAAGCTATCTTTCATATTATGTCTATTATTGCTTTATCTATTGTCTCTATGCATGTATGTATTATTGTTCACTAGTAGTTGATCTAGAGGGCTTTGTTTGTAAAATATAGGGGGAGCTCACATTGTGAGTGCTCTATCTTTTTCAAACATAGACTAGCTGTGATGTTATTGCAAATATGTGTGTTGTCATCAAACACCAAAAAGGGGGGGATTGAAAGTGCAAACGCGCTTAAATCATCTTGTTTTGGTGTTTGTTAACAACACATGTATCCTTAAGTGTGTTGATGTATTTCAGGGCTCCTACAACATATTTGATGACGTAGTTTAGTGTTACAAAAAGGTGCAAAGAATCTGGAATTGGTTCGTATGGAGTTTACTCCAGGCAGGAGTCTCCGGTCTCCCAGACCGGAGTTTCCGGTGTGAAGAATTTCACCAGGCCAGTTTCTCTGGATTTCTGGTGCCGCCTGCGGTACCCAGACCGGAGACTTACCGGAGATACACCGGAGTCTCCGGTGTGGGTGTTTCCACTGAAGAATTGGCTAAGTCATTTCTAGTGTCGCCTGCGGTACCCAGACCGGAGACTTATCGGAGATACACCAGAGTCTCAGGTGTGGGTATTTCCTATGATGATTTTGGCTAAGACAAAAGTGGTGTCGCCTGCGGTACTCAGTCCGGAGACATACTGGAGACTGTCCGGAGTCTCCGGTGTGCCTATGTTCTTTGCCCTCGACTGACCCCAGACACTCTATCAGATCTACGGCTAAGTCAAGACTGGAGTCTCCGCACTGAAGTTTTTCTGAAGATTCTCAAGGTGGAATTCTTGGTGTCGCCTGCGGTATCAACACCGGAGACTGTCCGGAGTCTCCGGTCCAGGGTGTCTGCGAAATGTTCAGACCGGAGTCTCCGGCCTTTACACCGGAGTCTCCGGTGTGAGTTTGGCAGAAAAGCTCCAACGGCTCCAAGACTTTATGAGGGGTATAAATACCCCCTCCCCTCCACCTACCTTGGGTTAGCTCGTCCAGAATAAAAGTCACCATTGTTGGAGCTCCCCAATCTTGCTAGATCTCTCAATCCCTCCACCCAAAAGCCTTGATCTTTGTAGGATTGAAGGAGAAGGCCCCGATCTACGTCTTCACCAACTGGTTTTCATTTCCCCCCTCATTTGCTTAACGGATCTAGCCTAGGGTTTCCTCTTGTGGAGAACCTAGGCATCTTGCTAGTCTTTGTTGATTCAAGAAGTGTTGGGAGCCCCCAATTTGGTTGTGTGTGTGTGCCCCAAGTTGTTTGTAAAGGATTCGATTCCCGCCTCAAAGGGGATCAATAGTGGAAGGTGAACTAGGCCTTTGTGGCGAGGTTCATCGGAGAATAGGGTGAGGCCTTTGTGGCGTTGAGTAGGCCTTCGTGGCGAGCTCACACCCCTCCAACGAGACGTACTCTCTTAACAACGAGGAACTCGGGAATACATTGTGTCTCCGCGTGCTTCCGTCGGTTATCTCGTTCCCTTATCTTTACTCACTTGTACTTGTTGCATTTATTGTTGTACTCATTGCATTAGTTGCTATCCTTGTCAGTTAGGTAAATTCACCTTGGTAGAACTATCTAGAGAATTTACCTTTGTGTCAAGCCTAATTGTGAAGAAAAATTAAAATTGGTCGTAGCACCTATTCACCCCCCTCTAGGTGCCTATACTTTACTTTCAGCAATAGACTGGGAGTGACAATCAAGAGAGCAACAACTGTCATAATAATGCTTGCGACAAAATAAAATTAACGGAGGAATACAAGTGATACAATTACTCTAAGGCAAAATAAATTGTCAAGGCTAAATTGACTTTTTGTTTTCAGTCATAGCATGCGTGAAGATGTGCCAAGTCAATTCAAGTGAAACATTCAGAGGGAAACGCCACAATGTCTTACCCTTCTATGAGTAAAGCAATGAAGCAAACATTTATACGACATGCCATCTAATATTAGTACGTTGGAACTAAACAAGAGAGAGCATGAACTACTAAGCATCCATTAAATAACATACACCTTACACGGACAAACTAAGCATGTCCACATGGATGAGTATATGTACAAAAATGAAAACAAATAGAGTTCATACCGGCCTCTTACCACAAGTTGAATTGTCGTAAATCATTATTATTGCTCTTCATTTGTGTGGATCGGATGATATAAATTGATAACCAAAATCCAATGGAGACATGGAAGACCGATGAAATCTGCAACAAAATTTACAAAACCAAAGAAGAACAACAAATATTTTTGGGTTTTCGAATTTAAAACAAGAAAACAAGCGAACAAAGAAAAATCTTTTTGGGTTTTTGAATATTTAAACAAAATAGAAAACAAAGCAAACCAATGAAACAAACTAGAGAAACAAATAAAGAGAAACAATAGAAATATTTTTGGTCTTTTTGTGTTTTCGAAACAATAAGAAAACAATAAAAAAACAAAAAGAAACGAAAGAAGCGAAAGAAACGAAAACAAGCAAAAGAAATGAAAACAAGCGAAAGAAACAAAAATATGGATATACAAAGAACCGACCGAAACATGATATGTAGATGAGTGTGATGTCGGTATACCCCCCCCCCCAAGCTTAGGCTTTTGGCCTAAGTGGATATCAATCCCAAACGGGCCATGAGGTGGCACCCCCATAGTAAGACGAGGATGGGCCATCTTCCGGATATGAGCTCGAGGACGCCCCGGTGTACTGCGCGGTGTAGTCCTCAGAAGGCGCATTCTGCCTCATTTGCTGCTTATGGAACTCAATCAAGCGCAACTTCTCTTCCAGCCCCCCTTCGAGCGCGACCATGGCATCCTGACAACTTTGAACAAAACAGGCTACGGCAAAGTAACTTCCTTCTCATCTCCGTCAGTAAATAAAACTCTATATACTAGATGTTGAGCAGTAGAGTTGGCAATAACAAAATGTTGAGCCTTCATGGCAACAAGATTAAGTCTATAAGGAGCTATAAATTCATCACTGGGAGCAATACAAAGGTTTAGAGTAGTTACTATACGCGTAGCAATAATGCCTCCATAAATGGGTCCTTTAGCAGCTAGGCGGCGAGCAATGAGAGAACCAAGGTTATACTTGTCGCTACAGTTAAGTGCAGCAGCAAGGAAAGCAAGATGATAGTTTGAAATATTTCTAGTGTTCTCCCTACCAAGGACACTAGTAGCAAGATAGTAGGTAAAATATCTGATAGCAGGAAGTCGGATATTCCTTATCTTGCCGCGCTGAGCGGTGCGGTCATCATCATTGGTAACTCCTCGATAGAGCTCCATCAAATCAGCGGTCTCCTGAATCTTACATGCTATCCCAGAGGCGTTGATACCTATAATGCTGCAAAAATTCTCCAAAGGCAGGGGAAAAGGGCTACCATAGATCTTAAATGCAATAGTTTGATTATATTGTGAGTTATGGAATTTAAAACTCTCAACAAAAGTTTTCGTCAGAATAGCATACTGGGGACTTTCGTCATTCACGTAGTTGGTTAAACCAACCCTTTCAATCAGCATCAAGAAGTCATCAAGTATACATGCACTCCTCAAAAATGTATAGCGAGGGAAACTAGATGGGTTAGCAATTCCATCGTCCCCCAAATTATCGATACTTGGTGCAATGAGGTCCTCATTGTAGGATGGTCTCAAAAGAGTGGATGAACGTGAGGGACTTGTTCTTCTAGGTGCATCACTCCTAAATATTTCTCCAAAGTTGTAGTTGTCCATTTCTGAAATTTTCAACAATCATCACAAAAATTGATTTCAAGCAACTATATGGTGGAAACTACTACATAGACTTGTAGGAGAGCTAAACATGCATCAAAACAATATTATTTAAACTTAAATCACGCATGCAAACTCACATAAGCTTTCACCTACAGTACCAAAATACTCAAAAATACTCCACTAAACAAAATTCTACTTGGATAATCAGAGGAGTCACATACCGGAGAGCAAATGCACCAAATTTCAGCAACAAATGTGGGCTGAGCAAAGAGATAAAAAAATCTCGAGAAAGAACAGCAAGAACTCGGGTTCCAGGAAATGTTTTGAGTTTGGGTAAGAGAGATGAATCTTTGGCAGGGGAGAGAGTTAGTGGAGGGCCAGGGGCCCCACACTATGTGTTGGCGTCACCAGGGGGCTGGCCGCGCCACCTTGTGGTGTGCCTGCATGGTGGTTCCCCCTGGGGTGTCCCAGGTGCCTCTCTGCCTCATTTTTGATATAAAAATTATTGTAAATTTTCTGGAATTTTTCGAGAAACTTTATTTTTGAGGTATATTCAGAATTTAACGATTAATCATAAACCTGGAAAAAAATTAAGGAAAGTTGGAAAACAGAACCAAAACCAATTCTACAGAGGTTCTAATACATTCTAATGTGTAAATACCTAGTGAAAACAAAGGTGGAAGTGGTAAAAACAAATTTATGGGTGGTGAAAACAAAAATAACATGGTGAAAACAAAATAAATCACTGTAAAACAAAAGTATGGATGGTGAAAACAAAGGTATGAATTATGAAAACATGTGTGGAATGGTGAAAACAAAGATGGGTATGGTGAAAACAAAGGTGGGCATGGTGAAAACAAAGTTAAAACATTGTTTTTTTCATTTCAAATCATTTTGTCAACAAGGTTGACCAAGTCTTGTTACCAAAACACTTTTTATGAAGCAAAACTTTGTATATCACTAAATGATTATGTTACCTCCACTTTGATAGACATAGTATCAATCATAATAATTTCATATTCTTTTGGTGGCACTGGAATAGGACAATAGAATTCTCCAATCTTGATGGTCTCAATATTTTTAATTGAATTTAGACAATATCTTCTACCAATCTTCTTGGGGAAATAAACCGTGTGCTCTTTATCATTGACACTAAACGTTACTTTTCCTTGTTTGCAATCAATAACAACCCCTGCAGTGTTAAGAAAAGTTCTCCCAAGAATAATAGACATATTATCATCTTCAGGCATTTCCAACACAATAAAGTCAGTTAATATCAAACAATTATTAGCCACTTGAACAGGAACATTCTCATATATACCAACAAAAATAGCAGTAGATTTATAAGCCATTTGCAAGTATATATCAGTGTGTATCATTTTTTCCAAAGAGAGTCTCTTATAAAGAGAGAAAGACATAACACTAACTCCTGCTCCCAAGTCACACAAAGCAGTTCTAACATAATTATTTTTAATGGAACATGGAATAGTGGGTATACCAGGATCTCCAAGCTTCTTTGGAACCTTACCATTAAAAGAGTAATTAGCAAGCATGGTGGAAATTTCCTCATTAGGAATCTTCCTTTTGTTAGAGACAATATCTTTCATATATTTTGAATAAGGAGGCAGTTTAATAGCATCAGTCAAAGGAATTTGCAAAAACAAAGGTTTCATCCACTCAGAAAATTTATTATAATGTTCTTCTTCCATTGATTTAAGTTTCTTATTAGGAAAAGGCATTAGTTTTTGTACCCAAGGTTCTCTTTCTTTACCATGTTTATTAGCAATGAAATCCTCCTTAGTGTACTTTGCAGTTTTAGTTTTCTTATCACGTTCAACTTCAGGTTCTTCTTTATCAGAAGCATCACTTTTATCATTACCACTTTCAGTTTCAACATCAGAAATAGATATACTATTAGGATCTTTAGCAGGTTCAGAAGATTCTACAACAGTTTTATGTTTCTTCGTCTTTTTCTTAGAAGAAGTACTATTGTTTTTAGGTTGTTGAGAATCTTATTCAATTATTTTAGGATGACCATCAGGATACAAGGGATCCTGAGTAGAAACACCACTTCTAGTAATTATTTCATAAGCATGTTTCTCTCTAGAAGCATTAGCTAGCAAATCTTTTTGCACTTTAGTAAGTTTATCAATTTGAGTTTGAATCATATGAAAAGTTTAGCAAGCATTTTAACATCATTAGAGGTTCTCTCAATAATACCATGCAAATTATCAATAGCTCTAGAGTTTTCCATTAGATGATTCTTCATTCTCATATTAAAATTATCTTGCTTAACAACACAATTATCAAATTCATCTAAGAATTGATTAGGTGGTTTAGAATAGGGAATATCTATATTATCAAAATACTGGAGGGAGTGTACCACAACTGTGGATGGGTGAGGAATTGGCTTGCATAATTCTTCTATAGGAGGTAAATTCTTCACATCTTCAGATTTAATACCCCTCTTTTTAAGAGATTTCTTAGCTTCCTTCATCACTTCATCATTTAATTTAATCATCCCTCTCTTCTTGGGTGTTGGTATAGGTGTTGGTGTAGGCTCAGGTATAGTCCAATCATCATGGTTCTTACTTATATTAGCAAGTAATTCATCAGCTTTTTCTGGAGTTCTTTTCCTGAAAACACAACCAACACAACTATCCAGGTATGTCCTAGATTCAACTGTTAGTCCATTATAAAATATATCCAAGAGCTCATCTTTAGGTAATGGATTTCCAGGACTAACTCTTATTAAAGAACAAAACCTTGACCAAGATTCAGGCAATTTTATTCTTCAATTTGTTTAAAATTAAAGATTCTTTGCACAACATCATGTTGAGCACTAGCAGGAAAATTATTCTGAAAGAAAGCATTAGCCAAACCAATAGGACTAGTAATAGATCCAGGTGTCAAATTGTTAAACCAAGTTTTAGATTCATCTTTCAATGAGAAAGGAAAAATCTTAGCAACAAAATAAGTGCATTTCTTAATATCATCAGAAAATAAACTACTCAAAGATGAGAGCTCATTCATATGTTCCATAGCACTTTCATTTTCAGTACCACAAAAAGGTGTTTTCTCAATAATAGATATGTAAGATAAATCTAGAGAGAAACCATAATCCTTATCCTTAATGTATACAGGAGATGTGGCAAATCTAGCATCAGGAGGCGATTTATATTTAACGGCATGTCTTGCAAGAATACTCTTAAGAGCACTTGCACTAATAGTAGCTTGAACTTCTTCAATAAAATCATCATTAAGTTCAATATAATTTTCATCAATATCATCAATAAACTCAGGTGAATTAACAGGTGTACTAGCATTTTCAATAGAAATTTCGACATTTTTTCAATTTGTTTGGATTTAGCAATTGTAGCATCGAGGAAAGGACCTAGTGAACCAGTATCATCAAGCACATTAGAAGCATCATCAAAAGTATCAAAAGCATTTTTAGACTTAGCAGAAGTAACAACGTGTGTAGCATGTGGTGGAGTAAGAAGGTTACTCATAACAGATGGTGAATCAAGAGCAACAGAGGTGTTCAGAGTTGTACCATCTTTGTAGTGGATGGTAATATGGGGACCTTCCCATCACGAGTTTTCCCATGATGAAAAGCTTGCAGCGAACCATATCACGATCAAGTGAGCAAATAAATAAAGCTATGCTCCCCGGCAACGGCGCCAGAAAATAGTCTTGATAACCCACAAGTATAGGGAAGTAAAACCCAAATTTATTAGTTCGACACAAGGGGAGCCAAAGAATATTTAGAAGTCTTAACATATGAGTTGTCAATTCAGCTGCACCTGAAAGTAGACTTTATCGCAACAATTTATCAGTGGTAACAGTTTTATAGCAGTAGTAGTGAAATAAAAGCAGGAGTAAAATAGTAACAACAGTAACAATCGTGAAAGCAACAGTAGCAATCGTGAAAACAACATGATTAAAGTACCGTAGGCATAGAGGGATGGATGAACGGGCATTGCATGGATAAGATACTTCATGTAATAATAATAACGTGGGCATTGCAGATAGATAGTAATAAAGCATCCAAGTTCTAGGCAAACCATAAGCATGTGTTCCAATATAGTCATAGGTGCTCGCAATGAGAAACTTGCACACCATCTTTTGTTCTACCAGCCCGTTTGCAGCGGTGCCTCAAGGGAAGATACTGGTAATTAAGGTGCTCCTTTTAATAAAGCACCGGAGCAAAGCATTAACACTCCGTGAACACATGTGATACTCACATCGCAGCCATCCCCTCTAGTTGTCCCAATTGCTGTCACTTTGGGGCCTCGGGTTCCGGACAACGACATGTGTAAACAACTTGCAGATATGATCAAGTAACATAATTATACTCATGAAACATTAACATGTTCAGACCTGAGATCATGGCACTCGGGCCCTAAGTGACAAGCATTAAGAATAACAAGTTGCAGCAACGGTGTAAATCAGTAACAACGGATACTAGGCACTATGCCCTAACAACCTGACATTATTACATGAACAATATCATCCAATCCCTTCCATCCCTCTCAGCCTATAGCGGGGATTACTCACACATGGACGGGGGAATCATGGATGGTTGATGGAGAAATGGTGGCGGTGACGATGGCGATGATCTCCTTCGAATCCCCGTCCCGACAGGGTGCCAAAACAGGAACTTATGATCCCCGAATTGGGTTTTGAGGCGGCGACGGCGCTCGGGTGTGTTTCTCTGGAATATGACGAACCCCGTGTCGTTTTAGGATTAAGGGGGATATGTAGTCGAAAGGGGAGCCCGAGGGGGGGCCTGGGGCCCCCACACCACCTGGTGGCGCAGCCTAGGGGGGCCGCCCAGGGGTGGTGTGGGCCCCTCCTTGCCCCCCTCCGGGTATCCTTCTGGCTTCGGGGGTCTTCGGGTGATATAAGATCAATGCGATCTTTTCCGGGCAATTTCCCGAAAGTTGATTTTTCTGCACAAAAACAAGACACCAGGGTAATTCTGCTAAAAAAAATGTTAGTCTGTGTTAGTTGCATCCAAAACTCACAAGTTTAGAAGAAAACAATAACAAAAGTGTTCAGAAAAGGAGATACGTTTTCGATGTATCAGCAAGCATCCTAGCTGACATCATGAGTCATCCAAAAGGGATAAATATACCCGACGACAAGTTCTATCTAGGTAATG
Organism: Alopecurus myosuroides; assembly: GCA_028641055.1. NCBI lineage: Eukaryota > Viridiplantae > Streptophyta > Magnoliopsida > Poales > Poaceae > Alopecurus > Alopecurus myosuroides. The sequence continues at coordinate 266,988,437 of CM054057.1, read as the reverse complement.
CAGGATATGCTTGTCTCCCTGTGGTCCTTCCACTCTTCAGATCTATGATGTACCATCTTACTGAGTTCTCGTCAGGTAACTATTCTAAGAATGCCAAAAAATTGTTCAATCTGAGAGACTCGAGTCTTAGAATTACTGTACAGAGGGTATTTTCTCCTTTGAAAAACAGATTTATGATCCTTGATCTGAAGCCATTCCACCCATTACCCACACAAGTCAAGTTTGTTCTTGCTTGTTGCATTCTTCATAATTGGATCTTAGGTTGGGGTGTAGATTCGTATTTCCCTAACGAGGAAGATGTGGTACAGAATGGAGAGGACTTGTGCCATGATTTTGAAGCTCATGATCAAGAAGACTGGAAGGCCTAAGGTCAGGAGTGGGATGATGCAATATGGGCAAACATAGCCAAACTAGAATTTGATAAAGAGGTAGAAGAATATGATGATGATTATGATGCTGGTCGACTTGTTCTCCTTACTAGTACCTATAAACTCTCCCCATTAACTCTATATGTGCTAAAACTTTAATTAGCTAGTAGCTAGGTCAAGTTTGATTAAGTGCTAAACTACAATTGTTATTAGCTAGGCTGCAACCTTGTTAGTGTGCTACTCTATTATCTATGTCCATGCATGTTAGTCGTGCTAGCCGTGGTAAGGTCACCACCACTGAAACAAGGTGATAGCAACCAACATCGTTTGGCAACCAAACACCACGAATTTAGCCGTGTGACACAAATACATGCAATCAAACACTGGATGCACGCTAATTTGCCCCCAGCCGAACGGGACTGCATAGAGCTTTGTGGGCAATCAAATAGGCTGCATAACATGGTCTAGTCCATGTTTTTGCCGTAACAGACCCTAGCGAAATGCAAAAGGCCCAAAACCCATGCAGCTAACCAAACACGTCTGAGATGGACACACCATCAATATCATTCTTTCATACATTAAGAGAGCGATGACGCCCACTGACGAGATGTATAATTTTTCTCTACTTCTTTTCTTAGACATTGTGTGATTATGTTTTTAGATGTTGAGTAGAATAATGGGATTTCTGCGGTATTTTCATGATAGTTGTGTGCAATATTTTCCCTCCCCAAAATAAGTTGTGAGCAATATCTTGAAAGTTACATAATTTCTTTTGCAATTTCTAAAAGGTATGAATAAATTTTGAAAAGTTTTTGAAATTATGAAAGTCATGTGAAATTTCTAGAGCTAGACATCTTTTAGATTATCTTAGAATTTTCATGAAGTTGCATGGCATTTTTTTTTCAAATTTCTCAAAGTTATGTGCGAACATGTAAAAGTTGCTTGAATTTTCAAAAAAAGTTAAATGGAATTCTAACATATGTATTTTTCTAAAAAACTGGCTTTATATTTTCTTTTGAAATTGAAAGTTTGCAAATACTCCCTCCGTATCAAAATATAAGATATTTTAGCATTTTGTAGATATAATGTACCTAGACATGTTTTAGTGTGTAGATTCATATGCATATTACACTAAAACATGTCTAGCTACATATTATCTAGGAAATACTAAAACATCTTAACGGAGGGAGTAATAATTAGCAAAACAGTAAAAGATGGGGGTAGAAATAAAAGCGGCGACCGGACTATAAATGCAAATCTTCGGAAGTACTCCCTCCGTTCAACAATAGATGACTTCCACATAGCAGTAGGAGGACAAGAGGGGCCAACGAGAGAACATTTGGAGGGGCAGAAGAGTCTATTCGAGAAGGCCACCCCACCCCGGCAACCCCACGGGTATTTTTAACGATAGAAAACCAAATCCATTAGCGTGCATTCGAGCAGCAGCACACACAGCAAGGCACCACCAAACTCAGCTCGCTCGCTCCGCGGCAAGAAAGACACTCATCAGCTCAGCGGCACTGCGGCACTGCGGCAGATCAACATAAGCTTTGCTTCATCGCCTCATCCCCCTCTCCTCTACACGCGCGGTGCCGCAACCGTTCGATTATCCGGGAAGAAGTCCCGAACGCAGAGCAAGGTAATTAACCTGAATTTCTAGCTGTTTTTTTCTTCAAGTTTTGGATTTTTTTTCTTTCTCCAGAGCTCAAGCGAGTTTAACGACGCCGCACATTTTTTCCCTCCAATAGAACGGAGTATCCAGTAGTAGCGGTGCTGCGGTGGTAGTTCGTTAGGAATGTTTTTATTTGGTGATGATGTTCGTTGGTTTGGTCGTTTCCTCCGTCCTAAAAAGCTGCCTTTTCTTCTGCGCTCTTCTGTTGGTTTCCGCCAACACCCTCATCACTCCCTTCCTTCTCTGGCGTGGCGAGAAGAAGAAGAGGGTCCACTATCACTCGCTGGGCCTTCAAGATCGGACCGAGCCTTCCTCTTCCCCTCTCCGCCGCCACACCTCTGCTGCGCTACGTCCTAGTCCTCCGCTCTACCGGGAATCTGCCGGCGACGGATCCCTATCTTGCTTGGATCGATTTCGTCCATGTGAGCGATCTAATCCCATTGTTTCATTCTTTCCAATCCATTCATCTTTTATGTGGTGGAATGGTATTATATATTATTTTCCGAAATATTTTCTTTAGGGTTCGATTGAACACTCTTGCCCTTTGTTTTCTTTTTTGAGAAACTTTGTGTTCTTGGCTAACTGAAAGTAAAACTACAATCTGTATTCCTTTTCGCTTCATTTCCTGTAGCAGAGGATAAAAGTGTACTTTTCGTCGAGATATGTGCCATTGCCTTGTCAATCCGTCGTAGCCTTTTTTTTGTTTGTTCCATTCCCCGTGTTGCGATTTACTACATGTATTTTCTCCTTGGCGCTAAAATTAATTACGCAGGCAAAAAAAATCTAGACATGTCGGCTTCTTTATGCGCATTTTCGATATTGCTGCCGAATGCCAACCCCTCGAACCAGAAACTGTGGTCTACGGATCGCAATTTCTGTAACCACCGTTTGACCGCCTCACATGTGCTGCATCCTTAAACAATTCTCGTCTTGTAAAAACCTGTCTCGCCATCCATGTCGCTTGCTTGCGATTTCAACCAAGATAAGAAAGATTCCTCCTCCTCTCACCTCACCTCACTGGGTGCTTGTTCCCGTGGTCTCCCAACATTGCCTCACCGATTATTCCCGCTGTCCCCTCACCTCAAGATGCTGCCCTTGTGCTCTGCAGGCGCTGCCGCTTCCATCACCTCTGCGTGTGCGATCCAGCTCGGAGGAGGAGAGGGTTCCTGTTGGCGTTGTGCTCTCCCGGACCCAGATCTTGATGCAACTGCTCACTAGTTTACTCATCTAGAGGGGAGTTCTCGACCCGATTTGATCTGGTGGGGACTCTGCCGCGCGCCGCGAGGGGGACAGTTGGGTGTGGATCCTTATCACCAGTTGTTGCTATTGTCCTTTCACATGCCTGTGCCCACCGGTTTGCTACTTTCTTGTTGATGGGCTAAGTGTTTGTGGGTTTGTTGAGGTGTTTCTTCTTCTTCTTCTTCTTGGCTCCCATCTGGTGGTCACCACCGAGAAAGGAGAAGAGCTAGAGAGAGAGGCACAAAAGAGAGTTGCGGGCAGGTTACTTTTTCGGTGTGGCACAATGAAGCATATGAAGCTTGGGTCCAAGCCGGATGTCTTTCAGACAGAGGGCAGCAATATCAGGTTAGTTATTTCGTTTCTCTTCTTGCTCAGAGTTTCTCCACCTTCTGTAGACAGTATTACTTTATTTACTGCTTGTTCCGGATGCTGTTCTTGTTGTTTTACTCCAGTCTTGTTGCATGGCAAGTAATTTTCTACTTGAAAATGTGAGATCTGTTTCACTTGATAGAAATTTGGCATCTGTATGCATCTTGGTTCTGCAATTTTGCCACGATCTTCTTTTTGATTTTTTTTAATAAATTCCTAATCAATGAAGTCAGTAAAGGGGGCAATCATACCGGTAACTAGTCATATGCAATCAGCAATTAATTAGCTCCATGGTGGGGATTGTGGTCCTTGATCTCTATTTCCTGGGCTCCATTTCTTTAACTGGAAGAAAAGGAAGTGAGCATACTACATTTGGTGCCATTTCTTTGATTTCGGTTATTACTATTAAATTCAGGGGCCTGCCTAAAACTCCCATAGTTTTGAAGTATCGATATTACCGATAGAAATTTACATTAGTGTATGAAAATATTTGTTGGATTAGTCTCGTCTTCCCAAAACTACATAAGTACATATGCAGTAAGTTCTACTCCCTCCGTATCGAAATGTAAGACGTTTTAGCGTTTTCTAGACAACACGTATCTAGACATGTTTTAGCGTGTAGATTCATGTGTATCTTACACTAAAACACGTCTATGTACGTGTAGTCTAGGAAACGTTAAAGCATCTTACATGTTGATACGGAGGGAGTACTATTCTATGTATATCATGTTTAGCAAGAAAATTTTAAAACATTCATGATGGGAATTGGATTGTTTTCTCATCATAACAATCTTCATGAATTGGTTGCCTAGCATTCCTCTTAAGTAATGCATCATATCATGACATTCAGATGGCTAACTATCCAACTGATGCTCTTTATGGGTTAAATTGTCCTTGATTCTTGCTAGGGGCATATGTTCTTAAGCTTCCTCTGTACTTTGAGGGCATGTGCAAATTTAATGATTGTAATGCCTTTCTTAGTTTGTTTAGTTTTTATTTTATATAAGCGAACTAGTTGTTGACATTGTGGTCCATACTGTAGATTAAATTCTTGGAGCTCAATTGAGTTTGCTTTGCCTTACTGTGTCCAATTTTTTTAATCATTGGTCCAGGACCAGTTATCAGTTAAATTAGTTGTACTTGTCATGCACAATGCTACTAGATGTGAGGTTGCTTTCCAGACCTTTATCTATCGTTGCTTGTGGTACTTTACTTAGGTAAATGGTCTGCACTGGCTGTCTAACTTTTAGCTGATAAAGTGGGTAGGGATTTTGTTAATTTTTTATTTCAGCTCTCCCATTATTTGTTTGTGGATTATGTGAATTTACTTTGCCATCTTTGCGATACATAACAAATACTTAAGCCTCAAATCTGAGACTATCTTTATTGACAATTATTCTGGGCCCACTTTAGTGAACTGTGCCACTCCCACACATTATGTGATTCTAATCACCAGCCAATATCTTCACAGGGGTCACCTTTGCCCTTCTCTTGTAAGGATGTGCGTTAGTCTTCATGTCCTGATATGCACTGATGGACTGTTCAAGGAATAATGACATGCCAAACTATCATCTGAATACCATGTATGATTCATGGCTAGAAAAAAAAGCTAGTTGCTTAGTATATCTATGGCGAGAGGCAGCAAAACACAGACATGGAGCCGGAGGTAGTAGAAAGATGTACCGATTCTTTGAGGAAACGCAAAAAGCTTTCGTAAAATCTCTACATTTTTCTACTACCTCCTGAAAAGTGTACAGATGAACAAATATCAATATATGCCCTGGAATTTGTTCGTTACTGTTTTGTGATCTATTGTGGTCGAGTAAAGACCATCAATTCCGATATGCTTTGCCTCTATTTTTGGATCAGTTTTTTTTTTTCATCTCGTTCATTTCTATATTGTGATTTGCGTCCTTTTGTAGTAAATAGCTTCGATGCTAATGTGGTGCTAACATGGTTTCAGGTTTGTTGCAACAGAGCTGGCAACAGATATCGTTATCACCGTAGGAGATGTCAAGTTTTATCTTCACAAGGTATCAACTTATCCGTATAAATTATTGTTCTTATGGTGTGACATTGCAATTACATTTTGAGAGCAACTTTACAATACTAATATTCATTATTAAGTGTGAACTAATTGCTAATGCTCTTCCATTGAGCTGTTAAAAATAATTTTACTATAATTGCTTAGGATTTATATGACTAGCTGTTACTGTAGAACTCCTGATTATAAGGTACACCAACGTTGATAAGATAATCCTTGTGTGTTCTTTATGATTTATCCAATGAAGCACACATCCTCTTTTTATTTGTGGTTGCACCGACACTCCTTGGTTAAGCACACGATTTCTGAAATTAGAGAGTCCTCTGTATTGACCAGTTATAAAAAGTAGGAGTATTGTCGTGTCCTAGGAAGCACCTTATCAGTAAAACACAAAAGGAAACTTCAAAGTGCTTTAAAGCTTCTAAAGTGTCACTTGCTGTATTGTAAATTTGCAATGGAAGGAACTGTTTATACTTTATATGAGTGCTTTATAGTATACAGTACACCACAGTAGATTTTATTTCGTCAGCAGCTAATTTTTTTTTCCAGTGCAGCTTTGCTTTATGTGTAAGATAATTAAGATGCGCACATTGTTTGCAGTTCCCTCTTCTGTCAAAGAGTTTGCGATTGCAAAGATTAGTAGCTTCAAGTAATGAGGAAAGCAGCGATGAAGTGGATATATCTGACATTCCTGGTGGATCTTCAGCATTTGAAATTTGTGCCAAGTTCTGCTATGGCATGATTGTAACACTCAATGCATATAATGTCCTTGCTGCTCGTTGCGCAGCTGAGTACCTAGAAATGTTTGAGACCATTGACAAAGGAAATCTTATCTACAAAATTGATGTGTTCTTGACATCGAGCATATTTCGCACCTGGAAGGACTCAATCATAGTTCTACAGAGTACAAAGTCGTTGCTGCCATGGTCTGAGAATTTGAAGATAATCAGCCAGTGTATTGACGCTATTGCGTCCAAGGCATCCATTGATCCGTCAGAGGTTGAGTGGTCATACACCTACAACAGGAAAAAACTCCAATCTGAGAATGGTGTCGACTCTCATTGGAATGGAGTCAGGATGCAACAGATGGTCCCTAAGGACTGGTGGGTTGAGGACCTTTCTGAACTCGAGATGGATTTGTACAAGCGCGTGATCCTAGCAATCAAGGCAAAGGGAAGAACTCCTGCTATTGTTATTGGAGAAGCACTGAGAGCCTATGCATACCGACGGCTGCTTGGTTCCCTAGAGGATGCTGTGAGCAACGGAAGTGATTGCACAAAACGTCGGGCGGTTCTCGAAAACATTGTATTTCTGCTGCCCACTGAGAAAGCTTCAGTGTCATGTGGTTTTCTTCTTAAGCTACTAAGAGCTGCATGCTTGCTAGAATCTGGGGAATCTTATCGTGATAACTTGGTCAAGAGAATAGGCGCGCAACTGGATGGTGCTTCAGTTGCGGACCTTCTTATGCCAGCAACTAGTGATGACAGCTGTTTGTATAATGTCGACCTGGTTATGGCAATAGTTGAGCAGTTCATGTCACATCATAGTGATAATGGTAAGATATCTTTTGAAGATGATGATGAGATTGTGGAAGTTGAGAATTTTGCTTCTGTTTCCAGTACGTCAAAGCTGGCAGTCGCAAAACTGATGGATGAGTATCTTGGTGAGATTGCTAAAGACCCCAATTTGCCCGTTTCAAAGTTCATTGAACTTGCTGAAATGGTGTCTGCCTCATCCCGGCAAATGCATGATGATCTATATCATGCCATTGACATGTATCTGAAGGTAACATTCACATTTTGCTTGTTTTGCTTTGTTGGGAGTCTCAATCTTACGTGCCATGCCATTCCATGTACAGGAGCACCCCAGCCTATCAAAGAGCGACAAGAAGAGATTATGCGGGTTGATGGACTGCAAGAAGCTGTCCCAGGAGGCATGCATGCACGCTGTGCAGAACGAGCGGCTTCCTCTGCGCGTGGTTGTGCAAGTTCTCTTCTTCGAGCAGGTCCGATCATCGTCAGCTGCTTCTGCAAGGAGTGACTCCGCAGCCGATCTTTCGTCCGCCGTCCATTCGCTTCTCCCCAGAGAGAATGGCAACTCGTATGGCAGCTCCAGGTCGGCCGCCACAACAACCACCGAGGAGGAAGGCAGCGGGGTCCCAACGTCCAGCGACATCAACTCGTTCAGGTCGATGAGGCTTGCCACTAACGGCGGCAGCGAGAGGAGCAGCGCCGCGAGTAGCGAGATCAACAAGAATGGCGGCGAGGACAAGAGCACCACCAGCGGCAAGGCGAAAGCGATGCTGATGCCGAAGAAGATGCTGAGCAAGCTGTGGTCTGGGAAGACGAACGCCGTCGGCGAGAACAGCGGCTCGGACACGTCGGAGAGCCCCGGTTCCGCCAACCCGGAGGAGGCGAAGTCGACGCCGTCACGGAACATGAGGCGCACGATGTCCTAGTGGGGCCTTTTTTTTCTCTGTTCTTGCTTTAGTTTTTTCTTTACACGAGAAGAGGTAGCGATGGTAGAATATGTGGAATACTGCTGACTGACTTGTCCGGTCGCCGATGATGTTTTTGTAGCGTTTTCTTGCTAGTAAATTGCCGTAGCCCCCCTAGAGGTGTCTGGTCATTGGTGTTCCAGGAAAACACATTTCATCATAAGGTAAACCTGTAATCTGTTATTTCGGTGGTAGTAGTATAAAGGAAGGCCTTTTTTTGGAGGTGGCAGACTGGATCGAATGGAGGTATGGAGAAGTTTTATGTCTTGATCACTGTTGTGGTGTTGAACAGCCTTTCTCTTTGCGGTCTGTTACTCCTATCGTCTATCAGCTTTGTGTTGAACTGGTGTCGTATCTGTCTGACTCCAAATAGGCTTTCGTCCCGCTTTATAAATAAAGCAACCGACCAGACGAGTTTACAAAGTCTCAGATACAACACATCCACAAAGCTAGACGAGTTTACAAAGTCTCAGATACAACACACCCACGAGGAGTCTGTCGATGGAGTCGTCCAGCCGCGCCCTGTCCCGCTGCCTACACAACGGATATCACTGCTGCAGGAAGACCAAGAATTTCAAAACTGAATCAAAAGCTCGCCTCAAGAAAATCTTCTCAATCACCATCTTATTACGGGTCGTTCACAACGACCACGCCATCGCCGCAAACACCAGGCAGAAGAGACGTCTGCCTCCTCCTGCATGGTGTGCCCGGGATTCCAGGAACTCACCAAGGTCCGAGGCCAGCCAAGCCGGCCCCAAGGCCTCTCGCACGAAGTTCCACAAAAACCGGGCAGCGGGACACACAAAGAAAATGTGCGCACTCGATTCAGTGGTCCTGCAGAGCGGGCATAAGCCATCCCCAGGCCCCATACGTTTGGCCACCTCAACCCAGAGGGTAGCTTATCCCGCAAAAGCTGCCGGACGAATATATTAATCTTTAGTGGAAGTGGGGCCTTCCAAAGGGGGGAGGCCCACGGCCTCGAGGGCTGAGTAAACAGGGAGCGGTAGGCCGACTTAACCGTGAAAGATCCAGATGAGGCCAATGAGCAGGACACCTGGTCAGGACCTCCTGGCACCGTAGTAGGAAGCACGCCCAGCAACTCCGTCCACTCCCCGGCCTCGGCCGGACCAAAGGTGCGTCGAAACGCAATATCCCAAGACCCCTGCCTAAATGCCGTCGCCACCATTAAGGATGTGTCCGCGCAAATCGAAAAGAGTCTCGGGAACTCCCAACGAAGTGGCCTCGCTCGAAGCCACGGGTCAAGTCAGAACATAATGCCCCGTCCAATCCCCAGGGCAAACCAGACCCCTTTCCTAATGTTCTGCTTAAGAGACTGGATAGACCTCTAGAAGAGGGATCCATCATGTCTCTCACAGGCGAGGAGAGGGCGCCCATGTAAGTATTTAACTTTAAGGAGCTGGAGCCAAAGACCTCCCTCATCCCACAGGATGCGCCAGACCCATTTCAGCAGAAGCGCCACATTCATTTTACGGGACGCCACTATACCTATGCCCCCCAAATACTTGGGGCACAGACATCAGCCCACTTAACCATGTGGTATATGTCTGACCAAGTGTTGTAGAATCCTCTGTTAACAATTTAGTTCGTCTACTACATGTCTTATGAAGCGTTTCAAAATCTAAGAGCATCTCCAGTCGAGGCCCCCAATAGGCGTCCGGATGGGCACCCATCGAGGCCCTTTGGGGGCTCGCCCGGACGGGAAGGCGCCGGCGGGGGGCGCGGCTGCCTAGTCGCAACCCCACTTGGAGTTCAAACCTTTTAACGAAGATTTCATTCAAATATTTAGGATATATTACAACATTTGAATGAAATTTAAACTAAAACTGAAATTTAAACTAAACTACGACGTATTCACTGGTTGAACACGTCGTAGTCGCCGTCGGAACTGCTGTCATCGTCGCCCTAGTCCTCCTCGTCGTCGTTGCCGTACCAGTGGCTCGGCCCCGCCTCGTTGTCGTTGGCCGCCGCCAGTGGGTCGAGGACGATCACCTGCGCGTCTTTCATCACCTCCGTGTCGCTGAAGAACCACGCCGACGCCTCCGCGTCGGTCATTGGCTGCGGCGTGCTGTACGACGCGAGGATCGCTGAAAGTGCATTCTCGATATCTCGCTGTTTTGTGTGTTTGTTAACAACATAAAGAAGCTACTAACCGTATGTGCTACTTTGTCAAAGGATTTGGTCTTAAATCAGCACGTATACGGTGTCGAAGAAATGGTGAAGAAATCGAAGATCAACGGATTTTTTATGGTCTAAAACAGAGCTTCAAAGGGAAGCCCTGAATATTCCGGACCAATCCGGGCTCCGGAATATGTCCGGAATAATCCGGCCACTATGGGAAAATGTTCTGTTACAATCCGGATTTTTCCGGATGATTCCGGCAGCCGGAATATTCCGGGGCCATTCCGGCCTCAACGGGAAATTGCTCTGTTAGCATCCGGAATATTCCGGGGCCATTCCGGCCATAAGGGGAAATTGTTCTGTTGCCATCCGGAATGCTCCGGATTATTCCAGGGTCCGGAATATTCCGGACCATTCCGGCCAGGTCGCAAATTGGGCAGAAAACGGCTAGTTTTGTGGGGGCCTACAAAAGGGCCTCCCCTTCTTCCCCAAGGGTTAGCTCCACCAGCATTGAAGACACCATTGATTGAGCTCACCCACCAAGCTAGATCTCCCTCCTCCTCCATCCAAACTTGTTGATTCTTTGAGGATTGAAGGAGGACCACCGGATCTACATCTTCACCAACCGGATTTCCATTTCCCTCTCATTCACTTGAGAGATCTTTGCCTAGGGTTTCGTCATGTGGAGAACCTAGGCTTCTTGTTACTAGTGGTGATTCAAGAAGAGTTGGGAGCCCCCAATTAAGTTGTGGGTGTGTGCCCCAAGTGTTTGTAAAGGATTCGATCCCCGCCTCAAAGGGGTTCAATAGTGAGAGGTGAACTAGGCCTTTGTGGCGGAAGTTCATCGGAGAATAGGATGAGACCTTTGTGGCGTTGAGTAGGCCTTCGTGGCAAGCTCACACCCCTCCAACGAGACGTACTCCCCTAAAAAGGAGGAACTCGGGAATACATCGTGTCTCCGTGTGCTTCCATCGGTTACCTCGTTCCTCACTCTCTACTTACTCGTACTTGTAGCATTTATTGTAGTACTTGTTGTATTAAGTGTTCTCCTAGTTGCATTAATTGCTTGCCTTGCCATATAGGTAAATTCACCATTAGTTGCACTCTCTAGAGAATTTACCTTTGAGTTAAGCCTAAAACTTGTTAAAAATTAAAATTGGTCGTAGGACCTATTCACCCCCCCTCTAGGTGCCCATACTTTACTTTCACTTGGTATCAGAGCCTCGGCTCTTGTATCAGGCTTAACCGCCTAAGAGTTTTAGTATGGGAGATGATTTGGATACCGAACCGTCCGTTGGCAAGGTGACCATGGATGATCTCAATGCTTTGAGAACTTCATTGACCTCATCCATAGACACCAAATTTGATGAGTTGCGTGAACTAATGGCACAACTCCTCAAATCCAAAGGACCGGAGGTAGTCGAATCCTCCCTTCCGGAAATTCCTTCGGAAGGCGCCAAGAAAGGGGTAGATGGTGATCCACTTAAAAATGCTTCCGCCAAACTATCCACTAAGAAAGGCACGGGTGGAGAGGAAGGATATAACACCGTGGAAGGACGATATTCTCCCGATCCCCCCGTCCCTCATCCTCATACAATCCCTAGGGGAGACCCACCTAAAATTGATGCCTTTTATTTTCGTGAATGGCAATATTACATGGAGACTCACTTGAACTCTTCTTGTATAGATCTTTGGAGGATCACTCGTGATGGATACAAGCCATTTGATCCCGAGAACTTAACAAGAAGAGAAGCCGTAGATTGTCAACTCAACTACACCGCCTTGTCCATTCTTCAACAAGCCGTGGGTCCTAACCACATGCCGCATCTCCAACAATACTCCACCGCCAAGGAAAGATGGGACGCTCTTGTCGTCATGTTTGTGGGCAATGAAAGCATGCAAAGGAATAGATATGATGCCTTGACCAATGAGGCCGAAAGGTTCTATATGCATGATGGAGAGGATCATGTGGACATGTACCGGAGACTCAAGACTCTTGCCACCGCCTTCTCAAATGTTGGTGCCAAGTACATTGATGATGCTTGGATCAAGAGAAAGTACATGATTGCCATTATGCCATTTGAGGGCGCGGACATGAAGAGCATTCAAGGGAGACATGATTTCTCCTCCATGACCTCAACTCAAGTGATGCAAGAGATGTGCTCCTACAAAGTGCAAACCAAGAATGCGCTTGACAACCGTGCTAGGGCCATTGGAATGCACCAAGGAGCATCCGTTGTTTTGAAGGCCAAGGTGTTGTCAAGAGAGGTTGAGAATTAAGAAGAAGGAGAAGAGGCATTGCCTCCTTTGAAGGAACAAGACTATGATCCCGTTCTAAAGGATCTCATTGCTCTCACCGTGCAAAAGTTTTGGAGCAATCCTCCCAAGGGCAAGATATTTGTTGAGGAGAAGACTAGGTCTCGCTATGGAAATGATGGGGCTCAAAAAGTGAGGTCTTGCTTCAATTGTCAATATAAGCATCACTTCATTGCGGAGTGCCCTTATGAGAATAGAGAGCTCCATAGTGGCAAACTCATTCGCAAGGACAAGTCCAAGGTTGAGTACAAGAAACCTCACTTCAAGAAGAAGCCTTTCAACAAGAAGCCTCCCACCAAGTTTGTGCTCTTGACTCAAGAGGAGTATGATTCCGGGACTGATGAAGAAGAAGAAACCACAAGTGAAGTGGCCGCTCTAGCTATTGCTTCTACTCCATCATCTTCATCCCTCTTTGAATCCCCCAATGACGATCTTCCTCAACGTAATGCCAAGTGCTTCATGGCTAAGGCCACGGAGGTCTATGCTTCCGGTGGGACTAAATGGATTCTCGATAGTGGATGCACTAATCATATGACCGGAAGCAAAGAGCTTGTGACGGAGTTGCGACCAAATGACATCCAAGAAACCGTCACTTACGGAGACTCATCCAAGTCTAAGGTATCCGGGTTTGGCAAGGTTGTGGTGGCTCCCGATATAACTATCGAGAACGTCATGCTTGTCGAATCCCTTGGTTACAATTTTTTTCTGTCCGCTCTCTTGGAAAGATGGGTTTTTCCGTCTTTTTCGATGGTGATATTGTGGTCCTTTTGAGGAGAAAGACTCTTGACGTCCCTCACGTGGGACATGTTCAAAATGAGTTGTTCGTGGTGGACTTTTCGAAGTCAACCAACTCTCAAGCAATGTGTCTTTTCGGGAAGGCGGACTTGGGATGGTTGTGGCATTACCGCCTATCCCATGTCAACATCCTTTGCAAAGGATCGCGTTTGTAGGTCGTGTGTTGAAGGGAAGATGCATGACACGGTGCACAAGGCCAAGACTATTATCTCATCAAAGAGGATCTTGGAGCTTCTCCATGTTGATCTCTTTGGTGCCGTGTCCGAGGCAAGTCTTGGTGGCAAGAAGTATTGCTTGGTGATTGTCGATGATTATTCAAGATACACTTGGGTTTATTTATTCAAGTGCAAGAGTGAAACTCAATAGACCATCATCGACTTCTCCAACGAAGTGCAACGTCAACACAATGTGCAAATCATGGCTATTAGGAGTGATAATGGCTCGGAGTTCAAGAACTATACATTGAATGAATTCCTTAGTGAAGAAGGCATTTGTCATCAATACTCCGCCACTTACACTCCTCAACAAAATGGTGTTGCCGAAAGGAAGAATCGCACCCTCTTGGATATGGCAAGGACCATGTTGGCGGAGTACTCTTCTCCCCAATATTTATGGGCGGAGGCCATATCCACCGCATGCCACTCCTCCAACCGCCTCTACATCCCCAAAGGCTTGGACAAGACCCCATATGAGATCCTCACCGGCAACAAGCCCAACGTCTCCTACTTCTGTGTATTCGGTTGTAAGTGCTTTTATTTGATCAAGGGAGTTAGGTTGTCTAAATTTCAATCCAAAACTATTGAGGGTATCTTTGTTGGTTACGGTGCCGAATCCCACACTTATAGAGTCTATGACAAAGCCTCACGGATTGCATAGAATCTTGTAGTGTGGTTTTCGAGGAAAATGATGGCTCCCAAGTGGCGCAATTTCATTTTTCTAATGTAGATGTTGAAATACCTCAAGAAGCCATAGGAAGGATGGGTGTGGGATTTTTCCGCCCCATTGAGGGACACCTTATGGCGACTCGAGAAGGACTATGCTCTACGCAAGTGGATCCCTCCTCTACAATAGAAGAACAAGCCAAGGAGCCAAATGTTACACCTAACCAAGAACATGTTCAAGACCCTCCTCTCATTGACCAAGTGGCTCCGCAAGTCGTACCCACTCCTCTCACTAATGCGAGTCAAGGTCAAGGCCAAGATCAACCATCCTCCTCATCCTCTCCTCATGTTGAAGCAAGTGTTGAACATATTATTGTTGATGATGATGATGATGATGATCAAGGCCAAGTTGGTCAAGATGGGGACCCAAATGATCAAGATGATCAAGTGATCCCTCCTCGCAATAATGAGGAGATCGAAGCCCGTCTTGTCAAAAGGATAAGAAGAGCTTTGAAGCAAATTGATGCCCAAGACAACAAGGTCTTGGAGGATGTTCAAGATCGAAGATCCACAAGAAGGCAATTGGCACATTTTTGTGAGCATCAAGCTCATATCTCTATGGTGGAGCCTAAGAAAGTGTATGAAGCTCTTGAGGACTCCGATTGGGTTGAAGCTATGCATGATGAGCTCAATAACTTTGAGTGCAACAAAGTTTGGAGATTGGTTGAGAAGCCCAAAGATTGCCACAATGTTATTGGCACTAAGTGGATTTTCAAGAACAAGCAAGATGTGCATGGCATTGTCATTAGGAACAAGGCAATATTGGTTGCTCAAGGTTACACTCAAGTTGAAGGCATTGACTTTGATGAAACCTACGCACTTGTGGCTCGCCTTGAGTCCATCCGTATCCTCCTTGCTTATGCATCCTCTCATAATTTCAAATTGCAACAAATGGATGTGAAAAGTGCTTTCTTGAATGGTCCACTAAAAGAGGAGGTATATGTAAAGCAACCTCCGGGGTTCGAGAATCTCAACTTTCCTAACCACGTTTACAAACTTGACAAGGCTCTCTATGGTCTCAAACAAGCACCTCGTGCTTGGTATGAGCACCTTAGGGAGTTGTTAGATGATCGTGGTCTCGAAGTTGGGAAGATTGACCCCATTCTCTTCACCAAGAGAGTAAAGGGAGAGCTTTTCATATGCCAACTATATGTGAACGATATCATCTTTGGCTCAACTAACCAAGCTTTCAATAATGAGTTCTCTAAGCTTATGACTGACAGGTTCGAGATGTCTATGATGGGAGAGCTTAAATTCTTCCTTGAGATCAAGCAATTGGCTCGTGGGACTTTCATTTCTCAAGCCAAGTATACCCAAGATTTGATCAAGAGGTTTAATTTCCAAGATGCTAATATCAAGACATCTCCTATGCAAGTCAAGTGCCACCTATCTCGTAATCCAAAAGGGAGTAAGGATGTGGATCAAAAGTTGTATCGTTCTATGATTGGTTCTTTGCTCTATCTTTGTGCATCTAGGCCCGATATCGTTTTGAGTGTAGGTGTGTGTGCAAGGTATCAAGCGGCTCCTAAGGATAGCCATTTAATGGCGGTCCATAGGATCTTTCGTTATTTGGTTCATACCCCAAGGTTTGGTTTGTGGTACCCAAAGGGGGCACAATTTTCTATCAATGGCTACACGGATTCCGATTGGGCGGGTGATCAAGATGATAGAAAGTCTACTTCCGGGGCTTGCCAATTTCTTGGTAGGTCCCTAGTGAGTTGGTCCTCCAAGAAGAAAAATTGCATATCACTCTCCACCGCCGAAGCCGAGTATGTTGCCGCCGCAAGTGCATGCACCCAATTGTTATGGATGAGGCAAACTCTCAAGGAATATGGAGTTCATTTGGATAAGGTGCCTCTTTTGTGTGACAATGAAAGTGCCATCAAGATTGCATACAATACGGTGCAGCATACAAGGACCAAACACATTGAGATTCGCCATCACTTTATCCGAGACCATGTGGCGAGAGGAGACATTGCACTATCTTATGTGCCCACCAAGGAAAATCTTGCGGATATTTTCACGAAGCCACTTGATGATGCAAGGTTCTTGTTCTTGAGGAATGAACTAAATGTGATTGATTCAAGGAGTTTGACTTGAAGATCTTTCACACACCCCTATAGATGAAACGTGTTTGAGCTTAGGTGTAGGCATGGACATAGGGGGAGTGTTATCCTAACACATTGGGTTCTCCCTCCCCCCATTATGCCCAAAGCAAAAATTTCATTGTTATCTCTCTATTTCTAATGTTGAATTGTGAGCTTCAATGTCGAGTAATGGCAATGCCCCCAAGATACATCTTCGCGGTTGCATACCATGAACTCTTACATGGTGGCTTAGGCCAACAACCTCTTCTCTTTTGAAGAGTTGGTTCTTAGTTGGATATCTTTTGAGTTATTGTGTTTTCCTTCCGAATACTACTTCTCGTTGCTATTTCGATCTTATTTGCTTTTCCCCGAGAAGTAAGACTAGGAAATCTAACCCTTTGTGTTTTTGTAACATCCCAAGTATGAAAATACCCCTAGAATGTTTTGTTTCTTGTTAATTCAAGTATTGCATCATGTCATCATGTTTATTTATGTGTGTGCATGGTTTACTATTTGTTTTGCATCTGTTTTTAATTGTTTTCATAATGAAACCCAAACATTTCCAAATGTTTATTTCATACTTGTCATGTTACAATCTTTTTCAAATAAAGAAATGCAAATCAAAACCTCAATTTGTTTCATTTTATTCCATAATGATCACTTATTTAAATGATGGTTTTTAATCAAACAATTAAAATCCAAACCACATTTGAAATTCAAACCAAATGCATCAAGCAGTACCAATTTGAACTTATGAACATTATCTAAACCAATCAACTAATTTAATCAAAGTAACCATAGGGGTCACCCTATGAAAATGTTTGTTTTCATTAAGGTTTACTTAATATTAAAATTCATTCAAAATTGGTTTAATTAACAAACAGCAAATAAAATTGAAAACTTTGGAAAATAAAAGTTAGTTTTTAGTTGCTATTTGAAAAACTAAACTAACCATAATTTTTTCCAAATTTTTATTAACCTAAAACCTATCCTTTTCATCCATTTTGTTTTCAGCAAAAAAAATATATAAACAAAACGAAAAAAGGAAAAGAAAATCTCACCGCGTGGGGGGAGGGGGGGGGAACCAAAGTGGCCCAGCCCACTTACCTGTGCGCCTGGCCCGCGTACCGGTTCAGCGACGCCCCCGTCGTCTTTCTCCCGTACGGCCGGCCATCCGAGCACGCCACGGCGGACGCTGTCCCATCGCGACGGCCAGGAGGCGCTCCCGTACTCTATAAGTATCCCTAGACCCCTGGCGCCGAGCCCTAGGCCCTAGGTTTCCGTTTCCCCCCTCGAATCCGCCGCCACTTCACTCTCCCTCGCCGGAATTCTCCTCTGTCGCCCACCGGAAGTCCGCCGCTCTGAATCCGTGCACACCGCCGTCGCCATGGACAGCCAACACCCCACCTAGCTACCAAGATCGACCACCCACTCCCTCCTCTTCTGTTTGGACACCACAGTGGAGCTCGCCATCGACTGGAACGGCGACGCCGTCCACGACCACGCCGTCGCCGCCGCGGGAGCTCCCCCGATCATCTGCTTCCCGCTACAACGCCGGTGAGGCCACCGTCCCCTCCTCCCTCTCTGTTGTTCGCAATCGCCACCGCACCGTGCACGTCCACCGCATCCAACCGCAGCAACCACGAGCGCATCATCCACGGTAGATCATCGCCGGCGACGTCCTCTGTCAGAGTGCAGCGCGCGCGTCCAAAAAAATTCAGTTAACACCTGGTTCTGAAGGATATCCTCACTGCCGCGCTTACTCTGTCAAAACTGAATCGGTATCACAATGGTTGCACTGCCTCGTTCGTTTGCCCGCGGTGCACGGTTCGATTCCTGGCTATGCGATTAAAAAGCCAACCTTTTTTTCGCGCGCTGGCTGACGGGCAGGACCCACTCATCAGTGGCTCACACTGCCACGTACGCGCAGCACGCCACGCTGGCCCCAGGCCCACGCTGCAGTGGCTAGGATCCAGTGCGGTGTAAAACGTTTTTCCAGGTTCTGTTTTAAAACAAGTCCTTAAAAAATCACAGAATGGTCCCTAGTTTTAAATTGCTTATAACTTTTATTTTATAGACTCAAATAATGAAAATAAAATATGCACACTAGTCTAAATTAAATTGTCTACCTTTTGGTATCATTTGTTCCCTGATTTGAATTTTCAAAATGCAATTCAAATTTGAATTCAAATAATTCAAATGCAATTTGCTAAATTCAATAACTAATTCATTATTAATCCAATAAATGCAAATAAAATATGTTTTCCATGCTATTTCAAATAACCTTTTCAAATATAAATTTTGTTTCA
Organism: Alopecurus myosuroides; assembly: GCA_028641055.1. NCBI lineage: Eukaryota > Viridiplantae > Streptophyta > Magnoliopsida > Poales > Poaceae > Alopecurus > Alopecurus myosuroides. Next base: position 266,969,661 of record CM054057.1, on the reverse strand, counting down.
TGGTTTGAATAATTTAAATTGCGTAAATAATTTAATACTTGTTTAATTCATTTAAATTTGATAAAATCATAACTTGCTCAATATAAAATATTTTTGAACATGCAAAATATGTTTTCAAACCATCAAAGTGTGAAATTTTCAAATGTGAATTTGAATTTATGTTTTGAATAAATAAAATTCAAATAATATTCACACTTGTTTTAAATTCATTTAAAACTTGTTTAATATTGTTTAAGTCATAATAAATCCATCCTAACTCCTATTTCAAAATTTGAAACATGTAATCCAACTAAAATTTGGTGTTCTTTTCAAATATAAATTTTGTTAATTGTTTTGAACACTTTAACTTGATGAAAACAACAATTGCTTGTGTGACATCTTTAAGTAACCAAAACTTTCCCAACTTAACAAATAATTTCCAAACTTGTTATATTCTTTTACCACTTGCATCTATTGTTGTTATTTTGTTGTTATCATCATGCATGCATCATGGTAATAAATTCTCACATGGTAATTAAATTATAGATCATTTGTTTCCACTTAATCCATGGACCTTTTGCCATATGCAATCCAATTGCATATGGGTCCATTTAAATTGTGTTATCATGTTAGCTAGTTTATTTTGATGCATCTATTAAATTGACATGCATCATCCCATGATTGTGCACTATGCCATGATAATGATTGTTTATATTTCTGTCTTGTTTGTTTGCTTCTTCTCGAATAGACGACGACGTTGAGACCGACGATCTTTACAGCACCCCTTCTGAGGATCTAGCTCAGTACCCGGCTGCTGAGTTTGCAGGCAAGTTATCACTCACATGAACCATTGTGTTCCTTTCAACATTGGTTACCGATACTTTCCGTTGTCTATTTCTGCTAGCCTTAGTAGTAGTTGTTTCTGTTACGAACCTATCACATGAATCCCTTAACCCTGATATTGCCTCACCACCACTCCTACACCCTTTGTTTGAGCCAGTGTCTTACTAGCATGCTTAGGTTGTGTTGCTCGAGTCTGTTACCCGTTACTTTCAGTTACTATATCTTTATTATGTTCTGGGGGGCTCGATGTTTAATCAATCAATCATGCTAATGTTACTGTTAATAATAATTTGATGATAAGGCACCGGCAGGAGGCCTTGTGTGGTTTTGAGGCCTGCTAGTGTCGACCCTAATAGGAAAAGGGTCTTGTCTACTGATCCATGATGAGCGCACTACCCGCATGTGGGAAGCGAGTATGGGCGCCCCCCTCAATTTGATTCGATTCGCATCTCGTCCAAATCATCTCATTTAGTTCGTGTTTTCCATTTGCCGCATGCATGTTTTTGCGAGCCCAGCGCAGGGTGGAACTTTCGTAGTCGGCATATAGGGGGACACGTTCTTAGAGTGCTATGAGGGTCCATTTTCTTCTGGGCTCGATTAGCCGTGCGCCCAAGGTGCTTTGGGCTTGATGCGAAGAAGAGTTGAGTTGTGTTGACTGCCACGCTTGGTGGGAGGCATCCCATCTGGCGGGGTATTCTTACGTGTACGGCCAAATTGGTGCAACCCTGCAGGGATAATCTTCTCGAGAAGCCGTGTTTTCCGCGGTTATGGTTAACTTGGTGAAAGTACTGGCTAACAAGTACTCAGGACAACTTAAACCTAATGATTCACAATCTCACACCCAATGATTACCAACTTGACTAGTAATAGGATTATTGACACAATAACTTGACTCATCTTTAATCCAACTGTGTGAGTTATCCTCGGATTGCTTCTTGGGATAAGGGGCGAGATCCAGGATGGGTTTGTTTGAAGTTATCTCTCAGTTGGTTACAACACTCGATCTTATCTCCTTTCTGTTAGTCGGAAGTGGTAGAATCTCTGTAGTTGGTTAGCGCAGCCAGTTGCAGCATCTTTTATATCCCCTTTCTTCCGTTGAACCCAAGGCATCTGTGCTTGGTGTTGACGGGCTACACTTTGGTGAACTGTGAGTCTTGCTTGCCAGTACTTGGATGTACTGACCCCTTTGGGGCTGTGGTTTCCGCAGACTACGCTTACGAGGATCCAGGTGACGGCTACTACGTGGAGTTTGACGAGGCTGCTGACGAGTAGTTAGAGGACCCGGGCAGGATCCGAGACATCGTGGATGGGCTCCGTCTTTATTTCAGTTTCCGGCTTCTTAAGCCTATTTGGATTTGTCTGTACTCAGACCCCTTTGAATGCTTCCGCTGAGATGTAATGATGTTATGTTGGGACATGTGTCCTCTGGATGATTGTATTTGCTATCTCTGCCCTAGTGAGGGCCAGTTGCAACTTATTTCAATCTTTTGTGTCTTAGAGATATGTTGTGCTATCATTCTGTTACAAACCGTTGACGTACCATGTGTGTATGGTATGAAGTACGTCAATGGTAGTGTCCTGATTTCTATGGGATAGTTTACGTCGATGCTGAACAGATAGGGGTTGGTTGTCACACATACGTGTGTTGGCCTACTCGTAAGAGGACGCGGGTGCCGGTAAGCCCCGTAATCCAATCTACTACTGTTCAACGGAACGGCGAGTATCCTTTAGAATTTCGGGTGCGACAGTTTTGCTCCATTTTGTCCCTCCTATGTTCATCTATGCATATGCCTTACTCCACACAAGTCGCACCGTTCCTAGTATTTCAAAACTATCCTTTCCGGAAAAGTTTGGACTGATTGATGCTCCAGCCGGAATTTTCCGGCCAGCCGGATTTTTCCGGACTATTCCGGACGCCGGATTGGGCCGGAATATTCCGGCCACCGGAAATTTCCGGGCTATTCCGGATGGACAGTTTTTCCTTATAAATACCCCCTCACGCACGAGTGGACGGTTTTCCTCCACTTCTTTCTTTCCTCCCGTGCCCTAGCCACCAAAGTTCGCCGTTTTCGTCCCCGTTGCCCCTAGGGAGGATTGTTTGATCCCTCCTTTGGACAAGGACTTCCCCATGGAAGATATTGTGTTTGGCATCTCATCTTTTTCGTTTTGATTGGTTGATTTTGGTTCTAGATGAAATCTCACATAGGGTTTGATCTAGTTCCAAGTTCTATCAATGTGTTCTTCATGCCAATCCATACCTAGATGCCATGGTTTCATAGATCTAGTCTAACCACTCACCAATCTAGACTTAGATCTAAATCTCAGTTTGTGCCACTCCCACGATTTACAGCACGTAGATCTACTTTAGGATCATCTATTTGGTATCCCTTGATGTTTGGTTTAGTTTTTGAGTCAAAAATTCGAGGTTTTGGGCATTTTGTCGAGTCAAATCGAGGAGGCCGGAATTTTCCGGACCATTCCGGCCCGGCCGGAATATTCCGGACCATTCCGGGAGCCGGAATATTCCGGGCTCAACCGGAATTTTCCGGATGCTGCCAGAATTTCGAGTTTTCGCACTAAACCAAACCTTTTGGCGTTCCTTTGACCCGTATGGCATATGCACTTACCTTTTGCTATTCCCATGTCCTCTATTCACAGGTCCTGGAGCTCGTACTGGTCTGAAAAGGAAGATTACTGCCGGGAGGGGTTCTCGCCCTACTAGGGGTCGCACTTCTGGTTCTCGTGCGGGATCTCGTGAGGATGATCTGGTTGAGAGGGTACCCGATGAAGATCTGAAGGAATGCTCTATTCCTAAGTGGAAGCACATCAAGCAGAAGAACCCGTACCGCTTTGTTGAGTCTACCTGTGAGGATCCTCGCTTCTGGACTAATCTGCAGCTCAAGTGTTGGGATGAGTTCTATTCTAGCCAGCAGCCCCTTGTATGTGTGCAGGCTCAGCTTGACTTGGACTTCTACAATAGGCACAAGAATGGTGATCTCTGCCATGTGCATGCTTGCCTGGAGAAGCTTGGTTTGATCCCTCTTCTGGATAATGAGTGTGAGTATTGCCCTGAATTGGTAGCTCAGTTCTACTGCACCCTCCACGCCACGGGTGATGCTCGACGCTCTGTGACATGGATGGGTGGGGAGCAGAAGATTACTAGCAACTTGACTGAGTTTGCCGAGGCAATTGGTTACACTTGGACTGCCACCTATGCTGATCATGGCTGCAAGATTCATGAAGGGCCATAATATGATACCTCAAGCCTGGACTTTTGCTATCTCCCAATGCTAAACGCAAAACTAAGCCTTTCAACTCCAACATGTACACCTTCTACAACTTGCTGTCCAAGATCTTTCGTGCCACCATAGTGATTAAGGCTGGTGATTACTCTGCTATTCGGGCTTTCATGGTGAACCTCATGTTCCTCACTAGGTCTCGGAACCAAAGGAAGATTGATGTGATGGATTTCATTTACCGTGAGATATGCATCGGGGTCATGGAGAAGAGGAAGCCCGCATTTGGCCCACTTATTCAGAAGTTCATAAATCACAAAGTGGGGATTGAGACCATGGACCAATATGCAGTGGTCAAGGGCAAGAAGTTAGTTCCTACCTTGATTAATGGTGATGAGATTCCAGAGTATGCTCAGACTAGGTCCAAATCACCCATGGCCACTCCTTCTGCTTCCACGAGTGGTACTTCTGAGCGTCCCTCTGGTGGCATTGCTAATTTCTTCAAGGCAATGTTCAACATGTGCAAGGACACTAGGGCGATTGCTCATGAGGCTAGGGAGTTGGCCAAGGAGACTAGGCGTATTCAGAACGCCGATCGCAGGGCTGCTGGGATTCAAGTGCCTGCTGATCCTCCCTCTCTTGCTGCTGCTGAGCTTGTCCCCATTGAGATGCCCGAGATCCATGACGATGACTTCTACTTAGGTGTGCCTCCTGTTGATGTTGATGATAAGGAGTATTCTGATGATGGGGACTACTTCGATGCTGCTGGGCTTGGAGGTCGTGATGCTGAACCTGAGGAAGAGGAGAATGATGAGGACCAGCGTGAAGAAGATGATGACATGGAGTGATCCCTTGGGACGTTAGTGGACTCTTTTTTCCCTTTTTGGCGTCTTGATGCCAAAGGGGGAGAAGGAGTCCCCATATTAGGATTCCACGGGATTTGCAAGGGTGGGAGCACGAGTCTTTTGCCTTTAGATTTCGATCTTATAGGCTTGTGCTCCGTTATCTTTAGTTCTTTTGCTTCGTTTGAAACTTCGTTTTATTTGTGTGGAACCTCGTGACGTATTTGTGTCACCCTACCCGTGGTTATGCTACTATTATCATGCGTGTGTTTATCTCTATCATTATCTATGCATGTTGTATGAACTTGTTTAGTCGGCTTGGTGTCTAAAACATAGGGGGAGCAAAGCCTATGAAGTGTGTGCCTCACGACACACATCGAGGAAGAACTCCGTCTATTTTTTGGACACCATTTCTTTAGTTCATATTGATTTATCCCCGTGAAATCTTTATGTTGTCATCAAACATCAAAAAGGGGGAGATTCAAAGTGCATTCTCGATATCTCGCTGTTTTGTGTGTTTGTTAACAACATAAAGAAGCTACTAAGTGTATGTGCTACTTTGTCAAAGGATTTGGTCTTAAATCAGCACGTATACGGTGTCGAAGAAATGGTGAAGAAATCGAAGATCAACGGAATTTTTATGGCCTAAAACAGAGCTTCAAAGGGAAGCCCGGAATATTCCGGGCCAATCCGGGCTCCGGAATATGTCCGGAATAATCCGGCCACTATGGGAAAATGTTCTGTTACAATCCGGATTTTTCCGGATGATTCCGGCAGCCGGAATATTCCGGGGCCATTCCGGCCTCAACGGGAAATTGCTCTGTTAGCATCCGGAATATTCCGGGGCCATTCCGGTCATAAGGGGAAATTGTTCTGTTGCCATCCGGAATGCTCCGGATTATTCCGGGGTCCGGAATATTCCGGACCATTCCGGCTAGGTCGCAAATTGGGCAGAAAACGACTAGTTTTGTGGGGGCCTATAAATAGGGCCTCCCCTTCTTCCCCAAGGGTGAGCTCCACCAGCATTGAAGACACCATTGATTGAGCTCACCCACCAAGCTAGATCTCCCTCCTCCTCCACCCAAACTTGTTGATTCTTTGAGGATTGAAGGAGGACCACCGGATCTACATCTTCACCAACCGGATTTCCATTTTGTGACGCCCCGAGATCGGGCACTATGCAGATTTCAGCATTCCCGCCAAAATCCACATAATAACCGATTCCAGGTTGCCACTTGTGATAACATTACAACAGTTCATGAATAATCCACAACAACAACAGAAAAGATATATACAAGATGACTCAAACGAGTCAGGGATACAACTGATACAATACAAAGATCCAAATAACAGCGGAAGAAACAACATAGCGTCCGGCTACGGACAAGATACAAATTGGACTAAGAATCCTGAAGATAACCGAGAGCGTCCAATCCCTGCCCAGGCCAAGCCGGAGGGATTCCCAAGCTAACGTCGTCAGACTTCAAACCTGTTGACTGCAATATTGAATATGCAGCCACGAAAAAGGATTCGTGGGTCAGTACGGTTAAGTACTGGCAAGTGGATAAACCATACTCACAAGATACCGGCGTAACCAATCATCACAAGATACAAATACTTTGAGTTCAACGGAAAGGAAGGGATTCTTGCAAAGAAGCGGCAGCGGGCTGCACTAACCAACTACAGAAACACTCTACAACTTCCGGCTAACAGAAAGAAGATAAGATAGCGTATCATAACCAACTACAACTAACCACCAAACAAACCCATCCAATGTTACCCCCTACTAAGGAAGCAACCCAAGGATAACTCACACTGTTGATTAGGGTGAAGTTCAGGTTATTGTGACAATATGCCTATTACTAGTCAAATTATTAATGATTAGGTGTAAGTTGTCTGAGTACTTGTTAGCCAGTACTCTCACCAAGTCGTCACATAACCGCGGACAACACGGTTTCTCGAGAAGATTTATCCCTGCAGGGTGTGCTCCAGTACCCGTACACACTCAAGCCACCAACTAAAACTCAGGTTGGCTCGACACGACCCAAACCGTCTCTACAACCCATCCTAGGAGCCATGGAGCTATAAGGTCCCAGCCACGCAGCCGAATACTCAGCGCAGGTGTGCAAAACTCCCGCAGGAAACAACACCCCGGCACTACAGGCCTCGCCCTATATGCATCATCATCATCATCAGTAACCATGGGGGATCCACCCATTATGCAAGGAGCAAATGGAACACCCGAACTAAGTGTGGCTCTTCGGACAAGCTGCAGATCAGGTCTAAGTCGAGGGGGGGTTCCATACCACCACCCGGATGCGGTGAGCACGCTCATCATGGATCAGTAGACAAGACTCTTTTCCTAATTAAGTTCGACACTAGCAGGCCTCAAAACACTAACCCGGGCCTCCTGTCGGTGCCTTAACATCAAATTATTATTACCCAAAACATTAACATGTTGTTGATTGAATTGAAACCCAACTATCAACTAAACAGGTGATAGAACAAAGGACAACAAGACTCGAGCGCAAACAACACTAAGCAATGCAACTACGACACGAGGGCCAACAGGGTAAACAAACAACAGTTAATAGGAAGTGGAAGGAAGGCTATATCATGGCTGCAAGGTAACAAATAATAGGATCGAGACACAAGCATCGTATCATAGGGCTAGAATAAGAATAACGGAAAGAATCGGTAACAAGTGATGAAAGGCAGCCATTTGGCAGCAAGTGAGTATACTTGCCTGAGATCCAGCAAGTAGAGGTACATCCGAAGAACTTGTCGTTGCTCACATCATCTCAACGTCCTATCCGTGAAGAAGCAACGAACCTCGAACAAACACCGGATGCAACAATTACTACTACGGCAAAAGATCCAGCGTGATCCTATTTTATATGCATGGCATGGCAAGATGCAACAGGGGAAACAGCTTAAGCAATTTAATTGGAACCGGAGTCCGGAGAAATAATTACTGGTTCAAGTTGTTTAGCTAACCATCAATATTAAATGTTGTTTAGCATGGAAAACAGTAAATAGGTGAGTTAGCAATATTAAATGGAATAGGGCAACAATTGAATTAGATACCCCAACACATTCCATATTTATTTATTAGGTGAACATGCATAACACTACTACAATGCAACATGCAAGGTGCAAACATGAACATGGATGGCATGAACAGATTAAGTGCATTTTTCTGGTATGAAAACATATTTTATTTGTTGGATTTGGAATTACAATGAGCAAGTTATCAAATTAGCAATTTTAAATGCATTAATTAAGAAATAGTTGTTCTCAGCAATTTAATTTATTCAAAATAGAAAACAAAGTTGATATTTGCAAAGTTTAGAGAATTTTGATTGGAAAACATATTTTACTTTTCAAATTTGGAGTGAAAATGAATTAGTTATGATTTATGCAATTAAATCAATTTAAATTGAGCCGGAAGCCCAACATTTAATTTAGGAGGTTCACGTTATTTATTTACCCATCAAGATTAAATGTTTTTTAACATGGCGAGATAATATAAATATGAGCTATGCAATTTTAAATGGAACCGGAACAATATTTAATTATTCCAACTCATTCCATATTTAATTATTAGGTGACATTACTATTACCCGCACCCACAAGATGCAATGCAACACATGAATGATTTAATATGCACGATATAAATGACATTTAGAAAATAGGCATATATGTATAGGGTTGGGGTTTGGGTTCGCACGTTGGAAAGAGGATCTTCGGATAACGCCGGTGTCGTCGTTGCGTAGAGGAAGTCGACGTTCGTAGGGGAAGTAGTCGACATCGAGGAAGTAGTCGTAATTGCACCACCGCATCATCGTCTTCGGGGCGTCGATGGCGAACTTGGCGGTTCCACGTATCCGTCACATCGGACATCTTCAGGGTTGATGGGGTTCACGGCGTTGGTGTACTTGTCGAGGAGGCCTTGGCGGTCCCGATGTTCGGGTCGGTGGGCGATATTGTTGACAGTTGATGTGCACGACCGAGGTACTTGTCGGCGACACGGTATTCAGAGTCGATGGAGGTCTTGGTGCGGGCATCAGACACAGAGGGTAGACGTGCACGAGCCCACACGGACGAAAGCAGAAGGGACAACACACACGGTCAGCGGAGACAGAGGCAACACGACGGGTGCTCAGGAGGCACCAAGTCTCTTGCGGGACTTCTGCCGAACACATGGCGGGCATCAATGGGAGAATGGCAGGAGACGACATGCCCGTGGAGTTCCCGCCGGAACGGGCACACGAGAGACAAGCCGAGGCAGGGTCGGGTCGGCGAAGTTAGGTCCTCATCCCCGGGGTCGAAGTAGAGAAGCGGCTCGAGAGGGTCCGATGCGAGAATCAGCACGTGACCGAGGGCGCGCCCATGGAGGAGATGTTCAAACTTGGTGGAGGGCGCTCGAACATGCTGGTGCTTGGCGGAGCTTGTCGGCGCGAGATGCAGAGGAAGTCCAGGCCGAGGTCGAGCACCTGCTGCTTGGAGCGTGGAGGACCTCGAGGACCTGGTGCCTTTGACCGCCGGTGGAGCACGTGGGCATGCGTGTCGATGAGAGCCGGAGGGGCGAGTGGAGACGTGGCAGCAACGCGGCAAGGAGGCTCCCTGGCTGGAGCTCGACGAGGAGCAGGAGAGGTCGGGGTGTAGGGAGCCGGAGACCAACGGGGAGGGGAGGGGCTCGGCGACGGGGCGAGGTGGAGGAGGAGCTCCGGCGGGGTGGAAGGGAGGCGCCGGCGACGGGGCGCAGCAGCGGCGGCGCCATAGCAAGGTATGGAGGCGGGCCTGAGGGGGAGAGGGCGACGGGGACGGCGAGCTCGGGAGGACGGCGGCGGACGCCATGGAGGTGGGGGCGAGGCAGGGAAGGAGGAGGACGAGGAAGGGGATCGAGCTTCGCTCGGGGGGAGGAAGAGAACCAGGGGATCGATCGATCCCCTGCGTGCGTGTGCGTGCAGTTGGAACAAAAGAGGCAGGGACCCGAGAGGAAAAAGAATAGACGGCGGGGGGGGGGGGTTTCGCGAGGGAAGAAATTATTTTAGGGTTTGGGGAGAGATTTCGGTGGGGGGCTGGTTGGGTCCTTGCTGGGCCGGAAATTGGGCAGGCTGTGGGCTGCTCTCTCCCTTCTCTCAATTTTTTTTTTGCTTATTTTTTTTTCCAGAAATTGTGTAGGCAATAAGAAAAATAGATTTAAACATCAAATAAATTGTAGTGAATTTGTGAAAACATGATTTGATTAATTTATATTAGTTTGTAAGTTGAAATGCGTGATGATGCGGTATGCCATGCTATGCAAGAAATAAAATAAAAAAAACAAGCGACAATTTTATTAGGGGGAAAAGCCCCGGGCGTTACAGTCGACACCACTAACAAGGGATTGCGCCCTCGCAATCCACCCAAGGCAAGGGGAAGAGAGGTTTTAACTACGGAGTCTTCGTGCTGCGGTTGATTTCCCGGGTCAGAGGGTGGATCTCTTCTTCTCGACACCACTAACAAGAGATTCTTGCTCGGGCTGATGACGATGTTCTTCCACCAGGAATCTTCCGATGATCGAACCTATTAGGTTAAAGGCTCAGAAAACGTCCACCCACGTAGGATCCAAACACTTTGAAAGATAGACAAGGGGGGACACTCAAAAACAAATAAGATGGGAGGGAAAATAGAATAGAGATAAGGAGAAAACAAGAATCCTATCGAGATGTTCCAAAATAGTTTACCAGAAAATAGTTTTTGACACTCTAGAAACAACGACCGTTAGCGAGGTTATCCTACAGGCTTTGCGGACCCGTTGCTTCGATAACCATTCGTATCGAAACAATATCGGGAATCGGAACCAAGGCTCTGATACCATTTGTGACGCCCCGAGATCGGGCACTATGCAGATTTCATCATTCCCGCCAAAATCCACATAATAACCGATTCCAGTTTGCCACTTGTGATAACATTACAACAGTTCACGAATAATCCACAACAACAACAGAAAAGATATATACAAGATGACTCAAACGAGTCAGGGATACAACTGATACAATACAAAGATACAAATAACAGCGGAAGAAACAACATAGCGTCCGGCTACGGACAAGATACAAATTGGACTAAGAGTCCTGAAGATAACCGAGAGCGTCCAATCCCTGCCCAGGCCAAGCCGGAGGGATTCCCAAGCTAACGTCGTCAGACTTCAAACCTGTTGACTGCAATATTGAATATGCAGCCACGAAAAAGGATTCGTGGGTCAGTACGGTTAAGTACTGGCAAGTGGATAAACCATACTCACAAGATACCGGCGTAACCAATCATCACAAGATACAAATACTTTGGGTTCAACGGAAAGGAAGGGATTCTTGCAAAGAAGCGGCAGCGGGCTGCACTAACCAACTACAGAAACACTCTACAACTTCCGGCTAACAGAAAGAAGATAAGATAGCGTATCGTAACCAACTACAACTAACCACCAAACAAACCCATCCAATGTTACCCCCTACTAAGGAAGCAACCCAAGGATAACTCACACTGTTGATTAGGGTGAAGTTGAGGTTATTGTGACAATATGCCTATTACTAGTCAAATTATTAATGATTAGGTGTAAGTTGTCTGAGTACTTGTTAGCCAGTACTCTCACCAAGTCGTCACATAACCGCGGACAACACGGCTTCTCGAGAAGATTTATCCCTGCAGGGTGTGCTCCAGTACCCGTACACACTCAAGCCACCAACTAAAACTCAGGTTAGCTCGACACGACCCAAACCGTCTCTACAACCCATCCTAGGAGCCACGGAGCTATAAGGTCCCAGCCACGCAGCCGAATACTCAGCGCAGGTGTGCAAAACTCCCGCAGGACACAACACCCCGGCACTACAGGCCTCGCCCTATATGCATCATCATCATCATCAGTAACCATGGGGGATCCACCCATTATGCAAGGAGCAAATGGAACACCCGAACTAAGTGTGGCTCTTCGGACAAGCTGCAGATCAGGTCTAAGTCGAGGGGGGTTCCATACCACCACCCGGATGCGGTGAGCACGCTCATCATGGATCAGTAGACAAGACTCTTTTCCTAATTAAGTTCGACACTAGCAGGCCTCAAAACACTAACCCGGGCCTCCTGCCGGTGCCTTAACATCAAATTATTATTACCCAAAACATTAACATGTTGTTGATTGAATTGAAACCCAACTATCAACTAAACAGGTGATAGAACAAAGGACAACAAGACTCGAGCGCAAACAACACTAAGCAATGCAACTACGACACGAGGGCCAACAGGGTAAACAAACAACAGTTAATAGGAAGTGGAAGGAAGGCTATATCATGGCTGCAAGGTAACAAATGATAGGATCGAGACACAAGCATCGTATCATAGGGCTATAATAAGAACAACGGAAAGAATCGGTAACAAGTGATGAAAGGCAGCCATTTGGCAGCAAGTGAGTATACTTGCCTGAGATCCAGCAAGTAGAGGTACATCCGAAGAACTTGTCGTTGCTCACATCATCTCAACGTCCTATCCGCGAAGAAGCAACGAACCTCGAACAAATACCGGATGCAACAATTACTACTACGGCAAAAGATCCAGCATGATCCTATTTTATATGCATGGCATGGCAAGATGCAACAGGGGAAACAGCTTAAGCAATTTAATCGGAACCGGAGTCCGGAGAAATAATTACTGGTTCAAGTTGTTTAGCTAACCATCAATATTAAATGTTGTTTAGCATGGAAAACAGTAAATAGGTGAGTTAGCAATATTAAATGGAATAGGGCAACAATTGAATTAGATACCCCAACACATTCCATATTTATTTATTAGGTGAACATGCATAACACTACTACAATGCAACATGCAAGGTGCAAACATGAACATTGATGGCATGAACAGATTAAGTGCATTTTTCTGGTATGAAAACATATTTTATTTGTTGGATTTGGAATTACAATGAGCAAGTTATCAAATTAGCAATTTTAAATGCATTAATTAAGAAATAGTTGTTCTCAGCAATTTAATTTATTCAAAATAGAAAACAAAGTTGATATTTGCAAAGTTTAGAGAATTTTGATTGGAAAACATATTTTACTTTTCAAATTTGGAGTGAAAATGAATTAGTTATGATTTATGCAATTAAATCAATTTAAATTGAGCCGGAAGCCCAACATTTAATTTAGGAGGTTCACGTTATTTATTTACCCATCAAGATTAAATGTTGTTTAACATGGCGAGATAATATAAATATGAGCTATGCAATTTTAAATGGAACCGGAACAATATTTAATTATTCCAACTCATTCCATATTTAATTATTAGGTGACATTACTATTACCCGCACCCACAAGATGCAATGCAACACATGAATGATTTAATATGCACGATATAAATGACATTTAGAAAATAGGCATATATGTATGGGGTTGGGGTTTGGGTTCGCACGTTGGAAAGAGGATCTTCGGATAACGCCGGTGTCGTCGGTGCGTAGAGGAAGTCGACGTTCGTAGGGGAAGTAGTCGACATCGAGGAAGTAGTCGTAATTGCACCACCGCATCATCGTCTTCGGGGCGTCGATGGCGAACTTGGCGGTTCCACGTATCCGTCACATCCGACATCTTCGGGGTTGATGGGGTTCACGGCGTTGGTGTACTTGTCGAGGAGGCCTTGGCGGTCCCGATGTTCGGGTCGGTGGGCGATATTGTTGACAGTTGATGTGCACGACCGAGGTACTTGTCGGCGACACGGTCTTCAGAGTCGATGGAGGTCTTGGTGCGGGCATCAGACACAGAGGGTAGACGTGCACGAGCCCACACGGACGAAAGCAGAAGGGACAACACACACGGACAGCGGAGACAGAGGCAACACGACGGGTGCTCAGGAGGCACCAAGTCTCTTGCGGGACTTCTGTCGAACACATGGCGGGCATCAATGGGAGAATGGCAGGAGACGACATGCCCGTGGAGTTCCCGCCGGAACGGGCACACGAGAGACAAGCCGAGGCAGGGTCGGGTCGGCGAAGTTAGGTCCTCATCCCCGGGGTCGAAGTAGAGAAGCGGCGCGAGAGGGTCCGATGCGGGAATCAGCACGTGACCGAGGGCGCGCCCATGGAGGAGATGTTCAAACTTGGTGGAGGGCGCTCGAACATGCTGGTGCTTGGCAGAGCTTGTCGGCGCGAGATGCAGAGGAAGTCCAGGCCGAGGTCGAGCACCTGCTGCTTGGAGCGTGGAGGACCTCGAGGACCTGGTGCCTTTGACCGCCGGTGGAGCACGTGGGCATGCGTGTCGATGAGAGCCGGAGGGGCGAGTGGAGACGTGGCAGCAACGCGGCAAGGAGGCTCCCTGGCTGGAGCTCGACGAGGAGCAGGAGAGGTCGGGGTGTAGGGAGCCGGAGACCAACGGGGAGGGGAGGGGCTCGGCGACGGGGCGAGGTGGAGGAGGAGCTCCGGCGGGGTGGAAGGGAGGCGCCGGCGACGGGGCGCAGCAGCGGCGGCGCGATAGCAAGGGAAGGAGGCGGGCCTGAGGGGGAGAGGGCGACGGGGACGGCGAGCTCGGGAGGACGGCGGCGGACGCCATGGAGGTGGGGGCGAGGCAGGGAAGGAGTAGGACGAGGAAGGGGATCGAGCTTCGCTCGGGAGGAGGAAGAGAACCAGGGGATCGATCGATCCCCTGCGTGCGTGTGCGTGCAGTTGGAACAAAAGAGGCAGGGACCCGAGAGGAAAAAGAATAGACGGCGGGGGGGGGGGGGGGGGGGTTCGCGAGGGAAGAAATTATTTTAGGGTTTGGGGAGAGATTTCGGTGGGGGGCTGGTTGGGTCCTTGCTGGGCCGGAAATTGGGCAGGCTGTGGGCTGCTCTCTCCCTTCTCTCAATTTTTTTTTGTTTGCTTATTTTTTTTTTCCAGAAATTGTGTAGGCAATAAGAAAAATAGATTTAAACATCAAATAAATTGTAGTGAATTTGTGAAAACATGATTTGATTAATTTATATTAGTTTGTAAGTTGAAATGCGTGATGATGCGGTATGCCATGCTATGCAAGAAATAAAATAAAAAAAACAAGCGACAATTTTATTAGGGGGAAAAGCCCCGGGCGTTACACATTTCCCTCTCATTCACTTGAGAGATCTTTGCCTAGAGTTTCCTCATGTGGAGAACCTAGGCTTCTTGTTACTAGTCGTCGTGGGATAATCACGGCAGACGTTACCGGGGGTAACTGATCTTGGGGCAAGACGACACAGGCGTTTGGGAGAGGGTTTAGCTCAGAGGAAAACATGATGGAACTCGATCTGGTAGCCGGCAATCAAGTCGCCGAGTCTCCGATCTCAAGATATTAACTCAACTCTCGGGTTACACTGGATGCTCGATACCAAACGATATTGCTAGGGCTCTTAGATCTCTCGATCTGGCGATCGCGCTCTTACTCACGATAAAGCTTGTCAAACTCGTCTTGGACACAAGGATTATCCTGGTTCGGCCTCTCCATTGGAGATAATAGCTTACTTCCAGCTGGGATCTTATTAGTTATCGATCTTGAGGCCCGGACTGCAATTTTGCCGAGACCCCAAATCTTGGGTTACAAATATCGCCGAGACCTGGATTTTGGCTCGGGCTGACTCTCGCGGAGACCAGGAATTTGGCTCAGGCCGACTCTCGCCGAGACCTGGAATTTGGCTCAGGCCGACTCTCGCCGAGACCTGGAATTTGGCCCGGGCTGACTCTCGCCGAGACCTGGAATTTAGGGTTTCTACTCGAAATCTCTCTCTCTGTCTCTATGAACTAGGAGCCTGCTTATATGGGCGGCTGGTCTCCTGGTCGTACAAGGTAAAAACTGGGTCATACCATATTAAGAGTCCTAATCTAGGTCTCCTTCCAGACCAGGCTTTTCCTCCTGGCCGGGTCTTTCCAGACCAGGCTTTTCCTCCTGGCCGGGTCTTCCCAGACCAGGCTTTTCCTCCTGGCCGGGTCTCACTTCTGCCTGGTCATACTTTCTTCGTCCTTAGGGGTACCAGGTAATCTTTCCCCCAACAGTAGCCCCCAAGTTTAAGCTGGATTCGAGCTGGTCTTGTTCTCCTTCATGATCTTGATTTTAGGCTTCATGTTTCAGGTGAAGCAGCGAGCTCGATCATCCAGGTTAAACTCCTGAAATAAGACAAATAATATATAAAAGGATAAAACCCGGTTATTCTTCCAGGGTTCATACGCCTCCAGGTTTATCTCAATAACATCCCATAAATCATGTTTCTTCCTGGGTTCATACGCCTCCAGGTTACTGAGATATGTCCTCTGAATATGTCGATGGTTTAGATGACCCTTTTGCAAACCTTTAACTGTAAGCCGGCTTTCGCATGGATTATCACTGCTGTACTCACTCTGTAAAACAGGGTCAGTTAAGTCTCCATGTGCATCATAGCTGATTGAGATTACAGGAGAACAAACAGGCCATATAAGTGCGAGTCACATCGAGCTTAAGCAAGATAGGCAAGAATTATACTGGAGGAATAAAAGCCAGGTCTTAGGATTGCAGCTACAAACTATTCAAGTAAGAGCCCCCAAGACCCGGATCAATGTTTATAAAGTAAAGGCTTAATTATGCAACATTACCCCATTGATCTGCATACTGTCGCGAAGCGCTCGGGGCCATGCTAACCGAAGTTGCGCAGCACTCTTGGGCTAAGCTAATATTAATAGAATATTTTACAATATTGCGAAGCACTCTCGGGCCAAGCTAATATAAATTTCTGCGAAGCGCTCCGGGCCATGCTAACCGAAGTTGCGCATCACTCTTGGGCTAAGCTAATATAAATTTTTGCGAAGCGCTCCGGGCCATGCTAACCGAAGTTGCGCAGCACTCTTGGGCCAAGCTAATATAAATTTTTGCGAAGCGCTCTGGGCCATGCTAACCGAAGTTGCACGGCACTCTTGGGCTAAGCTAATATAAATTTTTGCGAAGCGCTCCGGGCCATGCTAACCGAAGTTGCGCAGCACTCTCGGGCTAAGCTGATATAAATTTTTGCGAAGCGCTCCGGCCCATGCTAACCGAAGTTGCGCAGCACTCTTGGGCTAAGCTGATATAGATTTTTGCGAAGCGCTCCGGGCCATGCTAACTGAAGTTGCACAGCACTCTTGGGCTAGGCTTGATATTTTTTCTGCAAATCGGTCCTGCGTTGATGACACGAATTGTCTGTGCTCGGCCGCGCAAACTGTCGTGGACGACTAGAACGAAGTTTGAAGACGCTTTATTTCCCCCCGGTATTTGACCCGGCTGATGGTGGTGAGCTGGTACACGCAGACAGCTGTGGGCTTCCTTGACCGATTGATATACCCTCTTGATTGTTGCCGGCTCATGCTTTAAAACTTATGCTAATAACAGACTGCTTTCCTGATGTCTAGTGATGAGACAAAAATAAATTTGTCGTCGTCGTGCGGCGAGTTATGTTGAGAATTGCCTGTAATCCGGCGGTCAGGACGTAGGAGTCGTCAATCACCTTCTTTATTTTATTTTTCCTAGCCGGCTCTCCTCCGCTGGAAATCTTACGCAAACATGATCCTGCTACTGGCTTCGATGGATACCATGCTTGATGAGCTGGTGCAGATGATAGACTCTTTAGCCGGCCGATCGGTGGATTCCCGATGTTTGGCAAAACCGGTCAACATTGAATCTCACATATGTCCGTGGTGCAACCAAACAGGGGGCACGCTCGATCGGTGGATTCCATGCAGCATTGATTTGTTTCTTCAATCCGTGAGCAAGTCAATAATACTAGTTGATCTTCTTTCCTATCCTTGAATTTCCTTACTTTGAATCAGCCGCATGCGTGAGGAAGCTAGCCCCCCTTTTTTTTCTTGCATTGGTTTGTTGCTGGCTTCTTGGATGTTGACAGGGCTGGGTGCGGCTTTGGGACGTTGCACCCATCGACCTCTCCCAATAACTCGGAATCTCGATCAAACCCGGCCACGCCCTGACTGACCCACGACGTGTGACCCGGCCGTCGCCATGCGATTTTGCAAATAGCGATGCCATGATGTCTGCCGGCGAATTCCAATCTTCCAACTCGATTTTTCTCCATGATCAGCTCCTCCGTCTGATCGTTCCACTGGATATGTACTCGTTCTGCATGGCGAGCCTAGACCTGAAGCTGGGCTTGGTTCGCTTGGCGGTATCCAATACTCCATCCAATTTTTGCTTCTCGTTGTTGGAAAAGCCGACCCGCTGCCCGAAGTCGATTTGCGACCTGCTGGTAGTAATCCGGCTGGCCGTGTATTTTTTCTTTTCTTTTTTCTTCCTTTCCTCGCTTGATGAAATCTGGATCACGGGCACGCGTGTACATACACCTCTTCTTCGCAACTATCTTCCTCGTACAGGTCTTCAAGTAAGTGCAAGATAGACTCGGTATCATCTTCTCTCATGACCCGGCCACGCGGGGTCCATGCCGGCTCCTCCGGCTGTTCCCTCTTCGTGGTGGGCTCTTCAATCGGATCTACTGTCCCGACCGATTCTTCTCCATCCAACTGAACGCAGGTGGCCTCTCCTGACACAGAATCAAATCCAAACTCATCAGGGATTGAACCAGACGTACGTACCATGCCGATGAAGACGTTAACCCGGCCGATTGTGACGACAGGTCCGGATTCGAGGTGATCCGACTCTGGCCCCCAGCCGGAATCGTCCACCATCTTCTCTCCTTCGCGGTCGGTGTAGATCTCGCCGATGACAAGATTCTCCATGTTCTTCCGAGCTTCTCCCGTGATGTAAACACCTTTGGACGCAGGCCCCACGGTGGGCGCCAACTGTCGTGGGATAATCACGGCAGACGTTACCGGGGGTAACTGATCTTGGGGCAAGAAGACACAGGCGTTTGGGAGAGGGTTTAGCTCAGAGGAAAACATGATGGAACTCGATCTGGTAGCCGGCAATCAAGTCGCCGAGTCTCCGATCTCAAGATATTAACTCAACTCTCGGGTTACACTGGATGCTCGATACCAAACGATAT
This sequence comes from Alopecurus myosuroides, assembly GCA_028641055.1. Lineage (NCBI taxonomy): Eukaryota > Viridiplantae > Streptophyta > Magnoliopsida > Poales > Poaceae > Alopecurus > Alopecurus myosuroides. The sequence goes on along the minus strand of CM054057.1, from coordinate 266,950,775 downwards.
TGCTAGGGCTCTTAGATCTCTCGATCTGGCGATCGCGCTCTTACTCACGATAAAGCTTGTCAAACTCGTCTTGGACACAAGGATTATCCTGGTTCGGCCTCTCCATTGGAGATAATAGCTTACTTCCAGCTGGGATCTTATTAGTTATCGATCTTGAGGCCCGGACTGCAATGTCGCCGAGACCCCAAATTTTGGGTTACAAATATCGCCGAGACCTGGATTTTGGCTCGGGCTGACTCTCGCGGAGACCAGGAATTTGGCTCAGGCCGACTCTCGCCGAGACCTGGAATTTGGCTCAGGCCGACTCTCGCCGAGACCTGGAATTGGGCCCGGGCTGACTCTCGCCGAGACCAGGAATTTAGGGTTTCTACTCGAAATCTCTCTCTCTCTGTCTCTATGACCTAGGAGCCTGCTTATATGGGCGGCTGGTCTCCTGGTCGTACAAGGTAAAAACTGGGTCATACCATATTAAGAGTCCTAATCTAGGTCTCCTTCCAGACCAGGCTTTTCCTCCTGGCCGGGTCTTTCCAGACCAGGCTTTTCCTCCTGGCCGTGTCTCACTTCTGGCTGGTCATACTTTCTTCGTCCTTAGGGGTACCAGGTTATCTTTCCCCCAACACTAGTGGTGATTCAAGAAGAGTTGGGAGCCCCCAATTAAGTTGTGGGTGTGTGCCCCAACTGTTTGTAAAGGATTGATCCCCGCCTCAAAGGGGTTCAATAGTGAGAGGTGAACTAGGACTTTGTGGCGAAAGTTCATCGGAGAATAGGGTGAAGCCTTTGTGGCGTTGAGTAGGCCTTCGTGGCGAGCTCACACCCCTCCAACGAGACGTACTCCCCTAAAAAGGAGGAACTCGGGAATACATGGTGTCTCCGTGTGCTTCCATCGGTTACCTCGTTTCTCACTCTCTACTTACTCATACTTGTAGCATTTATTGTAGTACTTGTTGTATTAAGTGTTCTCCTAGCTGCATTAATTGCTTGCCTTGCCATATAGGTTAATTCACCATTAGTTGCACTCTCTAGAGAATTTACCTTTGAGTTAAGCCTAAACCTTGTTAAAAATTAAAATTGGTCGTAGCACCTATTCACCCCCCCTCTAGGTGACCATACTTTACTTTCAATCGCGTCCTAATTCTCTCGGGGTCGTCCCCCGTCGACGACGCCGCCTGGAGCGCCTCGAGCTGTTCGGCAAGGCTGTGTAGGCGCTCCAGCCCCGACTCCTTCTTGGGGACGCGCAGCCTAGGCTCCGTCTTGGGCACGAGGAGTGGCGGCGCAGGGCCGCGGCGGGAAGAGGCGCTTCCTCCGCCGAAGCGGATGCCGCCAATGCTGATGCCCACTGGTAGAAAAAAGGCCTTCGGTATGCCAGCATCAGTCCCCAAGCGTTGCGCACCGTGACCAATGAGTCTTTAGTCCCGCGTAGGGAGGAGACCCGCGACAGAAGGTCAGACGTCGCGGGTTGGGAAGCGCGTTGCGACGCGTGGCGGGAATTAATTCCGGTTGACATGGCCGCCCGGGACTATTGGTCCTTTATTCCCCGTTCCCGTGGCCAACCGGGACCAATGGCCCTTTATTCCCCGTGCCCGTGGCCAACCGGGACTAAACATCAAGCGTCTCGCCTCCCCCGCGGCGGTTTTTATTTCGCGAGCGAGGCAGAGGGCGCCATTCCACTGCTTTGCTCTCTGTTCTTCCTCTCGCTCTCTGTTCTTCCTCTCTCTCGCTCTCTTTCGATCCAAGCACACGCACGCAAAATGGCTGAATGGACGGAATACAATGGGAAGACACCATGCGGCAAGGATTTGGACGTGCTCTTCACCAACAACTGCGCGAGGCTGCCTGAAGCTCTCGGTCATTTGGCCGATCTCTATTTTGATGCTCCCGAAGAACACCGGTTCTTTGGTCTCGATCTGGAGTACACGGCGAATCAGAAGGATGTAGCCCTCATCCAGATATCGTTCAAGCATTCGGTGTTGGTCTTCCAATGGTCAAGGTAAGCTATATATATATAGCACACGTGTACAATCTTGCATTCCATCTTCGAGTTTTTTTGTTGCATGTGAACAATACGTGTGTTGCAACATATCTAACACATATCCTATTTTTGTTGTTACAGTAGTTCGAGGCATTGCCCGGACCTTGTTGATTTTCTTGTCAACTCGGGGTTTGACTTTTGTAGCGTGGACATCACGCAAGACCGTGTGAAGTTTATGCGCATCGGTATTATGATACCGGAAGATCACTACGTTGATCTTCAGACTCTTATCCAGTTGACCGGGCCAAAGACCGGGATGGCTGTCATGGCAACCACCTTCATCCACCAGGCCTATGAAAGGATGAAGACTGATTTCCCCCGGCAGAATCACAACTATTGGGAGGAGACCCCATTGCGCCCGACGAACCTCAATTATGCGGCCGTAGATGCATATGTCGCGTACGAGTTGTTCCGCATCTACTCGGCGGGGCCATAGATGATGTATGCATGCGTTCGATATCTATGCATGTGCATGTAATGGGTATCTAATTAGTAGTATATATATGTAATGGATATCTTTTGTGATCGACTCTCTATATATAATATGTTAATTATGAAATGTGATCAACTCTATGTTTGTGTTATGTGTGATCGACTCTATTGTGTTATGTGTGATCGACTCTATGCATGTAATGAATATTGTTTGTATTATTGTTCTTTATTTTTGATATATTTTTTCATTTTAAGATTTTAAAATGAATTAGTATTATTTTTCTTCATTTTTTGATATATTATTTGTATTTTTAAGATTTTAAAATGAATTAGTATTATTGTTCTTAATTTTTGATATATATTTTGTATTTTAAGATTTTAAAATGAATTAGTATTATTGTTCTTCATTTTTGATATATTATTTGTATTTTTAAGATTTTAAAATGAATTAGTTCTATTTTTCTCAATTTTTGGATATATTATTGGTATTTTTAGAAATAATACAAATAAAAAGTGAATGTTTATTTATTTATTCAAAATTATTAATTACATCTTTACTTTTGTTTATTAAAAGATTTATTTGAAATTCAAACAATAAAGAAATATGGCTTCGGCCAACATGTTAATAAGATTGATATGATACAACTATCATATACATGCGTGAGAAACACTTGGATTCGGGACGGGATGGAACTCGGAAGTTAAGCGTGCTAGTGCTAGAGCAGTGGGAGGATGGGTGACCGAGCGGGAAGTTTGACCATGAGTAACTAATTGGACTAGAGATAATCTTAGTTAGACACTAAGCAAATAATACAAATTGTGAGAAAAAAAGGGAGTGAAAAAAGGAGTGAAAAAAAGGGAGTGAAAAAAGGTGAGAAAAATAATTAGAAACCAAATGAATTAAAAAAATTACGAAATAAATCTAGTCCCGGTTCATGTGGCCAACCGGGACTAAATGTCCTTCGACCCCAGGCTCCGCCACCCGCCCACGTGGACAGGCCTTTACTCCCGGTCCGTAAGAGATGGGACTATAGGGGGGGGGGGCCTTTAGTCGCGCGTAGCTAGTCCCGGTTGCCCGGACGGGATTAATGGGCCTGGCGAACCGGGACTGTAGGCCTGTTTTCTACCAGTGGCCGTCGGAGCGCGGACGCAGGTGCGGCGGCGTGGAGGTCCCCGGCTCCGTCTTGGGTTCGCGCAACGGCTGGCCCGAGCGCCTGGACGAGCCGCCGGCGGAGGAGGAGGACGAGCACGAGACGGAGGAGCTCGGGGTTGCTGTCGTCCGCCTTGGGTCCCAGCGGCTGGGTGTCGGCCAGGGGAGGCGCGAGTTGTTGCCGGCTTCGATGTGGCGAGGACGGCCTCGAAGCTGAAGCCATCTTGCGTCTAGAAAGCTTCACGCCCGTACCTATTCCGCTCGTGAGCGAGCGGCGCCGGGCATTGACCATCCCAGCGGGGGTCGGCGCACTGGGCCGGCGTGAGGCAGTAGAACTGGACGTTCACCTCCCGCCCCCAGGACGTGTCGCTCACCGACGACGCATTAGGGATGGGCACGCCAGCGAGCCCGATGGTGAAGTCGTGCCAGGCGTGGGGAGCCGCGCGACCGCCGCGTGGGCGACTTGACTGGGCAAAGCGATGGCTCGCTGCGGCGCCTGCGCTTCTGCGCCGTCTCGGGAGAAGACGAAGACTGGGCGCCGCTTTGACTGCGCGCCCGCCTCACTGACGGGGAGGGCCCGCGGACGCCTTGCGGCCGTTTCTTCTTATCCGGCGCCCTCGGGGGGCGTGGTTGGGCTGGGTTTGCCGGACGGGAACAAAGGGACGTCGCGCATTCGGGACCCGTCCGGACGGGAAGAGTCCGTGGGGGCGTGTTTGGGGGCGCGACCGGAGATGCTCTAAGTTACAAATCTAACCATTTACGTCACGCTTCTCGTTGTTTTCTTTATGTCTACGGTTGGATTGGCCGTACAGAGATTCTTGTGTAGGAGACACGTACAGAGCAGGTGTAAGACGATTGGGTCCTCTTCTTCTTCCTCGCTTCGTTGTCATCGCAGCTGTGCTGCGTCACACAAGTTGGAATGCGACGAGGCAACCAAGGACGTCCATCCATGCAAGAAGCCGTGTCGTGCCACGCTGTCCCCCAGCATCCAAATCTTTGAACTCAAGTTCAAGCTGTTGCTGTGCTTGTGTACTGCAGAAACAAATAGCGGCACGGCACCCTCTACACTTGGAACCTTGGACCGGTGCACGACTGATAGCAGCAGCATCGTCGACAGGCAGTCAAGGGCCAGGCTGCCCTTGTATCAACACGCCAGCACGGAAAATACTACTACTGTAGTACTGTTTCTATCCGCCAAGCTGCTCACGACGGACGAGCCGCCAAACCTATCCGCCCAGCAGAAGCCAGCTTATCCACTGTTTTTGTTTGCCGATTACATCGACTCCGACGGCTGATCTAGCGTCCGGATTACAAAATCCCGGATTACCTCTGCATGACAGTTCAGTTTTCTTCGGTGTCAGGTTTTACCTGCCGCATGACAGTTCAGTTTTCTTGGCTGTCAGGTTTTACCTGCTGCTTACTCAGGGCTGCCAAAGTGACCGCTTGTACCAGTTAAAATCAAATGGAAAGTCCCTTTGTTGTACCTATAAGAGATCTCCATCAGCACCCCCAAAGACATGATGGGCCTGGAAAAAAAAATAAAACGGTCACAGCGGTACCCCAAGTTTCACACGACTAGTAGAAGTCTCGTATATGAAAATTCTGTTAGTTTGAGAAAAGATATGATTAGTTTGCAATGCAATGTCGCACAATCTACATAGATATAGGAGTATATGGCTATTCTAGAAGTGGCAAGTGTGGTTGGAGTTAGATGGTTTTTTCGAGATGGTGTGGTGTCCCTTTGAAAGAACTCTTAGACTCTCAAGGTTCATACTGTTGGAATTTATGGGCTACACCATGTGGCCCAACTAAGCCCAATAAATTCTGAAATTGTCATGCCTCATTCATAAATAATACAAGTGGGGAGTGGGACTAAAGTTTAGGGCATCTCCAGCCGTCCCCCCCCCCCAGAGCCCCCCCGGGGGCTTTTTTCGCGGCGGAAGCGGCGAATAGCGCCGCTTCTTCACCACTCGGCCCCCCCAGAGGCCCAAATAGCGCCGTTTCGGCGCTATTTAGCACCGCGGCACCCAGGCCAAACCCAGCCCGCTGGGTTCGGCGGGGGGGGGGGGGGGGGGGGGCGAAACTGCGCGGTCGCGCGCGTGGGCCAGCTCGGTCAGCGACGCGACGAGAAAGCGCGGGAACAGAACCGCCCCCGTGATCGTCTTCTCGGCTGCCGCGCGGTCAAAGGCTGCCGCCGTTTATGGCGTGGCGGCCGCCCAGTGCATGCGCCCCGCCCAAAGGCTGCCGGCGTAATGGCGTGGCGGGCGGCAGCGAGGGGACGCGCGCACGCAGTAAATGCCCGGCCGCTCGCCGCGCTATAAACCCCCCCCCCCCGCGCCGCGCGCCGCGCCCCACTATTCTTCCACCGGCGAGCTCCTCCCCTCTTCTTCCTCTCGACGCTCTCCTCCCCTCTTCTCTCCACGAAAAATGGCCGGCTACAAGGACGGGGCTGCGGCCAACGGGTTCCCGCGCCATAACCTGCGCCGGAGCGAGGCGATGGCGCTCTACCGCGCGGGCTACCCATGCCCGCCGGACATGAGCCTCCCTAGCTCCGCCGCGGGGGCGAGCCGCTGGGCGCTCAGCGCCGGCGGTGTCCCCGTGCCTCCCCTCCCTAGTTCTGACCCCGAGTTCCGGCGCGCCATCCGCGAGATGCGCGACGGCATGCAGCACCCCGCGAACTACCCGCTGGCCGGCGTGGACGAGTTCTGGTGGGGGCAGCTCACGGCACGCCGCGATCGGGAGCTCGACTCCGAGAACGACAACGGGCCGGTCGACGGGCGCTTCAACGCCAACGGGCGGCGCCGCTGGTGGAGCGCCCCCAACAGGACCTTGGAGGAGGTCCTCGACCACATCCACGGCGGCAACCAGCCGCGCCTGGAGATGCCGCCGCTGCAGGCCCAGCCGTGGGTGGCACGGCGGACCGGCGCCTCTTCCTCGTCCGCGACGTCCAGCTCCTCCGCCGGGCAGTCCATGTCCACCTCCCCCCCTTTCTGAACGCCGGCGCGCACGCCCGCAGTCGCAGCGGCGGCGCGCTCCGCCTCGGCGAGCCACGCTTCGAACGCGTGGTTCGCCCGAAGACGGAGGACGGCGGCGACAACGACGAAGCCGAGTGGCCCGACCAGAAGGTCGTGGAGCAGCTGTCGCTGGACACGCTGCAGCCACTCGACGACGACACCGCCACTCGGTGGAGCCTGCGGGACACCACCGAGGCGGAGCTCGAGCTCCAGCGCCGCCTGCTGGCGGAAGCCGAGCAGCACAAGGCGGCGCGCGAACTTGAGGCCGCCGCCAACGCGGCCCGCCTCCGCGTCCCTCCCCCGCCGCCGCAGAAGGAGAACGAGTACATCATCCTCGACCCGGACTCCGACGACGAGGGCGTGATCCAGCAAGCCCTCGAGGCGAGCAGGTGGGACTGCGGCGGCGGCGACGAGGGACAGGGGCCGAGCAAGCGGCCCGGCGACGACGACGACGACGACGGCGGCGATTACAGCCAGGCTATCGCCGCCAGCCTCGGCCTAAAGTAGTTTAGTTTAATTTCTAGTTTAAATTTTTCGTTCTAGCTTAAATTCGCGCCGAATATGTACGCACTTTGCAAATTTCAATAAAAATCGCCTAGTTTGCAATTGCGTTTGTTTTGGGCCGAATCTTGGGCTCGGGACGCGACTGGGAAACCTACCCCCCCAGGTTCCAGAATAGCGCCGTTTAGCGCCGCGGCGGCTCCAAAACGGCGGCGTTTTGGGCCCTGGGGGGGCGCAACGACTGGAGATGCCCTTAGTCCCATACTGCTAGTTTGGAGAGAGTGGAACCACCTTATAAGGTGGGCCATTCTACCTCATGTATGAGTTGGCAAGGCAAGAGGAGAGGTGTGCCACACGCGCGCTCCTCCTCCGCCGCCCGCCTCGCCTCGTCACGACGCGCCGCGCCGCGCCGCGGGAATGAGCCGAGCCGAGAGCGTTTATTTTGTCGCTTGGGAAAAACTTAATGAGTCAAAGCATAATTCCTAAACTGTTTCGCACCACCGTTCCAAAGCACTGCGCCGCCAATCAAGCCTTCTCTATCCCTCCTTCCGGCGTGCACCGCGAGAAGGGACAGCAGGCCTCCGGAACCCCGCCTCTTGTGATCCTGTACGGGAGAGGGGCGATCAGGTTTTTGGGGAGCGCACTCGCGCGACTGCTGACGGCGACTACTTCCCCAACGACGACTTCTTCCCCGACCTCGGCAACCTCTTCATCAACGACATAGCCGAGGGCGTGGACAACAACAACGGCGGTGCCGCTACCGCTGCATCGTACGTAACTCTACTCCATCTGTATGAGATATTCCTGGAATTCATATGTCTAGTTCTAGCTATAGATTGGACCAGTTTGTCTACTGTACTAGATCTAGATATTTGCATGATTACTGTATTTGCTACTGTCGTAATTCATCTGCTGCTATTTCGAATTAAATCATGTGCTAAATTGTTTATATATTCAACAATCCAAACACCTGATTATAGGCAATTTCTTGCACCTGCGCCGTCTGTCATCGCGGCGACAAGGCCAATCCCTTTCAAGGGTGTGGACTATAAGAGGTGGCGCACGCGAGCAGTGCTATGGTTTCAAACCTTGCGCTGCTATGCGGCCACCAAGGGCAAGCCTGAGGGCGATCTCAATCCAGCACAGCTGGAGGCCTTTGAGAATATGGACACTATGTTTAAAAGTGCCCTCCTCGGTATTATTGACGATTCCATTGTGGATCCGTATATGTCGTTTGATAACGGCAATGATATGTGGGCTGCACTTGAGGCCAAATTTGGGGCCTCAGATGATGGCAGCGAGCTGTATGTCATGGAGCAATTCTATGACTACATGATGACTGATGAGCGCTCTGTTGTTCAGCAGGCTCATGAGATACAGTCACTCGCTAAAAAACTTGAGCACTTTAAGTGTATGTTACCGGAGGCATTATTGCCAAGCTCCCATCTTCATGGAGCACCTTTGCTACTTCTCTGAAACACAAGGGAAACTTGCTGCTGTTCTAAAAACCTCTGCACTTGGAGGCCCAACACTGTCTACAAGAATATAAGCGTGCGTAGACATCAAGCTCTTTTCTGGCGTCGTTGCCGGGGAGATAAGGTAAAAGGTGCTCACATCCTCGGGTGTGAGTGCTCGAAGTTATTTCCTTTAGATTCTGCAATTATATCTTTTTGTTTCTTGTTTTTATTTTTACTAGTTAGGCTTAATGGAAAACAACAAAAATATGAGCGAGCTTTATAATCTTTATCTTGAATTAGAACATGATGCTTTTGAAGAGAAAATTAAAAAACCTATGGAACTTTATTTGCATGCTAGTAGCAATGTTATTAGTATAAATACTTTGGACACAATTAGTGCTAATGCTATGGAAAAGTCTAAGCTCGGGGAAGCTTGTTTGTATGAAAATGATCTTTTTAGTTTCCCAAGCACGGAGGAACAAATTTACTTTGATGATACTTTGCCTCCAATATATGATGATTACAATAAAAATTAATTATGATTGCAATATGTCTCCTATATTTGATGATTATGGTGATGAGAATGATAATGATAGCTATTTTGTTGAATTTTCTCCCACTGCTATTAATAAGAATGACTATGTTTATGTGGAGAGTAATAATTCTTTTATGCATGTGGCTCATGATAAGAATGTTTCTTGTGATTGTTATATTGTTAATTTTATTCATGATGCTACTGAAAGTTATTATGAGAGAGGGAAGCATAATTTTATGCATCTCAACAATATCAAGTTTCCCCTCTTTATGTTGAAAATTTTGAAGTTGCGCCTATTTTGTCTTCCTATGCTAGCCACTTTGTGCTTTCATGACTTGTTTTTCTACAAGATTCTTTTTCATAGGAAGTGGGTTAGACTTAAATTTGTTTCTTCTTGACGATCTATTTTTCTTCAATTAATATTTCTCATGTGAGCATCTTCTCAAATTATCATGCCTAGCTAAAAGGCTTTAAAGAAAAGCACTTCTTGGGAGATAACCCATGGTTTTATTTTTGCTTTGTTTTTTAATGTTTTCTTTGAGTCAAGGGGTTGTATAATTTTGTAGAATCTCCTTTGTATCTTTATTTTCATGTTTTAGTTGTGCCAAGTAAAGTTATGACGAAAGTTGGAGTTAGTTTTGGATTTCTGCGCAGGAAACAGATTTCTGCTGTCCACCGTAAAAAATCGTAAAATTTACAGGAAAATCATAATGGCCCGAAATTTGTTTTTCTTATTCCTAGGCTGATTCCGCAACTTTTTTGTTCTTTAAGTTTTTAGATCTGAGCATAGTAAGTGCCTCGAAAAAATTCGTATATACAGACTGTACTGGTTTTGACAGATTCTGTCATTTTTCTTGGATTTGCTCTTTTGCGATGTCAAGTGGATTTATTTGATTCACGAAACATCAGTGGATGTAGCTAATGTTAAAAATTATAAATAGAAATTGTGTCATACAGAACCCATGGATTTTTTATTGGTGCACTAACCCTCTAATGCGAATTACTCTTTGAGTGTGGTGTGAAGGAAGTTTTTAAGGGTCAAGAGAAGAGGGTGATATATGTGATCAAGAAGAGTGCAAGTTCAAAGCTTGGGGATGCCCCCGTGGTTCATCCAAGCATATTTTTAGAAGACTCAAGCATCTAAGATTGGGGATGCCCAAGGCATCCCCTTCTTCATCAACAATCTATCATGTCACTTCTAGTGAAACTAAATTTTTATTCGGTCACATCCTATGAAGTTTACTTGGAGCGTCTATTTGTTTTCTTTTGTCTTCCTTGCTGAAATAATATAGCTGGACCCTAGAATTCCTTTTTTGGGAGAGAGACACGCTCCGCTTTTTCGTTTTGAATACTCGGTATGCTCGTATTCTTAGTTTTTCTTCTAGTTGCTGCAAAATTCATGTTTAGCTCTTGTTTTCATTGCATCTCTTGTTCAGAGATGTTAGTTTTAGTGGTGTTATGTGAGTCCTCTCATGTTTTCTTGCTGTAGTATTTAGACATTTTTTTGTTAAAGCATGTTTTGTATGGTACTTGTTGGGAAAAGAAACTGTTGATTGAAGTAGAATTTTTAACGGTGCAAGTAGAAGATTGTATAGACTGTGGCTAGACCTTTTCATATCATGCTAGATTTTATTTTATTTCTAAAGCCTTGTGGTTATTTAGTAGCATGATTAGCCTCAAATAGATGAGAGTGTTTAATGTGCCATTGGAAGAATCATGAGTTGTTCTTGTCATATTGAAGCATAAATTTGTGGTGTTCTCCTTTGAATGTTTTATTTGGTTGACTTGGCGCATGTTCACACCATGTTTATGAATATGAACCAGTCAATTATATCCTCCATGATCATTTAGTTTTTGAACTTGTGGTACCAATTATGCTTTGATTAATGATGTTTATGTCGCTATGCATGATTATTGCTCTTATGCTCTCTTGATTTGTTGCTCCTAGTCTTTTGCTAGCCTCCACATGTACTGAGTATGAGCTCTACTTGTGCATCCAACTCCCAAAAACCAAAATTTTCCTGTTGTGTCCACCATACCTACCAATGTGTGGTAATTAAACGCCACTCCAAAGTAAATTGCTCATGTGTTACGTTTAAAACTTTCAAAATTACTCCTGTATTGTGCTCCTGTTTTAGCTCATGAGGACGTAAATAGAGAATCTTTATCTCACTTGTTGATTGGACTTTCACACCCTCGACTAGTGGCTTCATCCGCTTATCCAATAATAGAAGAGCTAGCAGCGGGGTGCCCAGCCCCAAATTAATAACAACAAATTCTCTTCACTATTTTTTACCTTGATTTATCAGTCAAAGCATAATTGTGTAAACAAAAAAGAAAAGAGGTATGACCTTCTACCCAGATGCGTCCTTCTATGGGAGCCACTCTTGCGAAGTCTATTTTTCTTGTGACGTACTGTATTTTCTGTTTACCATTCGTTGACATAAGCATACACCTCTCTTAAAAAAGCTTTTTATACCTCTGTTTAATAAAATAAAAGCTCTAGCACATGAGTGATCCATGCTTCTCTCTACGAAGGGCCTTCCTTTTACTTTTATTTTGAGTCCCCGTCTTCTAACTTTATGCACGGTTGAGAGAGCATAGTTGCCATTATGAGTTTTATGTGCATGTCCCAAAAACATTATTAATTGATTCATGATGTATTATTGCTTGTTGTGTAATCATTTCTTCTACTCTTCCTCATGAACTTTGAATGTGTCCTGGCATTTATGTTTTTTCCCACTCTTAAGGACTAGCGAAACATCACTTTTCCATGTTTTCTCTATACTTGAAACAAACGTATAACTTTAGTTGCATTGTATTTCATGATCTTTTATTTGTGTTACTTCTTATGATGCAAGGTGATTGCTATGCTTTATTATTAGAATTCTATTTATCATGCTTGTGTTGAAGTTCTATGATCTCAGCTTACTTGTGCTTTTAGATTACTGATACGTCATAAACATATCCCTAATTTCTGATGTTCCATGTTGTTTTCATGTTGTTTCTCACATGTTTTCCTTACAATTTATGTATTATCGATTTTCCGGGACTAACCTATTAACAATATGCCACAGAGCCAGTTCCCTATTTTCGGTTGTTTTTAGTTTCAGAGAAGTTGTTCTGGAAATATTCTCGGAATTGGAAAATTCGAAAGCCAGAAGTCCTAAAAGTCTCGGAAGCTTCCAGAAGTCTCGAAGAGCCCCGGAGGGGGCCACACCATGGGGTGGCGTGGGCCCCCTGTCCACCTCCAGACATTGCCCTTTCGCCCATATATACTCCCCGATGCATAAACCCTAGGCACATCGGCCTTTTCCAAAAAAATACATCCGTAGCTCCTCCGCCGCCACCGACAAGTTTTAGGGGACATATCTCTGTTCTGGTACCCTGACGAGACAGGAAAGTGCCCCCGGGAGTCATCTCCTTCGACTCCACCGCCATCTCCATCGCTCTTGCTGTCTCCTATGATGAGGAGGGAGTAGTTCTCCCCCGAGGCCGAGGGCTCTACCGGTAGCTATGTGGTTCATCTCTCTCTCCCATGGTGTGATCTTTATGTGATCATGAGTTTTGTAATCTAGTTGAATATGTAGATTGATCTTCATCTGTTATGTTACTCAAGTGGTTTTGTTATCTCCGTAAACACTTTGATCATGGGGTAAAGGTGAAAGTGTGTGCTCCGTGTGGTTTAGCATGATATTTATATCTTGTGTTGGAAGGTGAACCTATGAAACTGTGGCGTTTGTATATTACTAATTTATGGCGCTCGTAGTGACATTGGGGTGCCCTAGAGAGGGAATATAGACTTGAGGAGTGCTGTTAAACCCCTACGCAATGATTAGTGTTCGTTATTCGACCGGAGAGTGGTTCGGAGTAGCATAGTGAAGAAATGATATTTATGCATTCAATTATGTTTTGATTGTTGAGAGGTGTCCACTAGTGAAAGTAGGAGCCTTAGGCCTTATTTCCAAGCATTTAAACACCGTTTTCCGCTTGTTCTGCTACATGTTTGCTTTCTTCCATATTTATTTTAGACTGTTATTATCACTTATAATCATCCATACTGCTTGTATTTTACTCTCTCTTCGCCGAACTACTGCACCTATATACCTGACAAGTATATTGGGTGTGTTGGGGACACAAGAGACTTCTCGTATCTTAATTGCAAGGTTGCTTGAGAGGGATATCTTTGACCTATAACTCCCTGAGTTCGATAAACCTTGGGTGATCCACTTAAGGGAAATTTGCTGCTGTTCTACAAACGTCGGTACTTGGAGGCCCAACAGTGTCTACAAGAATAGAAGCGTGCATAGACATCAAGCTCTTTTCTGGCGCCGTTGCCAGGGAGGTAAGGTAAAAGGTACTCACATCATCGGGTGTGAGTGCTCGAAGTTATTTCCTTTAGATTCTGCAATGATATCTTTTTGTTTCTTGTTTTCACTAGTTAAGCTTATTTTTACCTGTTGCTTGTTTTTATTTTTACCAGTTAGTCTTAATGGAAAAACACAAAAATATGAGAGAGCTTTATAATATTTATCTTGAGTTAGGACATGAAGTGTTTGAAGAGAAAATTAAAAAACCTATGGAACTTTATTCGCATGCTAATAGCAATGTTATTAGTATGAATGCTTTGAACACTATTATTTATAATGCTATGGAAAAGTCTAAGCTTGAGGAAGCTAGTTTATATGAAAATGGTCTTTTTAGTTCCCCAAGCATGGAGGAGAAAGTTCTCTTTGATGATAAGCCTATGCCTGTTACATAGTAGTGATCATGATTGGGAAGAGCACGCTACTTTTGATATTGAACATGATGATATAGAAAGCTCTAAACTTGTGTATGGTGTGTTTGAAAATCCTTTTGATACTGATGATTATATGCTTGATACATCTCCTCCTAGTAAAAATGATGATATGTTTACAAATGAACACATTTTGGAGGATAACTATTCTATTGCTTATGATGATATTATTCTTCCTATATATGATGATTACACCGATGAATATGATATTTTTAGTCCACCTACTGTTGAGGATAAAATTAATTATGATTTCAAAATTCCTCCTATGTTTGATGATTATGGTGATGAGAATAATAATGATAGCTATTTTGTTGAATTTGATCCCACTGCTATTAATAAGAATGACTATGCTTATGTGGAGAGTATTTATTGTTTTATGCATGTGGCTCATGATAAGAATATTTCATGTGATAGGAAGTGGGCTATACTTAAATTTGTTTTACATTTTCTTCTTGACGCTCTTTTTCTTCAATTCATATTTCTAATGTGAGCATCTTCTCAAATTATCATGCCTAGCTAAAATGCTTTAAAGAAAATCACTTCTTGGGAGATAACCATGTTTTTTATTTTTGCATTGTTTTTCTCTGTTTTCTTTGAGTCAAGGGGTTGTCTACTTCTGTAGAAACTGCTTTGTATCTTTCTTTTCATGTTTTAGTAGTGCCAAGTAAAGTTTCTGACAAAAGTTGGAGTTGGTTTTCGGATTTCTGCGCAGAAAACAGATTTCTGCTGTCCACTGTAAAACATCGTATAAAATCCTGGAAGATCAGAATGATCTGAAATGTTTTTTGCTTATTCCTCAGCTAATCCCGTAACTTCTCTTAGTTGACCACTTTTTGATTTGAGCAACATAAGATTTTCTTTAAAAAAATCATCTTTACCTATTGTTCTATTTTGACAGATTTCTGCCAATATTTGCATTTGCATCTTAATTTCTTTCTTTTGGTGTTCTTTTGAGAAGAAGAGTTTTAAAAGAAGTTGTGACAGTAGCAAATGTTTTTATGAGTGTTGGGCTTGTGTTGAAATTGAACAATGTGAATTTCGATTGCACTAACGTTGCTAATGAAGATTGTGAGAAGTTTGGTGTGAAGGAAGTTTTCAAGGGTCAAGAGAAGAGGATAATATGATTTGATCAAGAAGAGTGAAGAGACTAAGCTTGGGGATGCCCCGGTGGTACATCCTAGAAAATTCCAAGAAGACTAAAGTGTCTAATCTTGGGGATGCCCAAGGCATCCCCTTCTTCATTAACAAATTATCAGGTCACTTCTAGTGAAACTATATTTTTATTCGGTCACATCTTATGTGCTTTACTTGGAGCGTATTTTTTTTTTTTCAGTTTGTTTTGTTTTCTTTGCTGTAATAGATAGTTGGAACCTATCATACTTGTGTGGGAGAGAGACACGCTCCGTTTTCATTGCTTAGAACACTCTAGTTTTCATTCTTATTGTTCTGTGAGTGTTCACTTTTTGCCAGTACTGTGTTTTGCCTTTGTTTTAATGCATCTATTATTCAGAGTTGTTAGATTTAGTAGTGTTATGTGAGTAATCTCATCTGCCGTCTGTACCATAAAGAGTATTTTTGTTAAAACATATCTTGTATGGTGCTTGTTGGGAAAAGAAAACTGCTGTTTGAAGTAGAATTTATAACAATGCAAGTAGAAGCTTGTATAGACGGTGGCTAGAAATTTTTCATGCCATGATAAATGTTATTTTAGTTTTAAAGCCTTGTGGTTATTGAGTAGCATGAATAGCCTTAAATAGCTGAGAGATTTTAATATTTCTTGAAACATTCATGAGTTGTTCTTGTCATAGTAAAGCATCAATTTATGGTATTCTCTTTCGAATGTTTTATTTGGTTGACTTGACGCATGCTCACACCATGTTTGTGACTACAAACAAGTCACGAATAGCCTCCATGAACACTTAGTTTTTGAACTTGTGATACCTCTTATGCTTTAATTAATGATGCTTATGTCGCTATGCATGATTATGGCTCTTATGCTCTCTTGATTTGTCGCTCCCACTCTTTTGCTAGCCTCCATCTGTACTGAGTATGGAATTCTACTCGTGCATACAAACTCCTTAAACTAGAGTATTCCGATTGTGTACACCATACCTACCTACATGTGGTATTTAACTGCCACTCCAAGTAAATTGCTCATGTGTTACCTTTAAAACCTTCAAAATTACTCCTGCTTTGTGTTCTGGTTTTTGCTCACGTCAATAGAGAATCTTTATCTCACTTGTTGATTGGATTTCACACCCTGGACTAGTGGCCTCATCCGCTTATCCAAATGATAGAAGAGCTGGCAGCGGGGTGCCCAGCCCTAAATTAATACAAACAAATTATCTTCACTATTTTTGCCCCTAATTTATCAGTCAAAGCATAATTGTGTAAACAAAAGAGAAAGAGGGATGCCCTTCTACACCAGTTGCATCCTTGACCATGGGAGCCTCTCTTGTGAATCCAGTTGGCTTGTGACGTACTGTATTGTATGTTTACCATTCGTTGACATTAGCATACACCTCTCCTAAAAAATAGACATTCCTCCACAATGTCAAACTTTTAATACCTCTATATAAAATAAAAAGCTCTAGCACATGAGTGATCCCTGCTTCCCTCTGCGAAGGGACTTCCTTTTACTTTTATGTTGAGTCTCCATCTTCTAACTTTATGCACAGTTGAGAGAGCATTTTTTGCCATTCTGAGTTCTATGTGCATTTGTCCCATAAAAATCAATAAATACTTCATGATATGATATTATTTGTTCTTAAATTATTTGTTCTAGTCTTCCTCATGAACTTTGAAAGTGTCCTGGCATTTATGTTTTGTCCCACTCTTAAGGACTAGCGAAATACCAATTTGCCATGATTTCTCTATACCTAAAACAAACGTTTATCTGTCTTTGCATTATTATCCATGATCCTTTATTGAAGATAATCTTCATGATGCAAAGTGATTGCTATGATTTATTACTAAAGTTCTAATTATCATGTTTGTGTTTGTAGTTCTCTGATCTTAGCGGTACATATGTTTTTACATTATAATGATCAAGTTTAAAATAGTAGCATGTCACCTCAGAAATTATTTTGTTTTATCGTTTACCTACTCGAGGATGAGTAGAAACTAAGCTTGGGGATGCTTGATACGTCATAAACGTATCCCTAATTTCTGATGTTCCATGTTGTTTCCCACATGTTTTCCTTACACTTTATGTCATTTTTATCGATTTTCCGGGACTAACCTATTAACAAGATGCCACAGAGCCAGTTCCCTGTTTCTGCTGTTTTTGGTTTCAGAAAAGTTGTTCTGGAAATATTCTCGGAATTGGAAAATTCGAAAGCCAGAAGTCCTAAAAGTACCGGAAGCTTCCAGAAGCCCCGAAGAGCCCCGGAGGGGACCACAGGGTGGCCACACCATGGGGTGGCGCGAGTCCCCCCTGGCTGCGCCACCTAGGGGTGTGGGCCCCCTGGCCACCTCCCGGCATCTCCCTTTCGCCCTTATATACTCCTCGATGCATAAATCATAAGCACATCGGACTTTTCCACAAAATACATCCGTACCTCCGCCGCTGCCATCGACAAGTTTTGGGGGACAGATCTCTGTTCTGGTACCCTTCCGGGACGGGGAAGTGCCCCCGAAAGCCATCTCCTTCGACTCCACCGCCATCTCCATCACCGTTGCTGTC
Organism: Alopecurus myosuroides; assembly: GCA_028641055.1. Taxonomy (NCBI): domain Eukaryota; kingdom Viridiplantae; phylum Streptophyta; class Magnoliopsida; order Poales; family Poaceae; genus Alopecurus; species Alopecurus myosuroides. The sequence continues at coordinate 266,933,174 of CM054057.1, read as the reverse complement.
TCCTATGATGAGGAGGGAGTAGTTCTCCCCCGAGGCTAAGGGCTCTACCGGTAGCTATGTGGTTCATCTCTCTCTCCCATGGTGTGATCTTTATGTGATCATGAGCTTTGTAATCTAGTTGAATATGTAGATTGATCTTCATCTGTTATGCTACTCAAGTGGTTTTGTTATCTCCGTAAACACTTTGATCACGGGGTAAAGGTGACAGTGTGTGCTCCGTGTGGTTTAGCATGATATTTATATCTTGTGTTGGAAGATGAACCTATGAAATTGTGGCATTTGTTTAGTACTAATTTATGGCGCTCGTAGTGACATTGGCGTGCCCTAGAGAGGGAATATAGACTTGAGGAGTGTTGTTAAAGCCCTACGCAATGATTAGTGTTTGTTATTCGACCGGAGAGTGGTTCGGAGTAGCATAGTGAAGAAATGATATTTATGCATTCAATTATGTTTTCATTGTTGAGAGGTGTCCACTAGTGAAAGTAGGAGCCCTAGGCCTTATTTACAAGCATTGAAACACCGTTTTCCGCCTGTTCTGCTACATGTTTCCTTGCTGCCATATTTATTTCAGATTGTTATTATCACTTATAATCATCCATACTGCTCAGATCAATTCCTATTGGAGGGGATTATCCTATTGTCCAGTATGCTGACGATACTTTGGTGATCTTGCCTGCTGATCCTGATCAATTGTTGGTATTTAAGAATCTGCTTAACCTTTATGCTCAGATCACGGGACTAAAGGTGAATTTCAACAAGTCATCAATGATACCAATAAATTTATCTCAGCAGGAAACTATTGATTTGGCTAATGTTTTGGACTGTAAGGTGGCTTCTATGCCATTTACCTATCTAGGCTTGCCTATGGGCACCACTAAGCCATCAATTAAGGATTTTGCTCCACTCATTGACAGAGTTGAGAGGAGACTTTCTGCAACAGTATCTTTCCTCTCATATGGTGACAGCTTGGTGCTTGTGAACTCAGTTCTTTCCTCTTTGCCCACATACTATATGTGCACACTAGTGATACCTAAAGGAGTCATTGATATTATTGATAAAGCAAGGAGGAGATGTTTATGGAGAAAAGACAAAAACAAGAAAAGAGTAAACTCTTTGGCTTCTTGGGATATGGTGTGTAAGACAAAATGTAAAGGTGGTTTAGGAGTCATTAATCTCCAGATTAAAAATAGGGCTCTGTTGCTCAAATTTCTAGCAAAATTTTACAACTCTGTGGATATTCCTTGGGTAAATCTGGTCAAGAATGCATACTACTTTCAGTCGGTTCCTCATGCAGTTACCTCTTGTGGATCCTTCTGGTGGAAAGGTATTATGCAATTATCTGATACTTGGTGTTCATTCTCTTCTTGCAAAGTGGGGAATGGATATTCTGTTCTATTTTGGAAAGATTCTTGGCTGGGACATGCTCTGTCAATGAAATTTCCAAGATTGTTCTCTTTTGCTAAGGATCAGATGGCCTCAGTGAGAGATTTGAAAGTGATGACTGATCTTTCTGATGCTTTTCATTTGTCTCTTTCAAATGAAGCTTTTCAAGAATTTGTTGATCTTCAAGGCATCCTAGGAAATGTTCAGGTGAATAATAATAAGGATGTATGGTCCTGTAATTTTTATAAAGGGGTATATACTTCCAGTAAATTCTATAAGTTACAGTTTTCTCAGTTGACTGATGATAAACCAGCCAAGTGGATCTGGAAATCCAAATGCATGTCAAAGCATAATTTTTTTGCATGGCTGATCCTAAATGATATGACTAATACCAAGGATATGATTAAGAGAAGGAATTGGAAGATTGATGGGACTGAGTATTGTGTCCTTTGCAAAAAACTTTGTCTTGAGGATTGGACACGTTTGTTCTTCTAGTGTGTTTTCAGCTCCAGGATTTGTGACTACCTGCAAATTTCCTGGAGTGATAACACAGTTTTAACTAATCTTTCCATTGCTAAAACGAATTTCAAAGGTCCTTGTTTCACCGAGATAGTGATTCTTGCCTGTTGGAACATCTGGAAACAGACGAATGGAGTTATTTTCAAGTCTGAGAGGCATTCCTTCAAGGGTTGGAAAGTTGGCTTCATGTTAGACCTCCTTTTGCTTAAGCATAGGTTGAGTGCTTCTTTGGCTGCGGATTTATCATCATGGCTTAACACCTTACCTTAGTTTGTGATAGATTATCTTAGTCTATCCTTCTATGTACATTTGTAAATATTTGTAAACTCTTTTGATGGCAATAAAGGGCTGTGGGGGACTCCCCTGCAGTAGAAAATGTTTCAAAAAAAATCATCCATACTGCTTGTATTTTACTCTCTCTTTGCTGAATTAGTGCACCTATATACCTGAAAAGTATATTGGGTGTGTTGGGGACACAAGAGACTTCTCATATCTTAATTGCAGGGTTGATTGAGAGGGATATCTTTGACCTCTACCTCCCCGAGTTCAATAAACCTTGGGTGATCCACTTAAAGGAAACTTGTTGTTGTTCCACAAACATCTGCACTTGGAGGCCCAATACTGTCTACAAGAATAGAAGCGTGCGTAGACATCAATTACTATGATGATCAAGTTTATGTTGGTAGCATGTCCCCTCAGAAATTTATTGTTTTGTCGTTTACCTACTCGAGGACGAGTAGGAACTAAGCTTGGGGATGTTGATAAGTCATAAACGTATCCTTAATTTATGATGTTCCATGTTGTTTTCATGTTGTTTCCCACATGTTTTCTATAAACTTTATGTCATTTTTATCGATTTCCCGAGACTAGCCTATTGACAAGATGCCACAGAGCTAGTTCCTGTTTTCTGCAGTTTTTTGTTTCAGACAAGTTGTTCTGGCAATATTCTCGAAATCGGAAAATTCAAAAGCCAAAAGTCTTAGAAGTCCCGGAGGGTCCATGAAGTGCCGAAGAGACCCGGAGGGGTGCCCGGGAGCCACCTCGCCATAGGGGAGAGCAGTTCCCCCTCTGGCCGCGCCAATGGGTGGTGTGGGCCCCTTGGCCAGCCCCCGGCATCGCCCCTTCGCCTATATATGCCCCCCGATGCATAAAACCTAAATCAATCGGCCTTTTCCACCAAAAAATTCCGTAGCTCTGCCGCCACCGCCGACAAGTTTCGGGGGACAGAAATCTCTGTTCCCGCACCCTGCCGGGACGGGGAAGTACCCCGAAGCCATCTCCATCAACTCCAACGCCATCTTCATCGCCGTTTCTGTCTCCTATGATGAGGAGTGAGTAGTTCTCCCCCGGGGCTGAGGGCTCTACCGGTAGCTATGTGTTTCATCTCTCTCTCCAGTGGTGTGATCTTTATGTGACCGTGAGCTTTGTAATCTAGTTGAATTAGTAGATGTTACTCTTCATCTGTCATGCTAGTCAGGTGGTTTTGTTATGAGACCTCCTTAAACAATTTGATCATGGTGTAAAGGTGACAGTGCGTGCACCGTGTGGTTTAGCATGATATTTATATCTTGTGTTTGATGATGACCCTATGAAATTGTGGCGTTTGTTTAGTACCTTATAGGGCGCTCATAGTGACATCGTGGGGTTAACTAGACATGGGAATACAAACTTGAGGAGTGCTGTTACAACCCTACGCAATGAATTGGTGTTTGTTATTCAACCGGAGAGTGGTTCGGAGTAGCGTAGTGAAGAGATATATTTATGCATTCAATTATGTTATCATTGTTGAGAGTGTCCACAAGTAAAAGTAGGATCCCTAGGCCTTGTTTCTAAGCATTGAAACACCGTTTACATTCAGTTGTGCTACATGTTTGCTTGCTGCCATTTTTTTTAAGATTGCTATTATCACTTATAATCATCCATACTACTTGTATTTTACTCTCTCTTAGCCGAACTAGTACACCTATACAACTGACAATTGTATTAGGTGTGTTGGGGAGATAAGAGACTTCTTGTATCGTAATTGCAGGGTTGCTTGAGAGGGATATCTTTGACCTCTTCCTCCCTAAGTTCGATAAACCTTGGGTAATCCACTTAAGGGAAACTTGCTGCTGTTCTACAAACCTCTGCACTTGGAGGCCCAACACTTTCTACAAGAGTAGAAGCGTGCGTAGACATCACTCTCACAATTCAATCAGATAATGGAAGAAGTTATGCCAAGATTTACCAACAAAGAACGGTCCTTCCCAAGATGGGGAGAGCTTGTGCATGCTCTCCTTATTCTGGATAAGGCGAAGCGCCATGCCGCCTTGTCAAAAAGAACACACCCTCACTTGGCGGTTGTGATAGCGATGCATGTTATGCTAATAGATTCAGGTCTGAAAAGAGTCAAACCCCAAATATTTGACCAATGCAATCATGTGTTACATATATAGTTGTATATGCTAACATGGCAAATTCTTTATCATCTATTTTCCTACCCTCCCATTTCACCGAGGCCATAGAAGAAACTCCGAGTAATTAAAGAGGCCCTTTTCATTTACCTAAATAAATGCATTAACACTCCATGAACACATGTCACTGATGGGTCATAGGTTCAACATTATAATAGTTAATACACTTTGCACATAAATACCAAACTCATATATATGATGAGGCAATAATAGTTTGGCAATGAAATTGAGGTCCCTAGTAGCAAACATTACGCAAATCAAAAGTACATTAACAATCATACAAGAACATCTAAAATATAGACACCTTAAATCTTGATGGCTATATGTTATTACATCATTGATCTTATCGAATTCTCATCCACCCCATGTGCCTATAGAGCACTACTTACACATAGTGAAAAATGATGATTACATGCAATGAGACTGGCTTGGAGATGATGGTGGGGAAGACAACTATGAAATTTCCCTCGATGGCATGGAGAGAGATATATCAATTTGATCCTGAAAAATTTGATCGCGGTGGTGAGAGCGCTCTTTTTCATGAAAAGCTTCATCCTTCTGGGCCAAGGGTTTTTTCTTGTCTATGTAGAGGTACGTCGAAAGGGGGAGGATACATGAGGCACGAGAGCCCAAGGAGCCACCTTGATGTGTCCGGATAGGGCCGACATGCCGATGGGACCACATGGTGCCTTGGTGGACTTTTGCCTCCCTCTTTCGGCCAGCTGGGATCCTTTTTCATAACAAATATTGGGATTAGTTTTGCTTTATTTCCCTCATTTCCTTCATGGAAAAGTATATATGTTTTTGTTCCAAAAACATCGTGAGCCCCGGCAGTTTTATTTCAAGTTTGATGAGATTTTGGGAAAATCTCTAAGCAGAGTGATGGAGAAGATGCATTTTGGGTGTATCATGTTGTACTCCCTTTACTTCAATTCAATGTAGAAGGTTAACTTGTACTCAATAGAAGTATCATGGAATATAATCACAAAAATAAGGGATTACTATGTTTGTAAGGAAGAACAGGACAAGGACCAAGATGAAGGTTTTCGTGGAGGTTAAACATATGAGTGGGATCCCCTTGTTGAAAAATTCAAATGATTTAAAACTGGCCTGACAATGGCTTCCTCTTGAGAGCACGACAGTGGAGAAAGATGTTTACTTTTGATGACATTCTCCGAGAAATCATAAACAACTAATGATGGAAAAAGAGAAATATATGGAGTAGATAGAAGATGAGGGGAGAGTGGTTGAAGAAGGAGACAGTGAGCGTTGGTAGCGGGCGAGTGAAGCCACATTGAAGGAATTATTAGAGCGTCAGCGGCCGTGATTGCTATGCGAACAAAAAGATACATAGTGTTGCCAAAGTTTTGAGTTTGGTGGAGAACATGAGTTGTGCATCCAGATTTCGAGGAGGTAGCGACATGAGAAGACGAACGTCTAGGAGAACGATCTGCATACATACATGCACGGCGATTGATCGGTTACACACAACATAGACTCATTATTGTAGTTGATTGTTACTCTGTTATGGTAGAAAATCTCTTTTGCGTTTGGTTCTTTTTGCTCGCAAAATTGTTGTGAAATAGTAGTTTGATCAACCGACAGTTCGATAACCTTCCTCCTAAAGGGTGTGTCTCATGCCAGAAGACATGTTCCACTTTTTTGAGTGGACGATTTAAACGGCTATTCAAAACTATTGGAGGTTCGTCAATAGGAGGAGGCGACACGACGCACGAGAACCCAAGGAGCCACCTTGAAGGTATGGATAGGGAAGATGTGCCGAGGGGCCCACTTGGTTTCTTGGTGGCCTTTTACCCCTCTTTCGGCCAGATGGAATTCTTTTCCATAAAAAATCTTAGGACTACTTTTGATTTATTTTCCTCATTTCTTTCATGGAAAAGTATGTACTTTTCTTGATAAAAAAATCGTCGGTTCTGGCAGTTTTATTTCATGTTTGGTGAGATTAAGGATGGCAATTTTATCCACAGATCTGGATATCCATGGATATTCGGCCCAGTGGGTAAGGGTTTGGAGTGTTGGTTATACCCATGGATTTGATGGGGCGGATGACCGCTAGCTCATGGGGTGGACACGTGTTAAGGTTTGGCTCCATGGATATCCGATGGATACTCGGTTGACATGTGAGACCCACATGTCAGAGAGACATGTGATATTTATCCGGCCTGACTCTCCCTATCCCTGTAATTTGTGTTTGAAATATTGTTGCTTTGATATTTTGATGCTATGTTCATATAATTATATCATATATTGTTCTCTAAATCTAGAAATATTTCCGCTGAACTATTGTTGTAGTGGTGAAATTTTGCTATAGTTTTAGTGTTTTGCTAAAATGCTACTTCCATGCTATTGTATTGCTAATATTGTTGTTGAAATGACATTGCAATGTTGAAATGTTGTTATGTTTATTTACATAGTGCCTAAAATCATGGATATCCATGTATATCTGGATATCCAACGGGTTTGGATATGGGGCAACATCCATGCCCATGGATAATTTCGTGGATATATAGGCTATAGCGAGGTAATGGACCTGCATCTGGATATGGATTTTGTATATCCGTCCAAACCCGCGCCATTGCCATCCTTAGGTGAGATTTTGGGAACAATTCTAAGCAAAGTGATTGGAGAATATTCATTTTGGGTGTATCATTTTGTACTCTCTTTACTTAAATTCAGTGTAGAAGGTTAACTTGTACTCCAATAGAAGTATCACAGAATACAATTGCAAAAATAAGAGAGTACCATTATTGTAAGGCAGAACCAAGAAGGACAAAGACGAATGTTTTCGTGGGGGTTAAACATATGAGTGGGAGCCCCTTGTTGGAAAATTCAACATAGAAATATGAAGACTTTATTGCATTAATTTAATAGAGTGGGGCATTTCCCCACTCAGGCCTTCATTGATAATGAGTGAAAGAAAAAATTATGCACTAAACCATAATCTCATGAGTTAAATCCCTCGCGGGGGGTGGGGGCTGTCGAGGAGCCACTCTAATGAGGACCTAGCCTGAAACTGACTTCCTCCATAGCAGATTGATACGTCTCCAACGTATCTATAATTTCTGATGTTCGATGATGATATTATGCCAATTGCTACATGTTTTCTCCCTTATTTATGTCATTTTTATCGATTTTTCGGACTAACCTATTGACAAGATGCCACAGAGCCAGTTCCCTATTTTTTGCTATTTTTAGTTTCAGAAAAGTTGTTCTGGAAATATTCTCGGAATTGGAAAATTCAAAGCCCGGAGGTCTTAGAATTCCCGATGGTTCCACGGAGTCCCGAAGATACCCGGAGAGGGGCCTCGGGCGCCCACACCTTATGGAGGCCCCCCTTGGACGCTCCGGGGGGGTGTGTGGGGCCCACAGGGCTCCACCGCCTTTGCCCTTTCGCCTATTTATTCCCCTCTGAAGGAAAACCCTAAGCACCTGATCAAATATCCCTGAAAAGTTCCGCAGCCGCCGTCGTCATCAACCCTAGATCAGAGGGGTCCTGAAGCTGTCTCCCGGCACCCTGCCGGAGAGGAGATCATCGCCGGAGGCCTCTTCATCACCATGCCTGCCTCCGGAGTGATGCGTGAGTAGTTCATACTTGTACTACGGGTCCATAGCAGTAGCTAGATGGTTGTGTTCTCCTCCTATGCCTCCATGTTTAGATCTATTGAGCTTCATATCATGATCGAGATTGATCTTATGTAATTCTATATGCTGTTTGCTGGGATCCGATGAATATTGAACTTATGCCAAGTTGATTACAGTCTTTATTGCTTATGTTATATGTGATCTTGCATGCTTTCCGTTGCTAGTGGTTGCTCTGGCCAAGTAGTTGCTAGTGACTCCAAGAGGGAGTATTTATGCTAGATAGTGGGTTCATGCCTCCTTTTTGCCTATGCTCGAGTGACAGAAACGTGACGGGGGAGGATGCGCTGTTGCCACTAGGGAGAAAACAGCGGTGTGAGTGCCCGCGTGTACAATTATTTCTTATATTACACACATTGCTTAATGCGATTATCTGTTGCTTGTAACTTAATACCTAAGGGGGTTCAGATGATAACCTGAGGGTGGATTATTAGTCATAGATGCAGTTGGACTACGATATATGTATATTGTTTTAATGCCCGCACTAAATATCATAGTAGTCATCATGTCATTAATATGCACTATGGTGCAACCTCTATTTGTCAATTGCACAGCTGTAATTTGTTCACCTAGCATGCTATCTTTTATGGAGAAACACCACTAGTGAACATATGAACCCCGGTCCATTTTCCTACATTGTTAAACAAATCTCTACAATTTCCTGTTTTTTTTACTTACTACAAGCATACACCATTTTCCACACTATACGTTTAATCTTTGTTTTCAGCAAGACCGGTGAGATTCACAACCTCACTGTACCGTTGGGACAAAGTATTTTGGTTGTGTTGTGTGCAGGTTCCGCGTTGTTGCTGACACCGGTGAGGCGCCATCACCACCGTAAGTGGCATCAACCTTCCGAAGATCCTCTTTCTCCTACTGGATTGATAACCTTGGTTCTTAACTGAGGGAAATTCTTACCGCTGTGCTCATGACACCCTCCTCTTGGGGTTCCCAACACGCATTGCCAACATCAAGGCACCATCAACGCAAGCTCCAAGGAATTTCCGGCGCCGTTACCGGGGAGAAAGAAGTCTTATGGCAAGGTGAGTCTCTCACTCTCAACCTCTTGTTTTTATTTTTGTCTTGTTTTGCTTCTTTATATCAATAACACAAAAAAATTAGTTTACTTTATACCTGTTATTTATTTGCTTGCTTTTATTTTGCTAAAATGAGTTCCTCTGAGAATACTAAGTTGTGTGACTTCACTAGCACAAAAAATAATGATTTTATTTGCACACCTATTGCTCCACCCGCTCCTACTGCTGTTTTCTATTGTCGCGACCCCGGACCCCAAGATATACATACTGTTATGAGCTCCTAGTCATGGACCCACAAGGGCTTCAGGGTTACCAGCCCCGGCCGCAACAAACAACGACAGGCAGACTGGATTCATCGGCACGTAGTCCGGATCCCCAGTCTACTACTCCTTGTGTCCATGCTAGTCATAACCAACTATGCATATCAAAGCGTCCACGAATCGTATGAAACTGAAGAAAACGGGACCAAAGCTATACAGAGATGCTATGTGTCCAGAAAGTGCAACAACAATCGAGGGTTACTGGGGTTACCGCGCCCCAGGCCGATCACATCGGCAGGCGGGCTCGGACATGGATCATAGGGTCCACAACCCCTCGACTGCGACAACTATGCAGGCATAGCCAAAACTGTATAACAATGAGCTCGAAACCAACAACCGATCAAAGCAGTACTCTAACATGAAGCTTTATTAAACAAGTGTTACTAGAGTATAGCTTACAAGCAGAGGTCACACGACCCAACATTACATCAGACAACAGAAGGCAAATTATGTTGCTAATCAACAAGAACCAAAAAGGCCTAAGACGCCGCAACATAAGGCGACGTCCTAGCCCATAGATTCCAGGCTGCTACCTGGGAACCCCAAACTACTCGTCGATGTCCACGTTGAAACACCACCGAAGTGACGAACTCCACCTGAACCAAAATTAAGCAAACCTCAGTACGGGAGGTACTCAACAAGACTTAGTTAACCTATTATATATCTGCTAGTTTCTGAAAGGGTTTTATGAAAGGCTGATTTGCGTAAAGCAATCCTTGTTTTCCAAATCGAGGAGGAATAGAACGTCTCAAAGAAGGTTTTCAAAACAGATGAGAAACTCAACTACTATAATCATCATCTTTTCAATCCACCAACATCAATTCCCAGCATCTAACATGCTACAAGGATCACCCCTCTCGGCATCTCCGAGGAGGCACCCTTCAAACATTATCTCCATGCTTTGTCAACATCTTTTACGCCACGTTCAAGTTATCTATGGTCTTTACATTCAACAAGTCGTCCTTAACCGTGGACACGGCTTTTCGAAAAGATTGCCCTGCAGGGATGTACACTTTACCCACACGTACCATCCGACTCTTAGCGCCACATGTACGTTCTTCCATGGAACGCGGCAGAGGGTGGCCGGCCACGACCTTTATCTTACCCGACCCTATCCATGAGTCAACCCAAGACAGGGCCACCTCGTCAACAGGGAGTTGGCCATCCTCCTGACGGCACCTGTCTCTATGAGGCGGGGTCAAGATCCGTGTACGTCCATCACTTGGCCCCGGTCACGCCCTAGCGGAGCATTTTGTTTTCAAAACCGTTTAAAAGGTTTTATTTGCGGTGCCGAATGGAAATATCAAACTACGTGACTCATGGATCTGGCCAAACAAGTTAGTTGGTCGAGCGCGGTTACTTAGACCCCGCGTGTGGTTGCACGCTCATTCTTGGCTTCCGCTCGAGACCGTAATCCTAGGGTTGGCGAGTATAGGACTAAAAACCACTTCCCAAGTGGCCTCCCATACCAGCCTTAGTCAAGTTATCCACACAAAGCTCATCTCACCACGTCATCATATCCTACTAGGTTATCGCATCTCTGATTCATCAACCGGATGGAGCAGAGGTAACAAACATGTATGACTAAGCGAAGCAGATATGAGGCTCTGGCGATGCGCACAAGCAAATCTATGGCGGCTAGGAGCAGTGGATCAGGATATTGAGGCAATGCAGTATATAGGTGAACTATATCTACTAGCATCAAATACTTTGGAATCGAATGCAAAGTACGAGATTCAAATGTTGTTCGAAAGCATATATGAGCAGATGAGAGGTTATGCTTGCCTTGGTTATAAGAAAACCAGATAAAGATCTTCTGGAATAAGTGCTTGACTTGTCGGTTAAGATCAAGTATTCGCCATTGGAGTTGTTGGCCTTCACTTCGGAGTCGGATTCTACCGAGGGGGAAACAACACCGAAAAGAAGAAGAACAACAATCAACACATGGCATCGATGCAATGCGCAACATGTATGCATGAGCAAGTTAATGCACTGAAATAAAGTCCTAAACATGTTCGTTGAGTTGCTAGGGTTCGTATGTTAGTTGAGTTGCTAGGAATTCGGGTGATTATGAAAGTAGGTACCATTTTAAAAGCTCAAATGGGGTTGAAAATACCATAGCTAGATTCCATTTGTCATTTTGAGCAATTTGGTATATAGCTTTTGATTTTCTAATTTTATTGAATAAAAACTTATTTTCTATTTTAAAATGAATTAACAACATTAAATAATGGCCATTTTCAACTTTCTCAAACATATATGAAAATGACATATTTGGGTGGATTACATTTTTCTGAGCATTTCAGTACCTTCCTTTTATTTTTCTGAGGTATAGAACAATAGTTATTGATTTTCTAAATTTAATTCATTTCCTGTAAATAATAGCCATTTTCTGGAAATAGTAAAAGCAAGGATATGACATCAGCATGATGCAGGGATGATGTCATCGAGCTCTGATCTTCACAGATGCTCTCAAATTCGAAGAATTTCGCACGCAATCGACGGAACAAACTATACCAGGAGGGAGAGGAGGTCGATGGGGGCAAATTGGTGGCGGCGCCTCTTCCGGATGGTTGCCGGAGTTGCGCCGGCGAGCGACGGCGGCCACGGTTGCGCGGCGACCGGCGGTTACAGAGGGAGAGGGGCTGAACGGAGGGCACATGGACGCTCTCCACGACGCGGTGAAGCCGATGGTGTGGTCGGGGAGGTGAGGCGGCGCCGGAATCGGCCGGAACCAACCTCGACGGCCGGCGGCCGGAGTTGGGAACGGCGGCCCGATTTGGCTCCTCCCGGATGTCCCAGCTCGCGTGAATCCTTGAGGAGGTAGAGGAGATGATAGGGGAGCTCGTGGTGTCCTCGAATCGACGGGGGAAGGCCCGTAACGGCGGCGATAGCCGGCGGCCGGACGAACACAGTAGCTAGGGTTCGGTTTCGTTTTTCGGGCGTGCTCCGTACAGAGAAGAAAGGGAAGAAAGGGAGGGCGAGGGGTGTCGAGGTGGAGAGATGGGGACGTCTCCCCAAGATCTCATCCCAGCGAGGAGACAAGCACACAGGAGGTGGCACGGTGACGGCGGGTACTCGGCCACGCAGGTGCTCCTACTGGCCTGAGGAAGAAGACAAAGGAGCATTTTCGATAACCCCCTATTTTTCCCCAGAAATTACAAAGAAGCCCTTCTGCCTTTAAAATGTTTGAGGGCCTTTTTGCAAGGAGAAAATTTGGCAAAAATACTTTTTGGAAACCTCACAAAATTTCCAACCTCACCATATTTTTCTTTGGTGAAATTGAAATATTTTTAAGTACAAGATTTTGGGACCCATTTTAAGTACTATTTGTGGGATTTTTCTCAAACCATTTAAATTCACAATTTAAATTGGTTAAAACATGATTAAAATTTTGTTCCCATGCATGTATGATATGAACACAACACCACAACCCTTTGGTAACAAAATTTGGGATGTTAGAAATCTACCCCCCGTACAAGAATCTCGTCCCGAGATTCCCGAAGGAGAAGAAAGAAGGAACACCGGTTTTGAACGATCTTCTCGAACCTTACGGTTCTCTTATCGAGGAGGTTGATCCGTAGCTTCTAGAGGTATTGAACGGATACACCTTAGGTAAGAGGGAAACTCTTAGGAAATGATCTTCATGAAGATCGAGTATCTCATGGACAACTCATGACAGGAATGTTCGTAAAGAACTGTTGAGTTATCATGCATGAAACACATCAAGGTAACAGAGTGAGTAGAAGATGGTTTCAAGTTTGCGGACGATTAGTCCTTGAAAGGATTTAGAATATGAGCTTTGCACAAGACTTTAAATCCTTAAGCAAAAGAAAGGTTGGACAACCTGTGACATAAAGGTTTCTTCGAAATAGAATACCAAGATGGGAAGGATTGTCTTGGATATCACAATGTAATATCCGTAGACGAGGGAAAACATGAGTAAACACTGCAATTCGTGCGTCAGAGAATTTTTTTGATACAGAATCATGTTCACTCTTCGGGGTGGACACGAAAGATGAAGGAACTTCACTCCGTCAAAAATTTGTCGAAATCTTTGTCAAAGATCGGGATGTTACTTCACGACAGAAGATGAGTAACCACGGCATGTTGGAACATCGTGATTAAGGAGGAATTCTTGGTCACACCATAAGGATGGTTAACCAACGGGGATTAGAATACCGGAAGGAATAAGAATCTTTTTCCTATTGTGGATTTGACGTAGCAACACGTTTACCACATGGTTAAGATCCCGTGGCTGAAGTAACTGACAAATTCATACAATGTGTGAGATGAACAGAACTTCAAGTATCAACAACTTTAGAAAAGAAACTGATCAATGGTGGTTACGAAACACCAAGAGATGGTTCTCATGATGAACTTGTTTCCACTAGAACAAAGGTTTGGAGGATTGGTAGAGAAACATTGGACATAGTAAGTTCCAAGGTCTTCTTGACGTCCCCGACACCCATATCCAGCTTACATAAGCCTTCAATAGGTCATCAAGTGAATATAGAACTCCAGTTTGGAAAAACGGAAAGGGGGAAACTTGTTAGAATGAGCCACACAAGAATTTCACGGAGAGTGGTTGTTCTTACAGATTCAAAGAGATATGCCATTAGACCTTCCGGCTAATTGTGTCAACCACAACATCAACCAGGCCGGATTTTCGAGAGGACCTAAGTCAATACCCTTGAGGAAACACCAACCATCGTTGCTGCTTGAGGTTCAGCTCTGGTTAGTGGATTTATAGCTCAGGCTCGGTATGTTTGAGCGAAGAGATTGCACCGGTTACCAACGAGATACATATGCTGAATTCTCAAGATATGGACTATGATGCCACACTCAAGAAGATGAGCAAGATTGTAGAACTCATGCGTTAGCAACTTGTGAAGGACGGTTGCACATACATGGATTACTTGCAATGAACCACATCGGAGTCCTTGTTGGGGAGACGATACAAAGATAACGAGGTTCTTAGACTTCTTCTCTTTCACGAATAGTCAGTCGGTGGCTTGGTGTGGATGCAAAACTGGTTCAAGAAATGGAGGTGACAATCCACCATATCAAGAATAGTCCACACATGCATGACCAACTTGGTATTATTCCCGAAGGAACAAGAAAACTTTACTCGAATCCATGACGGCAGCTTTCACCATAAGCACATGGACCGGAGTAAGCCACTTCGAACATCCAGAACACAACTTCGTGATGACACAAAGATGGTTCTCGAAAGTTTCCAACATTAGTGCCAATTTTTCAACATGAACCTCTTGCAACTTGGAGAAAATAGGAATGTCACCGATGAGCTCAACAACACTGTTATCATAACACTCCAAGTAGAGGGGTTCATATGATACATGAACGAGGCAAGGTATTTGTCGTGGGATAATCACGGCAGACGTTACCGGGGGTAACTTATCTTGGGGCAATTCGACTCTGGTGTTTGGGAGAGGGTTTAGCTCAAGGGAAACCATGTTATCCATCGATCTGGTAGCTCTGGCAATCAAGTCGCCGAGTCTCCGATCTAAGTTTACAATCTCAACTCTCGTATTACAGGGGATACTCGAATAGCTAGTAAAAACTCGTGTTAGTCTAACCTTGGGAGCCGGTTTATATAATACCCGGCCCCCTGGCTTCCTATCCAAGGCATACTCGGAGTCCTACCCGGTCACCGCATACAAACCCTAAGTTTCCTTATCGAAACCCACAATCCGGGTTACGAAGCCTACACTCCTGGGCCTTCTGGAAACTCCCTTTCCTTAAGCCGGGTCTTGCGCAGCTCCCTTTGGGCCGAGTTACACCTTGACGTTAGCCTACCGGGTTATCATCCCTCCATCAGTAGTCCCCAGAATAGCTTGGGCTTCGCGGGATCCTCCTTGAAGCGCATGCTATTCCCTGCAAAAAATAATAAACATACAAGTTCATAGAATACCGGGTTAGGATGCTTTGATAATAGCTAGGCCTAACTCCACAGGTGGTCCAAATAATAACCCGGCTTTCTCCGAGTCCAACATCGTTTTCCCGGGTCAACACTCCGAGGAAAACACAGAAGACCCGGCTCACATTGTTCATTAGTCAACCCGAATATCGCGGAGACGATCTGCTCTGATCTTTTCTGGATATCTCGCACGAACACTTAACACTTATCCCAAAAAATCCGGTCGGGTATCTCTTTTCCCGAAATTTTGGCTCCCGCTCCTTAGGCCTAGGGCACTCCACCCGTACCCATAAATAGGCGTTCCCAGGGTAACCCTAAGCTCAACACTCCATTTCCCCCATCTCCTTCATCTCCAATCTCCCTCGGCGCTCCCTCGCTCGAGCTCAAGGCCGCGTCGCCACGGCGTCTACGGGCATGCAGCCGGAAGCGAGCCGCCGCCGCCTGCGCTCCGCATCGGCTCGCACCGCGCCGCCGTTGACCATCGCTGCCGCGCCCTCGAACAAATCACCGGAAGATCCAAAGGGCCACCGCGACTGTGCCATTTGCTGCCCCCGTGCTCTCCTCCAGATCCCGCCGGTAAGCAACCTAGCTCCATTGATCTCACCTTCAATCCTACTCGAACTAGGTTAAATTTCAGATCCGCTCTTAGCCGATTTTCTTGCTCCGCATCAATTGGATAACCCCTGCTTTTGTTCTTTCACAACCAACACTCAAGATAGATCCAATAGTACACCTCGTGATGCACCTCTATTACCTGTAATCACAAATTTCCCCGTAATTTTCTCCGTCTAGATCCAATATGTCAAAGTTTTTCATAGTTGCTCTTTGATTAACCGGATAGTCTGTCATTTCCGGGTCTTAGGTCACTCACAGTTTACAAGTTTATCTCCTGTTTTTAGACTACGCACATGGCACCCAAAACCAGCACGAAGACCAAGGGGAAACAGCCGGCGAAGGCAAAGCCGACTCAATCTATATCCGCCAACTGGGCCAGGTCCACTGTGACCAAGGCAAAATTGGATGAGCTCGCAGAGTCGGGCGTCCTCCCCGCCCGGGAGGATATCCACTGGCGTGTCCCTGGGGAGGAGACTCGGCCCGCTCCGGGTATCGACGAGGTAATCTGCTTCGTTGAACATGTGATCCGGGGATTCCATCCCCCGGGTCACCCCTTCTTCCGCGAGTTGCTGAGCCATTATGGTCTCCGAGTTTTTGACATAGGCCCCAATTCTATGTTGAATATTACTCGTTTCATTGTTCTGTGCGAATCATATTTATGCATCCCCCCGAAACTTGCGCTATTTCTCGAACTGTTCCAATGCAAACCGTGCCGCGAAAGCGGCGACGGAGCCCTCCTGGCTTGCGGCGGGGTATCTATCCAGAGGCGGAAGAACTCCTTGATGCCGACTCTGAGCCTCAACTCCCACGTCAAGCACTGGCAGAAGACCTACTTCTACTGTCAGGACACCTCCTTAGCCGGTGAAAAGACTTTGCCGGGTTTCTCCGAAGGCCTTCTTGATCTTCCCGACAACCTTAACTCTTTCGCATCTGAGCCGGATAGGCAATCCATCCAACCCTTCCTTGCCAAGCTCGCTCTTCTGTCGGCCCAAGGCCTTCTTGGGCTCAACTTGGTTAAAACTTGGGTAAACTTCCGAATCCAACCAAACGCCGTCCGGCCCAAGCTGATGTGCGAATATTCTGGGCACGTTACGGATTCACTCCGCTACTCACTGAGGAACTACCCGGCCGCTGATACAAACAAGATAATCAAGAGTTTCTTGACCGAGAAAATGGAAGTGATCCGGACTATAGCCGGCTTGGAGCCGTTTACTCGCGATAACCCGGCTCCAGCGGTAAGATCCGGCCTTAATTCTTTATCCTTATACCTTTGTCTGATACAATCACTAATTTTTACCATTATACTTTTATTTCAGGAAGACATCACCTTTTGGAAGATCGAGACCCCCCTCCTTCTGAAAACTCGGAAGAGGACGAAGGTATCATCCGGGTTTCACCTATCCCCATTTCTGTTAACTTGCTTTCCCATACTTTCTCTTTTTCTGACTGTACACTATGTTTTCCAGGAATGGAGGATAAGGAGGATAAGGAAGATCAGGAGGAGACCCAGAGTGATGAAAGTGAGGCAGAACCGGACACTGAGGTTAGGGCCAAGAGGAAACCCCGAGGGGTCGTATTCAAGGTTCAGTATTCCTCTATCGCCTCCAAACCGTATTCATTTGCTAATATGTGCGAGCTTAATCAACGATTTTCCGAGTCGCCATACTTGAAGGAGCCCCCTACGGTCAATCGCAGGGTAACCCGGAACTCCCCGGGTGAGGATCCTCTCAACCCGGGTATCCCTTCGTCCCCAGCCCGCCGTGCCGGTACTTCCCAAACCCATCCTTCCAATTCACCTAAAAAACATCCTTCTCCCAATCACCCCCTAGCTGAACAACTCCGGGTCTCACTTTCTCAATCTTTATCAGCCTCGTCCGGGTCTAGCAACGATCTTTCGGCGGATTTCTTCGTGAATACCGGGTAAGCTAGCTTTCTTACTATTCGATATACTGATACTTTCGAAAGCTTTCATTTGCCATATACTAACTGCTTGTTTTATTTCTCTCAGAGCCAAGGTTACGACCAGTGACCCGGACAATATGGATATTGATGACCCGGCTAAGGAGGATCCGGTTGATACTGTGACGGCCGCAGCAGGCGGCGTTGGAGAAGAAAAAGTCCTGTTGAAAGATCCGGCCGATCAGGAGGCCGAGTATCCAATCCCCTCGCATACGCCCGGGGATGACGATGTCGTGATCCTGGTCACAGGAAGGAGTGAGCCCGCTCCCAATACCCAGGCGACCCAGGTGTCCCCCCCATGAAGGAGAAGACTCCATCTCCGGGTAACCAGAATCCCGGTTCTTCCAACCTGGAGCTCGACAAACTTTCCTACGACGAGATGATGAATGCGCTCTTTGCTTTGAAGACGACTGAAAGAGATATCTTGGAGGCCATGGCTGCTGAGCACCAGGTAATCCTGATCAACATTACTTATATACTCATCTATTCCCCAAGTTCCGAGTGTAACTAGGCAAAGTTTTACTCGGTACTTCCTTTTATATCCGGCCTTTTCGTATATCCGACTAACCTTTCCTTTTCCCTCCTCCACAGGCGCAAGTGACCCGTTCTGAGGAGATTTTGGCCAAAACCAATCAGCTCCTCGAGACCGAGTCAAAGCTGCGGGCAGAGCTTGAGGTTGAAGTGCAGAACCTCGAAAAAGATGTTAAAAAGTACAAGAAGAAATACCACACCGCCGAGAATACGTTGAAGAAGCTCTCGGCTCAAATTGCCAACACTTATCGCGCCTTGCTTGGTAAAAATCTGTAACTCGCTAAGTATACTGCTTTACATACGATAACCGAGTGTTGTTGCTTTAACCTTTTCTGTTTATACTGCAGGTCCGGGTGATGCTGCCCCAGACGAAGATGACATTGAGAAGTTGAAGACACTGAAAGGCGTTATCCGGCAGTTTTCTGCCGGCACCAAGTGGATCCTGGAGGCTTTGCAGTGGCCGGCTACGGGCTATTGTGGCTTGGACACATTGCTTGAAGCGTGCTCCACTATCCCCGAGTGGATCAATCTCTGGAAGCACTCTTCGTGCCGAGTTGGGGTAACCCGCGGGCTTATGCTGGCCAAGGCTTATTTCCCCAAGCTTGAGCCGGCAAAACTTGTGGACGGGTTTCCCGAGTTCAACCTTGACGGCTCTAAATTTTCCGCCAAGAACTTTAAAGCTATTCAAACTAAGGTGCGTCACTCGGCGAGCCAGATCGCCGACAGTCTGGAGTTAGACAAGATTGTTACACCTTATGACGCGGACGACAAGCCGATCAAAGCAGATCTTCCCAAGCTCTTTGACATGCTGGAGAGGTGGAAGGCAGAATCTGCCCAGAAGAGGGAGGAAGCTGCAAAGAGGAGGGCTGAGGCCGACACTGCGCCTTCCTCCTCTACGCCGGCTGTCCGTCCACCAGCTCGCGCCGACTCTGCTGCCAATCCAGGTAAAGGTGCTGAGAAGACCGCTGAGGAGCAAGTCCAAGACCCGGCTGCCAAGGACACGTTCAAGACTCGGCCAAGGGTGCCGAGTGAAGTTTCTTTTTTCACTGCCTCAAACACTTTATTCGGCCAATGGGCATCTAAAACAATTATTCTTTTGATAGTGCGCCTGTGCACTTTTCGGTACTATTTCCTCAGTTTGTAATGCGTAAAAAACCTTAATAGCTTTCGTGGCCCTTCTGGCCTTTTGCATGAACTTGATATTTCCTATCTTTGAACGTTTCATTGCTGGTTTTCCGACTTTTCGCTATTTTTCCTATTGTGAGACTCGGTTTCCGGGTCTCGGGGGTTTGGACTAGTGGATTTTTTCTGAGTCCCCAAGACTCGGATTTTTGGGTTTTTAAGCTGAATAGCTAGACAATTTGTTACTTTTTCGAATTCCCAGGTCCCCAAGGCCCGAATTTCCGAGTCTAGGGATTGGAGTTTGTCAAAAGAACAAGTTTGTTTCTGCTAAGGCCCAAAACTTAGAGTTGCTCACGTAGGTTTGAAGTTATGCTTAATATATTTTGAGTTTCCGGCTATTAGCCTTGTACTCTGCATAACTTGTGGTTTGGATGACCCTTTTGACCTTCTTTTACTATAAGCCAGCTTTTGCGTCGATGATCAATGCTGCTATAACTGCATAAAGACAGGGTCAGGCAAGTCCCATTGGGCATCATGACTGATTGTAATTATACGCTAGCAAAGCATGCCACTTTTTGCGAGTCACATCGAGCTTAAGCAAGAAAAGTCAAGAAAGTTTGGCTCTATTGTCCGGTTATAAGCTTCCAGCCGTACTTATTACAAGTAATCGGCCCTTATAACTTAATGGCATCATTGTCGGGTCTATGAGTTTGCAACTGTGCTATTTAAGCAATCAGCCCCCAAGACCTAGATATACATAACTTACTAGAAAAACTAATACACTAAGAACAACAAATAACACTTACCTGAAGGAAAATAAGAAAACAACAGGAATAAAAAACTTGACAAAAGACACACAAAAAGAAACGATATTATTGTTTAACCATCTCTTTATTGATATGGGAAAAGTTAGGTCAGCAAGCCGCCTCATTAAAAACCCGCCAGTCCCCTTAGGTACCCTGGATAGGAAAAGAGTGCGTCTGAAACTTGTTGCCTGTTACATCGTGTAATTCCACTTGTGAATCTAGCCTATTCTAAGTGTAGTAGGGACGCAGTTGAGCCACGTTCCATGGTCTTTCTGTTTCTTGCATAGATGAAGTTGTATGAGCGGTGTCATTGACAGTAGCCGACTCTTCCCTTGCATCTACCAAGTAATACGATCCATTGTGCAGATTCCGGCTTATGATGAATGGTCCTTCCCATGGTGGAGATAGCTTGTGTTTTCCTTCCTTTGACTGTACCAGGCGCAGAACCAGGTCTCCTTCCTGGAAGACCCGGGTTTTGACTCGCCGGCTATGATATCTCCTCAGGTCCTGCTGGTATATGGCTGATCTCTCCAAAGCTTGTTCCCTGTGTTCTTCTAGCATATCCACGGCGTCCTGCCGGGTCTTCTCGTTTTCCACCTCGACGTAAGCCGACACTCGAGGCGAATCATGAATGATATCACTCGGCAATACTGCCTCTGCACCATAAACCATGAAAAACGGTGTCATCTGAGTAGATCTGTTAGGTGTGGTGTTAAATCCCCAAACCACTGATGGTAACTCCTCGACCCATGCGCCAGCAGCTCGGATGCACGGGACTCACAGCTGTGGTTTTAATCCACGAAGTAACTCCTGATTTGCCCTCTCCACTTGTCCATTAGCCTGTGGATGGGCCACTGAAGCTATGTCCAGGCGGATGCCATTGTTTCCGCAGAATTTTTCCATCTCACCCAAGGACATGTTGGTTCCATTGTCTGTTATTATGCTGTGAGGATACCCAAACCGATAGATAATCGTTTTCAGGAACTTGACTGCCGTGACTGCTTCACAATTGGTAACTAGCATAACTTCCACCCACTTGGTAAATTTATCAATAGCCACCAAGAGATGGGTCTTTTTGCAGGGTGACATGTGGAAGGGGCCCACCATGTCCATGCCCCAAACAGCGAACGGCCGGGTTAATGGGATTGTTTGCAACTCCATAGCCGGCACATGGATTTGGTGAGCGTACCTTTGACATCCATCGCACCTTGCCACCAAGCGTTCCGCGTCTGCTAAGGCTGTGAGCCAAAAGAAACCGTGCCGATATGCTTTGGCCACAAGGGATCTTGTGGATGCATGATGCCCACAGTCACCTTCATGGATCTCTTTCAGGATCTGCCGGCCTTCTTCTGGTGCTACACAGCGCAAAAAGACTCCTGCTGCACTCCTTTTATATAACTCGCCATTGATGATGGAATAGCCCTTTTCTCATCTCAGAATTTGCCTTGCTAAAACTTCCTGTGGTGGTAACTCGCCCCGTGATAAATAAGCTAAAAACTGGCCACAAACTCTAAATCCGGGTCTTGGTTAGCCACCTCTTCCTCAGACTCGGTTTTAACTGATGGCCGCCATAACTCGTCCAGGAAAACATTGGGTGGAACCGGCTCTCTGCGCGAGCCGAGTCTTGCGAGTGCATCTGCTGCCTCGTTCTTTCGCCTGTCAATATGCTCCACCTCATACCCGGAAAAACACCCGGCAACCCTGTCCACCTCTCTGCGATACGCTGCCATAGTTGCATCCTTCCTATCCCAGGTTCCTGAGACCTGCTGCACCACAAGATCCGAATCTCCATAGCATCGTATCCGCCTGATGTTCATCTCCTTGGCTATTCTCAATCCGTGTAATAATGCCTCATACTCAGCCATGTTGTTGGAGCAATCAAAGTGAATTTGCAACACGTAGCTCAGTTTATCTCCTTTGGGTGATGTAAGTTCCACCCCAGCTCCTAATCCCTCGTACTGTTTAGAACCATCAAAGTGCATCACCCAAGACTCGGAACTTGGTGTCGTTGTTGGCATGCTTGTGTGAGTCCAATCATTGATGAAATCGACTAAAGCTTGGGACTTGATTGCTGACCTGGGCTCGTAGTTGATATGATAATCTCCCATCTCAATGGCCCACTTGGCTATTCTGCCTGTTGCGTCTGAGTTTCTGATAATATCCGACATTGGAATAGAGCTAACCACTGTTATGGGGTGTTCCTGAAAATATGGTTTCAATTTCCGGCTGGCCATGAAGACCCCGAAAACCAACTTCTGCCAGTGTGGGTAACGTTGCTTTGCTTCCGATAATACCTCGCTTACGTAGTAAACCGGCCTCTGTACCGGGTGATCTTTTCCATCCTCTATACGCTCAACAACAACCACTGCGCTAACCGCCCCGGGCCTGGCCGCAATATATAGTAACATGGGCTCCTGAGGACCTGGAGCTGCTAAGACTGGTGCCTCAGACAATTGCTTCTTTTGTTCCTCGAACGCCTCATCCGCCTCTTGGTCCCAAACAAACTTGTCGGATTTCCTCAAGAGCCGTTATAAGGGGATTGCCTTCTCTCCGAGTCTGGATATGAACCGGCTTAATGCTCCTACGCACCCTGTAAGTTTTTGAACATGCTTCAAATTTTCCGGATTTTTCAGACTCTGGATAGCTTTGATCTTGTCCGTGTTTGCCTCGATTCCTCTCTCGGAAACAATGAATCCGAGTAATTTTCCTGCTGGAACTCCAAACATGCACTTTGTAGGGTTAAGCTTCATCTGATACCTTCTCAAATTCTTGAACGTTACCTTTAGATCATCAATAAATGTTTCCGCTTTCCTGGTCTTGATCACCACATCATCCACATAGGCGTGAACGTTGCGTCCAATCTGATCTTCGAAGCACTTCTGTATGCATCTCTGGTAAGTTGCACCAGCATTCGTTAGCCCAAAAGTCATGGTTTTGTAACAAAAAGCCCCAAAGGGGGTTATAAACGATGTTTTCTCCCAATCTTCCTTCTTGAGCTTGATCTGGTGATACCCGGAATACGCGTCCAGGAAACATAATAGGTCACTTCCAGCCACTACATCTACGATCTGATCTATCCTTGGAAGGGCAAATGGATCCTTTGGGTAGTGCTTGTTGAGACTCGTGTAATCTATGCACATCCTCCACTCATTACTCTTTTTCAGTACTAGAACCGGATTTGCCAGCCAATCCGGGTGAAATACCTCCATGATAAAGCCGGCTGCCAATAGCCGGGCAATTTCTTCTCCTATAGCTTTTCTTCTCTCCTCATTCATTTTTCTCAGGCCCTGTTTCACAGGCCGAGACTTAGGATCGACGTGTAAACTGTGCTCAGCTAACTCAGTCGGGATACCTGGCATATCACTGGGCGTCCAAGCGAAAACATCTTGATTTCCGCGAATGAACTCAATGAGCGCCTCTTCTTGCTTACTGTCTAGGTTAGATCCTACAGCAAATTGCTTGGAGGGATCACCTTCAACAAAAGACACCATCTTTGTGTCATGTGCCGCCTTGAATTTTGCTCTCTCATCCTCCGTATTCGGCCTCTTTAACGCTGTTCTGTCATCCGGGTCTACTTGAGACCGGTAATACTTGAGCTCTTCCTTTCTACAAGCTTGTTCCGCCATTGCCGCGTCTCCTTCGTCACACTCAGCCGCTATAACCCGGCTCCCATGGATGGTGATGGTCTGCTTGGGACCCAGGATTTTTAACTGTAGGTGTACGTAACACGGCCTGGCCATGAACTTGGCGTAAGCCGGCCTTCCAAACAACGCGTGATAGGGGCTACGCAACTTTACCACCTCGAACGTGAGCCACTCCACTCGGAAATTATCCTTTGATTCTCCAAAAGCGACCTCCAATGTAATCTTCCCCTCGGGGCACGCCGAGTGACCCGGTACGATCCCGTGAAAAACCGTAGAACTTTTCTGTAGCTGGGACTCCTTGAGGCCCATGCGTAGGAAAGTTTCCCAATATAGGATATTGATGCTACTTCCGCCATCCATTAACACCTTTTTCAACTCATAACCATTAACTTGTGGTGCAACCACCAATGCTAAGACTCCCGGATGTTCTATTCTTTCCGGGTGATCCTTTCTGCTCCATGTCACCTCTTGATCCGACCACCTCAGGTATCTCGGGACAGCCGAGGAAACCGAGTTTACTGCCTTTTTGAGTATCTTTCTATCCTTGTTAGAAGTTCCTGTGGTGTGAACGTGGTACTGGCCCAATTGCTTGGGGTTGGCCTGGAAACCTCCAGCTCCTCCCTGATTGTTACCCGGATTACCACCTCCTGGGTTGCCTGCTGGGGGTGGGCCATTGCCCGGGTTACCACCCGGACCCGGTCCTGCTCCCCGGCCTGCACCTCGCATTGCCTTCTGTATTTCCTCATTCTTCCATCTCTGTAAATCCACGCACTGTTCCAGCGAATGATTGACCGGCCTGCCGTTCCTGCTATGGCGCGGACAGGGCATCCTGAAGGCCTCTATATGGTTAGCCGGCCTTGGCGGCCCTTGGTAATTTCCTCCATTAAAATTTCCTCCGTTGAAATTTCCTTCTGCTCTGGGTCTTGCAAACCCGACCTCCGTGTTGGCGACAAACTCGGAACTTCCCTCGTACGGGCGCTTATTCTGGTTGTCTCCATTATTTCCTCCATTGTTACCCGGCGCAGATCCATTGCCGGGTCTTCCACTGTTGCTTGCGTTAGCTTTGGCTTTCTTGTCATCAACATCCTCCTCTGTGGTATCCGTAGCGGCGTGCTTGTTGCACGCGTCCATCAACTCTCCCATAGTAACCTCCGAAGCATTCCGACTAGATTTCATGTGTGTTAGCTTTTGCACTAGGGGTATGTACTTGCATGTTTTTGCCAAAGCCTGTAGCACATCCTTTTGCTGAATATCTGTAGACGAGTGAAGTATTTCCATAACCCGGCGCACCCAGCTGCGCGCCGACTCACCCTTCTTCTGGACACATCGTTCTAGATCATCGATTGTGAATAACTTCCTGCACGTCCCATGGAAGTGCTTGATAAATGCAACTTTCAGCTCACTCCATGAATTGACAGATTTTTCTGATAATATATTGAACCATAACTTTGCTGCTCCCTCTGACATCATTAAGTACATGAACTTGGCTTGAAGATTTTCAGATGCGTTGCGAATCGACATGGCCATCTCATAGCTGCTCAACCAGGTTTCTGGATCCATAGTCGGCTCATAGTTCACCACTTTACCCGGTTCCTTGAACTTATCCGGGTAGGGCTCGGCTCTGATGGCGTCCGACAAACACTTGGGCCCGGCTAAAATTGCCGGTACTGGCCTTACCCGGGAAACATGTGATCCGGCGACAGGTGCGGCGGGGGGTGCAACCACTGCCGGCCCTCGTACCGCAGATCCGGCTGCTGCGCGCCTGGCTCGAGAACTGTCCACGATAGCTTGGGCGGCTGATAATGCGGGTGTTGCTGGTCTACGGGAAGGAGGAGGCATTTGCTGCTGCTCTGCCCTCCGCCATGCTGAGCTCGTCTGAATATTACCGGTGTTTCCGTTATGCCGGCTAACATACGGCGTTCCATGCATTCCACTCCTATTATCCGGGTAATTGACTTGATGAGCCACTGCCGTGCGCAATAAATCTATCGCCCGCCGGGTCTCCTCCGCATGGGGTGACTCTCTTACGGGGATGCGATCCAATGCCAATGTTGCTGCATATACATTATCCATGGGGTTGTTGAAGTGACCTGGTGGTGTACGAAATCGTGATGGTGGTGGTGGTGGTGCTGTGTTGCCAACAGTAGCCCCTGTCTGCAACGTGGGTAATCGGGCTTGTACGTTTGCCGGCTGTCCTCCTCCGGTCGCAGGCTGATGTACAGTTTCCTGATTCACAGCTGGAATTGGTTGATCTTGGGGTGTGATGAATAGCGTGGCCGGGTTTAGAATTCCACCCGTTGCCGGTAATCTCGTCTGGTATCTTTGATGCATCCTGGTCGACTCAACCCGGAGCCGGTTCTCCAATGCCTCCAACTCACGTTGGCGCGTGGCTACCCCTTGCTTCTCTGCTTCCACATCTCTCCTTTGTTGCTCCAATGCACGGCGGGCTACATCCAGATCCCTAGCCCGCGCCGCGGCGTTTTCCGGGGTTATCACCGTAGCTAGCACCGTGGGATCCAGGATCAAATTGTTACTGAACAGGGCCGGGTGTTGTGGGTTGGAAGGACCCGCCCCTGGCGTTCTGTTCGCCATAAACCCGAACATATTCCTCCGCATCTCGCTATCCGTCGCGTGGCTGCTGACGGAAGCCGACTCTCCATCAACCCGGGTCAGAACCGGATTTCCGTCAGCCGAGTTTTGCTGCTGGGCCAGTGCTCGCGCCGCTCCGACTGCGGCCGTAGTCACGTCCCCCTGATTGAGATTGGTTGCAGGGGCCGTGTAGACCGCGACCTGGCGCGCGATGCCTGGTGAAGACCCGTATTCCTCTTCATCACAACTATCCTCCTTGTACCGGACCTCCAGCAGGTGCAGGATAGACTCGGTATCATCTTCTCTCATGACCCGGCCACGCGGGGTCCATGTCGGCTCCTCCGGCTGTTCCCTCTTCGTGGTGGGATCTTCTATCGGATCTATCGTCCCGACCGATTCTTCTCCATCCGACTGAACGCAGGTCGCTTCTCCTGATACAGAATCATATCCAAAATTGTCAGGGATTGAACCGGCCATACGTACCATGCCGATGAAGACGTTGACCCGGCCGATTGTGACGACAGATCCGGATTCGAGCAGATCCAACTCTGGCCCCCAGCCAAAATCGTCCACCGTCTTCTCTCCTTCGGGGCTGGTGTAGATCTCGCCGATGGCGAGGTTCATCATGTTCTCCCGAGATTCTCCCGTGATGTAAACACCTTTGGACGTACGCCCCACGGTGGGCGCCAACTGTCGTGGGATAATCACGGCAGACGGGACCGGGGGTAACTTATCTTGGGGCAATTCGACTCTGGTGTTTGGGAGAGGGTTTAGCTGAAGGGAAACCATGTTATCCATCGATCTGGTAGCTCTGGCAATCAAGTCGCCGAGTCTCCGATCTAAGTTTACAATCTCAACTCTCGTATTACAGGGGATACTCGAATAGCTAGTAAAAACTCGTGTTAGTCTAACCCTGGGAGTCGGTTTATATAATACCCGGCCCCCTGGCTTCCTATCCAAGGCATACTCGGAGTCCTACCCGGTCACCGCATACAAACCCTAAGTTTCCTTATCGAAACCCACAATCCGGGTTACGAAGCCTACACTCCTGGGCCTTCTGGAAACTCCCTTTCCTTAAGCCGGGTCTTGCGCAGCTCCCTTTGGGCCGAGTTACACCTTGACGTTAGTCTACCGGGTTATCATCCCTCCATTAGTATTGGTCAGACTAGAGGACATGAAGGTGTACTCGAGCAAAACACCAAGAGTGAAAACACCATCAAGACAGTCCTTGGATATTTTCTCGATTTGGCGATAGCCCGAATCAAATCAAGAGGTAGAGTGATAGCATTTACGAAAAAGAGATACTATCATGCTTCAACACAGAAGAAACTAGACATCCCTTAACTGGGGATCAAGTTAGGCGGAGCTTTTGCCTTTCAACTCTCCAAGTTGTTGTTTAAGCTCAACCAACTATTCCGGGATATCCAGCAGAGTATCTTGGGGAAAGGAGTAGTTCAAACTACTCCTGGTTTAGACATCACGGTCAGGTAAAACCTGGTGATACTTCTAGAAAGACAACCAGAACATTACAACCTACCGGTATGTCTCGAAGTTCAAAAGGAATTCTTACTTTTCAAAGCAACTGATATGAACATGAGAGCTTGGGCATGGACCTAACTCTTTGACCAAGAATGTGCACCAGAATGAACGGACTTGGTAACACAGTCAACTTTAAGTTGAGACCGGGTAACCAATAGTGCTAAGAAGGATACAGATGTTTCTTAGCTTTTTCGAAGCAATAAGAATTGCTAGGAGTACCTGATACACATGTCAATGCATAAACCCATCAT
This sequence comes from Alopecurus myosuroides, assembly GCA_028641055.1. Lineage (NCBI taxonomy): Eukaryota > Viridiplantae > Streptophyta > Magnoliopsida > Poales > Poaceae > Alopecurus > Alopecurus myosuroides. Next base: position 266,904,805 of record CM054057.1, on the reverse strand, counting down.
ACTCAAGAATTCAAGCTTGGATGAAGGGGGAGTGAAGACGGTAAGAGCATCACTTCATCAATAAGTCCATGAAACTTAACACAGTCTCGTGATATAAAAGAGTGTGATACTCGAAGGTAGAACAAAATAGAAGCTGATAAAACTTCTTCAATCTGCGGATTACAAAACTTTGACCTGGTCCTGGAGATGAATGAGGTACTGGAGTTTGTTTCTCCTGACATTCCAAGGTGGAATGTTTTAACGGAACACCAGATGAATGCATTGGCAGACTCCAACACACATATACAACTTGGTGTCCAAAACAACGGATGAAGGTCTAGAAGCAACTAGAAGATAGGAACATGCTCATGGGAACTCCTAAGATCACGTTGATTGCACAGGGTAATACTCATTTGTAAAACCCATGCAAACAAGAGAGGTATAGCAGAGTCATGAACAAGGAGGTGAGAATCATAAGGAATACTCCTGTGGTGATCCTTTTGATTCCTAGAGAAAACCTATGGCTATGGAGCTGAGATTACCTAGTCACCCTGAGGTAAAACAAATTCTTCGGGATCCAAAGGAACAGAACTTGGGTTAAAGGTCAGCATCCTGTACTAGTAGCGTGAGCATCACATGGTTATGAAACCACATAATTCAACCCACCGCATTTCAGCACATTCCGGGACCTTCGGTTCAAGTCCAAGGTTAAAACATCGAGAAAGGAATAACTACTATCTTAGTGCCTTGAAGGACACTATGAGTAGCAATCACGAAGTAACTTTCAAAAGACAAACATAGCTCCGAAAGAATTTGATTAGAGGGTAACGGATACATTCGAGATGTAAAGGAGATCTCGAGGTTCAGGATTTGAGACTGTAGAACATGCAATACTATGGAATCCACACAACTCTGAGAGAGATTTGGATGGAAAGGAAATCTCCTAGCTTAAGAGATAACGGAGCATGGAACACACACGACTCTAGAAACTTTTTAACACTAGGTCAACATGGGTAACAACGTCCTTGCCAAAGGAGGCACCTAGGTTTTGAATGACTAGAAGAAATAGCAAAACCTTTTCAAATCAAAACAGGTAAGATGACCCAGAGTTAGAGCGATACCAGATAAGGAGTAAAAAGAATCCTAAGAAGGTTTTTCACAGTCCATTTAGAGTTTCAAAATAGTTTTCACAAACACTAGACTCAACATCGACCAAGCAGTAAGGTTTTCCTACATGCAGTCCTGCTCTGATACCATGACTTGTCGCGACCCCGGACCCCAATATATACATACTGTTATGAGCTCCTAGTCATGGACCCACAAGGGCTTCAGGGTTACCAGCCCCGGCCGCAACAAACAACGGCAGGCAGACTGGATTCATCGGCACGTAGTCCAGATCCCCAGTCTACTACTCCTTGTGTCCATGCTAGTCATAACCAACTATGCATATCAAAGCGTCCACGAATTGTATGAAACTGAGGAAAACGGGACCAAAGCTATACAGAGATGCTATGTGTCCAGAAAGTGCAACAACAATCGAGGGTTACTGGGGTTACCTCGCCCCAGGCCGATCACATCGGCAGGCGGGCTTGGACATGGATCATCAGCTCCACAACCCCTCGACTGCGACAACTATGCAGGCATAGCCAAAACTGTATAACAATGAGCTCGAAACCAACAACCGATCAAAGCAGTACTCTAACATGAAGCTTTATTAAACAGGTGTTACTAGAGTATAACTTACAAGCAGAGGTCACACGACCCAACATTACATCAGACAACGGAAGGCAACTTATGTTGCTAATCAACAAGAACCAAAAAGGCCTAAGAGGCCGCAACATAAGGCGATGTCCCAGCCCATAGATTCCAGGCTGCTACCTGGGAACCCCAAACTACTCGTCGATGTCCATGTTGAAACACCACCGAAGTGACGAACTCCACCTGAACCAAAATTAAGCAAACCTGAGTACGGGAGGTACTCAACAAGACTTAGTTAACCTATTATATATCTGCTAGTTTCTGAAAGGGTTTTATGAAAGGCTGATTTGCGTAAAGCAATCCTTGTTTTCCAAATCGAGGAGGAATAGAACGTCTCAAAGAAGGTTTTCAAAACAGATGAGAAACTCAACTACTATAATCATCATCTTTTCAATCCACCAACATCAATTCCCAGCATCTCACATGCTACAAGGATCACCCCTCTCGGCATCTCCGAGGAGGCACCCTTCAAACATTATCTCCATGCTTTGTCAACATCTTTTACGCCACGTTCAAGTTATTTATGGTCTTTACATTCACCAAGTCGTCCTTAACCGTGGACACGGCTTTTCGAAAATATTGCCCTGCAGGGATGTACACTTTACCCACACGTACCATCCGACTCTTAGCGCCACATGTACGTTCTTCCATGGAACGCGGCAGAGGGTGGCTGGCCACGACCTTTACCTTACCCGACCCTATCCATGAGTCAACCCAAGACAGGGCCACCCCGTCAACAGGGAGTTGGCCATCCTCCTGATGGCACCTGTCTCTGTGAGGCGGGGTCAAGATCCGTGTACGTCCATCACTTGCCCCGGTCACGCCCTAGCGGAGCATTTTGTTTTCAAAACCGTTTAAAAGGTTTTATTTGCGGTGCCGAATGGAAATATCAAACTACGTGACTCATGGATCTGGCCAAACAAGTTAGTTGGTCGAGCGCGGTTACTTACACCCCGCGTGTGGTTGCACGCTCAGTCTTGGCTTTCGCTCGAGACCGTAATCCTAGGGTTGGCGAGTATAGGACTAAAAACCACTTCCCAAGTGGCCTCCCATACCAGCCTTAGTCAAGTTATCCACACAAAGCTCATCTCACCACGTCATCATATCCTACTAGGTTATTGCATCTCTGATTCATCAACCGGATGGAGCAGAGGTAACAAACATGTATGACTAAGCGAAGCAGATATGAGGCTCTGGCGATGCGCACAAGCAAATCTATGGCGGCTAGGAGCAGTGGATCAGGATATTGAGGCAATGCAGTATATAGGTGAACTATATCTACTAGCATCAAATACTTTGGAATCGAATGCAAAGTACGAGATTCAAATGTTGTTCGAAAGCATATATGAGCAGATAAAAGGTTATGCTTGCCTTGGTTATAATAAAACCAGATAAAGATTTTCTGGAATAAGTGCTTGACTTGTCGGTTAAGATCAAGTATTCGCCATTGGAGTTGTTGGCCTTCACTTCGGAGTCAGATTCTACCGAGGGGGAAACAACACCGAAAATAAGAAGAACAACAATCAACACATGGCATCGATACAATGCGCAACATGTATGCATGAGCAAGTTAATGCACTGAAATAAAGCCCTAAACATGTTCGTTGAGTTGCTAGGGTTCGTATGTCAGTTGAGTATTTTTACTGAACTTAGCCCGAGATAGACCCCGGAGGGCAATTCGGGTGATTATGAAAGTAGGTACCATTTTAAAAGCTCAAATGGGGTTGAAAACACCATAACTAGATTCCATTTGTCATTTTGAGCAATTTGGTATATAACTTTTAATTTTCTAATTTTATTGAATAAAAACTTATTTTCTATTTTAAAATGAATTAACAACATTAAATAATGGCCATTTTTCAACTTTCTCAAACATATATGAAAATGACATATTTGGGTGGATTACATTTTTCAGAGCATTTTAGTACCTTCCTTTTATTTTTCTGAGGTATAGAACAATAGTTATTGATTTTCTAAATTTAATTCATTTCCTGTAAATAATAGCCATTTTCGTGAAATAGTAAAAGAAAGGATATGACATCAGCATGATGCATGGATGATGTCATCGAGCTCTGATCTTCACAGATGCTCTCAAATTCAAAGAATTTCGCGCGCAATCGATGGAACAAACTATACCAGGAGGGAGAGGAGGTCGAGGGGAGCAAATTGGTGGCGGCGCCGCTTCCGGATGGTTGCCGGAGTTGCGCCGGCGAGCGACGGCGCGGCGGCGGCCACGGTTGCGCGGAGACCGGCGGTTACAGAGGGAGAGGGGCTGAACGGAGGGCACAGGGACGCTCTCCACGACGCGGTGAAGCCGATGGTGTGGTCGGGGAGGTGCGGCGGCGCCGGAATCGGCCGAAACCAACCTCGACGGTCGGCAGCCGGAGTTGGGAACGGCGGCCCGATTCGGCTCCTCCCGGATGTCCCAGCTCGCGTGAATCCTTGAGGAGGTAGAGGAGATGATAGGGGAGCTCGTGGTGTCCTCGAATCGACGGGGGAAGGCCCGTAACGGCGGCGATAGCCGGCGGCCGGACGGACACAGTAGCTAGGGTTCGGTTTCGTTTTTCGGGCGTGCTCCATACAGAGAAGAAAGGGAGGGCGAGGGGTGTCGAGGTGGAGAGATGGGGACGTCTCCCCAGGATCTCATCCCAGCGAGGAGACAAGCACACAGGAGGTGGCACGGTGACGGCGGGTACTCGGCCACACAGGTGCTCCTACTGGCCTGAGGAAGAAGACAAAGGAGCATTTTCGATAACCCCTTTTTTTTCCCAGAAATTACAAAGAAGCCCTTCTGCCTTTAAAAACGGCAAGACATTTGAATGTTTGAGGGCCTATTTGCAAGGAGAAAATTTGGCAAAAATACTTTTTGGAAACCTCACCATATTTTTCTTTGGTGAAATTGAAATATTTTTAAGTACAAGATTTTGGGACCCATTTTAAGTACTATTTGTGGGATTTTTCTCAAACCATTTAAATTGGTTAATGATTAAAATTTTGTTCTCATGCATGTATGATATGAACACAACACCACAACCCTTTGGTAACAAAATTTGGGATGTTACATCTATGAAATTAAACCTGCTTTTTTATATCTTGTTATGAAAGAGCAATTTTGTGGTGTTAGTACTGATGCTGCTGCTGCTCACCTTAATAATTTTGTTGAACAATGTGAGATGAAAAAATATAAAGATGTGGATGGAGATATTATAAAACTGAAATTATTTCCTTTCTCTTTGAGAGGAAGAGCAAAAGAATGGTTGCCATCTTTGCCTAGAAATAGTATTCATTCATGGACTAAGTATAAATATGCTTTCATTGGAAAATATTATCCTCCTGCTAAGATTATATACCTGAGAAGTGACAAAATGAATTTTAAACAATTTTATAATGAAAATGTTGCTAAATCTTGGGAAAGAATGAAAACTATGGTGAAGTATTCTCCCACTCATGGACTGACTACTTGGATGATTATACAAACCTTTTATGTAGGACTGAATTTCTCCTCAAGGAACCTATTGGATTCAGCTGCTGGAGGTACCTTTATGTCCATCACTTTGGGCAATGCAACAAACCTTCTTCATGATATGATGATAAATTATTCAGAGTGGCACACTGAGAGAGCTCCACAAGGTAAGAAGGTAAATTCTGTTGAGGAAACCTCCTCTTTGAGTGAAAGTCTTGATGCTATTATGTCTATGCTTATTAATGGTAAAGCTCAAGTTGATCCAAATAATGTTCCTTTAGCCTCTTTGGTTTCTCAAAAAGACGATGTTGATGTGAACTTTATTAGAAATAATAATTTTAACAACAATGCTTGTAGAAATAAGTTTGGTGGAAACAATTACAAGCCCTATCCTCCTAATAATGGTTATGTTAATTCTTATGGCAATTCATACAATAATAATAAAAGCTCTACCTCTGATCTTGAAAACATGCTTAGAGAATTTATTAGCACACAAACTGCTTTTAATAAATCTGTTGAGGAAAAACTTGGTAAAATAGATGTTCTTGCCTCTAAAGTAGATAGCCTAGCTATTGATGTTGATTTTCTAAAGCCGAAGGTTTTGCCACATGATGTTAAAGAAAGTAAAACTTTGAATGCCATCCAAGTTCGAATTGATAATAATGTTAGGTTGATGGATGAATTACGTGCTAGGTGGGAAAGAGAAATAAAAATATTGCTAGAGTTTGCACTATCACCACCACTAGTAAAACTGAAGCTCCAAGTGCTAGTAAACCTCCTACTATCAATGGTAAAGTAGTTCGCGTTAACAAAATCTCCACCCCTTCAGTGAAACGTGGTAAATTGCCTTAAATTGCTGAAATTGCTTCTCATAAAAGTGCTGAAATTTTTAGAGATGTGGGAGATAATGGTCCCATTACTTTTGATGATAATAATTTTGATTTTGATGAGTGCAATATCTCTGAAGTTATTATGTTTCTACAAAATCTTGCTATAAGTACCAATGCTAGTGCCATGAATATGGACTTTACTAAACATATTACCAATGCTCTCATGAAAGTTAGAGAAGAAAAGCTGAAACTTGAAACATATATCCCTAGGAAATTAGATGATGGTTGGGAGCCCATCATTAAGATAAAAGTAAATTATTTTTATTGCAATTCTTTGTGTGATCTTGGTGCTAGTATCTCTGTTATGCCTCAAAAACTTTATGATATGCTTGATCTACCACCATTGGAACACTGTTATTTGGATGTTCATCTTGCTGATAATGCTAAGAAGAAACCTCTTGGTAGAATTGATGATGTTCTTATTAATAATGTTAGGTTGATGGCTGAATTACGTGCTAGGTGGGAAAGAGAAGACGAATTGGCTAGAAAGAATAATATTGCTAGAGTTTGCACTATCACCATCACTAGTAAAACTGAAGCTCCAAGTGCTAGTAAACGAGTTGATACGTCGAAAACATATCTAATTTTCCGAACACTTTGCTGATGTTTTCCCTCTAAACTTGTGTGTTTTGAATGCAACTAACACGGAATAACGCCGTTTTCAGCAGAATTACTTTGGTGTCTCGTTTTTGTGCAGAAAAATCAACTTTCGGAAATTGCCCAGAAAAGACCCCATTGGTCTTAAAACACCGGAAGACCCCGGGAGCAACAAGGGGGCCAGGAGAGGGGCCACACCACCCCCTGGCGCCTCCCTAGGCCACGCCACCTGGTGGTGTGGGCCACTCCCACACCCCTCAGACTCCCCTTTCGACTATATATGCCCCGAAACATAAAAACCCGAGGGGGGTTTGATCGTTTTCCAGAAAGAAATCCGTAGTGCCGCCGCCATCGCGAATCCTTTTTCGGGGTTCAGAAACTCCGTTCTGGCACCCTGCGGGGACAGGGCATTGGAAGAGATCATCGCCATCGTCATCACCAACGCCTCTCCATCGACCATCCATGTTTCCCCCATCCAAGTGTGAGTAATTCCCCCGCTGTAGGCTAAAGGGGGTGGTAGGGATTGGATGATATTGTTCATGTAAATATGTCGTGATTGTTAGGGCATAGTGCCTAGTATCCTCTATTAGTGCTATTGACATTGTTGCAACTTGTTATGCTTAATGCTTGCCACTTTGGGCCCGAGTGCCATGTTCTCAGATCTGAACATGTTATTGAATAACGATGATAATTATTGTTTCTTGATCATACCTGCAAGTTGTTTACACATATCGTTGTCCGGAACCCGAGGCCCCGAAGTGACACAAATTGGGACAACCGGAGGGGATGGCTGTGATGTGGGGATCACATGTGTTCACAGAGAGTTAATGCTTTGCTCCGGTGTTCTATTAAAAGGAACAGCTTAATTACCAGTAGTTCCCTTGAGGCTCCGCTGAAAATGGCCTGGTAGGACAAAAGATGTTGTGCAGGTTCTCATTGCGAGCACGTACGACTATTTACGGAACACATGCCTATGGTTACTTAGTGCTTCAATGCTTTATCTAATTTATTATATGAACTATCTTATCCATGCAACGCCCGTTCATCTATCCCTATGCCTACAGTATTTAATCCCGCTTTTTACTTCAAACACTACTACTGTTGTTTTCATACCACTTCTTCTATTATTTCACTACTGCTGCTACTATAAACTGTTACTACTGATAAACCACAACGAACAAGTCCACTTTTAGGTGCAGGTGAATTGACAACTCACTTGATAAGGCTCACAAATATTCTTTGGATCCCCTTGTGTCGAATCAATAAATTTTGGTTTTACTTCCCTCGAAGAATGTTGTGATCCCCTATACTTATGGGTCATCAAGACTATTTTCTGGCGCCGTTGCCGGGGAGCATAGCTTTATTTGTGAGCTCACCGGAGAGTACTATTATCTACTGCCAACCATTCATCATGGGTAAGACTCGTGATGTAAAGGTTCCTATATTACCATCCACTACAAGAAGAGGTACAACTCTGAACACCTCTGTTGCTATTGATTCACCGTCTGTTATGGGTAAGCTGCTTACACCACCACATACACGTGCTACAGGTGCTAATTCTGTTGAATCTGAAAATACTTCTGATACTTTTTATGATTCTTCTACTGTGCTTGATGAGAGTGGTTCTCTCGGTCCTTTCTTAGATTCTACTATTGCTAAAGCTAAAATTATTGCAAACACTGAAACTCCTGATAAAAATCCAGTTACTCGTGCTGTTTCACCTGAATTTGGAGAAAATACTAGTGATGATTTTGATGATTCCTATATTGAACTTAATGATGATCTTATTGATGAAATACGTGTTATGAAGGATAGAGATGTTGTTATAAGTCTTATTGAAAGTCGTGCTATTAAATATAAATTATCTCCTGATGCTAAGTTTGCCACTTCTCCCATTAATATTAGGGATAAGAATTATGATTTCTCTCTTGATTTATCTTATATATCTATTGTTGAGAAAAAACCTTTTTTTGGTACTGAAAATGAAAGTGCTATGAAACATATGAATGAGCTCTCCTCTTTGAGTAGTTTATGCTCTGATGATCTTAAGAAACGTAGCTACTTTGTTTCTAAAATATTCCCTTTCTCATTAAAAGATGAAGCTAAAACTTGGTTTAATAATTTGTCTCTCGGATCTATTGATAGTCATATTGGTTTGGTTAATGCTTTCTTTTAGAATTATTTTACTGCTAATGCTCAACATGCTGCTTTACAAAATATATTTAATTTCAAGCAATTGGAAGGAGAGAAATTGCCTGTATCTTGGGCAATGTTCTGTTCTTTAGTCAGGGCTACGCCTGGGCATAAGCTAGAAAATAATGAACTTCTTGATATATTCTATAATGTACTAACTGTTGAATCTAGGACATACCTGGATAGTTGTGCTGGTTGTGTTTTCAAGCAAAGAACTCCAGATGAAGCCGAGGAATTAATGGCTAAAATAAGACAAAATCGTAATGATTGGACTATGGTTGAGCCTGAGCCGACCCCTACTCCAGTATCAACACCAACACCCAAGAAGAGGGGAATGATTGAATTAAATGATGAATTGATGAGACAAGCCATGAAATCTCTTCAAGAGAGGGGTATTAAATCTGAAGATGTGAAGAATCTTCCACCTATATAAGAATTATGTAAGCCAATCCCTCACTCATCCACAATTGAGGTACAATCTCTCCAACGTTTTGATAGTAGAGATATTCCCTATAACAAACCTCATGATCAATGTTTAGATGAATTTGATAATTATGTTATTAAGCAAGATAATTTTAATATGAGAGTGCAAAATCACCTAATGGAAAACTCTAGAGCTATTGATAATTTTCATGGTATTATATAAAGAACCTCTAACGATGTTAATATGCTTGTTAAACATTTTCAAATCGTTCAAACTCAAAGTGATCAACTTGCTAAAGTGCAAAAAGATTTGCTAGTTAATGCTTCTAAAGAAAAACATGCTTATGAAATAAGAACTAGAAGTGGTATTTCTACACAAGATCCTTTATATCATGAGGGACATTCTAAAAGGATTGAACAAGATTCTCAACAAACTAATAATAATGTTATTCATAATAAGAAGAAAAAGAAGAATAAACATAAAACTGTTGTAGAATCCTCTGAACTTGCTAAAGATCCTAATAGTATATTCATCTCTGATGCTAAAACTGAAAGTGGTAATGAAAAGAATGATGCTTCTTATAAATAAGAAATTGAAGAAGAACCTTAAAAGCAAAATAAGAATACAAAGTACACTAAGGAAGATATTGTTGCTAATAAACATGGTAATGAGAGAAAACCTTGGGTACAAAAACCAATTCCGTATCCTAATAAGAAACACAAATCAAAAGAAGAAGAACACTATAAAAAATTCTGTGAATGGATGAAACCTTTATTCTTGCAAGTTCCTTTAACCGATGCTATTAAATTGCCTCCTTATGCAAAATATATGAAAGATATTGTCTCTAACAAAAGGAAGATTCCTAATGAGGAAATTTCCATTATGCTTGCTAATTACTCTTTTAATGGCAAGGTTCCTAAGAAACTTGGAGATCCTTGTAACCAACTATTCCCTGTTCTATTAAAAAGAATCATGTTAGAACTTCTTTGTGTGATTTGGGAGCTAGAGTTAGTGTCATGCCTTTTACTCTCTATAAAAGACTCCTCCTAGAAAAATTGATACCAACTGATATATCTTTGAAAATGGCTGATAAGTCTACTTCTATTCTTGTGGGTATATGTGAGGATGTTCTTGTTCAAGTTGCTAATAATTGTCTGATGTTAACTCACTTTGTTGTGTTGGAAATGCCTGAAGATGATAATATGTCTATTATTCTTGGAAGACATTTTCTTAATACTGCAGGGGCTGTTATTGATTGCAATCAAGGAAAAGTTACTTTTAATGTTAATGATAAAGAGCACACTTTTTATTTTCCCAAGAAGATCGATAAGAAATATGGTCTAAATTCAATTGAAAATATTGAGACCATCAAGATTGGAGAATTTTATTGTCCTATTCCAAATCCACCTAAAGAATATCAGACTATCATGATTGGGACTATATCAATCAAGGTTGAGGTAACATGAGTATTTAGTGAAAAACAAAGTTTTGTTTCATATAAAATTATTTTGGTAGCAAGACTTGATCAACCTTGTTAACAAAGTGATTTTAAATGAAGAAAACAATGTTATCACTATGTTTTCACTACGTTTACTTATTCATATCCTCGTTTTCGTTGTGCTTCCATAAAGTATATCATGTTTTCTTATTGTTTTCACTATGTTCACTCATGCCCACACACGTTTTCACCTCGTTTTTGCTCGTTTTCCGTCGTCTACTCACGTTTTCACTATTCACAAACAAGTTTTTCATATATTTTCTTCCGTTCTCAGAGGGTATATGTTTAGTAGAGTGTCTTAGAACTGTTGTAGGTTTGGTTTTGCTGGCGTTTTCCATCATTCCATCTTTGTTTTCCAGCAATATTATTATTTATCAAAATTCTGGAAAAGTCCAAAAAATAAAGTTTCTCGAAAGATTCCAGAATTTTTTTAATAAATTTTTATGACAAAAATGAGGCAGAGAGCCACCTGTGAGGCCCCAGGAGGACCCACCAGTCAGGCACACCATGGGGTGACGCGGCCAGCCCCTGGTGGCGCCAGCACATGGTGTGGGCCCCCTGGCCCCTCACTAACTCTCTCCCTTGCCAAAGTCTTCTCTCTAACCTCCCAAACTGAAAACATTTCATGGAACCCGTGTTCTTGCTGTTCTCTCTCTGGATTTTTGATCTAGTTCTTCATCCCATCATTTGTGCTGAGATTTGGTGTGTTTGATCTCCGGTATGTGACTCCTCCGATAATCCAAGTAGAATGTTTTTAGTGAAGTATTTCTTGAGTATTTTGGTACTGTAGGTGACAGCTTATGTGAGTTTTGCATGCTTGATTTGAGTAGAAATAATGTATTTTTGATGTATGTTTAGCTCTCATATAAATCCCTATGTTAGTTTCCACCTTATAGTTGCTTGAAATTAATTTTTCTGATGATTGTTGAAAAATTTCAGACATGGATAGTTATAATTTTGGAGAGATATTTAGGAGTGATGCTCCTAGAAGGACAAGGCCCTCACGCTCATCCACTTCAGTGAGGCCATCGTACAATGAAGACGTTATTGCACTGACTATTGACCATGCAGGAGGTGATGGTATCGCTAACCCATCTAGCTTTCCTTGCATTACATTTCTAAGAAGTTCGGGTTTATTAGATGACTTTCATATGCTTATTGATAGAGTTGGTCTAACCAACTATCTGGAGGATGAAGGGCCTCAGTATGTAGCTCTCACAAAATCTTTTGTTGATAGTTTTCAAGTTCAAAACACACATTTTGGTCCCACTATTGGCTTCAAATTATATAGTAGATCTTTTTGTTTGTCCTTGGAAGATTTTTATGCCATTGTAGGTATCAACGCTACCGGGAGAGCGTGCCGAGTTCAGGAGAAACCTGCGGATCTTATGGCGCTTTACCGAGAAATCACCAACGACGATGGTCGCTCATCCCAGCGTGGGAAGATAAGGAACATTCAACTTTCTGCTCTTAGATATTTTACTTACTACCATGCTACTAGTATCCTTCGTAGGGAGAACACTAGCAACATTTCTAGTTACCACCTTGCTTTCATTGATGTTGCGCTGAACCGTAGCACGAACTATAACCTTGGTGCACTATTGATTGCTCCCTATAGACTTAACCTTGCCGCCATGAAGTCCCATCAGTTTGTCATTCCTAACTCTACTTCTGAAAGTTTAGTATATAGAGTTTTATATATAGATGGAGAGGAGCGAAAAGTTACTTTGTCGCAGCCTGTTTTGTTTAAGATTGACAGGTTGCCATGGTCGCTCTCCAAGGAGGAGGTAGACGAGCATCTGAGCACTACGGAGTTTTACCGGCAGCAAAAGAGGCGAGACGCACCTCCCGAGGACCACAAAACGCAGTACACCGACGCATCCTCGAGCACATATCAGGAGGAGGGTTTCTCGTCAGCATACTACGGGGGAGACACCTCATGGTCCCCTTGGTGATTGATCTCCACTTAGGCCAAAAGCCTAAGCTTGGGTGGAGGTATGCCGACATCACACTCATTTGCATATCATGTTTCTGTCGGTTCTTTGTATATCCATGTTTTCTTTTCTTTCACTTGTTTTCATTTCTTTCGCTTCTTTTTGTTTGTTTCGCTTGTTTTTGTTTCTTTCGCTTGTTTTCGTTTCTTTTGTTTTTATTGTTTTGTTTTCGCTTTCCAAAACACAAAAAGACCAAAAATATTTCTGTTGTTTCTCTCTATTTGTTTCTTAGGTTGGTTTGCTTTATCCTTTAGTTGTAGTTTAATATTAAAAAACCCAAAAATAGTTTGTTTTGTTTGTTTGGTTGCTTTCTTTTGTTCTTGTTTCATTTAAAAAAAACACAAAAGATTTTTCTTTGTTTGCTTGTTCTCTTTTGCTCATGCTTTAATTTAAAAACCTAAAAATATTTGTTGTTCTTCTTTTGTTTTGTAAAGTTTGCTGCAGAGTTAAACAGTCGTCTGTGACTCCATTGGAGTTTGGTTTTCATTATATATTATTCGAGCCACAAGTAAAGAGCAATAATGACGATCTATGACAATTCAAGTTGTGGTGAGAGGCTGGTATGAACTCTATTTGCTTTCATTTTTGTACATATATCTGATACTTCATAAACGTATCCCTAATTTCTGATGTTCCATGTTGTTTCCCACATGTTTTCCTTACACTTTATGTCACTTTTATCGATTTTCCGGACTAACCTATTGACAAGATGCCACTGAGCCAGTTCCCTGTTTTCTGTTGTTTTTAGTTTCAGAAAAGTTGTTATAGAAATATTCTCGGAATTGGAAAATTCGAAAGCCAGAAGTCCTAGAAGTCCCGGAAGCTTCCAGAAGTCCCGATGAGCCCCGGAGGGGGGCCACACCATGGGGTGGCGCGGGTCCCCCTGCCCACGCCACCTAGGGGTGTGGGCCACCTGGCCACCTCCCCGCATCTCCCTTTCGCCCATATATACTCCCTGATGCATAAACCCTAGGGGAATCGACCTTTTCCACAAAATACATTCGTAGCTCCGCCACCGTCGACGACAAGTTTCGGGGGACAGATCTCTGTTCTGGCACCCTGCCGGGACGGGGAAGTGCCTCCGGAAGCCATATCCATCGACTCCACCGCCATCTCCATCGCCGTTGTTGTCTCCTATGATGAGGAGGGAGTAGTTCTCCCTCGGGGTTGAGGGCTCTGCCGGTAGCTATGTGGTTCATCTCTCTCCCCCATGGTGTGATCTATATGTGATCGTGAGCTTTGTAATCTATTTGGATTCGTAGATGTTACTCTTCACCTTTTGCTACTCAAGTGCTTTATTAATATGAACTTTTGAGTCACCTTGTATCGCGGTGTGAAGGTGACAGTGTGCACATCGTGTGTGTCTCCTCTATGAATTGTGGTGTTTGTTTAGTACTAATTAAGGGCGCTCATAGTGACAGCGTGGGGTGCCCTAGAGAGGGAATATAGACTTTAAGGAATGCTTTTTGCAGCCCTACGCAATGATTAGTGTTCATTATCTGTTATGACATCTCCATAAACGCTTTGATCACGGTGTAAAGTTGATAGTGTGTGCACCGTGTGGTTTAGCATTATATTTATACTAGTCTTTCAACCCGTGCATCTGCACGGGCTAGTTTAAATAAGTACTTTAAAAGGTCAGGAAAATACAACATTAAAAACATTCCACTTTCATTTTTAATATTTGTTTCCTTTATGTATTTTTTGTTATTTAATCATCAATATTTTAAAAGTATGATACAAAGCTTAATATGATAATAGTGTGGAAATTAAGTTGTAAGTATTTTAGTAAGTAATAACGATATCTTGGCTTCCTATTATATTAAAGAATTGTTTTTACTATCAGGGAGTTTTGAACCTTAGTACAGCAAAACATTATCAATCTTAGAAAAATAATATGGTAAGTTTTAAAAATTTATGATTTCTTTTTTGCATTTCCTTTAAAAAAAATCTTTGTGAGTTCAGGAAGTTTAAAGACTGAATTTTCATGAAATTTCATGTATTTTATAAAACGTATTACCATTCGTAATCTAATAATTAATCTTTGATTTCTATAGTAAATACATACATAAGATTGAAAATCCATTAGCCAATTCATTTGTATGTAAAATTCGACAATAAAGACTATTACAGCAACACCTTTAATTTCTAGACGAAGTTCTGTGATGTACTAAGAACAATGGTATGCCCTAAATAAGAAATATCCATTCAGAAATCACATATTGTAGGACAAAAGTCAATCAAGTATTTCTAAAGGCGGAACCAATAATAATTTGTTGGCAAATGAAATAGATCTCTTTAAATTACCATCAAAGATCGATACCATGGACGTGGTACATATAACCATTACAATCATCTAAATTTAATGCCATTGGAGTCGCCATGCTCTTCAACCTTTAATAACAAAGTATTAGCAATATAATGAAATGCACCACAAAAGAGACCAGTGCACGAATCATATATACTTCCAAGAACTGATTCCTTGCTCTCAAATTTCTGATATGACGAAATCATATCATTTTAGTGTATCCGTGTAATTGCAAGGCAAGTAGAAAGAATTAGAAGAAGAACGCTATTGTACATGTTTTTTCTTTGAGAGGACAGTATTGTCGATGGGACACAACAGTAGAGGTTATGCTCTTCAATTTTCAGTTGGAAATATCAGTACCTCACAGATACGTTACGTAGCAGCAACAGAATCGTATCTGTTCAAACCCTCAGTCGTGAAGCATTTTAAAAATAAAGCAAGGCGCAGAAACTTAATATTCCATCATATGCCTTTTCTGTGCTTTGAAATTCTCATCTAGGCCTGCACATCCTTCTGCAAATTTGTAATGGAAGTAGCAGATGAGAAAATAATTAAGTTACCTGTGGGACACAATAATCCGAAAATGGTATTCAAAACTTCTATTAAGTTATCCCACGAACAATAAACAGAATAATACATGTTATATAATCTAAAGTTTGAAAATATCTGAATCTAGCCGGTATATGTGATTAGCACCACAGTCCATAATTGCACATAAAAGAATAACTAAGAAACACGTGTATCTGCATATGTGTATTTCTATTTTGTATTTCGTCCAGGCATATAGAGCAACTCCCAAAATCAAACTTGAAACCTTAGAGCCTCTATATTGAATCGAGACCTTAGATCCAGGATGTCACCAATAGTTCACTGAGAACTCTTATTAATTTAGGGAAGAGGGAACTAAGACTGACGAAACAGCTTGTCAGGACGTTCTAAGTGTTCACTACAGGAAAACGGATCTTTGCCTGGTACAAATTTATTTGTCGGGTGCCAAATATAGGTAAATACTTTGGCGTGTACTTTTTGCCCTTTGCCGTGTATATTTTGTACCCGGCAAAGATCCTGTTTCATGTAGTGGTTTCTGCAAGAGCAGCTTGTCAGGCTTCCATCGGAATCAATCGCGAGCGCCGGCCGGCTGGTAGAAGTACTAATTGCACATCATACAATTAACCATAGGAAATTCAATGAATCAGTTGAAGTACGTACGCTGCTGCATTATTCTGGTGGAGGCTGATGCGACCGGCACACAAAACAGGATATTGGACGCTTGATTGAAGCCGCCCAGGTCACGATGGCCATCAAGAGATCATGGAGATGAAGAGAAAAATTGTCTTCCTAGGCATGAAGAACGGGGTTGCTACCAGCTGCCGATTGAAACACGTCGGGCATGTCTTTTTTCTCGTCCTAAATAGAAGATTCCGTTTTCTAGTTTATCTTTTGTCGTTTATTTCCAGATTACGGGAGAGCATGACCAAGAAGAGTCGTGCACGTGGGGGCCTAATGATGTATGTATCCCGTTCAAGTTTTTTTTTTGAAAGTGTATCCCGTTTAAGTTTTTTAGGCCAATGGAAAAAGTTTCTAAGAGGCATGAAGGTGGGACAGAACGTGAGGACTCTCTCTACTTGATTACATGATCCCACGGCTGTAGATAAGTAATGGGGAAAACGGATGGTTAATTTTCTTAGTTGATGAGGATTAACGTGGAGCTTTTGTTGGTGCCTCCAATTAGTAAATATAAGATTTTGTGTTGGATAACCCTATGAAATTGTGGTGTTTGCGTGGAACCATCTGAGTCCCATGGTGATAGCATGGGGGTTACTTGGTTGGGAAAGTGCTTACTCTAAGGAGTGCTGTTAAAGCCCTACGCATGGATTGGTGTTGTTATTCGACCGGAGAATGGTTAAGAGTATCATAGTGAGAGAAGATGTCTAGTTATTCATATATGTGATCATTGTTGAGAGTGCCTTCTAGCGAAAGTAGGTGCCGTAGGCCTTATTTCCAAGCATTGAAACACCGTTTTCCGCCTGTTCTGCTACATGTTTGCTTTCTACCATATTTATTTCAGATTGCTATTATCATTTATTATAATCCATATTACTTGCAGTTTACTCTCTCTTCGCCGAACTAGTGCACCTATATACCTGACAAGTATATTAGATGTGTTGGGGACACAAGAGACTTCTTGTATCTTGATTGCAGGGTTTCTTGAGAGGCATATCTTTGACCTCTACCTCACTGAGTTCGATAAACCTTGGGTGATCCACTTCAGGGAAACTTGCTGCTGTTCTACAAACCTCTGCACTTGGAGGCCCAACACTGTCTACAAGAATAAAAGCGTGCGTAGACATTAAGCTCTTTTCTGGCGCCGTTGCCGGGGAGGTAAGGTAAAAGTTACTCACGTCCTCGGGTATGAGTGCTCGAAGTTATTTCCTTTAGATTCTGCAATTAAATCTTTTTGTTTCTTGTTTTCACTAGTTAAGCTTAATGGAAAACAACAAAAATATGAGAGAACTTTATAATATTTATCTTGAGTTGGGACATGAAGTGTTTGAAGAGAAAATTAAAAAACCTATGGAGATTTATTTGCATGCTAGTGGCAATGTTATTAGTATGAACTCTTTGAACGCCATTATTGCTAATGCTATGGAAAATTCTAAGCTTGGGGAAGCTAGTCTTGATGAATATGATATTTTTAGTACCCCAAGCATGGAGGAACAAATTTACTTTGATGATACTTTTCCTCCAATATACGATGATTACAATAATTGTGGTATTCTAGTTTCACCTGTTTACAATGATGAATATGATATTTTAAGTAAACCTACGATAAAGGAAAATATTAATTATGATTACAATAAGCCTCCTATATATAATGATTATGGTGATGAGAATAATAATGATAGCTATTTTTTTGAATTTGCTCCCAATACTATTAATAAGAATGACTATGCTTATGTGGAGAGTAATAATTCTTTTATGCATGTGGCTCATGATAAGAATGTTTCTCGTGATAGTTATATTGTTAATTTTATTCATGATTCTACTGAAAGTTATTATGATAGAGGTAAACATAGTTCTATCTATCTCAATAATATTAAGTTTCCCCTCTTCATGTTGAAAATTTTGAAATTGCACTTGTTTTGCTTTCCTATGCTTGTTGCTTTGTGCTTTCATGACTTTTTTCCTACAAGATTATTTTTCATAGGAATTGGGTTAGACCTAATTTTTTTTTAAAGTTTCTTCCTGATGCTCTCTTTTTCTTCAACAAATATTTCTTACGTGAGCATCTTCTCAAATTAGCATGCCTAGCTGAAAGGCTTTAAAGAAAAGCACTTCTTGGAAGATAACCCATGTTTTTATTTTTGCATTGTTTTTCTCTGTTTTCTTTAAATCAAAGGGTTGTATACTTCTGTAGAAACTCCTTTGTATCTTTCTTTTCATGTTTTAGTAGTGCCAAGTAAAGTTTCTGACAAAAATTGGAGTTAGTTTTCGGATTTCTGCGCAGAAAACAGATTTCTTCTTTCCACCGTAAAACTTCGTATAAATTCCTGGAACATCAGAATCATCTGAATTTATTTGTTCTTATTCCTCAGCTAATTACGCCACTTTTCTTAGTTGACCACTTTTTGATTTGAGAAACATAATATTTTCAAAAAAAATCATTTTTACCTGTTGTTCTGTTTTGACAGATTTCTGCCAATAATTGCATTTGTCTCTTAATCTCTATCTTTTGGTGTTCTCTTGAGAAAAAGAGTTTTAAAAGAAGTTGTGACAGTAGATAATGTGTTTATTAGTGTTAGGATTTTTTTGAAGCTGAACCATGTGAATTTATTATTTCGATTGCACTAATGTTGCTAATGAAGATTGTGAGAAGTTTGGTGTGAAGGAAGTTTTCAAGGGTCAAGAGAAGAGGATGATATGACGTGATCAAGAAGAGTGAAAATCCTAAGCTTGGGGATGCCCCGGTGGTACATCCCAGCAAATTCCAAGAATGCTCAAGCGTCTCAGCTTGGGGATGCCTTGGGCATCCCCTTCTTCATCGACAAATTATCAGGTCACTTCTAGTGAAACTATATTTTGATTCAGTCACATCTTATGTGCTTTACTTGGAGCGTCTTTTATTTTTTTTGCTTTCAGTTTGTTTAATTTTCTTTGCTGTAGTTTATTGTTGGATCTTATCATACTTGTGTGGGAGAGAGACACGCTCCGTTTTCATTGCTTAGAACACTCTTGTTTTCATTCTTATTGTTCTGTGAGTGTTCACTTTTTGCTAGTACTGCGTTTAGCCTTTGTTTTAATGCATCTCTTATTCAGAGATGTTAGTTTTAGTAGTGTGATGTGAGTACTCTAATGTTTTATTGCTGTAGCATGTAGAGATTTTTTGTTTAAACATATCTTATATAGTGCTTGTTGGGAAAAGAAACTGCTGCTTGAGGTAGAATTTTTAACGGTGCAAGTAGAAACTTGTATAGACCGTGGCTAGAACTTTTTCATGCCATGCTAAATGTTATTTTAGTTTTAAATCCTTGTGGTTATTGAGTAGCATGAATAGCCTCAAATATCTGAGAGTGTTTAATATGCCATTGAAAGATTCATGAGTTGTTCTTGTCATAGTAAAGCATTAATTTATGGTATTCTCTTTCGAATGTTTTATTTGGTTGACTTTGCGCATGCTCACACCATGTTTATGACTATGAACCAGTCACGAATAGCCTCCATGACCACTTAGTTTTTGAACTTGTGATACCTCTTATGCTTTAATTATTGATGTTTATGTCGCTATGCATGATTATGGCTCTTATGCTCTCTTGATTTGTCGCTCCCAGTCTTTTGCTAAGTCTCCACCTGTACTGAGTATGGAATTCTACCTGTGCATCCAACTCCCTAAAACCAAAGTTTTCCCATTGTGTCCACCATACCTACCTACATGTGGTATTTTACTGCCACTCCAAGTAAATTGCTCATGTGTTACCTTTAAAACTTTCAAAATTACTCCTGTTTTGTGTTCTTGTTTTTGCTCATGAGGACGTCAATAGAAAATCTTTATCTCACTTGTTGATTGGATTTCACACCCTAGACTAGTGCCTCATCATCTTATCCAAATGATAGAAGAGCTGGCAGCGGAGTGCCCAGCCCTAAATTAATACAAACAAATTTTCTTCACTATTTTTGCCCCTTATTTATCAGTCAAAGCATAATTGTGTAAACAAAAGAGAAAGAGGGATGACCTTCTACACCAGTTGCATCCTTCACCATGTGAGCCGCTCTTGTGAATCCAGTTCTCTTGTGACGTATTGTATTGTCTATTTATCATTCGTTGATCTTTGCTTCCCTCCACGAAGGGCCTTTCTATTACTTTTATGTTGAGTCTCAATCTTCTAACTTTATGCACAGCTGAGAGAGCATTTTTTCCATTCTGAGTTTTATGTGCATTTGTCCCATAAACATCATTAGTTGATTCAAGAAGTGTTATTGCTTGTTCTCCAACTATTTGTTCTAGTCTTCCTCATGAACTTTGAAGGTGTCCTGGCATTTATGTTTTGTCCCACTCTTAAGGACTTGCGAAATACCACCTTGCCATGCTTTCTTTATACTTGAATCAAACGTATAAATTTCAATGCATTGTTATTCATGATCTTTTATTTGAGTTACTTCTCATGATACAAAGTGGTTTCTATGCTTTATTATTAAAGTTCTATTTATCATGTTTGTGTTTAAAGTTCTATGATCTTCGCTTATATATGCTTTTACATTATAATGATCAAGTTTATGTTAGTAGCATGTAACCTCAGAAATTATTGTGTTTTTATCGTTTAGCTACTCGATGACGAGTAGGAACTAAGCTTGGGGATGCTTGATACGTCTCCAACGTATCTATAATTTCTGATGTTCCATGATGATATTATGCCAATTGCTACATGTTTTCTCCCTTCTTTATGTCATTTTTATCGATTTTCCGGACTAACCTATTGACAAGATGCCACAAAGCCAGTTCCCTGTTTTCTGTTGTTTTTAGTTTCAGAAAAGTTGTTCTGGAAATATTCTAGGAATTGGAAAATTTGAAGCCCGGAATTCTTAGAATTCCCGAAGGTTCCACGGAGTCCCGAAGAGAACCGGAGAGGGGCCTCAGGGGGCCCACACCATAGGGCGGCGCGCCCCCCTTGGCCGCGCCGGGGGGTGATGTGGGGCCCACAAGGATCCACCGCCTTTGCCCTTTCGCCTATTTATTCCCCTCCGAAGGAAAACCCTAAGCACCTGATCAAATATCCCCGAAAAGTTCCGCAGCCGTCGTCAACCCTAGATCAGGGGGGTTCTGAAGCTGTCTCCCGACACCCTGCTAGAGAGGAGATCATCACCGGAGGCCTCTTCATCACCATGCCTGCCTCCGGAGTGATGCGTGAGTAGTTCATCCTTGGACTACGGGTTCATAGCAGTAGCTAGATGGCTGTCTTCTCCTCCTATGCCTCAATGATTAGATCTCGTGAGCTGCTTAACATGATCAATATTGTTATTATGTAATTCTATGTGCTGTGTTTGCTGGGATCCGATGAATATTGAACTTATGTGATGGAGGGATGATAACCCGGTAGGCTAACGTCAAGGTGTAACCCGTCCCAATAGGAATCGTGCAAGACACGGCTCAAGAAAGAGGAGCTTCGAGAAGGCCCAAGAAGGAGCGTAGGCCTTGTAACTCGGCTTTGGGGGTTGCAATTAGGAAACTTAGGGTTTGTGTGCGGTTTCCGGGTGTACCTTGGGTAGGAAGCCAGGGGGCCGTGTAAGATATAAGCCGGCTCCTAGGGTTAGAGAAAGAGAGCTTCACCAAATATTCAAGTATCCCTGTAATACGAGGGCTGATATTGTAACCCTAGATCGGAGACTCGGTGGCTTGATTGCCAAAGCTACCAGATCGATTGATAGCATGATTTCCCCTGAGCTAAACCCTCTCCCAAACACCAGAGTCGAATTGCCCCAAGATAAGTTACACCTGGTAACGTCTGCCGTGATTATCCCACGACAGTTGGCGCCCACCATGGGGCCTACGTCCAAAGGTGTTTACATCATGGGAGAAGCTCGGGAAAGCATGAAGAACCTCATCATCGGCGAGATCTACACTAACCCCGAAGGAGAGAAGATGGTAGATGACTTTGGTTGGGGACCAGAGTCGGATCTGCTAGAAGCCGGATCTGTCGTCACGATCGGCCGGGTCAACGTCTTCGTCGGCATGGTACGTACGTCCGGTTCAATTCCTGACGATATTGAGTATGATTCTGTGTCAGGAGAAGCGACTTGCGTTCAATCGGACGGAGAAGAATTGGTTGGGACGGCAGATCCGGTAGAAAAGCCCACCACGAAGAGGGAACAGCCGGAGGAGCCGGTATGGACCCCGCGTGGCCGGGTCATGAGAGAAGATCATACCGAGTCCATCCTGCACCTGCTGTAAGATCGATACGAGGAGGATAGTTGTGATGAGGAAGAATACGAGTCTTCGCCACGCATCGCACGCCAGGTCGCGGTCTACACAGCCCCTGCAACCAATCTTAATCAGGGAGATGTGACGACGGCCGCAGTAGGAGCGGCGCGAGCGCTGGCCCAGCAGCAAGTTTCGGCTGATGGAAACCCGGTCATAGCCCGGGTTGACGGAGAGTCGGCTTCAGTCACCAGCCGTACCAGGGAAAGCGAACGGCAGAGAAACATGTTTGGGTTTATGACGAACAGAACGCCAGGAGCGGGACCTTCGAATCCGCGAAACCCGGCTCTGTTCAACAACAACCTGATCTTAGATCCCACGGTGCTAGCAACGGTGATAACCCCAGAAAAGGCGGCGGAGCGCGCCCGAGACATGGATGTAGCTCGCCGTGCATTGGATCAGCAAAGGAGAGATGTTCAAGCTGAAAAACAAGGGATAGCTGCGCGCCAGCGCGAGCTGGAAGAATTGGAGAACCGGCTACAGGTCCAGTCGACTAAGATTTACAATCAGAGGCACCAGACGAGATTACCGGCTGCAGGTGGGAACCTGCAACCGGCTGCACTGTTCATTACCCCTCAGGATCAACCAATTCCGGCTGTGAATCAGGAAACCGGACATCAAGCTGCAACCCTGGGAGGACATCCGGCAAACGTGCAAGCCGGGTTACCCACGTTGCAAACAGGAACCGCAACTGGCAATGCAGTGCCACTACCACCACCGCCATGATTTAATACTCCACCAGGTCACTTCAACAACCCCATGGATAACGTGTACGCAGCAACATTGGCACTTAATCGCATCCTCGTAGGAGAGTCACCCCAAGCAGCGGAGACCCGACGGGCAATAGATTTGCTGCGCACGGCAATAGTTCAGCAGGCTAATTACCCGGATAACAGGAGTGGAATGCACGGAACACCATACGTGAGCCGGAAGAACGGAAATACCGGCAATATCCAGTCAAGTTCAGCGCGGCGGAGGGCAGAGCAGCAGCAAATGCCGCCTCCTCCCCGTAGGCCGGCAACGCCTGCGGTATCAGCGGCGCAAGCCATTGTGGATAGTTCCCGAGCCAGGCGAGCAGCAGCCGGGTCTGTGGTACAGGGACCGGTAGCGGTTGCACCTCCCGCCGTACCCGCTGCGGCATCACACGTTTCCCGAGTGATGCCAGTGCCGACAAACCTGGCCGGGCCTAAGTGTTTGTCGGATACCATCCGGGCTGAGCCTTACCCGGATAAGTTCAAGGAACCGGGTAAAGTGGTTAATTATGAGCCGACCATGGATCCAGAAACCTGGTTGAGCAGCTATGAGATGGCCATGTCAATCCGCAACGCATCTGAGAATCTTCAAGCCAAATTCATGTACCTAATGATGTCAGAAGGAGCAGCAAAGTTGTGGTTCAATAATCTGCCCGAGAAATCCGTCAATTCATGGGGCGAGCTGAAAACTGCCTTTATCAAGCACTTTCATGGAACATGCAGGAAGTTGTTTACGATTGATGATTTAGAGCGATGTGTTCAGAAGAAGGGAGAGTCGGCGCGCAGTTGGGTACGCCGGGTTATGGAAATTCTCCACTCGTCCACTGATATCCAGCCAAAGGATGCGTTACAAGCTATGGCAAAAACATGCAAATACACACCCTTAGTGCAAAAACTGACACGCATGAAGTCTAGCCGTCACGCTTCAGAGGTTACGATGGGAGAGTTGATGGACGCATGCAACAAGCACGCTGCCACAGATACCACAGAGGAGGATGCCGATGATAAGAAAGCAAAGGCCAACGCGGGTAATAGTGGAAGACCCGGCAATGGAGTTGCACCGGGTAATAATGGAGGAAACAACGGAAACAACCAGCACAAGCGCCCATACGAAGGAACCTCCGAGTTTGTCGCCAGTACGGAAGCCGGGTTTGCGAGACCCAGAGCTGAGGGAAATTTCAACGGAGGAAACTTCAATGGAGGAAATTATCAAGGACCACCAAGTCCGGCTAATCATATAGAGGCCTTCAGGATGCCCTGTCCGCGTCATAGCAGGAACGGTAGGCCGGCTAATCATTCACTGGAGCAGTGCGTAGATTTACAGAGATGGAAGAACGAAGAAATACAGAAGGCCATGCGAGGTGCAGGCCGGGGAGCAGGACCGGGTCCGGGTGGAAACCCGGGCAATGGCCCACCCCCGGCTGGCAACGCAGGAGGTGGTAATCCGGGTAACAACCAAGGAGGCGCTGGAGGTTTCCAAGCCAACCCCAAGCAGCTAGGGCAGTACCATGTCCATACTACGGGGACTTCCAATAAAGATAGTAAGATACTCAAAAGAGCCGTAAACTCGATTTCTTCAGCTGTTCCGAGATACTTGAGATGGTCAGATCAAGAGGTCACATGGAGCAGGAGGGATCACCCGGAAACAATAGAGCATCCGGGTGTGCTGGCTTTGGTAGTTGCACCACAGGTCAATGGTTACGAGCTGAAAAAGGTTCTGATGGACGGTGGGAGTAGCATCAATATCTTATATTGGGAAACTTTCCTACGCATGGGGCTCAAGGAGTCTCAGCTGCAGAAAAGTTCTATAGTTTTTCATGGGATCGTGCCGGGTCATTCAGCATGCCCAGAAGGAAAGATCACTCTAGAGGTTGCTTTTGGAGAATCGAAGGACAATTTCCGAGTGGAGTGGATCACATTCGAGGTGGTAAAATTGCGCAGTCCTTATCACGCGCAGTTCGGAAGGCCGTCTTACGCCAAGGTCATGGCCAGGCCGTGTTACGTGTACCTACAGCTAAAGATCCCGGGTCCCAAACGAACCATTACTATACACGGCAACCGGGTTATAGCAGCTGAGTGTGACGAAGGAGATGCGGCAATGGCAGAACAGGCATGCAGGAAGGAAGAGCTCAAGTATTACCGGTCTCAGGTACACCCGGACGATAGAACAACATTGAAAAGACCGAATACGGAAGACGAGAGAGCAAAATTCAAAGCAGCACAGGACACAAAGATGGTGGCTTTCGTCGAGGGCGATCCCTCCAAGCAATTTGCTATAGGATCTAACCTGGGTAGTAAGCAGGAAGAAGCACTTATCGAGTTTATTCGTGGTAATCAGGATGTTTTTGCTTGGACGCCTAGTGATATGCCGGGTATCCCAACCGAGTTAGCTGAGCACAGTTTGCATGTTGATCCCAAGTCCCGGCCTGTGAAGCAGGGCCTGAGGAAAATGAACGAGGAAAGAAGAAAGGCTATAGGAGTGGAGATAGCTCGGCTCCTTGCAGACGGCTTTATCATGGAGGTCTTTCACCCGGATTGGCTGGAAAATCCGGTTCTGGTGATGAAGAAGAACAACGAGTGGAGGATGTGCATAGATTACACGAGTCTCAACAAACATTTCCCAAAGGATCCGTTTGCCCTCCCAAGGATAGATCAGATTATAGACGCAATGGCTGGAAGTGACTTATTGTGTTTCCTGGATGCTTATTCCGGGTATCACCAGATCAAGCTCAAGAAGGAAGATTGGGAGAAAACATCGTTCATAACCCCCTTTGGAGCTTTCTGTTATAAAACCATGACTTTTGGGCTAAAGAATGCTGGGGCAACATACCAACGGTGCATTCAGAAGTTTTTCGAGGATCAGATTGGACGCAACGTTCATGCTTATGTCGATGATGTGGTGATTAAAACCAGGAAGGCAGAAACATTCATTGAGGACCTAAAGGAAACGTTCAGGAATTTAAGAAGGTATCAGATGAAGCTTAACCCCACAAAGTGTGTATTTGGAGTGCCAGCAGGAAAGTTACTCGGTTTCATTGTTTCCGAGAGAGGAATTGAGGAAACCCGGATAAGATCAAAGCTATTCAGAATCTGAAAAAGCCGGAAGGCCTGAAGCATGTTCAAAAGCTTACAGGGTGTGCAACGGCGTTAAGCCGGTTTATATCCAGGCTTGGAGAGAAGGAAATACCTTTATACCGGCTCTTGAGGAAAACCGACAAATTTGTTCGGGACCAAGAGGCGGACGAGGCGTTCGAAGCTCTGAAAAAGCAACTATCTGAGGCACCGATTCTGGCGGCACCGGGTCCTAAAGAGCCCATGTTGTTATACATTGCGGCCGGGCCCCGGGCGGTTAGTGCCGTGGTCGTTGTCGAGTGCAAAGAGGATGGAAAAGATCACCCGGTACAAAGGCCGGTTTATTATGTGAGTGAAGTACTATCGGAAGCAAAGCAGCGTTACCCACATTGGCAAAAACTAGTTTTCGGGGTCTTCATGGCCAGCCGGAAATTGAAACCATATTTTCAGGAACACCCCATAACAGTGGTTAGCTCTATACCAATGGCAGATATTATCAGAAATTCAGACGCGACAGGTAGAATAGCCAAGTGGGCCATCGAGATGGGAGATTATCACATCAACTACGAGCCCAGGTCTGCAATCAAATCTCAAGCTTTAGCTGATTTTATCAATGATTGGACTCACACAAGCATGCCCACAATGATGCCAAGTTCCGAGTCTTGGGTGATGCACTTTGATGGTTCTAAGCAGTATGAGGGGTCAGGAGCTGGGGTGGTACTCGCCTCACCCAAAGGAGACAAATTGAGCTAATGTGGCCGAGTATGAGGCATTGTTACATTGATTAAGAAAAGCAAAGGAGATGAACATTAGGCGAATACGGTGCTACGGTGACTCGGATCTCGTGGTACAGCAGGTCTCAGGAACATGGGATAGAAAAGATGCAACAATGGCAGCATATCGCAGAGAGGTGGACATGGTTGTCGGGTCTTTTTCCGGGTATGAGGTGGAGCATTTTGACAGGCGAAAGAACGAGGCAGCAGATGCCCTCGCCAGACTCGGCTCACGCAGAGAGCCGGTTCCACCTAATGTTTTCCTGGACGAGTTGTGGCGGTCATCTATTAAAACCGAGTCTGAGGAAGAGGTGGCTAACCAAGACCCTGATTTGGAGCTCGTGGCCACAGTACGTGCTGTTCCCGAGTGGACAGAGCCGTTTTTGGCCTACCTATCACGAGGCGTGTTACCACCACAGGAAGTTTTAGCAACGCAAATTCTGAGACGAGCAAAGGGCTATTCTATTATCAATGGAGAGTTGTATAAAAGAAGTGTAGCAGGAGTCTTTTTGCGCTGTGTAGCACCAGAAGAAGACCGGCAGATTTTGAAGGAGATCCATGAAGGTGATTGTGGGCATCATGCCTCCACAAGATCCCTCGTGGCCAAAGCATATCGACACGGTTTCTTTTGGCTCACGGCCTTAGCAGATGCGGAGCGCCTGGTGGCAAGGTGTGATGGATGTCAAAGGTACGCTCGCCAAACCCATGTGCCGGCCATGGAGTTGCAAACAATCCCGCTGACCTGGCCGTTTGCTGTTTGGGGTATGGATATGGTGGGCCCCTTCCACATGTCGCCGTGCAAAAAGACTCATCTTTTGGTAGCTATTGATAAGTTTACTAAGTGGGTTGAAGTTATGCCAGTTACCAATTGCGAAGCAATCACGGCAGTCAAGTTCCTGAAAAGGATCATCTACCAGTTTGGATACCCTCACAGCATAATAACAGACAATGGAACCAACATGTCCTTAGGTGAGATGGAGAAATTTTGCGGGAACAATGGTATCCGGCTTGACATAGCCTCGGTAGCCCATCCACAAGCTAATGGACAGGTGGAAAGGGCAAATGAGGAGTTACTTCGTGGGTTAAAACCACGGCTGCGAGTCCTGTGCATCAGAGCTGCTGGAGCATGGGTTGAAGAGCTACCATCAGTAGTTTGGGGAATTAACACCACACCTAACAGATCTACTCAGATGACCCCGTTTTTCATGGTTTACGGCGCAGAGGCAGTGTTGCCGAGTGATATTATTCATGAATCGCCCCGAGTATCAGCTTATGTTGAGGTGGAGAATAAGAAGACCCGGCAGGATGCCGTGGATATGCTAGAAGAACACAGAGAACAAGCCTTGGAGAGATCAGCCATATATCAGCAAGATTTGAGGAGATATCATAGTCGGCGAGTCAAAACCCGGGTCTTCCAAGAAGGGAACCTGGTATTGCGCTTGGTACAGTCCAAAGAGGGAAAGCACAAGTTATCCCCACCATGGGAAGGACCGTTCATCATAAGTCGGAATCTGCATAACGGATCATATTAGTTGATAGACGCAAGGGAAGAGTCGGATACCGTCAATGACACCGCTCACACCACTTCATCTATGCAAGAGAGCGAAAGACCATGGAACGTGGCCCAGCTACGTCCCTACTACACTTAGCATAGGCTAGGTTTACAAAGCTGAATTACACGATGTAACAGGTAGCAGGTTTCAGACGCACTCTTTTCCTATCCAGGGTACCTAAGGGGACTGGAGGGTTTTTAATGAGGCGGCCTGCTGACCTAACTTTTCTCATATCAATAAAGAGATGGTTAAACTATGATATTGCTTCTTTCTTATTTATTTCTGTTAAGTTTTGATCTTTCTGTTTTTACTTTCTGTTTTCTATTTTATCAGGTAAGTATTACTTATTTGTTTTATAATACACCAGTTCAATATTTTTCCTAAGATTGCATATATAGGTCTTGGGGGCTGATTGCTTGAATAGCACAGTTGCAAACTCAAAGACCCGGTCACGATGCCATTAAGTTATAAGGACCGATTACTTGTAATAAGTACGGTTACAATCTTATAACCGGACAATAGAGCCAAATTTTCTTGATTTCTCTTGTTTAAACTTGATGTGACTCGCAAAAATGTGGCATGCTTTGCTAACGTGTAATCACAATCAGTCATGATGCGCAATGGGACTTGCTTGACCCTGTCTTTATAAAGTTATAGCAGCATTGAATATCCACGCGAAAGCCGGCTTACAACAAAGAGGATCAAAAGGGTCATCCAAACCACAGGTTATGCAGAGTACAAGGTTAACAGCCGAAAACTCACAAAATATTAAGTTTAACCTCAAACCCACGTGAGTAACTCTATGTTTTGAGCCTTAGCAAAAACAATTTGCCTTTCTGAAAACTACAAATCCCTAGACTCGGAAATTCGGGCCTTGGGGACTTGGGAATTTGAGAAAATCAACAAATTGTTTAGCTGTTAAGCTCAAAAACCCAAAAATCTGAGTCTTGGGGACTTGGGGACTTAGGAAATAAAGTCCACTTGTCAAAATTACCGAGACCCGGAAACCGAGTCTCACAAAAGGAAAAAGAGCGAAAATCAGAAAAGCAGCAACAAAGTTCAAGGCTAGGGAATAAGATATCACGATGAGGGGCCAGAAGGGCCACCAAAAGCTATTAAAGTTTAAACGTATTACAAACCGAGGAAATTGTATCGAAAAGTGCACAGGCGCACTATTAAAAGGATAATTGTATCAGGCATATTACATAATGCCCACTGGCCAAATAAGTGTTTGAGGCGAGAGATATTGAAACTTTATTCGGCACCCTTTGCCGAGTCATCAACGTCCTCCTTGGCGGCCGGGTCTGTGGAACTCTCATCGGTGGTCTTCTCTGCTCCCATGTCCGGGTTAGCCGCAGTATCGGCACGGGCTGGAGGAGGGACAACCGGCGTAGAGGAGGAAGGCACATTATCGGCTTCAGCTTTCTTCTTGGCAGCTTCCGCCTTCCACCGTTCCAGAATGTCAAAGGGCTTAGGCAGATCCGATTGAATTGGCTTGTCATTGGCATCATATGGTGGAGTGATCTTGCTTACGTCCAGTTTGTCGGCGATCAAGCTCGCCGAGTGACGCACCTGGGCATGAATGGCCTTATAATCCTTACCAGTGAACTTGGAGTCGTCGTTGTTGAACTCGGGAAACCCGCCCACGAGCTTTGCCGGATCAAGCCTAGGAAAATAGGCCTTGGCCAGAGCAAGCCCACGGGTTACCCCAACCTGGCACGATGAACGCTTCCAGTGGTCGATCCAGGCGGGGATGGTAGAACATGCATCAAGCAAATCGTTCAAACCACAGTAGCCCTTACCCGGCCACTTCACAGCCTCCAAAATTCACTTGGTGCCGACAGTAAGTTGCCGGATTACGGCCTTCAGCATCTTCAATTTCTCAATATCATCTTCATCCGGGGCCTCTTCACCCGGACCTGCAGAGTAACAGAAAAATTTAAAGCACTGAAATCCGGATGATAAACCTTGCAGAATGAGAAATCCGGGTTATAATTAGTAATTTAGAAATTCTTACCAAGTAGAGTGCGGTAAGTGTTGGCAATCTGGGCCGAAATTTTCTTCAGTGCAACCTCAGCAGTTTGGGCCCTTTTCTTATATTTTTCACATCTTTGTCAAGATTCTTCACATCAACTTCCAGCTCTTCACGTAACTTTGTCTCGACCTCGAGGAGCTTGTTGGTTTTTGCCAACACCTCCTCAGACCGGGTCACGTATTCGTGTGAGAAAAGAAAAGGAAAAGTTAGTCGGATAAAAGATACATCCGGGTATGGTAAATTATACAGTTATAAAGTACTGATCAAACTATGCATAGTTCACTCGGAACTTGGGGACTATGTGAGTATACAAGCAACATTGTTTATATTACCTGGTGCTTAGCTGCCATGGCTTCCAGAATGTCCCTCTCATTAGTCTTCAGGGAGAAGAGCGCATCTAGCATTCCTTCAAAACCCAGATCGCCGAGTCTTGGCCTGGAGGAGCTGGGGTCCTGATCACCCGGAGGTGGGGTCCTTTCCTGCTTGGGAGAGGTTATCCGGGTGGCCTGAGTATTAGGAGTGGGATCACCCCTCCGCGATCCCAGGATCTCGACATCCTTGTCCCCGGGTGTGTGCGTTGGCATGGGAAACTCGACCTCCTGCTCGGCCGGATCTTTCAGCAAGTCTTTTTCTTCTTCTTCTTCTACACCGCCAGCCGCGGTCTTCGCAACGTCTTCCGGATCCTCCGTAGCCGGGTTATCCACGTCCATGTCCTCTGGGTCACTAATCGTGACCTTGGCCCTGAGAAAGAGAAATAAATATTCAAAATATGGTGAATGAAAGATACGGAAAAAGCTAGTGTATTGAGTAGCAAGAAAAGTAACTCACCCAGTGTGCACGACGAAATCTGGTGGGAGATCGTTGCTAGACCCGGAAGAAGCTGACAAAGAGTTGGAAAGTGAGACCCGGATTTTTCCAGCTAGTGGATGATTTGGAGAGGGACATCTTCGAGGAAGGTGGGAAGAACGGGTTTGGGGAATACCGTCTCGGCGAGCGGGGGACGAAGGGATGCCCGGGTGAAGGGGATCGTCACCCGGAGAGTTCCGGGTTACCCTACGCTTGATTGGGGCGGGTTCCTTCAAGTGTGATGAATCGATCAAACGTTGGTTAAGTTCGCACATGTTAGCGTACGAGTATGGTTTGGAGGCAATAGAGGAGTAAGGCACCTTGAAGACAACTCCCCGGGTCCTCCTCTTTGCCCCGACCTCTACTTCTGGCTTAGCTTCGCTCTCATCCGATTGTGTTTCCTCTTTGTCCTCTAGCTCTGGCAAGCAAGGTACATAGTTGGTAAAGAGGAAAAATTTGGCCTAGATAAGATAACAAGAAAGGAAATGAGCGAGACTCGGATATTACCTTCATCCGAATCAGCCGGCTCCTCGTCCTCTTCCGAGTTTTCGGAAGGAGGGGGTATCTATCTTCCAGAAAGCGTTATCTTCCTGAGAGAAAAATATAGTGACAAAGGTTAGTGATTGTGCAAGAGAAGTGTCAGTCGGGTAAAGGAGTGAAACCGGTTCTTACTGCTGGGGCCGGGTTATCGCGCGTGAAAGGGTCCAAGCCGGCTATGTTCCGGATCACCTCCAGCTTCTCGGCCAAGAAATTTTTCATGATCTTGTTTGCGTCCGAGGCCGGGTAATTCTTCTCCGAGTAACGGAGAGAATCGGTAACGTGACCAGAATAGCTGCACATGAGTTTGGGCCGGATGCTATTGGGTTGGATCCGGCAACTTACCCAGGTTTTGATTAGATTGAGCCCAAGAAGACCCTAGGCCGAGAGTACAGCAAGTTTACTAAGCAGAGGCTGGATAGACTGCCTCTCGGCCTCAGAGGCGAAGGAGTTGAGATTATCGGAAAGATCGAGGAGGCTATCGGTGAAACCCGGCAATGGCTTTTCCCCGGCTGAAGAGGTGTCTTGGCAATAAATATAAGTTTTCTGCCAATGTTTGACGTGGGAACTGAGGTTCAGAGTCGGCATGAGGGAATTTTTCCGCCTCTAGATGGAGACCCCTCCACAGACTAGGAGGGTCCCATTGCCGCTCTCTCGGCACGGCTTGCATTGGAAAAGTTCAAGGAAAAGAGCTAAATTTGGTGGGATGCATAGGTATGATTCACACAGAACTATGAAGTGAGT
The DNA here is from genome assembly GCA_028641055.1 of Alopecurus myosuroides. Lineage (NCBI taxonomy): Eukaryota > Viridiplantae > Streptophyta > Magnoliopsida > Poales > Poaceae > Alopecurus > Alopecurus myosuroides. Next base: position 266,871,918 of record CM054057.1, on the reverse strand, counting down.
AATGTTGAGCATATAGTTGGGGCCAATGTCAAATACCCGGAGCTTGTAGTGGTCCAGAAGCTCACGGAAGAAAGGGTGACCCGGGGGCGGAAACCCCGGATCACGTGTTCAACGAAAACTACCACTTCGTCGAGACCCGGAGATGGCCGAGTTTCTTCTCCGGGTATCCTCCAGTGGATCTCTTCCAGGGTGGGCAAAACACCCGACTCCGCGAGCTCGTCGAGCTTAGCTTTTGTCACAGTCGATCTTGCCCAGTTGGCAGAGATCGCTTGACTCGGCTTTGGCTTGCCGGCCGGGTGTTTCCCCTTCAGCTTAGCGCTAGCTTTAGGAGCCATAGGTGTGGATCTAAAAAAGAGGCAAATGCAGAGTGTAAATATCGAGAGACCCGGAAATGGCAGTTATCCGACTTAGTAAGAAGTACTTGCAAGAAATTTTAGTGATTGGATCTAGTCGAGAACATATACGGGAAAAATTCGCGATTGCAAGTGGTGAAGCTGTGCTGAGAGGTGCACGCTCGGATCTAAACTAAGCATTAGCCGTGGAAAAGCAAGGTATGGCGTATTCAACTAATGAGAAATAAGAAGAGCATCTAGAGGTGAAACTAGATCCAACCTCCCCGCGTGAAATCAAGGATTAGATCCAAGGAAGTGAAGAGGCTTACCGGTGGAATCGAGATGGGAACGCGGTGGCGGCGGATGGCCCGACGGAGGCGGCTCCTAGGGATCTCCGGTGGGTTTCTCGAAGGCGCGGCGGCGGAGATCGACAGCGGCGTCACGGGCGCGAGCAGTGACGAACGGACGGCGGCGGCGTGATTCCGGCAGCGTGCTCGCGGGCGGTGTGGCAGCGCGGGCTCGAGCTCGAGGTCGCGGGCGCTGAGAGAAGGTGGAGACGAAAGGATGGGGGGAATGGTTAACGGATCTGAAAAGTGACCCTTGGGTGCCTATTTATAGGTACAGGGGGGAAATTTTCCTAGGGTAGGGCGGCAAGAGCCAAAATTTCAGAAAAAGGTTATTCGACCGGATATTCTGGGATAAGCATTAAAGGTGCCCGTTACGGGCTATCCGGAAAGAGATTGAAACGGATCGCGAGCGTGATATTCGGACTGATCAGTAAATGGTGCGAGTCCGGGTCTCATTGTGTTTTCTCGGAGTGTTAACCCGGGAAGACGATGCTTGACTCGGGAAAAACCGGGCTACTATATGGACCGCCTATAGAGCAAGGCCTAGTTATTATCAAAGCACCCTAACCCGGTATTTTATGGACTTGCATGTTTATTGTTTTGCAGGGAATAGCGTGCGCTTCATGGTTGGTTCCGCGAAGCCCAAGCTATTCTGGGGACTACTGATGGAGGGATGATAACCCGGTAGGCTAACATCAAGGTGTAACCCGGCCCAATGGGAATCGTGCAAGACCCGGCTCAAGAAAGAGGAGCTTCTAGAAGGCCCAAGAAGGAGCGTAGGCCTTGTAACTCGGCTTTGGGGGTTGCAATTAGGAAACTTAGGGTTTGTGTGCGGTTTCCGGGTAGGATTCCGGGTGTACCTTGGGTAGGAAGCCGGGGCCGTGTAAGATATAAGCCGGCTCCTAGGGTTAGAGAAAGAGAGTTTCACCAAATATTCGAGTATCCCTGTAATACGAGAGCTGATATTGTAACCCTAGATCGGAGACTCGGTGGCTTGATTGCCAGAGCTACCAGATCGATTGATATCATGATTTCCCCTGAGCTAAATCCTCTCCCAAACACCAGAGTCGAATTGCCCCAAGATAAGTTACCCCTGGTAACGTCTGCCGTGATTATCCCACGACATTATGCCAAGTTGATTATAGTCTTTATTGCATATGTTATTTATGATCTTGCATGCTTTCCGTTGCTAGTGGTTGCTCTGGCCAAATAGTTGCTAGTGACTCCAAGAGGAAGTATTTATGCTCGATAGTGGGTTCATGCCTCCTTTTCGCTCGTGCTCGAGTGACAGAAACGTGACCGGGGAGGATGAGCTGTTGCCACTAGGGAGGAAACAGCGGTGTGAGTGCCCGCGTGTACAATCATTGCTTACATTACACACATTGCTTAATACGATTATCTATTTCTTGCAACTTAATACCTAAGGGGGTTCGGATGATAAGCTGAGGGTGGATTATTAGTCATAGATGCAGTTGAATTACGGTCTATGTATATTATTGTAATGCCTGCACTAAATATCATAGTAGTCATCATGCCATGAATGTGCACTACGGTGCAACCTCTATTTGTCAATTGCCCAGCTATAATTTGTTCACCCAGCATGCTATCTTTTATGGAGAGGCACCACTAGTGAACCTATAAACCTCGATCCATTTTCCTACACTTTTAAACAAAACTCTACAATTTCCTGTTTTCTTTACTTATTGCAAGCATACATCATTTTTCACACTATACGTCTAATCTTTGCTTTCAGCAAGACCGGTGAGATTGATAACCTCATTGCACCGTTGGGACAAAGTATTTTGGTTGTGTTGTGTGCAGGTTCCGCGTTGTTGCTGACACCGGTGAGGCGCCATCACCACCGTCAGTGGCATCAACCTTCCGAAGATCCTCTTTCTCCTACTGGATTGATAACCTTGGTTCTTAACTGAGGGAAATTCTTACCGCTGTGCTCATCATACCCTCCTCTTCGGGTTCCCAACACGCATTGCCAACATCAAGGCACCATCAACACAAGCACCACGGACGACAAGTGGATAAAGATGTTTACTTGTGATGACGTTCTCCGAGAAATCATAACCAACTAATGATACGACAAAGAGAAATATATGGAGTAGATAGAAGACGATGGGAGAGCGGTCGAAGATAGAGACGATGAGCGTTGGTAGCAGCGAGTGAAGCTACATGGAAGGAAAGATCGGAGTGTCAGCGTCCGTGGTTGCTATCCGAACAGAGAACATACGCAGTGTTGCTACAATTTTGAATCTAATGGAGAAGATGAGCGGTGCATCTAGATTTCGAGGGGTGGCGGCGGCATCTGAAGACGAACGATCTATGTACATACATGCACGCTAATTGATCGGTTACACACAAAATGGATTCATGTATGTATTTGATTGTTACTCGGCTACAGTAGGAAGTCTCTTTTGCGGTTGGTTCTTTTTTGCTCGCAAAATTGTTCTGAGACAGTATTATGATCAATCAACAGTTTCAACAAGCTTCCTCCTAAAGGCTGTGCCTCATGCGACAAGACATGTTCCGCCTTTCTCCGTGGGCGACTCAAATGACTATGTAAAACTATTAGGATTAGTGTGGACTTCTGCCATTTTTCATCAGTCTTATAAAAATGCTAAAATTCAAAAGGAGCTACCAGAGACAATTCATTTAAACACATTTAACATAATTTTAGTTTTATATTACTCCCCCCGATCCGGAATAAGCGACGTGGGAAATGAACTATGTATGTACAACTTTGTGAACAGGCCACGACACTTAAACATGATTGGAGGGAGCATGTAATATGCAAAAGGGTCCGCTAGAGACAACGACTTTATAGGATCTTTGATGAAAATTTTAGTTTCATTATATATCTTTATTTATTTATTATTGTTCAGTGTTCTACTCCCTCCGTTTCTTTCTTACTCCACGTATTAGAATTGTCTTAAGTCAACCGTTACAAAGTCTGACCAAATCTGTAGAAAAAGGTTAATATTTATAATATCAAATTGATATACTAGGAAAGCATATTACATAGTGGATTTAGTATTCTGGATGTTGATATTTTTCCCCCGATAAAATTGGTCAAACTTTAGCAAGTTTGTCTTTGGACAATCCTAATACGCGGAGTAAACAGAAATGGAGGGAGTATATTATTCGTATAAACTTTTTTTTGGGGGGATTCGTATAATCTACTTTGGTTAATCGTTTGACAAAGTCAGACCTTAAAGAAGAGCGTTCGCGACGACGCTAGGTCGAGTCAAGGCGAGAATCCAATTCCTGCGCGGCTCGCTCGCGCGGTCCATTTGCCACGGCCCTCCCCTGCCTCCACTCCGCATATAGCAAAAATCCGCGTAGCCAGAATGGGACGTGATTGCTCGATCGACCGACCCGACCTGGCGCTCCCTCCTATTTCCCGGGGGCCCGACGGCGCACGTCACGCCGCACCCCGTCGACCAGCTGCAGCAGGAACCACACCACGCACACACAGTCAGCACAAACCATTCCGGAAGAAGAAGAAGAAGAAAAAACGAGGCGTGCATGGAGGCAGCCACTACTCCATACTAAAAGGCATCGGAATTAAACATATCCCCCACCACTTGCAGTACGATCACAGAAGAAAAATGGGCAGCCGAAAGGAAAAGCATACATATAAAACTATAAAACCTAGCTAGTTGCACCTAGACCAGATACGCGAGTGAGAGGATTTTAATACAAATATAACCCTTCTCAAAATGAAATAGCTAAAAATACCCACCCACCAATGAAATTGCCAAGAATACCCTGGCGGAAGGCTAACTAGACTACACGTGTCACGTTCCGCCAGCCACATTGGCGGAAGGAACTTGCCGCCAAGTCAATCGGCGGAAGTCCTGATAATCCGTTTTGTATGCTTCTAATTACATGCATGTGCATTTGCGTTGATAACTCCCAAAGTAAAAAAAAAAAAGGATCCCATGGCATAAACATGCATGCGTGTACTCAGCCCACCGTCCATATTTGAAATGGCACAACTAATTAACATTAATTAAGTAGATTGTTTCTTTCCGCCAATGGATGCGGCGGCAAGTTCCTTCCGCCATTCAGGCTGGCGGGACGTACACGTGTTGGCTAGCCAGCCTTCCGCCAGGGTATTTTTAGCAATTTCATTGGCTGGTGGGTATTTTTGGCTATTTTATTTTGCAGAGGGTTATATTTGTAATAAAATCGAGCCACGACCCCGGGAGGAGAATGTACGGGGCGAAGGGCCAGGCCAGGCAGCTGGAGCCGGAGATGTTGGAGGAGCAGGAGGTGGTCGGGCTGGGAGCTAGCGGCGACCTCGGCCCTTGGCGCCACCCAAGGGGCGGAGCCAGGCCAGTTCGCGATGGCCACCCGCCGGCCCCGGCCCCCCGGACGTTGCTTTCCTTACTCCAACTTTCTCTCTTTCTGCTTTGCCTCCCCTCGCTTTGCTCCTATCCACACCCCTCCTCCCTCCCTTGCTTAGATTAATTAAACAAACACATCCGCATTGAACCCCACTGCTGCTGGGATTCTCTGCCTCCACCCAGCCATGCGTTTTCCTGCGGCGAGAAAGGGGTATGCCATGCGGTTTATGTGCACGAAATGTCATCTCATATCATAACCGGTCCGTTCGAAACAATTGAGGGAACGAGCACACGTACGGCACACGAAGTTGATCGCGAGAGGAAATTGCATGGTGATGAAAGGCGCCCATGCACCTCATCTTCACCTCGATGTGATGTTATAAGGCTCGTTCCATTACAATGCTTTATTCATTCATTTGTTTTTTTGCCTGCATGAAATATACACAGGAATTAACAAAAGTACTTCCGTGCCGCCTGTAATTCTATTCTTATTTTCAACTAAAGAGGAATGGCCAAAGCTACATAAATAAGAAAAACCATGTTTGATTTACTTTAGCCCCTTTGGATCGCAGGATCGCGCCAAGAGAATTCTACGCATTGAAGGATATTTTTGTTACAACTTATTCGAGAAACTACACGAGTAATCCTTGTGAGAATTTGCTTCTAATTTCTCGTGCATCTTGTGTCTTTCTCTCTCCCATGCCCCTTTAAAATTATGTAGCGTCTCACCGAAAAATTAACACATTTCTTCAGTGGATTATCCAAAGGGTTCTTCTTTCTTGTGTTTTTATATCCATTTTGATTCCACACGTCCGGTCATTTCTATCCTATATATTTCTAGGTTTGTACATTATCATAGTCTCGCTTTCTGAAATCGCCAAGAAAGGCCACACCATCGATAGTTAGACAACTTACCAGCTCATTCTTTAATTCAGTTTTCGAGAGAAAATTCTTTAATTCAGCTAACAATGTATTTCCTTTGTCGGAAAATATATAGCATACTTCCACGGTCCAAATTCAAGCGTTGGTTGCCGACTTGTCATACAAACGTATCTTGATATTTGCAACAAGTATTTACTTCTCAATCACCATTTTTCTTGCTCGCATTTGTCTATTCATTCCTAGTGCCCATTTATTCCATAAGGTGGTTTGCGAGTAAAAGCGAAATTCAGTGATGGTACTTTTGGACTTTTTATAAAGATATGGTTTGAAACTTTGGAGTGGGTAAAGCCCCATCCTAGATTCGCCCAAGAGACTAGGGCGGGGCAGCGTAGAAGATCCCGGGGAGGCGAGACTAATGCGGACCGAAGCTATCGCGGCAACCCGGGGGCGCCAACCGCCCAATGTCATTGGAACACCAATGGGCAAATACCAACCAAATATTTCTGCCCCTGCGGCCCCCATCCACTAGCCAAGAAGCATCGCCCCTTCGTCTGCTCCCCCTCTATATATAAGCGCCTCCGCCGCTTCCGCTGTTCTCTGCTAGCTACTCCTCCCCTCCTCTGCCGCACCTCGACCGACGACGACGTCCAGCAAGTTCACCACTACTCCAGATTCAGCTCCGCCGCCGCGAGCGCACCGGCGTACGTACGTGGACACGACACACAGCGGCGAGCAACCGTGAAGGATAGCTAGCTAGCTAGGTCTCGGATTGAGCTGAGAGGATGAGCTGCAACGGCTGCCGCGTGCTGCGCAAGGGCTGCAGCGACGCCTGCGTGCTCCGGCCCAGCATCGAGTGGATCGACGGCGCGCAGCCGCAGGCCAACGCCACCGTCTTCGTCGCCAAGTTCTTCGGCCGCGCCGGACTCGTCGCCTCCCTCGCCGCCGTCCCGCTGCACCACCGCCAAGGTTCGTTCCCTTCCTATACATACTTAATTAGTATAACCTCTACACAGTTAATACGTACCTACGCCACCTTGCGCGCTAGCTAACCTAGTTTAAGCATGCAAACCCGCTAGATGTCTGGAACGGCCGGCAGACAGGCAGGCTGTCAGCAAGAATTGATGTGAAAACGCAAGCTAGCTCTTCAGGCTATCCAAGGGCCGGCCGACGTTAATTGTTGATCACTGTAATGGTTAGTTTAGTACTAGCAGTACACATCTTATCTTACCTGTGCTAGCTAGCTGTACACAGTAGCTTTGTGGTGATCCGATCAGTAATTAAGCGTGAGGCCACCTGTAAGAAAAGTTAAAAACTATGCTCAGTTATCACCTTGGTTTTGTCTAGGTGAACAATGTTACCTTGCCGGATGACACTAGCTAGCTGACTGCTGACTCGCTAGCTAGTCATGACCTATCTATGCCGACAGTGTTTTGGAGCTTATAATATCAGTACGATTATTTTATTTATTCTTTTGGACCATATGCGGCCTTCCGACGTACCCATGGGACAAGAGAGAAAACTAGAGGAGAATCTTTTGGGGCACGCCCAATTGCACTTTGCCAAACACACTCTTTCGTTAATTGTTTAACTAAAGTTTTGTACTGTAAGAGATATGCTAATGAATCATGACGATTGCCTTCCGACCTTTGCCGAGAGGTCAATTAATATCTTTTTGGTCCTATCAGTTGCTGAGTAATCTCTGTCCATACCAGAGCGTCTATTTAGGCTTTTCGTTTATCTAGAACCTTCTACAGATAATTTTTTTTGACAGTTTCTACAGATAATTAACCCTAAAGCAATCAAGTAAGATAGTAGGATGATTGAGTATAATCATTAACGTGTCATATGGGTATTTGTTGCAGCCTTGTTCCGGTCGCTTCTGTACGAGGCCTGCGGTCGGACGATCAACCCGGTGAGCGGCGCCATCGGGCTCATGTGGACCAGCAACTGGGACCTCTGCCAGGCCGCCGCGGAAGCCGTGCTACGAGGCGACTCCCTGCGCGCGCTCTCCGCCGTGCCCGCCGCCTTCACCGACCGCGACATGGACGGACTGTACGGCAACGTCGGCGCCAACACCGGAAGCTCCTCCTCCCTCCACTCCTCGCCGGAGAACTCCTCTTCCGCGCCCGCCAGGAAGCGGAGCAAGACAAACTGCGGCGGCGTAGGACAACAGTTGATGGCGAAGCTTGCGCCGCCGGTGCTGCAGTCATGCGAGCTGGACCTCTGCCTGACGCCCGTGTCGCCCCTGGGCGGCGGAGAGAGACGGTGCGGCGGCGGCGCGTCGGACGAGTACTCGACGACCACGTGCTGCGAGCAGGAAGCCAGCGGCGACGCGGAGGCAGGGGCGCCGGCGCTCCTGAACCTCTTCAACTGATGAGCAACTGATTGTAATTGTGCAGATCAGGGCAGGGTTCGATCGGGTTCGTCTGGCGTGGCGATTAATTTAGTTGCATCAGTGTTGATTAATGAAGCTTTTTGGGACGTGCAACTTTGAAATGATCATTTCAAATTGTTGACTAGCGCTGCTATGTTCTGTTGGATCAACTAACGAGTCGGTCGGTTGTGCAACAAAGATGGAGTGATCAGTCATGAGCGTAATGCGCGTCTCTAGCTGAATAATCGGCTAGTGGACTAAAATTACCCGTTTTTATCCTCTATACTAAACCACATCTAGTCCAACTCTTGTGTGGTTTAGAGGAGTAATTTCATTTTCTACAATCGTCAGCACTCTCTCACACATTCTATCATATTTGATTGGAGCTGTCTAGAGAAAAACTTTTACCCTTCACCCTGCGTTGAAACTCTCCCTCGCTCGGACCGTGTCGTGTTGGCTTGGGTGACCACCTTTGACCTCCGCTGACACCCCGCAACCTGCTCCCTCCAAACCATTTTGATGCGCTTGCCGGGTGCTCTCCACCGCCAGAATCTCTGCCTCTGCCACGTCCATTGTCGCTGAAATCTATCGTCGACATGGCCATTTCGACTTGGTTTGAGCAAAAATGGAGCCGCCGGAGGACGAGGAGGACATATAACACCCGCTGCGGAGCTTTGTGGCACCAAAATGAAGGTAGGACGGGAAACTTCCGACCACATTGTTTCAGCCTCGGCGAGCATGGGGCCTGACCAGCGACTCCGTGGACTGCCGACTGTTTCTCAGTCGCGCCGAACTTTCAAAGCTTTGGCATGTCGAGCTTATTAACTCCTCCGTCCTTCAACTGTTCGACGAAATGACCATGTGCGTTTTTTTTCCAGATGAAGAGGTTGGGGGAGATGATCTTCGACAACTCTTCGTCGGAGGAGGAGGAAGAAGATGACGATGATTTTGAAACGGCCATTTCCATGATAGCGAGATGTTGAGAACTATAGATACATGTCGCACCCGGACTTCTAGAGGATACTCACAGTCCGCTAGACAGTAGAATAAATGGCTTACGGGGCATACCGGCACCCGCATCTCAATATGAGCAGGCCAACACGTAAGCGTGTGACAACCATTCTCTACTATCCATCGTCTGCGTAAACCATCCCATAGAAATCCGACTACTTCCGTTGACGTACTTCATAACATACACACATGGTACGTCAACGGCATTTGAACAAGTGATATCACAACATATCTCTAGGACACAAAAGATTGAAATAAGTTGCTGATAGCTCTCACTAGAGCAGAGATAGCAAATACAATCATCCAGAGGACACATGTCCCAACAATTCAGAATTACATCACAGCGGAAGCATCCAAAGTGTCTGAGTACAGACAAGATCCAAATAGGCCTAAGAGGCCGGAAACGAAAAGACGGAGCCCATCCACGATGTCTCGGATCCTGCCCGGGTCCGCTATCTACTCGTCAGCAGCCTCGTCATACTCCACGTAGTAGCCACCATGGGGATCCTCGGAAACGTAGTCTGCGGAAACCACAGCCCCAAAGGGGTCAGTACATAAACGTACTGGCAAGCAAGACTCACAAGATACCATAGTATACCCGGCAACACCAAGTACAGATGCTTTGGGTTCAACGGAAGAATAGGTGATACCAAAGTGCGGCAGCAGGCTGCTCTAACCAACTACAGAAACATACTACAACTTCCGGCTAATAGAAGGGGATAAGATAGCGTATCGTAACCAACTATAACTAACCTCAAACAAACCCATCCTGGATCTCGCCCCTTATCCAAAGAAGCAATCCGAGGATAACTCACACAGTTGGATTAATGATGGTTCAAGTTATTGTGTCAATAAGCCTATTACTAGTCAAATTATCATTAGTTAGGTGTAAGTTGTTCTGAGTGCTTGTTAGCCAGTACTTTCACCAAGTCATCCATAACCGCGGACAACACGGCTTCTCGAGAAGATTTAACCCTGCAGGGATGCACCAATTTGGCCGTACACGTAAGAATAACCCGCCAGATGGAATGGCCCTTCCACCAAGCGGGGCACTCAACACAACTCAACTCTTCTTCGCATCAAGCTCAAAGCACCACGTGATGTGCGTGCGCGGCTAATCGAGCCCCCACGAAGAAAAGGGGACCCTCATAGCACTGGAAGACCACGCCGCCCTAAATGCCGACTACAAAAGTTCCACCGTGGCCTCGGGTTCGTACCTGCATATGCGTGCATCAAATGGAAAGCCCGAACTAAGTGTGGCGATTTGGATGAGATGCGAATCGAATCAAATTGAGGGGGGCGCCCATACACGCTTCCCACATGCGGATAGTGCGCTCATCATGGATCAGTAGACAAGACCCTTTTCCTAATTAGGGTCGACACTACCAGGCCTCAAAACCACGCCGGGCCTCCTGCCGGTGCCTTATCATCAAATTATTAATACCCAAACATTAACAGGTTGTTGTTTAACATCGAGCCCCAGAACATAATAAACATGGTAACAGAAATAACGGACAGCAGACTCGAGCATAAACAACCCTAAGCATGCTAGTAAGACACGGGCAACAAGCAACGGGGTTTTAGGTGTGGAGGTGAGGCTATATCAGGGTTAAAGGATAACATGTGATAGGATCGAACACAAGCAACGATTCATAAGGCTAGCAGAATAGACAACGGAAAGTATCGGTATCCAATGTGGAAAGGAACACAATGGTTCATGTGAGTGAATAGTTGCCTGCAAACTCAGCAGTCTGGTACTGAGCTAACTCCTCAGAAGTAGTGTCGTAAACCTCGTTTGTCTCAGAGTCGTCGTCTAAACGAGAAGAAGTAAACAAACAACACAGAGAGACAAACAATCAATAACATGGCATAATGCACAATCATGAGATGATGCATGGCAATTTAATTGATGCATCAAAATAAGCTAGTTGACATGGTAACACAATTAAATGGACCTATATGCAATTTGGTTTGCATATGGAAAGCCCATGAATTAAGGTTGGTTTAGATGATCTACAACTAAACAACATGTGAAAGTGGATTAGCATAATGCATGGATGAGGAAAACAAAAACAAAACAACAATAGATTCAAATGGAAAAAGGTGTTTACCAAGTTTGAAATTTTATTTATTAAGTTATGAAAATTTGCTTCTTAAAGGAGTTACACAAGCATTTGTTGTTTTCACCAATTTTAATTGTTCAAAATAGATAACAAAATTCATATTTGGAAAGAACACAAAATTTTAGGTGGAATACATGTTTCATTTGTTGAAAAAGGGTTTATAATGAATTAATTATGAATTAAACAAGTTTAAACAAGATTTAAATGAATTTAATTCAAGTTTGAATTTATTTGAATTTTTTATTTGTTCAAAACATTTAATAAAATTCATATTTGGAAAGTTTATACTTTTCTGGTTTGAAAACATATTTTATAGGTTCAAAAAGAATTTAATTTGACCAAGTTATGAATTTAGCAATTTTTAAATGATTTAAACAAGGTTTAAATTATTTAACCAATTTTAATTATTCAAAACATGAAACAAAGTTTATATTTGGAAAGGTGGTTTAATTTAGCATGAAAAACATATTTTATATGTGCCATTTAAATTAAATTTGAAATAGTTATGAATTTAACCAAATTTGAAATGAGTTGTTTGAATTTGAAATTTGAAAACATTTGAAATGTTCAAAACAGAAAACAAATGATTTAAACAGGTAGAGAATTAAATTTGGTACAGAATACATATTTTATTTATTTTATTTGAAGTTGTAATTCAAAAGATATTTGTATTTTGAAATCAGGGACTATTCTGTGATTTTAAAACATTTAGATTTGGTCCAGGGGCTTGGACGCAAAAGAAAACTCACAGATAGGCCCCTGGATACGTTTTCTACTCAGCAGATCGACCCCTGGGTCACTGGCCTGTGGGCCAGCGCCCAGCTGGCACGCGCGTGGGTGCCTGCGTGGCCACCACTGCCAATGGCAGGTGGGGCCAGCGTGCCTGCGTGGCACAGCGCAAAAAGTTTGGGTTTAAATCGCGCTGCGGGGGTTCGAACCCACGCCCTCGCACTGCGCACCGTTAGATCCAACCACTACGGTGCGGATTCGTTTGTTGACAGATAGATGCGTGCGGGGGTATGAGGTGTATCTGTTCTTATCTGACGAAACGGAATAAAAATTCAGTCTTCCGTCTGACCGCGGCGATAGAGGGCACGGCGGCGCGCGCTCACCGTCGATGACCAACAACTGGCGGCGCTAGGGTGTGCGTGCGTGCGTGCTGAGCGTGCTCGTGTGCTTGGATTGCCTAAACACTCACGAAAACGTGCTCGATTTCAGCCATGGCGGCACGGTGGCGGCAGCTGCCGGAGTTTCAGAAACGGCGCGGGCAGAAAAAGGAAACGAGGGGCTGGAGGGAGGCACGAGGCGCTGCGGTGGCTCACCGGGAGGCTGTCGGAGGCGAGGGATGGACGTGAGGTAGACGGAGGCGACGGCGCGGTGAAATTCTTCAGAATAGCTGCGGCGGCGTCGAGCTCGTCGTCGACGATCAACGGCCCCTGGGTTCTGCTGTAGTTGTCGATGAGGACGAGGAAGAGGTGGCGGTCCTGCTCGTGTCCATGGCATGCACGGTGGCGCCCCTAGGCTGCTGTTGACGGCGGCGCCATGATCGACCACTACCCCCAACTTCGCCGGAGAGGAAAAAGAGAGAGGAGGAAGGGAGCTGGCGGCGGCAGGGAGGAAGAAGGAACCTAGGGCTAGGGTTTGGGGGCCTCGGTGGGTAGATATAGGGCGAGGAGAAAGGTGGGGAGCAGGTGGAGCTGCTCTGCTGCGTGCGCGCTGGCGTCAGCTGACGCCAGCCGTACGGAGAAAGAAGAATGGGTCCGCGGGCCGCTGCGCGCGCGCGCTGGGGTTAGGTGGGCTAGGCTTGGCCCAGCCTGCCTTCCCCAGCCGTTTTCTTTTTATTTTTTCTTTCTGTTTGTTTTTTTTTGCTGAAAAGGAAAAGGGAGAAAAAGGAAGGGTTTTAGGGTTAGAAAAATTTAGGAAAAATTTGTATAAATTATTTATTGTAACAGCACCCATTTGCCCACTTTTGTTTTCCAAAAAAATTAAATTATGTTGCTGTTTGTATTTTATTTGAATTTGAATGAATTTGAGATTATTTCAATTATTGAACTTAAGAAATTCAATAGTTTGAACTTTATAGTTTATTGGAAACAATTTAATTGTTTTGATTTGAATATCATTTGGAAATTGTAACAGCACAAGTATGAAACAAAGGTTTTGAAAATTTGGTTTGAAATTCATATTGAAAAACAATGGAAAACAAAGGAAAACAAATGCAAAACAAATGCAATGATTAAGATGCCATGATGCAAAACATAAAATAACAAAGAGCAAACATTCTAAAGGTTGTTTTCATACTTGGGATGTTACAAAACGCCCCCCTTGAAGGAATCGCGCCCCGAGATTCCTAGTGAGAAGAGAAAAGGTCCGGATACTTCTTGCGAAGATCCTCTTCGGTCTCCCACGTTGCCTCTTTATCGGAATGATGAGACCACTGCACTTTCAAGAACTTGGTGCTCTTGTTGCGAGTTTTGCGCTCGGTCTCATCGAGAATTCAAGCAGGGTGCTCCTCATAAGAAAGATCTTCTTGCAGTTCAATGGAATCATGATCAACTGCGCGACCTGGATCTTTGAAGCACCTCTTGAGCTGTGACACGTGAAAGACATCGTGCACCTTGGATAGCTTTTCTGGAAGTTCAAGACGATAGGTATTTTCTGCACGCCTTGAGAGAATGTTGAAAGGACCAATGTATCTTGGTGCAAGCTTTCCTTTGACACCGAAACGATGAGTGCCTCTGAGGGGAGTTACACGGAGATATGCTTTGTCACCAGGTGCATAGATCATATCCCTGTGCTTGCTGTCATAGTAGCTTTTCTGACGAGACTGAGCAATCTTGAGATTGTCACGAATGATGCGAACTTTCTCTTCGGCTTCCTTGACAATGTCAGGGCCTAAGAGTGAACGTTCACCAGCTCCAGACCAATTGATTGGACTCCTGCATCTGCGACCATAGAGAGCCTCAAATGGTGCCATGCCCAGGCTTGCCTGGAAGCTGTTGTTGTAGGAGAATTCAGCATAAGGAAGACATTCCTCCCATTTCATGCCAAAGGAGATACCACATGCTCTGAGCATATCCTCGAGGATCTGATTGACTCTTTCGACTTGCCCTTGAGACTGAGGGTGATAGGCTGTGCTGAACAAAAGTTTGGTGCCCAATGCTTCTTGAAAGCTTTTCCAGAAATGAGAAGTGAATATGCTTCCACGGTCTGAGCTTATTTCCAATGGAACACCATGAAGAGGAACAATCTTTGTTGTGTAGAGCTCTGCTAACTGACTAGCTGAGATTGTTTCTTTGACAACAAAGAAGTGAGCTACTTTAGTGACACGATCAATTACAACGAAGATTGCATCGTTGCCCTTCTTGGACTTTGGAAAACCAGTGACGAAGTCCATTTCAATCATGTCCCACTTCCACTCAGGGATTTTCAGAGGTTGGAGAAGACCGGCTGTTTTCTGATGAACTGCCTTAACACGTTGACAAATGTCGCATTCAGAAACGTATTGAGCAATTTCACGTTTCATGCCAGGCCACCAATACAGTGTCTTGAGATCCTGGTACATCTTTGTATTTCCAGGGTGTATGGAGAGAGGAGTTTCATGAGCCTCCTTGAGAATGACATCTTTGAGACTTTGAACTTGAGGAACTGCAATGCGTCCTTCAAAGAACACAGTTCCCTTGTCATCAATTGAGAAGGACTTAAATTTCTCCTTGCCTTCTTTGATGTGTTCTACCATCTTCTTGATTTCAGCATCACGAAGTTGTTCAGAACGAATCTTGTCCTCGAGAGTTGGACTGGCTGTCAAGTTTGCAAAATAGCCTTGAGGAACAAGACCAAGGTTGAGCTTCTGGAATTCTTCATGAAGAGGAGGTTGGCTTTCCATGATCATGAGATTATTGCAATATGACTTGCGACTGAGAGCATCGGCCATAACATTAGCCTTGCCTAGAGTGTAAGAAATGGTAAGATCAAAGTCTTTAATCTTTTCAATCCATCTCCTTTGCCTGAGGTTTAGATCTGGCTGAGTGAAGATGTATTTCAGACTCTTATGATCGGAAAAGATTTCAGTGCGGTTACCCAACAAGTATTGTCTCCATTTCTTGAGCGCAAACACAACTGCTGCAAGTTCAAGGTCATGAGTGGGATAATTGAGCTCATGTGCGTTCAACTGACATGAAGCATAAGCCACAACTTGACGTTCTTACATAAGAACTGCACCTAGACCTTGGAGAGATGCATCACAGAATATCTGGAAAGGTTTGGAAGGATCTGGGCCAACCAGAACTGGTGTAGAAGTGAGTTTAGTCTTCAGGAGATTGAAGCTCTCATCACATTGTGGAGACCAAACGAACTTCTTGTCCTTCTTTGTGAGGTCAGTGAGAGGTTTGGCAATCTTGGAGAAGTTTTGGACGAAACGACGGCAATAGCTAGCCAAGCCAAGAAAACTTCTTACTTGCTTCACCGTCTTTGGAGGTTTCCAATCAACAATTGCCTTAACCTTTTCTGGATCAATGGCCATGCCCTTGGCAGAGATGACATGACCAAGGTAAGCAACTTCTGAAATCCAGAACTCACATTTGGAGAACTTTGCATAAAGACGATGCTCGCGAAGCTTCATGAGAGTGAGACGAAGATGTTCTTCATGCTCTTCCTCGGATTTTGAGTAGACACGAATGTCATCAAGATATACCACAACGAACTTGTCGAGGTATTCATGGAAGACATAATTCATGAGTCGAGAGAATGTCGCTGGTGCATTGGTGAGACCAAAGGACATGACGGTGAATTCATATAGACCGTAGCGAGTGGTGAAAGCTGTTTTTGGAATATCCTCTTTTCTGATCTTTATTTGATGGTAACCCATTCTCAAGTCCAACTTTGAGAATATTGAGGCTCTAGCAAGTTGATCAAAAAGATCATCAATACGAGGAATTGGATACTTGTTTTTGATGGTTTTCTCGTTAAGAGGACGATAGTCAACAACGAGTCTCTTTGTGTGATCCTTCTTCGCAACGAACAGAGTTGGGCAACCCCAAGCCGAGGAACTAGGTTGAATGTAACCTTTTTCCATGTACATATCAATTTTTTCCTTCAACAACTTCAGCTCGGGAGTTCCTATCTTGTAAGGATTCTTAGAGATTGGAGCAGTACCTGGCTCAAGTTCGATTACGAACTCAACTGCTCTGTCCGGAGGCATCCCTGGCAACTCTTCTGGAAAGACTTCAGGGAATTCGCAAACCACCGGAACATTTTCAAGTGAAGGTAGAGGTTTTGCATCGACGTTGCACAGCTGAATGGAACTTGATTCATTTGGAGAATAGACTATCTGGCCAGAAGGGTGGAACAGAGTTATTGACTTCTGAGCACAATCAATTCTAGCTTTATTGGCTTTCAGCCAATCCATACCAAGAATGACATCAATGTCAGAATTGCCAAGCAGTATGAGAGAAGCAAGGAATATGTGGCCTCCAATTAGAATTTGATTTCTGTGACTGATCTTGGACGTTTGCATAGTTGCTCCAGGGGAGTTTACCACTAGCGGGGAACCCAAACCAACAAAAGGGAGTTTAATTGTTGTCGCAAAGATCTTTGACACGAAAGAATGTGATGCTCCGGTATCAAACAACACTTTAGCTGGAAAAGAGTTTATGGGAAATGTACCGAGAACGACGTCAGGAGCTTCCTCAGCTTTGTCGATCTTGACATGATTCACCCTTGCGGTCCTCTCGACAGGCCTGTTGTTGGAGTTGAAGGCCTTAGGCGGGGGAGCGCGCACCATTGTCTGGTTTGTGTTGGGACGAGGTGGTGGTGGAGGTAGCTGCCTCTGCGTGCACTTGTCAGCGTAGTGCCCCGTCTGCTTGCACTTGTAGCAAGTGACGACACGAGGAGGCCCTGGCCTTGGCTGCCCCATCGAAGCCCTCTGATCATGCATCTGAGCAGGGTTGGGTGGGCGGGGAGCGAAGCCTGGAGAAGCTTGGGCGTATGGAGCCCGAGTGACAGCACCATTTGGCACCCAGATGCGGCGCTTCTGCGGAGGGGTGGTCATGTTGGAGGAGGAACCACCCTCACGCGAGTGCTTGCGAGACTCCTCGAACGCCTTGCGCCCATTTTCTTCATTGAGCGCAGTGTTAACGAGCTCCTCGAAGCTGTTGGCCTTGATGTTGGTGAGTGCATACTTGAGTTCCGGGTTAAAACCTCTGTGGAACCTTGCCATCTTCTTAGCTTCAGTGGACACCTCATCACCAGCGTAACGAGCGAGGCGATTGAACTCACTCTGATAGCCGATGACGTCCAACTTGCCCTGCTTGAGTGAGCAAAACTCTTCACGCATCCTTTCCATGAGACCATCTGGAATGTGGTGCTTCAGGAAGGCTTCCTTGAAACAAAACCACGTGATTGGAAAGCCAGCTCTCATGGCCTGGTAGTTTTCCCACCAAGTAGCTGCCTGACCCTTCAGCAGATAGGAGGCATACTTGACCTTGTCTTCCTCAGCAACGTGAGCAATCTCCAGCGCCTTAGCTATCTCACGGATCCAGTCATCAGCGTCCAGAGGCTCGCGTGTGGCCACGAAAGCTCTCGGACCCATACTGGGGAACTCCTTGATGCTAACTCGTGGAGCCGTCTAGTTGTTGTGCTGATTAGTCTGAAACTGGGCCATCTGTGCCATGACTTGGGTCATCTGAGTCAACAGCTCCGTGATTGGCGGTGGCTCAGGCGGGTTGTTCCTTGTTGGTGGCATCCTGAATGGAAATGCATTTTAGCACAACAATAGAAAAGGATAGACTTGGAAACCGAAAGAGAGATTATTCCGACGCATGAATAGATAACCAACAGGTACATCATCACATGTTCAAATACATCAGAATATCCAACACACCACAAATGGTTCAAATCCCAAAGGATAACTAAACATAGCTAAGAATGGATACATCGATACTCCCATGCTCATCACGCAGGACGGCGACTAGGAGTACGGCGAGAGGTACGGTGAGGAGCACGCCCACGAAAGTAGGTAGAACGACGATCCACGTAGATCTGACGTGGTCTGAGAGCGACTCTAGGTGTGGTGAAGTACATAGCGTCGACTCCCTGTGCTCCAAAGCGTGGAATCCCAGTGTAACCAGCACCAAGGTTGAGGAGTGGACCTCTGATCGGCTCGTAACCTCCAGCATCTGGCAGACGACGTCCAACTGGCTGATCGAAACGTGCAAAGCGCTCGTCTCCAACAAAGTCTGTGGTGTATGTCGCCAGACGAGTCAAAGCAAGGTAGAGCTGCTCTCTGACTGAAGCCAACTCCTGAGATAGTGTGCTGGCAACTGCGTCACTGTGCCTCACAAACTGAGCGGTGGTGTGCAGCCTGGAGTTATCATGCTCGTAGACATCCAAGTTGTCGTAGAGAGTGAAGTGAGCTCCCTCCGAAGTCATGTAACCACGGGGGATGTGGCGATAGATAGAATCGTCAAATCCCCAGTAGTCAGCACGAAGGACGGTGAGACTCACATAAGCTGCCTGCTGCACAGCCATATCCACTGTGGAACCTACCGCCTCGTAGCGGTGGACTACGCTCATGCCATCATCTGACAGAATGTAGACGATAGCCTGGTAGTAGGTCTGGTCAAACTCTCGCTGCTGCTCGTAGACCTGGTACTCTGGTGCCCAACGGAACCCCAGAAAAGTGACCATGTCTCTCAGCATCTCCGGATAACCGGCAGTGCTCTCGCAACGAGTCATACGAACCACCTGCGGGTAGAACCCGAGATCCATCTGCAGATGATGGGGGAAGTTTTGATTAGACGCCGGTAGAAGAACTGAAGTGGCAAGCAACAACAAGGTTTCAACGGACGAAAAGGATGTTGAGAAGAACAGGATATCGAAGCAACATTGGGGAAACACGAGACCAAACACTCCTGAGGTACTACGGAAAACCCCAACCAGGCTTCTAAAGGATAAATATCTACTGCTTAAGGAATACAGGATCTGCTTCCGGGGCTTACACGCCTCCGTTCTCAATCGTGAGTAGGCAACATGATAAATCATGTCACAACCACCTCCATTCCTATGGTCTAGTAGATATAACTATCCTAGAGAAACTAGGATACGTGAAATCCTAACTTGAAAGTTTAGATGAGAAGAGAAAACAACGTTGCACTTCCTTACCAGAAAAGGGAGGGTGGGCGGGGAAAGAAATAAAATAACAAAATTCCTACTCTCACGTTTCATTTTTCCTATATAGCTACAAAATAGTTTCTAGACTCAACTGCGACCAGTAAAAGGGATCCTACAGGCAGACAGGCTCTGATACCATTTGTCGCACCCGGACTTCTAGAGGATACTCACAGTCCGCTAGACAGTAGAATAAATGGCTTACGGGGCATACCGGCACCCGCATCTCAATATGAGCAGGCCAACACGTAAGCGTGTGACAACCATTCTCTACTATCCATCGTCTGCGTAAACCATCCCATAGAAATCCGACTACTTCCGTTGACGTACTTCATAACATACACACATGGTACGTCAACGACATTTGAACAAGTGATATCACAACATATCTCCAGGACACAAAAGATTGAAATAAGTTGCTGATAGCTCTCACTAGAGCAGAGATAGCAAATACAATCATCCAGAGGACACATGTCCCAACAATTGAGAATTACATCACAGCGGAAGCATCCAAAGTGTCTGAGTACAGACAAGATCCTAATAGGCCTAAGAGGCCGGAAACGAAAAGACGGAGCCCATCCACGATGTCTCGGATCCTGCCCGGGTCCGCTATCTACTCGTCAGCAGCCTCGTCATACTCCACGTAGTAGCCACCATGGGGATCCTCGGAAACGTAGTCTGCGGAAACCACAACCCCAAAGGGGTCAGTACATAAACGTACTGGCAAGCAAGACTCACAAGATACCATAGTGTACCCGGCAACACCAAGTACATATGCTTTGGGTTGAACGGAAGAATAGGTGATACCAAAGTGCGGCAGCAGGCTGCTCTAACCAACTACAGAAACATACTACAACTTCCGGCTAATAGAAGGGGATAAGATAGCGTATCGTAACCAACTATAACTAACCTCAAACAAACCCATCCTGGATCTCGCCCCTTATCCAAAGAAGCAATCCGAGGATAACTCACACAGTTGGATTAATGATGGTTCAAGTTATTGTGTCAATAAGCCTATTACTAGTCAAATTATCATTAGTTAGGTGTAAGTTGTTCTGAGTGCTTGTTAGCCAGTACTTTCACCAAGTCATCCATAACCACGGACAACACGGCTTCTCGAGAAGATTTAACCCTGCAGGGATGCACCAATTTGGCCGTACACGTAAGAATAACCCGCCAGATGGAATGGCCCTTCCACCAAGCGGGGCACTCAACACAACTCAACTCTTCTTCGCATCAAGCCCAAAGCACCACGTGCTATGCGTGCGCGGCTAATCGAGCCCCCACGAAGAAAAGGGGGACCCTCATAGCACTAGAAGACCACGCCGCCCTAAATGCCGACTACAAAAGTTCCACCCTGGCATCGGGTTCGTACCTGCATATGCGTGCATCAAATGGAAAGCCCGAACTAAGTGTGGCGATTTGGACGAGATGCGAATCGAATCAAATTGAGGGGGGCGCCCATACACGCTTCCCACATGCGGATAGTGCGCTCATCATGGATCAGTAGACAAGACCCTTTTCCTAATTAGGGTCGACACTACCAGGCCTCAAAACCACGCCGGGCCTCCTGCCGGTGCCTTATCATCAAATTATTAATACCCAAACATTAACAGGTTGTTGTTTAACATCGAGCCCCAGAACATAATAAATATGGTAACAGAAATAACGGACAGCAGACTCGAGCATAAACAACCCTAAGAATGCTAGTAAGACATGGGCAACAAGCAACGGGGTTTTAGGTGTGGAGGTGAGGCTATATCAGGGTTAAAGGATAACATGTGATAGGATCGAACACAAGCAACGATTCATAAGACTAGCAGAATAGACAACGGAAAGTATCGGTATCCAATGTGGAAAGGAACACAATGGTTCATGTGAGTGAATACTTGCCTGCAAACTCAGCAGCCTGGTACTGAGCTAACTCCTCAGAAGTAGTGTCGTAAACCTCGTCTGTCTCCACGTCGTCGTCTAAACGAGAAGAAGTAAACAAACAACGCAGAAAGACAAACAATCAATAACATGGCATAATGCACAATCATGGGATGATGCATGGCAATTTAATTGATGCATCAAAATAAGCTAGTTGACATGGTAACACAATTAAATGGACCTATATGCAATTTGGTTTGCATATGGAAAGCCCATGAATTAAGGTTGGTTTAGATGATCTACAACTAAACAACATGTGAAAGTGGATTAGCATGATGCATGGATGAGTAAAACAAAAATAAAACAACAATAGATTCAAATGGAAAAAGGTGTTTACCAAGTTTGAAATATTATTTATTAAGTTATGAAAATTCGCTTCTTAAAGGAGTTACACAAGCATTTGTTGTTTTCACCAACTTTAATTGTTCAAAATAGATAACAAAATTCATATTTGGAAAGAACACAAAATTTTAGGTGGAATACATGTTTCATTTGTTGAAAAAGGGTTTATAATGAATTAATTATGAATTAAACAAGTTTAAACCAGATTTAAATGAATTTAATTCAAGTTTGAATTTATTTGAATTTTTTATTTGTTCAAAATATTTAATAAAATTCATATTTGGAAAGTTTATACTTTTCTGGTTTGAACACATATTTTATAGGTTCAAAAAGAATTTAATTTGACCAAGTTATGAATTTAGCAATTTTTAAATGATTTAAACAAGGTTTAAATTATTTAACCAATTTTAATTATTCAAAACATGAAACAAAGTTTATATTTGGAAAGGTGGTTTAATTTAGCATGGAAAACATATTTTTTATGTGCCATTTAAATTAAATTTGAAATAGTTATGAATTTAACCAAATTTGAAATGAGTTGTTTGAATTTGAAATTTGAAAACATTTGAAATGTTCAAAACAGAAAACAAATGATTTGTACAGGTAGAGAATTAAATTTGGTACAGAATACATATTTTATTTATTTTATTTGAAGTTGTAATTCAAAAGATATTTGTATTTTGAAATCAGGGACTATTCTGTGATTTTAAAACATTTAGATTTGGTCCAGGGGCTTGGACGCAAAAGAAAACTCACAGATAGGCCCCTGGATACGTTTTCTACTCAGCAGATCGACCCCTGGGTCACTGGCCTGTGGGCCAGCGCCCAGCTGTCACGCGCGTGGGTGCCTGCGTGGCCACCACTGCCAATGGCAGGTGGGGCCAGCGTGCCTGCGTGGCACATCGCAAAAAGTTTGGGTTTAAATCGCGCTGCGGGGGTTCGAACCCACGCCCTCGCACTGCGCACCGTTAGATCCAACCACTACGGTGCGGATTCGTTTGTTGACAGAGAGATGCGCGCGGGGGTATGAGGTGTATCTGTTCTTATCTGACGAAACTGAATAAAAATTCAGTCTTCCGTCTGACCGCGGCGACAGAGGGCACGGCGGCGCACGCTCACCGTCGATGACCAACAACTGGCGCCGCTAGGGTGTGCGTGCGTGCGTGCTGAGCGTGCTCGTGTGCTTGGATGGCCTAAACACTCACGGAAACGTGCTCGATTTCAGCCATGGCGGCACGGTGGCGACAGCTGCCGGAGTTTCAGAAACGGCGCGGGCAGAAAAAGGAAACGAGGGGCTGGAGGGTGGCACGGGGCGCTGCGGTGGCTCACCGGGAGGCTGTCGGAGGCGAGGGATGGACGTGAGGTAGACGGAGGCGACGGCGCGGTGAAATTCTTCAGAATAGCTGCGGCGGCGTCGAGCTCGTCGTCGACGATCAACGGCCCCTGGGTTCTGCTGCAGTTGTCGATGAGGAAGAGGAAGAGGTGGCGGTCCTGCTCGTGTCCATGGCGTGCACGGTGGCGCCCCCTAGGCTGCTGTCGACGGCGGCGCCATGATCGACCACTACCCCCAACTTCGCCGGAGAGGAAAAAGAGAGGAGGAAGGGAGCTGGCGGCGGCAGGGAGGAAGAAGGAACCTAGGGCTAGGGTTTGGCGGCCTCGGTGGGTAGATATAGGGCGAGGAGAAAGGTGGGGAGCAGGTGAAGCTGCTCTGCTGCGTGCGCGCTGGCGTCAGCTGACGCCAGCCGTACGGAGAAAGAAGAAGGGGGCCGCGGGCCGCTGCGCGCGCGCGCGCTGGGGTTAGGTGGGCTGGGCTTGGCCCAGCCTGCCTTCCCCAGCCGTTTTCTTTTTATTTTTTCTTTCTGTTTGTTTTTTTTGCTGAAAAGGAAAAGGGAGAAAAAGGAAGGGTTTTAGGGTTAGAAAAATTTAGGAAAAATTTGTATAAATTATTTATTGTAACAGCACCCATTTGCCCACTTTTGTTTTCCAAAATTTTTAAATTATGTTGTTGTTTGTATTTTATTTGAATTTGAATGAATTTGAGATTATTTCAATTATTGAACTTAAGCAATTCAATAGTTTGAACTTTATAGTTTATTGGAAACAATTTAATTGTTTTGATTTGAATATC
The DNA here is from genome assembly GCA_028641055.1 of Alopecurus myosuroides. Classification (NCBI taxonomy): domain Eukaryota; kingdom Viridiplantae; phylum Streptophyta; class Magnoliopsida; order Poales; family Poaceae; genus Alopecurus; species Alopecurus myosuroides. The sequence continues at coordinate 266,847,920 of CM054057.1, read as the reverse complement.
ATTTGGAAATTGTAACAACACAAGTATGAAACAAAGGTTTTGAAAATTTGGTTTGAAATTCATATTGAAAAACAATGGAAAACAAATGAAAACAAAGGAAAACAAATGCAAAACAAATGCAATGATTAAGATGCCATGATGCAAAACATAAAATAACAAAGAGAAAACATTCTAAAGGTTGTTTTCATACTTGGGATGTTACAATACATCTCCAATGGGGATCTAGTTGAGTACGAACGCGATGCAACCATGATAGAGAGATTTCTCGCAGCAGATCAAAGTATCGAGAACCGACTGATTCATACTCAACATCTTGTTGAGCATCAATGGCTAATCCATATCATTTCATGGTTGCTCTTTACTTCATTCGAACCCTTTCACATGTTTGAATTTGAATAATTTTCTTTGTGAACTTTAAATTTGTAATATTCATGATTTTTTTATCTTAATTATTATATCTGGATTTTATATGTTGCATAGAATTAGTTGCAATGTTGTATGTTAAATAAAAAATATATAAAATGACAACTAAATTTTTAGGTGGTTAAGTTTAGTGGATCGGCTCGAAAACGCTTTTCTTTATCGGACCAAATATATGAGGAGTTAAAATATAGGAAGGCATTTGACTGAATAAATTATAAAGGATCGGATAAGATATCCTAACAACTTAACAAGCCATAGGCATAATGAAGTTACTGTGCTAGGAGGATAGGCGCACTTGGGAACCCACCTTGTCATATTGCCGCTCCAATGCGAGGAATCGAGCACGGAGAGAGAGCATGTGCAACCGGACAATCCAAACCGTCCCAAACATCCGTCCATACAGCTCGCACGGCGTTTGGACCAAAAACACCCAACCAACCGCTTCTCTCAAACCCAGCCCAAATGTTCGGGTTGACCGGTGATTCCCAAAGCCAACACATATGTGCGAAGGGTTTGGGTCAGCCTGGGCGCTGACTACACGGACCAACCCCATTTCACACTAAATAGACCAGAATCCTTTTCTCGGTGCAAGATATTTCACACTCCGCCATCCCGTTCCACTAGCTCCGCTTTCCTCCACCTCCACCTCATCCTTGACGATGTCTGCATTCTCACTGCCAAACTTGCCCGACTAGATTTCGGCCGTTGCCGAGTTCTATGGCGGCATCTGATGACCCACAAGTATAGTGGGTGTATCGTAGTACTTTCGATAAATAAGAGTGTCGAACCCAACGAGGAGCAGAAGGTGTTGACAAGCAGGTTGGATGAAGAATTCACTGTAAATACTAGCAAACGGGTTTTTGGTGGTTTTTGATATAGCAGATAAATAAAGTGCGAGTAAATAAGGTGCAGTAAATATAATTGCAGCGAGTGACCCAATCGTTTTGAGAGCAAAGGACAAGCTTGTTGTTCTAATTATGATTACCAAACGTTATCGAGGACACATGGGAATTTTGTCAAGTGCTTTCGCTTCATTACGGTTGATTAATATTTATTGATTCGTTAAGTGTTGTGTGGGTGTACTTATGCTAATGCACCTCCCAACTAGGACTAATTGAAAGTGCACGGTTCCCCCATATGTGGTTTTGGTAATTAATGACAATCCTTATGGACCAATGTTTGCATTGAGTTATCCTTGTAGATCTTGTCCATAGGAAATAATGGAGTTCATGTGTTGAACTCTATTAGCTTCCTTGATGGCCATTGTTATATTCATGGATTTATATGAAGAATGGTCATGGTTTGAGTTGAGCTTATTGCTAGTTTGTCTTGAAGAAAAATGATTAGGTGATCTTTCATTATCATCTTCAAGACACCATCTTTAGAAGTGAGAAGCAAAGATACAAGGTTGATCAAGAAAGCGATCAACACACAAAGCTACAAGTTGTACCAAGTGGGATTGTGTATCTCATGGTATGGTAAGCATTTGTCATATAGCGTTGTGAACTAACCCATGATATGTGTGTGTCGCATCTCTATGTGTGGTTAGGTATCTTTCCATGGGCATGAACCAAAAGGAAGATTTCTTATAGCCCATGGTCTATGTCGTCGTCAAGCGGTGTTTGTCATCTAGCTTGACGTGGAAGCTCAAGTGAAGCATCTAGAAGATATCCTATGCTTGATGCTTGCCACCCTTTTGGAGATTGTGGCCTTTTGAAGATTTGCCGAAGGGTCTCTCCCATAATGGTGTATGGGGGAGCTAGTCTCTCCCATAATAGTGTATGGGGGAGCAACTTGCAAGTCTTCATCAAGCGGAGTTTGTGCTAGCAAGCGCAATCAAGAAAGAAGATCCAACTTGAGAGAGTCAAGATCGTCATCATCTAGCTCAAGTGGAATGCTCAAAGCAAAGGTATAATCTTGATAGGTTTTCTATTTTACCGGTCTCGTGTCTTTGGGAGACCGGGTTATAGGATAGATAGTCGTACTATCAAGAGGGGCTCTCAAGTGAGTAACTCGATCGAATCGTTATGGAGAGCTCAAACCTTTGCATACTTTGCATATCATCTTTCTTGGTTCTTATTTGGCTTTTGTCTCCTTTGGGTTTTAGTGCTTGTCGTGATCTTCATGACAAGCCTTGGTTTCTCGAAAACGGATTTCGTAAGAAAAACTTGTTGCGTTTTCGGTGGTGAAAATATTCCGCTCGTCCTTGACAATGTTCCCACACCTTCCATGTGTGTTAACTTCCCCATACTTCTATTTGTATACTCCTTGCTATTATCTTTCCAATGCAATTGGATTTACCCCGTTCGGAGTTCATTCGCAAAAGTTACGTGCGTTTTCATGTAGGAGGTTTTACCGGTTGTTCCTTTTTGAGAGGCCAAAGCCTTTCCCCATTTGGTTTTATCTTTCATTGCTGGACAATGATGTTTCTATTCATATTATTGTAGTGCTCGTTGTGGTGATTTCAACGAGCCCAAGATCATCAAAAACGGAGTCCGGATGAAAAAGTTATTGCAGTTTTCGTGTTGTTGTTTTTGTTAGTCTCGCGAGGGGCGGAAATTCCGGTTCAAGTTTGAACCGGAATATCCGGTTGGCATCTGTCCCTCCACTCTGGAGTTTTTGCTCGGAAACGGCTAAGGACCGGAGTCAAAACTTTCTGGAGTGAACCGGATTATTCGGGGCATACCGGATATTCCGGTTTGGGCAGTTTTCGGACCATATTTCTCACTGGAGTGAACCGGATTATTTGAACCGGATTATTCACTTCGGACCGGATATTCCTGTCGGACCGGATTATTTGGTCCAGTTTTGAACCGGATATTTCGAAATATCCTGCTCAGACTGCACACAAAACGGCTTGTTTTTGTGGGGACCTATTTAAGGGGGCTTTCGTCCCCATTGGTCCCCAAGTCTTCCAAGCACGTTTTTCTCTCTCTCCCCCACCATTGTTGACCTTGGAAAGCTTGCCCCTCTCCCAATCCCTCCTATGATTCTTGCATATCTTTGAGGGAGAAGGTAGAGGAGATCTAGATCTACATTTCCACCAATCCATCTTCCTTCTTAGTGAGGGAAACTTAGTAGATCTTGATCTTGGAGTTCTTGGTGTTTCTCCTCCATTGTTCTTCCTCTCTTATTCCCCCATAAGCATTTGTTGCTTTGTTGGAATTTGAGAGTGAAGGATTTGAGCACTTGTGGTCTTGCCATTTGCATCGGTTGCATCGGTTTGCTCTCTCCACGAGGATTCGTGGAAGTTGAAAGTTTGTGAGCTTGTTACTCTTGGGTCTTGGATCCTAGACGACTTGTGGTGATCTTGGGAGCCTCCAATTGAGTTGTGGATGCGCGCCCCAAGATTGTGGTGACACCGAGAGCCTCCAATTGAGTTGTGGATGCGTGCCTCGGGTTTGAAGGTTGCCAATAGTGGAAGGTGAACTAGGCCTTTGTGGTGGGGTTCATCGAAGAATAGGGTGAGGCCTTTGTGGCGTTGAGTAGGCCTTCGTGGTGAGCTCACACCCCTCCAACGAGACGTACTCCCCTTTGTGGGAGGAACTCGGGAAGACATCTTCGTCTCCGTGTGCCTCGGTTATTTCTATACCCGAGCTTTTTACTTATGCAATTTACATTGTGATAGCCTTCGAGCTTGAAGTTATATATCTTGCTATCACCTTGTTACTTGTCTTGCTTAGCATAAGTTGTTGGTTCATCTAGTTGACTCTAGAATATTTAGGTTGTATGCTTGTTAATTTAAACACCTAGTTTATTTCCGCATTTAGCAAGCATTAACCGGAAAAGTTTTAATCGCCTATTCACCCCCCTCTAGGCGACGTTGTTGTCCGTTCACTAATACATACTTGTGATTATACCCCTCGTAAGCATCCGCAAATACAAGAAAGTAATTGAAAGTAATGTATGGGCACCTAGAGGGGGGGGGGGGTAAATAGGTGCTACGACCAATTTTAATTTTTCTTCGAGTTTAGGCTTGACATAAAGGTAAATTCTATAGATAATGCAACTATGGTGAATTTACCTATATGACAAGGATAACAACAAGCACAATGCAAGTACAAGTAAAGGGGGAAGGGAACGAGGTAACCGATATGAAGCACGTGGAGACACGATGTAATCCTGAGTTCCTCCTTGTTAAAGGAGTACGTCTCGTTGGAGGGGTGTGAGTTCGCCACGAAGGCCTACTCAACGCCCCAAAGGCCTCACCCTATTCTCTGATGAACCCCGCCACAAAGGCCAAGTCCACCTTCAACTATTGATCCCTTTTGAGGCGTGAATCGAATCCTTTACAAACAACTTGGCGCACACACCCACAACAAAATTGGGGGCTCCCAACAATCTCGAATCACCATGAGTTGCAAGATGCCTAGGTTCTCCACAAGAGGAAACCCTAGGCTAGACCCCTCAAGCTAATGAGGGGGAAATGAAGAACGGCTCAGTGAAGATGTAGATCGGGGCCTTCTTCTTCAATCCTCCAAAGATCAACAAGTTTGGTGGGAGGGATTGGGAGTTATGGTGGATTTGGTGAGCTCAATAAATTCTATTGAATGCTAATGGACGACCTAGAGCTCAAGGAGGAAGAAGAGGGGTATTTATACCCCCTCCTCAAATCTAGTTGTTTGGCTGGAAAACAGGTACCGGAATATCCGGTCCAAGTTTGGACCGGAATATCCGGTCGGGAAATTTCTTCAGATCTGCTTCGAAATCGTTGACTTCAACCGAATATTCCGACTGGCCTGGAATAATCCGGTACCAATAATCCGGTTGCCTTCTGTCCCGCGCTGGAACCTGAACCGGATGTTCCGGTTGCCAGGGAATAATCCGGTTGAAATAATCCGGTTGGCTTCTGTGAGTTCCAACTTTAGTCCTTAACCGATTTTGAGCAGAAACTTCCTCAACCGAAATATCCGGTACGATATGAATAATCTGGTACCAATATTCCGGCTCTTCTCTGTCCCGAACTGGACAAAAAACATCCTAACCGGAATATCCGGTTTCCCGAAATAATCTGGTTAGAATAATCCGGTTCCTCACTGTCCCAAATCTCTTAGCCCAATCTTCACCGATATTTTCGGTGATCGATGCCGATGTTAAAGATAACACCTGCACACTAAACACCTCGATAAATAATGTACTTAGTATTGTTAACTAACACACAAAACACTGGGAAAATGAAATGCACGTTCAATCTCCCCCATTTTGGTGTTATATGACAATACTAAGATTTGCAATAAAACCTTGACGAGTACATGTTTGAAACAAAATGGAAATGTCTCCCCTATCTATATGCACTTCTTTTGTTTGCCTCAAATGCAATAATACAAGGAGAGAAATTTCCAACAAGTAGCAAACATGCCAAAGGAAACAATATAACTCATATGTTGAGAATGAGAGAAATATATACCTTGTGCGTAGAGATGATAATAAGAATACCCAAGCACAATAAACGATAATATCCTCAACATATATAATAGATAAGCCATGATAACCAATAACCATAGAAGATAGCGATAATCACCGTAGTCTCACAACACATATCACATAGTTTTAGACGAGACAATAACAAACAAATAGTTCACGAATAAGACTAAATGGACACAAACTATCAAGAATTGGTAAAAGCATATGCTTGTGCTCAAAACCCATGCAAATCCCCGTAGTCTTAATACTACTTCTCCCCCTTTGGCATCGAGACACCAAAAAGAAGATAGGTAGTGGTGCTAGTGTCCCAACAACGATCTAACACTAGTAGGGAATAGCTTATAGCCACCAGTATACTGCTGGCGAACAACATTTGAGGTTGGCCAGCGCTAATACCACTGGCGAACAACATTTCCTGTTCGCCAGCGCTATTCCTGCTACCGCTGGCGAACATGTCCGCGGCTTTGCCAGCGCTATGTGTGGGACCAACCTGCACGCGCTACAGCCGCTCCCTGAAACTACCGCTGGCGAACAGGGATGCGTGTTCGCCAGCGCTACGTTCACTACCGCTGGCGAACATGTCTGGTTGTTCGCCAGCGCTAACTTGTGGGCCCAGGACGCATGTTAGCGCTGGCGAACAACCAGACATGTTCGCCAGCGGTAATCTGGCAGATCTGCCATAAGTGACCACCCACCACCCACTTTCCCCTCGCTTCTCCACCTTGTCCCCTCTTCTCTCTCTAGCTCGAATTTATGCCAATTTCTCCACCCTCCTACTCTCTTTTGAACCAACTAAATTTATTTTAGTTGGTATATATATGTTTATCTCCCTCCTAACACTATTTGTACCCAAAATTTTCCCTCCCTAGCCATCTAGATCTAGAATTACCCCCTCTCTCTCCAAAGCTCCAAAATTCTCCGGATATCATCGTGTAGCCATCTATTAATTAATTTGAGGTGGGATGAATGATAATATATAATTAAATGAGTTTGTATATAAATTTTGTCCGGATACACGCGATATGCAATATGCGTGAAATTTCACCGGATTCAACAATGGTCGTGTGATGGAGACGATAAATGCATGTGTGCGCAATTTGTTGTGGAATGAAATTGAGTAGCCAACTATCGCCGGAATGTTGATTCATTTCCGTCTCGGCATAGTTTGGCACTCCCTAATAACCTCCTATTTGTAGGAAGGTCATGCCAAATTTTTTCGTGAATACGACATGAAGTGAAATTTTTGATATGAAAATGAGTTGCCACTTTGCCGGAATGTTGATTCATTTCCGTCTCGGCAAAGTTTGGCACTCCTCTAACCTCCAATTTGTAGGAAGGTCATGCCGATTTTTTTCGTGAATATTGAAATATATATATATATATTATGTTTGGTTCTAATATTAATTATATCGGTGCGCTCTCGTGCAGGCGACATATAATGGTGGTCGTTAAGAGTGAACGTGTCGTGAATAGTTACTTGAGACACCCGACAGAAGACATGTTACAAAATGGCCGCAAGGAGATACGATGTCCATGTCGAAAGTGCAAACTAGGGGGCTTGCTCAATCCCTTTACCGGAGACTTGCTCAGTCATCTCCTCAGGTATGGTTTCATGGATGGGTATAACAGTCAGTGGGTAAGTGATGATGAAGATGATGAAGTCCATGGGGCGGCGGCGGTAGGAAATGATGTGCAACAGGAGAATAACAACGATCGACTAGAACTACAACAGGACCAAGATCAGCCTCATGACCCCGCACATGATCATGGAGAAGATGCTGAACAAGACGTGGAAGAAGATCACGAGGACACAGGGACACCCCTAACGGATGTTGTGCGTGACCCTCATCCGAAAGAACTGCTTTTGAGAAAGACGACTAACTCGATATCTGCTGCTAGAGAGAAATCAAAGCTGGCGCAACTAGATATAGACTCGAAGACACCGTTGTATGCAGGCTGCGGTCCGGGAGAGTCCCGCCTGAGAGTGGCCCTCGATGTTCTGCAGATGAAGGCGAGATACAAATGGAGCGACATAAGCGTCGATGCAAGCCTGCAATACTGGCACGATGTCCTTCCAGAGGGCAACACCTGTCCTAAAAGTTGCGACGAGGCCAAGAAAGTCGTGTGCCCCTTTGATTTACCTCACGAAAAGTACCATGTGTGCATCAACGATTGCTACATTTATCGGAAAGAGGACGCGAACAAAACCTTTTGTCTAGTTTGCAACGCCGCTCGATACAAGAAAGGGAAGAAGAAAGCTCCTCGGAAAGTTGTGTGGTACTTTCCGCTCATTCCCCGTCTGCAACGGTATTTTGCGGACCGCAAGGAAGCAGAGCTCATGCGCTGGCACGCGAAAAGGAGGAATAAAGTTTTGAAAGATCCAAATCGGAGTGAAAAAGTAATTCTAACACATCCTTCAGATGCAAGTCAATGGAAAGCAATTGACTGTGAATATCCAACGTTCGGGGCGGAGGCAAGGAACATCAGGTTGGGTGTGAGCACCGACGGACTCAATCCGTTTGGCAACCAGAGCAGCACCCATAGCACCTAGCCCGTGTTTGTATGGATGTACAACATCCCTCCCTGGTTGTGCATGAAGAGGAAGTATATTCACATGAGTATGCTAATTCAAGGGCCGAAACAACCAGGCAACGACATCAATCTATACCTGAAGCTGCTTAAAGATGAGCTGGACACGCTATGGGCCGAGGAAGGGGTGAACACATGGGACGCCTTCGGTGAACAATATTTCCCAATGAGAGCTGTCTTACTCTGTACGGTTCACGACCTACTCGGCTACAGATATGTGGCAGGCCAGGTGTGCCACGGACATAACGGTTGCGTGAGGTGCATGGATGACCCCACATTTATGCAACTTCCGAAAGATCCTGGGTCTTCGAAAACAGTTTTCGTTGGCCATCGAAGGTGGCTACCCAACAAAGACCCGTGGAGAAGGCGAGGAGACCTTTTAAACGGTGAGGATGAGCTCCGTGGACCTCCACGTAAGAGGTGCGGCGAAGAAATCTACAAGTTGCTGAATGATTGGAAGGAATGCCCAGAGCCGGGAAAGAAGCAAAAGGCGCCAAAACCGCTTCTGGATGTATGGAAGACGAGGTCGGTGTTTTGGGACTTGCCATACTGGCCCATTCTCGATACGCCTCACTGCCTTGATCTGATGCATATCACGAAGAATGTGTTTGAAAGTTTGTTTGGCACGCTGCTCAACATGCCGGAGAGGACCAAAGACGGGGTGAAAGCAAGAAACGACCTGAAATATTTTGGTATTAGGGTAGATCTTCAGGGGGGACGCCCGGATGATGACGACGGCGATCAATCGTGTGATGAGGAGACGGAGGGTCGCAAGGCCAAAAGGGTTAAGAGGAATGACTATTACTACCCCCCTCCTGCTTCACTCTTAGTCCGGACGAGATCACAAAATTGATGATGTGCCTTCTCGGAGTCAAAGTCCCTAGCGGTTACTCAGGGCTAATAAGCAGATTCCTCGACGCGCAGAAACAAAAGTTTAGCGGGATGAAGTCTCATGACTGTTACGTGATGATGACGCAGATACTTCCGGTTGCGATCCGCGGAATAATGGACAAACACGTCCGGGAAACCCTGTTTGGCCTCTGTAACTTCTTCGACGTTATATCTCGAAAGTCGATCACGGGGAAGCAGATCTCAAGGCTGCAGGAAGAGATTGTCGTGATACTATGCGAGCTTGAGATGTACTTTCCACCATCATTCTTTGACATATGTGTTCATCTGTTGGTCCATATCGTGGACGATATCATCCATCTCGGGCCGTTGTTCCTGCATAACATGATGCCGTTTGAAAGGATGAATGGGGTCATCAAAGGATATGTTCGCAACAGAGCTCGTCCGGACGGAAGCATCGTTCAAGGCTTTCTCACCGAAGAGTGCATCTCTTTCTGCACGAATCATATGGACGTGGAGGACCCAGTTGGTCTGCCCAGAAACAAGCACATTGGCAAGCTCGATGGAGTAGGTCACAAAAATGGACGTAGAGAAGTGCATGTGGATCGGGCTTGTCGACGCACCGACTTTAACAGGGCAAACTTAGTAGCTCTCCAACACATTGACATGGTCGATACTTGGGTGGAAAAACACAAGAGCTCGATTATGAAAAAGTACAGTGAACAAGGCAAGCGGAGGACCGAAGGAGAAATAATCAGAGAGCATAACTCCACTTTCTTGCGTTGGTTTAATGATGTGATCGTCGCTAATCCACCGCCAAGGGATTGTGCGAAAAATAAACTATTGTACGCCTTGCACATGGCCCAGCTCCCAACCTAGCGACGTTTCAAGCATATGATATCAACGGGTTCACTTTCTACACAGAGGAGAAAGACAAAACTTCCGATTATCAAAACTCAGGGGCAACGATGGAATCCTACACCAGTGACAAAAAGTTAAGATACTACGGAAGGATCGAGGAGATATGGGAGCTTAACTACTCTGGAGAGAAGGTGCCTATGTTCCGCGTCAGATGGGCTAGGATGTCGACCATCAGAAAAGAAGACCAATACTTTACAACCATGGTTATTCCCGAAGCCGGAACCTCATCAAGCGCGAATGTCACAGCGCAAAATGAGCCATGGGTATTGGCTAAGCATGTGTCCCGATGCTTCTTCATAACAGACCCCGCAAGGCCTAGCCGTGTTGTCGTGAGGAGAGGGAAAAGAAATATCATCGGAATGAATGGAGTCGTTGACGAGGACGAGTTCGACACGTTCGGCGACCCAAATATTGACGATGATCAAGAAGATGATGATGATAGTCATGCAACATACACAACAAGAAGAAGCAGAACAACGCTACCTTCCATTCATAAGAAGAAGTCATAATGTGGGGTTAAATTATGCAACTGCAACCAAAAAAGGCAAAAAGATCAAACACTGAGAAACTACTATGTATATATTTGTCTTCTAATTATTTGTAATGTGTGTTGAAATTAATTTGTAATGTGTTTGAATTATTATAAATGAAATGTCTTTGAATAATTTAAACAAATAAATAAAACAAAATAAAACATTATTAATTGTAATGTGTGTTGAAATTAATTTGTAATGTGTTTGAATTATTATAAATGAAATGTCTTTGAATAATTTAAACAAATAAAGAAAACAAAATAAAACATTATTAATTGTAATGTGTTTGAAATTAATTTGTAATGTGTTTGAATTATTATAAATGAAATGTCTTTGAATAATTTAAACAAATAAAGAAAACAAAATAAAACATTATTATTTGTGATGTGTTTGAATTATTATAAATGAAATGTCTTTGAATAATTTAAACAAATAAAGAAAACAAAATAAAACATTATTATTTGTAATGTGTTTGAAATTAATTTGTAATGTGTTTGAATTATTATAAATGAAATGTCTTTGAATAATTTAAACAAATAAAGAAAACAAAATAAAACATTATTATTTGTAATGTGTTTGAAATTAATTTGTAATGTGTTTGAATTATTATAAATGAAATGTCTTTGAATAATTTAAACAAATAAAGAAAAAAAAATAAAACATTATTATTTGTAATGTGTTTGAATTATTATAAATGAAATGCCTTTGAATAATTTCAACAAATAAAGAAAAAAAACGTACCGCTGGCGAAGATAAGTGCTTGTTAGCCAGCGGTAAGGCACACTAGCGCTGGGCAACACAGATTGTTCGCCAGTGGTAAAGTACCGCTGGTGAACAGAGGGTCTTGTTCGCCAGTGGTAAGGTACCGCTGTGTCACTTACGCGCGGGCCCCCCGCCCCTTCCCTCTCTCTAGCACTAGTACGAGCACTTAGTCGTTTTTCGCGATCGATCGAAGAGCAACCGCACCACACCGCGCCCCTCTGTAAACTCCGGCGAGCTTCGCGTGTCTCCGGCGAGGCAAACCCCACCACTGCGCCCCTCCCTCCCTCTCCTCGCCCCTCCCTTCCCTCTCCTCTCTTCCTCTGCTCGCGCGCGCCCCTCCCTCTGCTCACCTCCCCCGCGGCGCACTGCCACGGCCACCTGCGCCCCGCCGCCGCATCGACGCCGGCGTCCCCCTGCTCCTATTGCTCTCCCCTCCCCTGTCCTCTCTTTCCCTGCTCTCCCACGCAACCCCCTGCTCTTCCACGCAACCCCCTGCTCCTACTGCTCGGCTGCTGCTCGCAGCACCACCACGCCCTGAAGGTATTCGACACAAGGTCTGCAAGAAAAATTACTGTTTTTTACTGTTTTTTTTACTGTTTTTCCTACTGTTTTTCCTAGTGTTTAATTAGGAATCTGTTTCTTTTTATTCACTAATGTGATGTTTCTTTTTATTCACTAATGTGATGCAACACAATGGTTTTTATTCACTTAGAGAAACATATTAGGTGAGTTAGGAATGAGTTATTCACTTAGAGCATACAACAGTAGTGTGTTAGGAATGTTTTGATGTTGATGAGCTAGTGACGAGTGGTTTTTATTCACTCTGCCATCGCCTGCATGCTCTGCTTGCTTGCATTTGCTCAATCCTTAGTGATTATTCATGAATCTGCAACTTTATTTGATCCTATCAACAGAAAGAGAGGGAGGGAGTTTGCTTCCAACTCTTGATGAAAACCAGTAAAAAAAATACCGCATTCATTCCAATGGTAGAACTAGGCTAGCAGAATTGTCACAACATTAATAATCAAGTGGATCAATCTATTAATCCTCAACATATGACTTTTCACTCACTTAATAATGGCTAGCAGAGAATCTTAAAAGTAATTTAGGGCTTAGCAGTACCAGTACCATTACCACTCAAGAAATCTATTTTTGATTATCCACACCATGCAAACCATTTTGTTAGTGCTGCTATAATTTATATGCTAATTTCAAACAGTCACAATGGTTATAACATGTTAAAATTTATATGCTAATTTAGAATGCATAAGAAGTTTAATAATGGCTAGCAGAGAATGCTAATTTATATGTTAAAATTTATATGCTAATTTCAAACAGAAATGTTGTGGCTGTTTTTAAAGGGAAGAAATGTTGTGGCTGTTTTAAAAGGGGAAAAAATAGTTTTACTTAGCAATTTATATGCATGTCCTGTCTTGATATCTAAATATGAATCTGGATATCTCAATTGTTTTTGGTGGTTGGTGATGGTTGGTGGTGATGCATTGTCTGTATGGATGGTGGTGATGGATGGTTGTGATGGATATGGCGTGGTGGTGATGGATGGTGGAGATGGTGTGTGGTCGTGTGGATATGTGCCCACCTTCGTGTGGATGACGATGATAATATGAGGGGTGGGATTTTATGTGCAGGTACCCCACGTGAGTCCCTATTTGCCGGAATGTTGATTAATTTCCGTTCCGGCAAATTTGGGTACTCCATTTGTGATATTTTTAGCAAAGTTCATGCCGAAATTTTCCGTGAATTTTGGCATGATCTTTGCTAAAAATATCACAACTTAGAGTGTCCGAGAAATTTGGACTCATATGGGGTATACATCGTCTAAATTGCATGATTTGTTGAACTTATTTCGGGTTTTCTCTCCTTCATTAGATATGGCTCACAACGACGAGGCGGGTGGTTCTGGTCTCGGACACGGGGACGACGATGCGTGGCTTTCTATGCTAAGCGCCGGAGGAGGACCCGTAGATCCGCACCCGGATCTAGAGTTGCAGGGCGATGATACAGACGACGAGATGGACGAAACCGAGCTAGAGCCGCGCAACGATACATCGGGCGCAGAAGGTGATCAAACCGGTAGTGGCACCGGCGATACCGCCTCCGGTAGCGAGGCGTCGGCTAAGCGCAAAGATAGGCGGCACAACATGCTCGCCACCATCCGGGAAGAGTTCACGGAAGTGGACCCCAAGAGCGGTGCTCCCCTCGAGCCGGAGAGTTACGCCAAGGGCTATAGAAACCAGATAGGCTGCATAGCTCGAGACTTCGGCAATGTTAATATGGAGCACCTCAAAAATAAAGAAAACAAGGCTATGGCCGTCCTGCTGATTGAGAAGCTGCACACGAGGTACAAGTTCCCGGATCCTTACGACAACCAGGACCTGAAGAAGAATCTGGTCAACTCGTTAGCACTGGGAAAGTTCGCCAAGGCGTTTACGACTTGGAGATCCAGTTTGCGAGAGATGATTGCGAAGGGTAAGGATTTCGATGAGATCCATAAGATGTGGCCCTCCATTTCCGAGGAAGACTTGGCCCAATTCAAGATCGACGAACTCAAACCGGAAAGGGTGGCGCTGAGTAAATGGGGGAAAGAGCAGCGACAAAAGAACATTGGCCCTCACAATCTCAGAAGCCGGGCTTACCTTGGAAAGCAGAAAGTCTGGGCCAAGGAGGATGCGAAGAGAGAAGGGCCGAACCCGTTTGACAAGATCACCGACCCGCAGGTGAGAAATTTTGTGAGGGCCCATTATAGGGAAGATCCCAAAAAGCCCGGCGATCTTGAGTTGAACGAGAAGGTCAAGCAGCTCGAGAATAAGTATCTCGAGGAAGAAGAAAAAGAACGCCTATCTCAATCTGACGGGGGGTCCTCGGCGACGACGAACAAGGACCCGAGTGCCCCTTGACAAGAAGCCGCATCGTGGCCATGTGCATGGCCTCAGAAAGGGTCATCGGCATGCGTACTACTACCCGGACACCAAGGAGAAGCGTAAGGAGCGGAACAAGGCCCTAGAGAAGACGGTCGACGAGCTTGTGAACGAGAGACTCAATGAGCTCCTCCCTACCATCTGTGCGTCCGTTGCTCAGTCCTTAGCGCCGTGGATGGCAGGTGGAGGACAAGGGCCGCTCCCGGAGATAAACATAGCCCAAATGGTGCAGCCAGCGCCGCAGAACGTGGCCCCCGTCGTGGCGCCTGCTGCGCAGAACGCGGCCCCCGTCGTGGCGTCTGCTGCGCGGAACGAGCCGGCCCCCAACCCTCAGCCGGAAGGTCGCAAAGATCCGTCGCCGCCCCGCCACATCTCTTCAACGCCGCCGCCGACACTTAGCGGTCCATCCCCCTTGTCCGAGCTCAATGCCCTCACGGTAATTCAACGTCCACTGCTTAATTATATATTATGACTTGATTCGTGACGGCATCAGTCTCTAACAACGATCGCGCGACGTTTCGCAGGCCGACGAGACGGGATGCACATTGCTCCTTCGTGTGAACGGCGAGTTAAAGGACGTGGCCAAAGGAAAAATCATAACACCTCTCAACCGCGTATCCCACGGCGTTCGTATGCCCGAGGACGTGTTCATAGTGACATTAAGTCGGGTGCTTCCTGGTTGCGGTGCTCTCGATCCTCCGAACCAACCAACCGCAGCCGACAGCGAGTTGAACCTGGAGCAATGCTTGGTTTGGCCATTGACCTGGCCGAAATCACTAATTCGTTTGGAAAGTACACCTGTCAACACTCCAACACCGGTCCAGGGGTCGGGGCACCCTAGCCAACACAAGGATTTCTCACCTGCAAAGTCCGTGCAACACGACGACGATGATGCTGAAGATGAGAACCCCAATGACTACCTCGTCGACGATCCTTACGAGGGGGCGCCCAGCCTGGATGATCTTCATCAACTTCTCTTGCCAGCGGAGGAAGCGGATAAATATCGATGCACAAAGCGTCTTTTCTCTTCTCAAGAACCGGCAGTCCCCGAGCAAGAAGTCATCAGCCAGGATGCCCTCAAAGAGGCGGTAGCGGATGTATTTCATCAGACTCAGCCTAAGAAGACAGTACGGAAAAGAACTAAGAAGAATTCTGCCGTTGCATCGATGAGCCAACCGGTGGAGGGGACCAAGTCCAAGCCGCAGACAGGACGTGTATTGGACAGGATACCCATAACCGACTGGCATCAGATCAATGAGTTGGGCAAACCGATGCTTCCGCCGAGGTTGGTCTCCTTGCTGTCAGGTGATATGCGTAGCGTCCATGACGGTATTCTATATATGGAGGAGATGCTTCTGAAAGAGAAAAATCCAACGCTGCCGGTTTTGGTCGCAAAGGTGCCATCTACGGCGGGATTTGTCACTGAAGGCAACACAAACAAGATCATCGTTAGATTTGACGACATTTTCCGGATGTTCCACATGAAATACCTCCACTCGTCAATCGTGCGTCTGTTTACGCTCAGTTTGGCGCATCAGCTATCCATAGAGAATGTCAAAAACATCGCGCTAGCAGACCCCTACTACATGCACGACATGTACTTGAGCAACCCCAAAGGTAGAGCAAAAGCGACAAAGTACCTCCAACAAGTGTTGCTCAATAACCATATGAACAAGAGGATCACCCTCGTGCCTTACTTTCCCGAGTAAGTTATATTTCCCATCTTTACATAAGTTTGCGCATATACAATTTTTGAGGATTATATATATGGACTCTCCTATTTTGCGCGGAAACAAATACGGCACCCTCATCATGCTCTACCCGAGAGACGCACACGCAGTATATCTCGACTCCGGGAGTACGATGAAGGAGAAGAACTACTCCCTCATCAAGTCTGTTCTGAATGATGCTTTGGACGGCTACATCAGGGGGGAAGGATTCTGCGATAGGAAGAAACAAATTCAAGGCAAATATGTGTTTAGACACAGAACAGAGTTTCCCTGCCCCAAGCAGGCGCCAGGCGGCCATATGGAGGCATGGTACCTCATCCAACACATGACGGAGATCGTGAAGGACCAACATAGTATACAATACATGTCTGCTGTGGACAAATGGTCTCGCAGCATCATCGAATGGTCTGATGCTGAATTCAGACAAAACTTTGGTCGCATCCAGCGCAAGCTCTGCACAATCATCTATAAGGATGTAGTAACTAAAGGATCCGTCTTCCACTGGAACTCCCCACCATCTAACAATGAGTTGCGACAATGTGTGCTAGAGCAGACTGACGAGAGACCATTCAACTCGTTAGAAGGTGCTCTTCCGTTCCCGCCGGAGAAGAAACAGAAGATCACAACATCGAGGAAGAAATGATCGACGGTATGTATTCGATTCGTTACGAATTGCTCCTAATAAGAACTTGTGATTTCCTTTGCCGGTCTAATGCTTTTATCTTGGTCTACAGAGAGATGAAGAAGTGGACGGCGCGCTGGCCCTAGCGAAAGATCGCAAGCGGAGGCGGAAGCTAAAGCGGAGGCGGACCGTATATCTAGCTAGTCTTCTTTGCGATTGATCTCTATATCGCGCGTACGTTGTATAGATGTCGTCATATCTTTGTAATCGTTGAACTAATTAGATGGCTATATTTTGGGTTCGAAATCTTCCGACATAAACGTGTTATTGAGATCAATGTGTATTCGTACTTATGAGAATTGGATATGGATGCATATGTATCGATGTGTTAATTTCGTTATCGATGTGTTAAATTGATGCATATGTATCTAAGAGTGATATATATGTGTGAAGTTTATAAATTGCAGAATTTGAATGTATTTGGACCTGTATAGTGTAATATAGAATATACAAACTGTTATACAAAAAAAAAATATACAAACCTGGGAGACTTACCGCTGGCGAACTCAATTGCTACCGCTGGCCAACACTACCACTGGCGAACGTGTGGTCTAGCGCTGGCGAACCCGTACCGCTGGCGAACAAGGAAGCTACCGCTGGCGAACATAGCACTGGCGAACAAGGCTCTGTTCGCCAGCGGTAACATGCACTACCGCTGGCGAAGCGCTGTTCGCCAGCGGTACCATGCTACCACTGGCGGTGTACTGCTGGCGAACCCTTGTTCGCCGCGGTAGCTAGATTCTGTTCGTCACTGGTAGCCTATTTCCTACTAGTGTAAGCATCGGAATGCCTAGAAGACTCTCCAGCTGACACGTCGGAAGCACCCTCGGCCTCTCTCTCCAGATCCTCGTCCTCATACTCATCTTCCTCATCAAGATCATCTCCAACATGAGCACTGGAAGAAGCAGATGTGGCACGAAGAACCTCCTCAATCCGCTCCCAAGGGGTACGGTCTCTGGAAGACCACTGAGAATAGGACTGAGGAACAAGGGGAGAAGGAAAATCACCAGAAGCACCACTCACATGGTGAAGAATCTGACTCTGAGTGCTATACAAAGTTGTGTCCCTGCGGTAGGCCTGGTACTGCTCCCTGCGGATATCCACCTTCATGCATGGCACGTTGCGCTAAAACCAGGAGAGTTTCCTGACATTGCGCAGAGTGGTGGAAGGATCAGACTGGTGAGCACTAGAAGGGGCCACTCCTCCCAAACAGGAACTACCCTCAGAAGGAGGAATAGGAGCACGAACATCCTTCATCATCTTGATATATAGCCTCTTGAAACGATGTTTTTCCTTGGGAAACTCATTGAACTCCCTCTTCATTGTGTCCTTGATAAGCATCACGATATATGGTCCATAAGGTCTGGTGTTCCCACCGGTCATAGCATTGCGCAACGCATGGAAGATAATGTCCATGACATCCACAATATAAGAGGCACTAGGATCCTCATCCTCCATACACTGCTTAGCCAAAACGAGAAGATTGCACAATGGACTGGTGAGAGCATCATTGTTACCTCCACGAGGCACCAAGAAGGACCGGAAGAGGCGCACAAGCTGGTCATAGAAGGGGAGCATCCCTTCCAGCTTCCCAATAGTGAAATATGGAGCATACATATCTGCCATGGACCTCTCTCGCTGTGGTCTCTCCACATCATGCATACGGTGACCAAGTGGAGGATGAGAGTAGTAGATATCCGCATATATGTAAGACTGCTCCATGCACCAGAACCTAGCATCCTCACAGTCAACATCACGTGGAGTGTTGTACCAATCCTTCTGACGGATCTGAGCATAATCCTGAGTGAAGATATCCGTCTTGTAATTCTTCCTTGGTTCCTTTCCTTTCTTCTTCCTTGATGGCTTTGAGGCCAAAGACTTGGTCTTGGCAACAGCTTTCCTTGGAGGGCGAGAGTCACTGGGATCCTCATCACTCGTGTCCTTGTACGAAGGACGCTTGCGAGGGCCCAACTTGTCAGCGCGAGAGCTACATGTGAAGGAGAATCATAGAGGAAGCAATGGGGGTAAGTGCACACATGTATAATAATAGAGGAATCATACGTCAAAACAATAGGGAAGAGTGGATGGTACGATCGAGAAACAATTCTAGCTAGGATCAAAATAGTACTTGGGAAATTCGGGACAGAACTCAACCGGATATTCCAGTTCAGTTCTGTACCGGATATTCCGATTTCGTGACAGAACATAGCCGGATATTCCGGTTCAAAACTGAACCTGATATTCCGACTTCGCTGCAGAACACAACTGGATATTCCGGTTCAAACTGAACCGGATATTCCGAGAGCACGAAAAAAACACTAGATTGATTCAAACCTAGATTTGAAAACTAGATCGGTGACATGTGAATCTAACCTATTGTCTCTAGCATGTAAAAGATACCCTAGAAAACAATCACAACCAAGCATTGGCAAGAAAAGCACGAATCCATGGAGAGGTATGGTTATAGCACCAAGATTCAAAACATTTGAATGTTACCGGAGTCCATGGGTGAATATGCTTGGATGGAAATGCTCCCAAGGTGATGGAGAACAAGATCCGGGAAAGAAATCGCAGATCCCGTGGAGGAAGTGGCCCGGGAGTCCAAGAATCGGAGCGGTGGCAAGTTTGTGGAGAAGGGGAGTTGGGGAAGAAAAGGCACGATCTGCGTGTCTCCCCGTTCCCCTACGAATAAGTGGAGATGCGTCGGACCAGATATTCCGGTTCAAGTTTGAACCGGATATTCCGGTACCACCCGGATATTCCGGTTCAAAACTGAAATGGAATTTCTGGCTACCTTCTAATTCAAAACTTCCTAGTTTCAAAGGAATGACAAGTGTGCTAGATAGAGTTTGGTTTTTGGGTAGAATGTCTTAGGATAGAAACACCACACTGGAAGTAGTACTTATCTCACTCTATTGCAAGAATCAAACAATCAAAAAGACCAATTGAGAGAGATTTTCCTACGAAAACATTTAGAGAGGAAAAATAGGAAAAATGCAATGAAATATCGAATAAACCCCAACTAAGATCCAACTCTTCACAAAGAAGCGGTTGGTGGCCTAAGCCACCATGGAAGAGATTATGGTATGACACCGTGAAGATATATCTTGGGTGCATGGCCAATACTCGACATTGAAGCTCACAATTCAACATTAGAAAAAGAGAGATAACAATGAACTTTTTTGCTTTGGGCATAATGGGGGGGAGGGAGAACCAAATGTGTTAGGATAACACTCCCCCTATGTCCATGCCTACACCTAAACCCAAACACGTCACAACTATAGGGGTGTGTGCAAGTTCTTCAAGTCAAACTCCTAGAATCAATGATATTTAGCTCATTCCTCAAGAACATGAATCTTGCACCATCGAGAGGCTTCGTGAAAATTTCCGCGAGATTATCCTTGGTGGGGACATATGCTAGCTCAATATCACCTCTTGCCACATGATCCCGGATGAAATGGTGATGAATCTCAATGTGCTTCGCCCGTGTGGGTTGCACGGGGTTGTAGGCGATCTTGATGGCACTTTCATTGTCACACATGAGGGGAACCTTCTCCAAGTGAACACCGTACTCTTTGAGGGTGATACATCTCAAACGTACCTATAATTCCTGATGTTCCATGTTCATATTATGCCAATTGCTACATGTTTTCCGCTTGTTTTCCTACGTTTTCTTATGTTTTCCGGAACTAACCTATTGACAGGATGCCACAGAGCCAGTTCCCTGTTTTCTGCTGTTTTTAGTTTCAGAAAAGTTGTTCTGGAAATATTCTCGGAATTGGAAAATTCGAAAGCCAGAAGTCCTAAAAGTCCCGAAGAACCCCGGAGGGGGGCCACACCATGGGGTGGCGCGGGTCCCCTGGTCGCGCCACCTAGGGGTGTGGGCCCCTGGCCACCTCCCGGCATCGCCCTTTCGCCCATATATACTCCCCGATGCATAAACCCTAGGGTAATCGACCTTTTCCGCAAAATACATCCGTAGCTCCACTGCCGCCACCGACAAGTTTCGGGGGACAGATCTCTGCTCTGGCACCCTGCCGGGACAGGGAAGTGCCCCCGGAAGTCATCTCCATCGACTCCACCACCATCTCCATCGCCGTTGCTGTCTCCTATGATGAGGAGGGACTAGTTCTCCCCTGAGGCTGAGGGCTATACCGGTAGCTTTTTGTGCTTAATCCTGAGTTATATACGCAACTTTTCTTAGAAGACCTCTTTTTAATTTGAGCAACAGAAGATTTTTGAAAAAATCGATCTTTACCTGCTGTTCTGTTTTGACAAATTTCTGCCATTTATCGCATTTGCATCTTAATCTCTTTCTTTTGGTGTTCTTTTGAGAAAAAGAGTTTTGAAATAAGTTGTGACAGTAGCTAATGTGTTTTTAAGTGTTAGACTTGTGTTGAAACTGAACCATGTGAATTTATTACTTCAATTGCACTAACGTTGCTAATGAAGATTGTGAGAATTTTGGTGTGAAGGAAGTTTTCAAGGGTCAAGAGAAGAGGATGATATGATGTGATCAAGAAGAGTGAAAAGCCTAATCTTGGGGATTCCCCGGTTGTACATCCAATAAAATTTCAAGAAGACTCACGCGTCTAAGCTTGGGGATGCCCAAGGCATCCCCTTCTTCATCAACATATTATCATGTCGCTTCTAGTGAAACTATATTTTTATTCGGTCGCATCTTATGTGCTTTACTTGGAGCATCTTTTATTTTTGTTTTTTTAGTTTGTTTGGTTTTCTTTGCTGTATTTTATGGTTGCATCTTATCATACTTGTGTGGGAGAGAGACACACTCCGTTTTCATGTCTCAGAACACTCTAGTTTTCATTCTTATTGTTCTGTGAGTGTTCACTTTTTGCTAGTACTGCGTTTAGTCTTTGTTTTCATGCATCTCTTATTCAGAGCTGTTAGATTTTGTAGTTAGGTGGTTCTCATATATGTGCTTGGTTGGGAATAGAAATTCTTATGTGGTAGTTGGTATAGTGGAAAAATTTGCACGGTCTTGTAGATCACTAAACTGCTTCACTTGAATCACTCCTGTTGTTTTGAGATATTAATTTGCTTAATGGATAAACGGGAAGGACTAGTAAGTATAAAATTTTAATGGTTGGTCTAAGAAACTTGAAACTGTGTCACACTTAAATTACCAGCTGATAGAAATATTGGTATATGATTGCTACGAGTGATACATTTCTGATCGGCCTCTTGTTACGCGCTACGGTCGTGGTAGCTAACAGTGACTTGTCACTGCCACGGACCCTCTTGGATTGATTTGCACTTTGCCTTGTAAGATGATCTGCTTGCTGCAATCTTTTAACTTGTGAGTTCTATGTTGCGGTTTTCTGGCACTTCCACCATCCATATTTGCTAGCCTCTTCGGTACTGTGCATTGCCCTTTCTCACATTCAGAGTTGGTGCAAACTCCGACAGTGCATCTAAATCCTGTGGGAGGACTTTGTTCTTCTAGACATAAGCCCATATATTATTCCTCAAAACAGCCACCATACCTACCTATCATGGCATTTCCATAGCCATCCCGAGATATATTGCTGCACAACATCCACCTCCATTATGTTACTTGATGATGAGCTTCATGGTTATTTATGCATACTGCTACATTGGCAGGAGCATGCAGCTAGATACATCAGAGATATTTCTTTATGAGTTATGAGTACTAAAAGTGTGATGATTCATTGTAATATAGGATGTTGCCCCTACCGGTGAGGATATCTAAAAAAATGAAAAGGCCCAAAAAGAAAGGGCCAAAGAGAGAATAAAGAGAGAGGGGGTGCATCACTATCCTTTATACCACACTTATGCTTCATGTTTAGCACCAATACTTCAGTTTAGAGAGAGATTTCATATTATCATTCATTCATGACTATGTGGGGAACTTTACATTATAGAACTTGGCTTGTATATTCCAATGATGAGCCTCCTCAAATAAGCTCTAGGTCTTCGTGAGAAAGCAAGTTGGATGCACCCCCACTAGTTCCATTGGAGAGCTTTCATACATTTATAGCTCTATGTGCATCTCGGCCCACCTACAACCCCAGAAGCACCCCAGCCCACCCACCTAGCCCACACCGAAACCAAACCCCCCAGCCCACTTCTCCTTCTTCTCCGTACAGGCACGAGGAGGTCGCTGTCCACCATGGCCCCCACCTCCACCTGCTCCCCTCCTCCTCTACTTAACCCCGCAGCCCCAACCCTAGGGTTTCTTCTCCCTCTCCTTCCTCCTGCGCCGCCGATTCCCTCGCCCCTCCACTGTTTTTCTCTCTGCTCCCCTTTCTCTGGACTGAACCGAGAGAGAGAGACAGTAGCAGGTCGCCGTCGCCCCTGGGTCATGGTCCACCTCGAGCTAGCACAAGGCCACAGGAGCACCGCTGCGATGTCTGCATCGTCCACATGCAAGGAATTGGCGCGAGATCGACTACAACGCCGACGACATCCTCTTTTTCCTCTCCGGTCGGTGATGTTCTCCGGCGAAATTCCGGTGATCCGTACCTCCTCGAGCTAGTTCAACTACTTCAGTACCCTCACGGTGAGCTCCCGCTCTGATTCCCTCCGTTTACCTATTACCATGGTTGCTAGGGACGTCGCGAGCATCCAACTCCTCTTCCGTCCGCCATGGCGTGCCTCCATCGAGCTGCTCCTGAAGGAGAAGCACGCACACGGTGCACACCCACCCCTCCTGCTCGCTCTCTCTGCACGTAACCCACGTACACCCACACTCCACACATCAGCACGACACCATCACCGCTCGCCACTGGAAGACGTTCGTCGTCGGCCGTTTCCCGTCCGTGTTTCTGAACTGAATCCGGGCGCTGTCGACTTTCAGTTCGTCAGTTAAACGCGCCGCTGTTTGCCTCTTATTCGGTCACGCCAGATACTAACACCAACCGAGCCAGCAGCCCAGTGGTACAGCACCCAACCGCACAGCGTAGGGGCGCGGGGTCGAATCCCCGGGGGCGCAAAAGGCCCCCTTTTATTTTCTTTGCCACACCACACCCCAGGCCCCACCAGTCAGTGGCACTGGTGGCCACTCTGCCCACGCCCCACGCCACGCAGGCGCCAGCTGGGCTGCTGGCCCGCTGGTCAGTGGCCCAGTGCGTAAATGCACTGCGTGACAGAAACCCCCAGGGGCCTGTCTAAAATTCTGTTTTTCCTTTAAGTCCCTGGAATTACAGATTGGCCCCTGCAATTCAAATGCTTATAAATAATTCATAAAAACTCCAAATTTAAATTGTAAAATATGTTTTCTAATCCAAATTTCCTGTACTTTTCAAATATGCAATTTGTTTACTGTTTTTCTTAATTAAAATTGGAGTAATAATTCAATACTTTAATTAGACCTTTTAAATTGCAAAATTCATAACTTGGGCAATTCAAATCCAATTCCAACATGTAAAATATGGTTTCCATGCAAAATTGAACAAGCTTTCCAAATATAAACTTTGTTTTCTGTTTTGAATAAATTAAATTGCTGAAAACAACTATTTCTTAATTAATGCATTTAAAATTGTCAATTTAATAACTTGCTCATCTAAAATCCAAATTCAACAAATGAAATATGTATTCCATCTAAACTTTTGTGTTCTTTCCAAATATAAATTTTGTTATCTGTTTTGAACATTTAAAATTGGTGAAAACAACAAATGTTTGTTTAAATCATTTAAAATGCCAAAGTTCATAACTTAATAAATAAAATTCCAAACTTGGTAAACAACCTATCAAACTGAAGCTAAAGTTGTTTTCTTATTGTTTTCATCATCCATGCATCATCCTAATCAACTTTCACATGATGGTTATTTGAAGATCATTTAATTCAACATTAATTCATGGGCTTTCCATATGAAATCCAAATTGCATATGGGCCCATTTAAATATGTTTACCATGTCAACCGGTTTACTTTGATGCACCAATTAATTATCATGCATATAAAATAGGATCATGCTGGATCTTTTGCCGTAGTAGTAATTGTTGCATCCGGTGTTTGTTCTAGTTCGTTGCTTCTTCGCGGATAGGACGTTGAGATGATGTGAGCAACGACAAGTTCTGCGGATGTACCTCTACTTGCTGGATTCCAGGCAAGTATACTCACTTGCTACCTATGGCTGCCTTTCATCACTTGTTACCGATTCTTTCCGTTATCTTTATGCTAGCCTTGTGATTCGATGCTTGTGTCTCGATCCTATATGTTTACCTTGCAACCATGATATAGCCTTCCTTCCACTTCCTATTAGCTGTTGTTTGTTTACCCTGTTGGCCCTTGTGTCGTAGTTGCATGCTTAGTGTTGTTTGCGCTCAAGTCTTGTTGTCCGTCTTATCACCTGTTTAGTTTGATAGTTGGGTTTCAATTTAATCAACAACATGTTAATGTTTTGGGTAATAATAATTTGATGATAAGGCACCGGCAGGAGGCCCGGCGTGGTTTTGAGGCCTGCTAGTGTCGACCCTAATTAGGAAAATGGTCTTGTCCTCCGATAGATGATGAGCGCACTAACCGCATGTGGGAAGCGAGTATGGGCGCCCCCCGCAACTTTGATTCGATTTGCATCTCGTCCAAATCGCATCATTTAGTTCGGGTTTTCCATTTGCCGCATGCATATGCAGGTGTGAACCCTTGGCGCCAGGGTGGAACTTTTGTAGTCGGCATTTAGGGAGACACGTTCTTAGAGTGCTATGAGGGTCCCCTTTTCTTCGTGGGGCTTGATTAGCCGTGCGCTCAATTGCACGGGGTTCTTTGGGCTTGATGCGAAGAAGAGTTGGGTTGTGTTGAGTGCCTCGCTTGGTGGAAGTGCATTTCCATCTGGCGGGTCATTCTTACGTGTACGGCCAAATTGGTGCATCCCTGCAGGGTTAAATCTTCTCGAGAAGCCGTGTTGTCCGCGGTTATGGATGACTTGGTGAAAGTGCTGGCTAACAAGTACTCAGACAACTTACACTTAACGATGATAACTTGACTAGTAATATAGATTACCTCCACCATAAAAATGGATGTCACCTTAATCAACCATGTGAGTTTCCTTGGGTTGCTTCCTTAGTAGGGGGTAACATTGGATGGGTATTGTTTGGTGAGTAGTTGTAGTTGGTTCTGATACGCTATCTTATCCCTTTCTTTTAGCCGGATGTTGTAGCGCGTCTCTGTAGTTAGTTAGTGCAGCCAGTTGCTGCTTCTTTGCAATAATCCCTTACTTTCCGTTGTACCCAAAGTATTTGTATCTTGTGATGACTGGTTACGCTGGTATCCTGTGAGTATGGTTTATCCACTTGCCAGTACTTAACCGTACTGACCCACGAATCCCTTTCGTGGCTGCATATTCCACATTGCAGTCAACAGGTTTGAAGTCTGACGACGTTAGCTTGGGAATCCCTCCGGCTTGGCCTGGGCAGGGATTGGACGCCATCGGTTATTTTCAGGACTCTTAGTCCAATTTGTATCTTGTCCGTAGTCGGACACTATGTTGTTTTTTCCGCTGTTATTTGGATCTTTGTATGGTATCAGTTGTATCCCTGACTCGTTTGAGTCGTCTTGTATATACCTCCTCTGTTGTTGTTGTGGATTATTCGTGAACTGTTGTAATGTTATCACAAGTGGCAACCTGGAATCGGTTATTATGTGGATTTTGGCGGGAATGCTGAAATCTGCATATTGCCCGATCTCGGGGCGTCACAAATAGTATCAGAGCATGGTTTCCGATTCCCAAAGTTGTTTCGATACGAATGGTTATTGAAGCAACGGGTCCGCAAAGCCTGTAGGATAACCTCGCTAACGGTCGTGTTCTTAGAGTGTCAAAAACTATTTTTGCAAAACCTGTTTTGGAAACATCTCAATAGGATTCTTGTTCTCTCCTTATCTCTATTCTATTTCTCCTCTCATCTTATTTGTTTTGGAGTCTCTCTCCCTCTCAATCTTTTAAAGTTTTAGGATCCTACGTGGGTGGACGTTTTCTGAGCCTTTAACCTAATAGGTTCGATCATCGGAAGATTCCTGGTGGAAGAACATCGTCGTCACTCCGAGCAAGAATCTCTTGATAGGGGTGTCGAGAAGCCCTTGTTAGTGGTGTCGAGGAGATCAACTGGACGCATGAAGAATCGATAGTCGAACTTCTTTCCCCTCCCGGGTTAGTGGGTGGATTGCGAGGGCGCAATCCCTTGTTAGTGGTGTCGTCTATAACACCCGGGGGATTTTCCCCCAAAGTAGAATTGTTTGCTCTCCTTTTTGCATGGCATTGCATCATGACATTGCACTTGGTTTCAAAACCAATTAAAATTTTTGAAACACTTTCAAAAATTCAAACAATGCACTTCTGCTTTCAAATCAAATTGTTTTCAATACACTTGAAGTGTAAACATAATATTTGTTGGGTTAAATAACACACCTCTTCCTAAAACCCCAATTTGAATTTCAACTTCAAATTTAAACAGTAATAATTTTTTTTTGAATTTTGGAAATCCATTTGTCATGCAATTGGGCATTACTATTCCTAAATACAAATAAAATTATTTCATAAATTTTGGACAAATAAAACTCTCCCAAAATTCCATTCTTCTTCTCACCTTTCTCTTACAACAAAAAAAAGAAATAAAAATAAAAGGAGAGCTGCTGGGGGAGGCAGGCCTTTCGGCCCACCTACAACCCCAGAAGCACCCCAGCCCACCCACCTAGCCCACACCGAAACCAAACCCCCCAGCCCACTTCTCCTTCTTCTCCGTACAGGCACGAGGAGGTCGCTGTCCACCATGGCCCCACCTCCACCTGCTCCCCTCCTCCTCTACTTAACCCCGCAGCCCCAACCCTAGGGTTTCTTCTCCCTCTCCTTCCTCCTGCGCCGCCGATTCCCTCGCCCCTCCACTGTTTTTCTCTCTGCTCCCCTTTCTCTGGACTGAACCGAGAGAGAGAGACAGTAGCAGGTCGCCGTCGCCCCTGGGTCATGGTCCACCTCGAGCTAGCACAAGGCCACAGGAGCACCGCTACGATGTCTGCATCGTCCACATGCAAGGAATTGGCGCGAGATCGACTACAACGCCGACGACATCCTCTTTTTCCTCTCCGGTCGGTGATGTTCTCCGGCGAAATTCCGGTGATCCGTACCTCCTCGAGCTAGTTCGACTACTTCAGTACCCTCACGGTGAGCTCCCGCTCCGATTCCCTCCGTTTACCTATTACCATGGTTGCTAGGGACGTCGCGAGCATCCAACTCCTCTTCAGTCCGCCATGGCGTGCCTCCATCGAGCTGCTCCTGAAGGAGAAGCACGCACACGGTGCACACCCACCCCTCCTGCTCGCTCTCTCTGCACGTAACCCACGTACACCCACACTCCACACATCAGCACGACACCATCACCGCGCGCCACTGGAAGACGTTCGTCGTCGGCCGTTTCCCGTCCGTGTTTCTGAACTGAATCCGGGCGCTGTCGACTTTCAGTTCGTCAGTTAAACGCGCCGCTGTTTGCCTCTTATTCGGTCACGCCAGATACTAACACCAACCGAGCCAGCAGCCCAGTGGTACAGCACCCAACCGCACAGCGCAGGGGCGCGGGGTCGAATCCCCCGGGGCGCAAAAGGCCCCCTTTTATTTTCTTTGCCACGCCACACCCCAGGCCCCACCAGTCAGTGGCACTGGTGGCCACTCTGCCCACGCCCCACGCCCCACGCCACGCAGGCTCCAGCTGGGCTGCTGGCCCGCTGGTCAGTGGCCCAGTGCGTAAATGCACTGCGTGACAGAAACCCCCAGGGGCCTGTCTAAAATTATGTTTTTCCTTTAAGTCCCTGGAATTACAGATTGGCCCCTGCAATTCAAATGCTTATAAATAATTCATACAAACTCCAAATTTAAATTGTAAAATATGTTTTCTAATCCAAATTTCCTGTACTTTTCAAATATGCAATTTGTTCACTGTTTTTCTTAATTAAAATTAGAGTAATAATTCAATACTTTAATTAGACCTTTTAAATTGCAAAATTCATAACTTGGGCAATTCAAATCCAATTCCAACATGTAAAATATGGTTTCCATGCAAAATTGAACAAGCTTTCCAAATATAAACTTTGTTTTCTGTTTTGAATAAATTAAATTGCTGAAAACAACTATTTCTTAATTAATGCATTTAAAATTGTCAATTTAATAACTTGCTCATCTAAAATCCAAATTCAACAAATGAAATATGTATTCCATCTAAACTTTTGTGTTCTTTCCAAATATAAATTTTGTTATCTGTTTTGAACATTTGAAATTGGTGAAAACAACAAATGTTTGTTTAAATCATTTAAAATGCCAAAGTTCATAACTTAATAAATAAAATTCCAAACTTGGGAAACAACCTATCAAACTGAAGCTAAAGTTGTTTTCTTATTGTTTTCATCATCCATGCATCATCCTAATCAACTTTCACATGATGGTTATTTGTAGATCATTTAATTCAACATTAATTCATGGGCTTTCCGGTGTTTGTTCTAGTTCGTTGCT
Organism: Alopecurus myosuroides; assembly: GCA_028641055.1. Lineage (NCBI taxonomy): Eukaryota > Viridiplantae > Streptophyta > Magnoliopsida > Poales > Poaceae > Alopecurus > Alopecurus myosuroides. The sequence goes on along the minus strand of CM054057.1, from coordinate 266,818,594 downwards.
TCTTCGCGGATAGGACGTTGAGATGATGTGAGCAACGACAAGTTCTGCGGATGTACCTCTACTTGCTGGATTCCAGGCAAGTATACTCACTTGCTACCTATGGCTGCCTTTCATCACTTGTTACCGATTCTTTCCGTTATCTTTATGCTAGCCTTGTGATTCGATGCTTGTGTATCGATCCTATTATATGTTTACCTTGCAACCATGATATAGCCTTCCTTCCACTTCCTATTAGCTGTTGTTTGTTTACCCTGTTGGCCCTTGTGTCATAGTTGCATGCTTAGTGTTGTTTGCGCTCAAGTCTTGTTGTCCGTCTTATCACCTGTTTAGTTTGATAGTTGGGTTTCAATTTAATCAACAACATGTTAATGTTTTGGGTAATAATAATTTGATGATAAGGCACCGGCAGGAGGCCCGGCGTGGTTTTGAGGCCTGCTAGTGTCGACCCTAATTAGGAAAATGGTCTTGTCCTCCGATAGATGATGAGCGCACTAACCGCATGTGGGAAGCGAGTATGGGCGCCCCCCGCAACTTTGATTCGATTTGCATCTCGTCCAAATCGCCTCATTTAGTTCGGGTTTTCCATTTGCCGCATGCATATGCAGGTGCGAACCCTTGGCGCCAGGGTGGAACTTTTGTAGTCGGCATTTAGGGAGACACGTTCTTAGAGTGCTATGAGGGTCCCCTTTTCTTCGTGGGGCTTGATTAGCCGTGCGCTCAATTGCACGGGGTTCTTTGGGCTTGATGCGAAGAAGAGTTGGGTTGTGTTGAGTGCCTCGCTTGGTGGAAGTGCATTTCCATCTGGCGGGTCATTCTTACGTGTACGGCCAAATTGGTGCATCCCTGCAGGGTTAAATCTTCTCGAGAAGCCGTGTTGTCCGCGGTTATGGATGACTTGGTGAAAGTGCTGGCTAACAAGTACTCAGACAACTTACACTTAACGATGATAACTTGACTAGTAATATAGATTACCTCCACCATAAAAATGGATGTCACCTTAATCAACCGTGTGAGTTTCCTTGGGTTGCATCCTTAGTAGGGGGTAACATTGGATGGGTATTGTTTGGTGAGTAGTTGTAGTTGGTTCTGATACGCTATCTTATCCCTTTCTTTTAGCCGGATGTTGTAGCGCGTCTCTGTAGTTAGTTAGTGCAGCCAGTTGCCGCTTCTTTGCAATAATCCCTTCCTTTCCGTTGTACCCAAAGTATTTGTATCTTGTGATGACTGGTTATGCTGGTATCCTGTGAGTATGGTTTATCCACTTGCCAGTACTTAACCGTACTGACCCACGAATCCCTTTCGTGGCTGCATATTCCACATTGCAGTCAACAGGTTTGAAGTCTGACGACGTTAGCTTGGGAATCCCTCCGGCTTGGCCTGGGCAGGGATTGGACGCCATCGGTTATCTTCAGGACTCTTAGTCCAATTTGTATCTTGTCCGTAGTCGGACACTATGTTGTTTTTTCCGCTGTTATTTGGATCTTTGTATGGTATCAGTTGTATCCCTGACTCGCTTGAGTCGTCTTGTATATGCCTCCTCTGTTGTTGTTGTGGATTATTCGTGAACTGTTGTAATGTTATCACAAGTGACAACCTGGAATCGGTTATTATGTGGATTTTGGCGAGAATGCTGAAATCTGCATAGTGCCCGATCTCGGGGCGTCACAACACTTGCTTGTTTTTAGTGCGCAAATAGTTTAAGATTCAAGCATTGCATCGTGTGGAAAGCTTGACTTGATCCTAACAGGGGTTGTGAAGATAGTTTGACGTGCATGATATTGTTGTTCTATAAAGCTTAAATCATCTCTAATAAACTTTGCACGGTTGATAGTCTTTTAGTATTGATTCATTAAAAGTTTTACTTCTTTCTTCTTTGTTTATGCATTACTTGTTGATATCAAATATATATCACAACTTTAGTTCATTTGATCCTAGTTTACATGCTCTACTTTACATATTATGATCAAGATTGTGTGGTAGCATGTCACCTCAGAAATTATTTTGTTTTATCGTTTACATACTCGAGGACGAGTAGGAACTAAGCTTGGGGATGCTTGATACGTCTCAAACGTATCTATAATTTCTGATGTTCCATGTTGATATTATGCCAATTGCAACATGTTTTCCGCTTGTTTTCCTATGTTTTCTTATGTTTTCCGGAACTAACCTATTAACAAGATGCCACAGAGCCAGTTCCCTGTTTTCTGCTGTTTTTAGTTTCAGAAAAGTTGTTTTGGAAATATTCTCGGAATTGGAAAATTCGACAACCAGAAGTACTAAAAGTCCTGGAAGCATCCAGAAGACCCGAAGAGCCCCGGAGGGGGGCCACAGGGTGGCCACACCATGGGGTGGCGTGGGTCCCCCTGGACGCGCCACCTAGGGCGTGGGCCCCCTGGCCACCTGCCGGCATCTCTCTTTTGCCCATATATACTACCCGATGCATAAACCATAGGGGAATCGACCTTTTCCTCAAAATACATCCGTAGCTCCGACGCCTCCGCCAACAAGTTTCGGGGGACAGATCTCTATTCTACCACTCTACCGGGACAGGGAAGTGCCCCCGGAAGTCATCTCCATCGACTCCACCACCATCTCCATTGTCGTTGCTGTCTCCTATGATGAGGAGGGAGTAGTTCTCTCCAGAGGCTGAGGGCTCTATCGGTAGCTATGTGGTTCATCTCTCTCTCCCATGGTGTGATCTTTTTATGAGATCATGAGCTTTGTAATCTAGTTGAATATGTAGATGGATCTTCATCTGTTATGCTACTCAAGTGGTTTTGTTATATCCGTAAACACTTTGATCACGGGGTAAAGGTGACAGTGTGTGCACCGTGTGGTTTAGCATGCTATTTATATCTTGTGTTGGAAGATGAACCTATGAAATTGTTGGCGTTTTTTTACCAATCTATGGCGCTCGTAGTGACATTGGGGGTGCACTAGAGAGGGAATATAAACTTGAGGAGTGTTGTTTAAGCCCTACGCAATGATTAGTGTTCGTTATTCGACCGGAGAGTGGTTCGGAGTAGCACAGTGAAGAGATGGTACTTATGCATTCAATTATGTGAGAATTGTTGAGAGTGTCCACTAGTAAAAGTAGGAGCCCTAGGACTTATTTCCAAGCATTGAAACACCGTTTTCCGCCTGTTCTGCTACATGTTTTCTTGCTGCCATTTTTATTTCAGATTGTTATTATCACTTATTATCATCCATATTACTTGCATTTTACTCTCTCTTTGCCGAACTAGTGCACCTATATGTCTGACAAGTATATTGGGTGTGTTGGGGACATAGGAGACTTCTTGTATCTTAATTGCAGGGTTGCTTGAGAGGGATATCTTTGACCTCTACCTCCCTGAGTTCGATAAACCTTGGGTGATCCACTTTAGGGAAACTTGTTGCTGTTCTACAAACCTCTGCACTTGGATGCCCAACACTGTCTAGAAGAATAGAAGTGTGCGTAGACATCAGAGGGTTTGCCTCATCCATAGCAATTGGGTGCAATAACTTGCGGCGGCCACGTACTCGGCTTCGGCGGTGGAGAGAGATATGCAATTTTGCTTCTTGGAAGACCAACTCACCAAGGACCTACCAAGAAATTGGCAAGTCCAGGAAGTAGACTTCCTAGCATCTTGATCACCGGCCCAATCCGAGTCCGTGTAGCCCTTGAGATAGAATTGTGCCCCCTTTGGGTACCATAATCCAAACCTTGAGGTATCAACCAAATACCGAAAGATCCTATGGACCGCCACTAAGTGGCTCTCCTTAGGAGCCGCTTGATACCTTGCACACACACCTACACTCAAAACTATATCGGTCCTAGATGCACAAAGGTAAAGCAAAGAACCAATCATAGAACGATACAACTTTTGGTCCACATATTTACCATCCGGATTGCGCTTGAGGTGGCATTTGACTTGCATAGGTGATGGCTTCATCTTTGCACCTTGGAAATTGAACCTCTTGAGCATGTCTTGGGTGTACTTGGCTTGAGAAATGAAAGTCCCACGAGCCAATTGCTTGATCTCAAAGCTAAGAAAGAATTTAAGCTCTCCCATCATGGACATCTCAAACCTGTCAGTCATAAGCTTTGAGAACTCATTATTAAAAGCTTGGTTAGTTGAGCCAAAGATAATATCGTCCATATAGAGTTGGCATATGAAAAGCTCTCCCTTTACCCTCTTTGTGAAAAGGGTGGGGTCGATCTTCCCAACTTCAAAACCAAGGTCTTCCAACAACTCTCTAAGGTGCTCAAACCACGCACGTGGTGCTTGTTTAAGTCCATGGAGCGCCTTATCAAGTTTCTAGACATGGTTAGGAAAGTTGAGGTTCTCGAACCCCGGAGGTTGCTTAACATATACCTCCTCTTTTAATGAACCATTCAAGAAAGCACTTTTGACATCCATTTGTTGCAATTTGAAATTATGCGAAGATGCATATGCAAGGAGGATACGGATGGACTCAAGGTGAGCCACGGGATTATAGGTCTCATCAAAGTCAATGCCTTCCACTTGAGTGTAGCCTTGAGCCACGAATATTGCCTTGTTCCTTATGACAATGCCATGCTCATCTTGCTTGTTCTTGAATATCCACTTAGTGCCAATAACATTGTGGTAATCTTTGGGCCTCTCAACTAGCTTCCAAACTTTATTGCGCTCAAATTTATTGAGCTCATCATGCATAGCTTCAACCCAATCAGAGTCCTCAAGATCTTGAAACACTTTATTTGGTTCCACCATAGATATGTGAGCTTGATGCTCACTAAAATGTGCCAATTGCCTTCTTGTGGATCTTCGAGCTTGGACATCTTACAAAACTTTGTTGTCTTGAGCATCGATTTGCTTCAAATCTCTTCTTATCGTTCTAGCACGACGGGCTTCGATTTCCTCATTATTGCGAGGAGGAATCACTTGATCATCTTGATCATTTGGGTCCCCGTCTTGACCAACTTGGCCTTGATCATCATCATCATCATCATCAACCACAACTTCTTCAACACTAGCTTCAACTTGAGGAGAGGAGGATGAGGATGGTTAATCTTGGCCTTGACCTTGACTCGCATGAATGATAGGAGTGGTTGCATCTTGCGTAGTAACTTGGTCAATAATAGGAGGGTCTTTAACATGTTCTTGGTTAGGTGCACCACTTTGCTCCTTGGCTTGTTCTTCCATCATAGAGGAGGGCTCCACTTGAGTAGAGCATAGTACTTCTCGAGTCGCCATAAGGTGTCCCTCAATGGGGCAGAAAAATCCCACACCCATCCTTCTTGTGGCTTCTTGAGGCATTTCAACATGTACATTAGAAACATGAAATTGTGCCACTTGGAAGCCATCATTTTCCTCGAAAACCACACTACAAGATTCTATGACAATCCGTGAGGCTTTGTCAAAGACTCTATAATTGTGGGATTCGGCACCGTAACGAAAAAATATACCCTGAATAGTTTTGGATTGAAATTTAGACAACCTAACATCCTTGATCAAATAGAAGCACTTAAAACCGAATACACGGAAGTAGGAGACGGTGGGCTTGTTGCCGATGAGGATCTCATATGGAGTCTTTCCCAATCCCTTGTGGATGTAGAGGCGGTTGGAGGAGTGACATGCGGTAGAAATAGCCTTCGCCCAAAGATATTGGGGAGAAGAATACTCCGCCAGCATTGTCCTTGCCATGTCCAATAAAGTTTGATTCTTCCGCTCGGCTACACCATTTTGTTGCGGGGTGTAGGTGGCATAATATTGATGACGAATACCCTCATCATTAAGGAATTCATTCAAAGTGTACTTCTTGAAATTGGAGCCATCATCACTCCTAATGGGCATGATTTGGACACTATGTTGGCGTTGCACTTGGTTGGTGAAGTCGATGATAGCTTGTTGGGTCTCACTCTTGCACTTGAAAAAATAGACCCATGTGTATCTTGAGTAGTTCATACGTCCATTTTGCATCACTATTTTATATCATAATTTTCTGTTATTCATCGATATATTTCATGTTATGTGCATCCCTTATGTTATTTTATCTTATCTTGCATGTTTCATAATTTTTGGAGAATAAACACCGGGACCAGAAATCTGATGGAAAAAGCATCGTTGAGATGCCATATTTCAGAAGATCAGAAGAAGAAGGGGGACGATGGGGGTGTCTTAGAAGTTTAGAGGAGGAGTCCAGACAGAAGGGGAGCCAGAGGGGGGCCACCAGGGGCTCACACCATGAGGTGGCGCGCCCCCTTGGCCGCGCCACCAGGTGGTGTGGCCACCCTGGCCCACCTCTAGGGGATATATTTCGCGTACTTAGCCCACAAGGAACCCTAAGCCTCATTCCATCATCGAAGAATTATTCCGCTGCTGCCTCGGGGCGCAAAACATCCGAGAGAGAAAAGCTCTCTAGCAGGGGGAAATCTGTCGGGGAAATTCCTCTCCGGAGAGGGGAAATCATCGCCATCGTCACCGTCATTAGTCCGGGCATCATCAAGATCATCATCATCATCATCATCACCACCAACACCATCACCTTCATCATCCACCGTCATCCCTCTATAACAATTAGGGCCCTCTATCGTTGTTTTACATTAGATCTCTCTCCCGGTGTGGATTACTTGTTAGTAGTTGATGCTTGTGAGATTTATTGGTGTTTGCACTTTATGAACAGATTATTATCATCCATTATATCACCTCTGATTATGATCCATATGATGTCTTGTGAGTAGTTCGTGTTGTTCTTGAGGACATGGGAGAAGTCAAGTTGTTCGTAGTGAACTAATGTTGAGTAATATTTAATGGTTTGATATTTAAGTTGTGGTGTTATTCTTCTAGTGGTGTCATGTGAACGTCGACTACATGATACTTCACCATTTATGGGCCTAGGGGAATGCATCGTGTATTTGGCTACTAATTGTGGGGTTGCCGGAGTGACAGAAACCTAAACCCACGTTAGGAAACCATTGCACGAGGGAGCGTAGGATCTCGGAGTTTAAAGGCATGGTTAGATTTATTTCTTAATTACTTTCTTGTAGGATGCTTGCAAGTGGTATAATCACAAGTATGTATTAGTCTTGGATGGGCCGGTACATTAGCATAGGTTCACCCACACAAAACTTATCAAAACACTAAAGATTATTCAGCGGCATGGAACAAAAGCACTTGACAGAAACCTCCCGTGTGTCCTCGAGAACGTTTGTGTAACATCCCAAGTCTGAAAAATAGCCATTAGAATGTTTTGCTCTCTGTTATTTGATGTTTTGCATCATGGCACCATGTTGATTGCATTTGTTTTGTTTGTTTTCCATTTGTTATTCTCTGTTTTGCTTTGTTTTCCAACTGTTTTCATTTGTTTTCCTTTGTTTTCTATTTGAATTTCAAACCAAAATTCAAACCTTTTGTTTCATCCTTGTGATGTTACAATTTCTAAAAAGATATTTCAAAATAAAACAATTGTTTGTTTCCATTAAAGTGTGATTTCAAAACTGTTGTGTTGTTTCTATAAAAATGCATCCAATAACCAAACCCTTTTCAAATTCAATTATGTTTTTCTTCCAAACAACAACCATGTTGAAATTATGAAAATTGCAAAACCAAACTCTCCAAATAAAATGGTTCAATTAACACCTCCATTTGTTTCCATGAAATAATAAAAAGCTCAACTCTTATTTGTTATTTAATAATCCACCTAATATAACTTGCATTCAAAACTCAAACTCAAATCATTTAAGTGCAAACAGTACCCATTTTTTAAATTATGAAATAACCAACACCTTTGTGCTCACTTGTTTCCTTTTATGCCATATGATCACCCTAATTAAATTTTTGTTTTAAATAACTCAATCAATACCCAAAATTAATTCAAATTTGAAACATTTCCAAACAACAATTTTACATTTGAAATTTTGAGAAAACAAAGTTGGCAATTGGTTGTTTTTGACCTAATCAGCCCACACATTTTTTTTCTCAAAATTTTCCCTAACTCCCAAACCCTCATCTTCTTCCTAATTCATTGCAGCAAAAATAAATAAATGGAACAAATATTAAAAAGAGGTGAGAGAGAGAGGCCCAACTCCCCTCAGCCCAACACCTTCCCTAGGCCCATACCCTTTCCCCACCTTTCTTCCTCCTTGGTACGGTCACCATCGGTTGCATCCACATATACAGAGCACAGCAGGGAACGGTGATGACCACCTCCTCCCCCTCCATAAGAACCATCCCGAGCCCCCCTGCCCTGCCCTAATTTTTCTCTCCCTCTTCCTTCCTCTCCCCCGCCTCCATCTCTTCTTCCTTCTTCCTCCCTTCCCTCTCTGCTCTCTGTACTTTGCCTGAACCTATTCCACCCGAAAAAAAAGCTCCACTGCCGCCGGTGATCGCCGTGGCTAGGGGCTCCCTCCGCCGTGGCTAGGGGCGGGAATGGAAAGCCCCCGCCACGGGCTTCCTCTCCACGCCCTCGGCTTGGGCCGGGAGGCACCGGAGCTCCGGCGCCATCCCCTCCATCGCCGGCCCGCCTCCCTGCGACCTGCACGCCTCCTCCGCTCGCTGTCCGCCCGATCCGCTCGAGGTGATGCCCTCGGTCCCCTTCTCTCTCGCTCCCCTCCTCTCTCCCTTTGGCCGCACTCCCACACGCCAAGCACAGCGCACCACGGCGCCCATCGCCGCAGCCATCGCAGCAGCCATCGCTGCCATCTCTGTCAACGGTACAGGCAGCGATCCCTTTTCAGTTCAGAAAAAAATCCGCGCCAGATCTGCACCATAAACCCCCCGAGGCCCCCCTTCCTATCACAAATCAACGCATACCGCAGTGGATAGCTGTCCCTGTGCGCGCAAGCCTCAGGTCGCGGGATCGAGTCCCAGCCCCCCACCCTTTTTCCTGCTTTTTATTCCGATTTGTTCAGTGGATAGTTGCTGTACCATAACCTCTCTTCGCCCCATTAACTGTCAACAAACCGCATCCCACCCCACTGGTCAACACCCCTTGCGCTTAACCCACAGGTCCTGGGTTCGATTCCCCTAACCCCACCTTTTTCTTTCCGTTTTTCTTTTTCTGTCAGAATTTCAGCAACTCAGATCTGAACCATTACTTCTAAATTCCATATAAAATTGAATATCACTCCAATTTGAATGGTTCAAAATCCTGTGGTTTCATAATTTTGTGCTCCTTCTAGTAATGTCAAGTTTGCAACATGTTTCTGTAACAATTTTTGCACTAAATAATTAATTACTGAAAATGCAATAAAATTTGGAAACTTTGGAATTTCATAACTTTAATTCTACTCATCCAATTTAAGCAAACTTGGTCTCTAAAAATTTGTCTTAACAAACTCTACACATTGGTATTTTATTTGGACACAATTGAATTAATTTGAGCATGTTTTCCTCTGTTTACTAAAAATGGCAGAATAAGAATGATTATGGAAAATTGCATAATAAATTCAATAATCACCCAAAAATTATGTTTGATAGCCAAAAATGTTCAATGAAACCTTTGCTACATGTTTTTAACCTTTTCAATGCAATTTGATACTGTTTTGAATATTTTAAATTGTTGAAATATTTGAATTCTTGTTTAATTCACTTAAACTTGCAAAAATCATAACTTGTTCATAAAAATTCCAAATTCCACAAACTAAATATGTTTTTCAATCAACTTTTCATGTACTTTCCAAATATAAATTTTGTTTACTGTTTTGAATATTTTAAATTTCTGAAAACAACTGTTTCTTAATTATTGCATTTAAAATTGCCAAAATAATAACTTGCTCATTTTAAATCCAATTTTAACAAATGAAATATGTTTTCCGTGCAAAATTAAACCACCTTTCCAAATATAAAATTTGTTTCATGTTTTGAATAATTAAAATTGGTTAAATGATTTAAATCTTGTTTAATTCATTTAATATTGTTAAATTCATAACTTGATCAAAACAAATTCTTTTGGGACATATAAAATATGTTTCCAAACCATAAAAGCATAACATTTTCAAATATGAAATGTTTTGTACAAATAAAAATTCAAATAAGTTCATGTTTGAATTAAATTCATTTAATTCTTGCTTAAACTTGTTTAATTCCTAAATACTTTATTTGAAATCCTTTTTCAACAAGTGAAACATGTATTCCAACTAAAATCTTGTTTCCTTTTCAAATATAAACTTGGTTATCTATTTTGAACAATTAAAAGTGGTGAAAACAACAAATGCTTGTGTGACACCTTTAAGAAACCAAAATTCCAAAACTTAATAAATTAATTTCTAAACTTGGTAAACCTTATTTCTATTTGCTCTATTGTTGTTATTTTGCTTTTTTCCTCATCCATGCATCATGCTAAGTCACTTACACAATTTGATTAGTTGTAAAACAATTAATTCAACCATAATTATGGGCCTTTCATATGCAACTCAGTTGCTTGTGGGTCCATCTAATCATGTTGTTACCACATCAACTAGTTTATTTTGATGCATCAAATAAATAGTCATGCATCATCCCATGTTTGTGCACTATGCCATGTTATTGATTGTTTATCTTTCTGCATTGTTTGTTTGCTTCTTCCCGGATATACGACGACGTTGAGACCGACGATACTTACGACACCCCTTCTAAGGAGTTAGCTCAGTACCAGGCTACTGGGTTTGCAGGCAAGTATTCACTCACATGAACCATCGTGTTCCTTTCAACATTGGATACCGATACTTTTCCGTTGTCTATTCTGCTAGCCCTATGAATAGTTCCTTCTGTTACGAACCTATCACATGAATCCCTTAACCCTGTTATTGCCTCACCTCCACTCCTATAACCTTGTGTTTGAGCCCGTGTCTTACTAGCATGCTTAGGGTTGTTTTGCTCGAGTCTGTTACCCGTTACTTCCTGTTACTATTTAATTATGTTCTGGGGGCTCGATGTTTAATCAATCAATCATGCTAATGTTATTGTTAATAATAATTTGATGATAAGGCACCGGCAGGAGGCCCTTTGTGGTTTTGAGGCCTGCTAGTGTCGACCCTAATAGGAAAAGGGTCTTGTCTACTGATCCATGATGAGCGCACTACCCGCATGTGGGAAGCGAGTATGGGCGCCCCCCTCAATTTGATTCGATTTGCATCTCGTCCAAATCGCCTCATTTAGTTCGGGTTTTCCATTTGCTGCATGCATGATCTTGCGAGCCCTTGGTACCCGGGTGGAACTTTCGTAGTCGGCATATAGGGGGACACGTTCTTAGAGTGCTGTGAGGGTCCATTTTCTTCTGGGCTCGATTAGCCGTGCGCCCAAGGTGCTTTGGGCTTGATGCGAAGAAGAGTTGAGTTGTGTTGAGTACCTCGCTTGGTGGGTTTGATCCCCGTCTGGCGGGTTATTCATACGTGTACGGCCAAATTGGTGCAACCCTGCAGGGATAATCTTCTCGAGAAGCCGTGTTTTCCGCGGTTATGGATTACTTGGTGAAAGTACTGGCTAACAAGTACTCAGGACAACTTAAACCTAATGATTAACAACCTTACACCCAATGATTAGCAACTTGACTAGTAATAGGCTTGTTGACACAATAATCTGAACCATCATTAATCCAACTGTGTGAGTTATCCTCGGATCGCTTCTTTGGATAAGGGGCGAGATCCAGGATGGGTTTGTTTGAGGTTAGTTGCTAGGTTGGTTACAATACTCGATCTTATCCCCTTTCTGTTAGTTGGAAGTTGTAGTTCTCTGTAGTTGGTTAGCGCAGCCAGTTGCAGCATCTTTTATATCCCCTTTCTTCCGTTGACCCAAAGCATCTGTGCTTGGTGTTGACGGGTTACACTTTGGTGAACTGTGAGTCTTGCTTGCCAGTACGTTTATGTACTGACCCCTTTGGGGCTGTGGTTTCCGCAGACGTCGTTTCCGAGGATCTCCATGGTGGCTACTACGTGGAGTATGACGAGACTGCTTACGAGTAGATAGCGGACCCGGGCAGGATCCGAGACTTCGTGGATGGGCTCCGTCTTTTCGTTTCCGGCCTCTTAGGCCTATTTGGATCTTGTCTGTACTCAGACATGTTGAATGCTTCCGCTATGATGTAATGATGAATTGTTGGGACATGTGTCCTCTGGATGATTGTATTTGCTATCTCTGCTCTAATGAGAGCCATTTGCAACTTATTTCAATATTTTGTGTCGTAGAGATCTGTTGTGATATCACTTGTTCCAATGCCGTTGACGTACCATGTGTGTATGTTTTGAAGTACGTCAATGGAAGTATCCTGATTTCTACGGGATGGTTTGCGCAGACGATGAACAGTAAGAGAATGGTTGTCACACGTTTACGTGTTGGCCTGCTCATATTGAGATGCGGGTGCCGGTATGCCCCGTAAGCCATGTATCTACTGTTTAACGGACTGTGAGTATCCCCTAGAAGTCCGGGTGCGACAGTTTGTTAATCATAAGTAAACCCACTGGTTTGTCCTTTGCTGAAGAAAGGATTGGGCCACTTGCTAAAATTATTATTACTGCATTTTATTTACTTGCACTTTATTTGTCTGCAGTATCAAAAACCCTACAAATCTATATTTCAGTATTTACAGTTATTCCTTCATCGAAACTGCTTGTCAACACCTTCTGCTCCTTATTGGGTTTGACACTCTTATTTATCGAAAGTACTATGATACACTCCCTATACTTGTGGGTCATCAAGACTATTTTCTGGCACCGTTGCCGGGGAGTGAAGCGATATTGGGAAGTGGAATTGATAAAGGAAGCTTTTGCTGTAAGTGTTGTTTTTATTACTGTCTACTGCTATATTACACTATGTTTGGATCTCCTTTTGAGTCCTTATTTGTGGGCACTACTGCCACTGCTAGGATAGTAAGTGACCCACCGCTTGATGATTTGGATCCTTATCAAATACCTATAAAGATTGTTAAACATGTTATGAATAACTGCTATTTAGGTGATGGAACTGTCCATCCTGGTGATCACTTGCTCTTTTTACATGAATTATGCGAGTTGTTCAAGTGTGAAGGTATTACAATGGGACAAGTGAAGTGGAAATTATTCTCTATATCATTGACAGGCCGAGCCACTGAATGGTTCAAATTGCTGAAAAATAGCCAGACTATTGGATGGGAGGAAATTGTGCATCTCTTTTATTCTAAATTCTATCCTCCCAGTGAAATTCATAGAGATCAGAATTATATATATAATTTTTGGCCTCATGACGGAGAGAGTATTGCCCAAGAATGGGGGATATTGAAGTTACTAATGCTCAAATGCCCCATTCATGAGCTCATGAGTAATATTGTTATTAATAATTTCTATGCAAGGATTTCTCTTCATGATAAGGATTTATTGGATGCTTCTTGTTCTGGATCATTTACACGTATGGAGGATGAAGCTAAATGGGATCTTCTTGACCATGTTCAAGAAAACACTAAAGGATGGGAGAATGAAAAAGGTAGAAATTCAGGTATAAGTTATGATTATGAATGCATCAAAACTTTTATGTCATCCGATGATTTTCATAATGTTAGTATTGTTTATGGTCTTGATTCTCAAGTTGCTGCAAACTTATATAAGGCTTTTGCTTGTTATATTGATATTCCCAAAAAGGAATGGGATAAGTACCATGCACCTTATAAAGATATTGTTAATTGTGTTCCTGCTAGAGATATATAAATTCATACCGTTGATTCTATTGTGCCTGAGCCTTATATTGAGAAAATGCCTTTCCCTGCTAAGGTAAAAGAACGTTCTATGTTAGCTAGTGTGATTAATAAAAGTGCAAGGAAACCTGTAGAATCCGAGGAACAAATAAATGTAGAACCTACAGTAGCAATAGTAAAGGACCTTGTTTCTGAAAATTTAGAAGAGGGACACATTATATTTTGTGAAGATGCTTCTAATATTGTCTCTCATCCTAGTAAATCTCGGAAACCTAGTGTTCCTGTGCTATCTGTTAGGATAGGTGATCATTCCTATTATGGTTTGTGTGATATTGGTGCTAGTTCTAGTGCTATTCCTTATGAGCTTTATAAAGAAATCATGCATGAAATTGGTTCTTGTGAACTTGATTACATTGATGTGATTATTCAACTTGCTAATAGGGAAACTATTTCTCCGATTGGTATTGTCAGAGATGTGGACGTCTTATGTGGTAAAACTAAATATCATGCTGATTTTCTAGTACTAGGCACTTCCTCTAGTGATACTTGTCCTATTATATTTGGTAGACCTTTCTTAAACACTTGCGGTGCTGTTATAGATTGTAAAAAGGAGAAAATCCTTACAAAGTTTGATGGAGAGTCCTATGAATTTAATTTCTCCAAATTTGCTAAAGCACCTTATGAAGCTGAATTACCTAATGAGAATTATAGAGTTGAACAATTGTCGGCTATTGCTCTTGATCCTAACAATCCTTTGCAGCAATACATGGAAGACCACAAAAGTGATGTCTTTATGGAAGAAAGCAATGAAATTGACTAGATTTTCCTACATCAGCCAACGATGCTGAAACATAATTTACCGGTGGAAGAATTGGGGTACCACATTACCACCCAAGGAGGATCCTGTTTTTGATTTAAAGCCTTTGCCTAACAATCTTAAATATGCTCATATTGATGATAAGAAATTATATCCTGTTATTATTAGTTCTAAACTTTCCGGTAAAGAAGAGGATAGATTATTGGGAATATTGAGGAAACACAGAGGTGCTATTGGTTATACTCTTAATGATTTGAAGGGGATTTCTCCTGCTATATGTCAGCATGCTATTAATATTGAACCTAATGCAAAGGCAGTTGATGAACATCAACGCCATTTAAATCCTAAGATGAAGGATGTGGTAAGAAATGAGGTATTAAAACTCCTTGATGATGTTATTATTTATCCTATTGCTGATAGTAGATGGGTTAGTCATGTGCACTGTGTCCCTAAGAAAGGAGGGATGACTGTTGTGCCAAATGAAAATAATGAACTTATTCCCTAAATAGTAGCGGTTGGTTATAGGATGTGCATTGATTTTGGGAAGGTTACTAAGAAAGATCATTATCCCTTGCCTTTTTATTGATCACATGTTAGAAAGGTTGTCTAAGAAAACTCACTTTTTCTTTCTTGATGGTTATTCTGGGTTCTCTCAAATTGCTGTTAGGAAGCCTGATCAAGAGAAAACAACTTTCACTTTCCCTTATGGAACTTATGCTTATAGACATATGCCTTTTGGTTTATGTAATGCTCCTTCTACTTTTCAAAGATGCATGTCTGCTATCTTTCATGGTTTTTGTGAAGAAATTATGGAAGTCTTCATGGACGATTTCTCCGTCTATGGAACTTCTTTTGATAATTGTTTGCACAATCTTGATAAAGTTTTGTAGAGATGTGAAGAGACTAATCTTGTTATTAATTGGGAGAAATGCCACTTTATGGTAAATGAAGGAATTGTACTTAGACATAAAATTTCTGAAAGAGGTATTGAAGTTGATAGAGCTAAAGTTGAAGCCATTGAGAAAAAGCCCTGTCCCAGGGATGTCAAAGGTTTTCGTAGTATTCTTGGTCATGTCGGTTTATATAGAAGGTTTATTAAAGATTTCTCTAAAATATCAAATCCTCTTACTAATTTTCTTCAAAAGGATGTACCTTTTGTTTTTGATGAAGATTGTAAAGAAGCTTTTGAAATTTTAAAGAAGGCTTTAATATCTGCCCCTATTGTTCAACCCCCTGATTGGAATTTACCATTTGAAATTATGTGTGATGCTAGTGATTATGTTGTAGGTGCTGTTATTGGACAGCGGGTACATGAGAAGTTAAATGTTATTCATTATGCTAGTAAAACTATTGATGCTGCTCAAAAGAATTATGCTACCACTGAGAAAGAGTTCCTAGCTGTAGTTTTGCTTGTGATAAATTTAGGCAGTATATTGTTGATTCTAAAGTTACTATTCATAATGATCATGCTGATATTAAGTACCTTATGGAAAATAAAGATGCTAAGCCTAGGCTTATTAGATGGGTGCTTCTCTTACAAGAGTTTGATTTACATATTGTGGATAGGAAGGGTGCTGAAAATCCTGTTGCTGATAATTTATCTAGATTAGAAAAATATCTCTGATGATCCTATTCCTGTTAATGATAGTTTTCCTAATGAACAGTTGGCTGCAATAAAAGTGAGCTCTCAAGAGAGTCCATGGTATGCTGATTATGCTAACTTTATTGTTTCCAAGTATTTGCCTCCTACCTTTACAGCTCAGCAAAGAAGAAAATTATTCTATGATTTGAGGCATTACTTTTGGGATGACCCACACTTATATAAAGAAGGTGTTGATGGTATTATGCGAAGATGTGTTCCTGAAAATGAACAACGAGAGATATTGAGAAAATGTCATAGTAGCGCTTATGGAGGACATCACGCTGGAGATAGAACTGCACATAAGGTTCTACAATCAGGTTTTCATTGGCCTACTCTCTTTATAGATGCTAGAAAGTTTATTTTATCTTGTGATCAATGTCAAAGGGTCAGAAATATTTCTAGACATAATGAAATGCCTATGAATTGTTCTCTTGTTATTGAACCGTTTGATTGTTGGGGTTTTGACTTTATGGGTCATTTCCCTCCTTCACAAGGCTATACTCATATTATTGTTGTTGTTGATTATTTTACTAAATGGGTAGAAGCTATACGTACTAAAAGTGCTGATGGTGAAACCTCATTAAAAATGCTTAAAGAAATTATTTTCCCTAGGTTTGGTGTGCCTAGATATCTTATGACTGATGGGGGTTCTCATTTTATTCATGGTGGTTTTAGAAAGACTCTTGCTAAATATGATGTTAATCATAGAATTGCCTCACCCTATCATCCTCAAACTAGTGGGCAACTAGAATTATAAAATAGAGAAATCAAATCTATCTTGCAAAAGACTGTTAACAAATCTAGAAAAAATTGGGCTAAGAAATTAAATGATGCTCTGTGGGCTTATAGAACTGCTTATAAAAATCCCGTGGGCATGTCTCCTTATAAAATGATTTATGGAAAAGCTTGTCACTTGCCCCTAGAATTAGAACACAAAGCTTATTGGGCAGTGAGAGACCTAAATAGATATTTTAAACTTGCTGATGAGAAAAGGTTGCTTGACTTAAGCTCTTTAGATGAATGTAGGAGTGAAGCATATGAAAATGCTAAGCTCTTTAAAGAGAAAGTTAAAAGGTGGCACGATAAGATAATTATTAAAAGAGAATTTCATGTTGGTGAGAACGTGCTATTGTATAGGTATCGTCTCAGATTTTTTGCAGGAAAATTATTCTCGAGATGGGAAGGATCTTTTGTTATCGAAGAGGTATATCGTTCAGGGGCAATTAAAATTGTTTCCCTTGAAGACAACACTTCACAAGTGGTGAATGGCCAAAGACTCAAGCATTATATTTCTGGAGATACTTATAATGAAAATGTTGATTGTATTCAAGCCATGATCCCGAAGGAATTTATTAAGAAGCATATTTCAGAAACTGCAGAGTCAGTTTTCGAATAGGTATCAGTTTTGGTAAGAAAACGTTCGCGAAACACCTTCCAACTTTTATTTTTACTGTTTTTGGAAAATATGAAAAATACCGAGCCGAAGAGGAGTTGGAGAATGTGCCCGGAGGCACCACACCATGAGGTGGTGCGGGCCCACCCTTGGCCGCGCCAGCCTATGGTGTGGGCGCCCCGGAGCCCCTCTCCGACTCATTTTCGACCTGGACTTTCCTTTCTTTATGAAACTATTTGCTATATAACCCCCCGACCCCCCGAGGTCCGTATATCGTTTTCTCGTCGTGTTTTTGTTTCGAGCTGTTTCTGCCAGGTTACATCTTCAGATCTAGAGCCACAATGTCCTCTCCTGGATCTCCCAAAGACAGTTTCTTTGAGAACGTCGTCAACCCGTACATGAACGAGTTGAAGATGGATCCCAAGGAATTGATGCTCAAGGACGGGAAGGTGCAGATTGAAGATGTTCGGGGCCCTAAAGGAGAAGGCAATCCGGAAGCTCGGATGAAAGAACTGGAGCAAGAAGATTTTAGCTACAAGAAGATGGCGGAGCGTGAAGTTGAGATCATCCACAGGATAAAGACAGAACTGATCGCTGAATACAAGAGGGAGAATTTGAAGCTTTGGGAGGAGATTTTCTCACTCACGAAGACCACCAATGATTTGCAAGCACAACTCTATGATGTGCAGAACAAGAACTGTGAGTATGAGAACATGTTTAAACGTATAAGCTCTACTGCTAGTTTCAGGATGTTGGAGACCAGGACATCATTTGTGGATGGAGAGCCTTTACCTTGGAAGACCGAGGATGATAAGGATTCACCACCACCACCGAAGAATTGATTCGTCGTTGGTTTTTGGCATCCCCTTGGCTTGTTACAAGTTTGGGGGAGTGTCGCGGTATCACATCACTATCTTTCACCGTTTTACCTTTTCAGTAGAGTCATGTCATGAGTAGAGAAGTTATCATATAGGATGGTTTGCAGCATGTAAGTATCTCTCCTTAGTTGGTTATCGTTGTATCCGTTGGTGTGAGTTGCAGGTTTGAAATAGTAATGAGAAGTTTCATCATTTACTTTCTACGGACCTTATTTTAGTTTACAATTTATGTCATATGGTTGAGCTTGTTGTTAGTATTTGGTATCACTCTGGAGATCATCAAGTTAATCTAGTTGGTTTTGGCAAACTTAGCTTGGGTCAGTAGAAATAATATTTTGAGATGCTAGTATAAGAAAGAGGAATTTTCCTATTAGCTCATAAACTTAGTATTCACAAGTTAAGATCGCTTGGCCTTTCAATGAAGATTGCATGATTGGTTTCATCATATGTATATTTGTTTGTTTTCCATCAACTCTTATGCTTGCTACCCATCCCTGCTAGCCAAAAACCCTGTACTGAGAGGGAATGCTTCTCGTGCATCCAAAACCTTTAGCCCCAAAACCTTGCCATCTGTGTCCACCATACCTTCCTACATGTGGTATTTCACCACCACTCCAAGTAAATTGCTCATGTGTTACCTTTAAAACCTTCAAAATTATCCCTGTTTTGTGTTTCTGTTTTAGCTCATGAGGACGCAAATAGAGAATCTTTATCTCACTTGTTGATTGGACTCACACACCTGGACTAGTGGCTTCATCCGCTTATCCAAATGCTAGAAGAGCTGGCAGCGGGGTTCCCAGCCCCAAATAATAATACAAATTCTCTTCACGATTCCCCCCCCCCTGATTTATCAGTCAAAAGCATAATTGTGTAAACAAAAGAGAAAGAGGGGTGTCCTTCTATACCACTTGCGTCCTTCAATAGGAGCCGCTCTTGTGAAGTCTAGTTGGCTTGTGATGTACTGTATTTTCTGTTTGCCATTCGTTGACATAAGCATACACCTCTCTCAAAATTAGACACTCCTCCATGGTTTGTGATTGTTGGCAAGCACCCGAGGATTCGATTAGCCATGGTTTGTGTAAGATGGATGGGAGGAGTGTCAACCATTTTATACCTATGTTTATTAAAATAAAAGCTCTAGCACATGAGTGATCAATGCTTCTCTCTGCGAAGGGCCTATCTTTTACTCTTATGTTGAGTCAGTAAAACCATTCCTTTCTGTCTCCAGCAAGCATATGAGTTGTTGTGGTCTCACCATCTATATGTTGATTTATTCAATCATGTTTTCTATCCTTCTTTGTTTAGCATATGCTTTATTATCTGAATGAATATTACTTTGAAAGCTATGAATCACTGAAAAAGGATTGTTATAATTAAAAATGTTAAGCTCTACAATATAAGCCTTGTTGTAAAGACTTCACCTAAGATATGTATGATATCATTAAATGTTCTCTAACCAAGAATGAACTTTGCCACCACCAATTTTGATTCTCTCTTTTGCATCTTTGTTTGTGACTCCCATTACTCGTTTCAAGTTAAGTTATATGAGAGGAAGTTGTTGTCTATAATGATTGGTGCATAGATAAATGTGATGGTTCTTGTCCGTATTTTATTTATCGACTCTTCACCCCATAAACCTGTGGTCATGTTTACTGAATTCAGTTTTGCTTGGGGACAAGCAAGGTCTAAGCTTGAGTTGATACGTCCATTTTGCATCACTATTTTATACATAATTTTCTGTAATTCACCGATATATTTCATGTTATGATGCATCCCTTATGTTATTTTATCTTATTTTGCATGTTTCATAATTTTTGGAGAATAAACACCGGGACCAGAAATCTGATGGAAATAGCACCATCGAGATACCATATTTCAGAAGATCAGAAGCAGAAGGGGGACACCAGGGGTGTCCTAGAAGTTCAGAGGAGGAGTCCAGCCAGAAGGGGAACCAGAGGGGGCCACCAGGGGCCCACACCATGAGGTGGCGCCCCCTGGCCGCGCCACCAGGTGGTGTGGCCACCCTGGCCCACCTCTGGGGGATATCTTTCGCGTACTTGGCCCCCAGGGAACCCTAAGCCTCATACCACCATCGAAGAATTATTCCGCTGCCGCCTCGGGGCGGAAAACACCCGAGAGAGAAAATCTCTCTATCGATACATCGTAGTAAGGATCATAGACGGGGATTCCATGAGCCTACGGGTAGAGTCGGGGGGGGCGTGGTAATACGAAAATCGAGAACACCAAGTTTACCCAGGTTCGGTACGGCGCAACTAGGCAACGTTCCAACTCCTGCAATCTCACTAAATCCGGGCTGAAGCCTGAGGTATACAAAGAACAATGTGAGTAGGGTTTCGCTAACTCGGTGAGGATCAACTTCTCGGCGGGGCTTCTAGCTAATTGTCTGTATCTTTCGTCTCTCCCGTCCGGCTTTATATCGATAGACGGGTTAGGGCTTACAGAAAGGAAACCTAGAAGACTACAGAAAGTATCTAAGTTGGAAAGTAAGGAATCCATCTTCTCCTCCAAGCCACACCACTTTAGGCCGTGGTCCGGATTCTTCTAGAATCCGGCTTCTTCTTGAATCCGGCTTCCTGCGCATCAGCTTACTAGGCCGCCTAATGGGTTGTAGTCCATTACCAACAGGCCACCCTGGTAATCCGGCTTTTTAGACCAATGCCGGATATACCCCTAATCATTATATATCCGACAGTAGCCCCCAAGAAGGATTAAGACTTCATTCTACCACCCTTCGTCAATATGCTTTCTTTTTTGAGAAAGTTTGGCGCTTAGTCTTGATTCTTCTTTCTCCCAGAATTTGTTAACTCAAAACTCAGATTTACCAGAATCCAGCTTTACTTCCACGAGCCTTCGTGGAGAAGGAACCACGTGATGTCAGCGATGAAATCGTGCTGACGTCACGGACGCTTGGGTTCAGTCAAAACCCTGCAACATATCTCCTGTCAAATTCTTGCAGGAAACGAGGAGATAACACTTATCACTCTATCCCTTCATTCCCCGGAAATCTCGGGCTTGACACGCGTCAGCGATCCAACGGCTAAAATAGCCGTTGCAACGAATCTCAGCGCACCTCTGGCTATAAATAGCCGCCTCGGGGCGTCCGGATACCCTTCCGCTTCATCTCCTTCCTCAAGCCCCCAGCGCCATAGCCAGAACCAGAGCTCGAGCGAGCGAGAGCAGAGAGCGAACTTTCCGGCCTTCCCCGGAAGAAATCATCGGAGGATCCGGTTCTAAGTTGCGCCGCCCGAAAATGGTTGACGGGGAATCTCCCCGCGCCGCAGATGCAACCAACGCCGCCATGGACATTGAATCGATCATCAACGATCTTGACCCGCAGCTCAACTCCACCGTCTGTGCCGCTGCAAGCACGCTAGAGGGAAACGCCGGCGACTCGGCTCGCCGGGATCTACCTCCCTCGGCCGAGAACGTGTTGTCGTCTACCGTGCCTCCCCCGCCTCTCGTCACCAAGCCCGCAGAAGGAACCACCATTCTCGGCGGCGAGGAGGTCGCTGCCTCCGACGCTGTCGGAGTTGAAGATGACGCTGAGGAAAACTCCGGGAACTGTAGCCACTGTAACGTGGCTCTGTCCCTTCTTCCGGCAATGGAGAAGGAAGGATTTGTGCTGAAGGGCAAGCGGCGGTGCGAGGAGGAAGACTCCGAGCCTTTGCCAAAAGCCAGAGAAAGGGTTCTCCTTGCCTTTCACATCAAGAGAGGTCTAGGTTTCTCACCTTCCGCCTTTTTCCTGCAAATTCTCGACCATTACCAAATCCAACCACACAACCTTCCTCCGAACTCTATTCTTGATATTGTCGGGTTTCAAGTCCTCTTCGAGGGGTACTTAGGACTAGATCCTAGGTTAGACTTCTAGCAGTATTGCTTTGGAGTGAAGCGCAACCCCTCTGAGGGCGCTCTCCCCACCTGTGGGACCATCTCCTTTACCCTGCGTAGGTTTAGGGAAGATTGGTTCCCAAAAATTAAAACCTCGGAATCCGTCAAATTCTGGACGGGTTTCTTCTGTTATCACTCCGATGTCCCGTTTCCTGGAAAGGAAACAGGAATTCCACCTTTTGTGAATTCCGCGGCTACTCCCCAAGACAAGTGGGTGGTGGACGCGGTCCAGAATCTGCCGACAGATCTGATGAGGATCAAGCGGCGCATCGCCAAGCTTGTTTCCGCCACCCCTCCTCTCACCAGCACAGACACTGTGCTATGCTGGCTCTAAAGACGAATCCAGCCTCAGGCTCACCGTGGTCCCCAGCTCATGTGTGATTACACGGGCTCAGCGGATGCGATGAGGGCGACCGACAAATATTTATTGAAGAAAGATTTGAAGAAACGCCTCAACCAGTAGTATCGACTCGTGATCAGTACGAGGAAAGCCGGCCGATGTAAACCGCAGAAAACCCAGCCCAAAGGTATCGAATCGTGATCTTTTTGGGCGTTCTTCTGAGTTTTCCTTTTTCTCGGATGTTTCGTCTTACCCGGACTTTGCTTCTTCTAGCAGATTCTCGAACTTCCTGACACGGAGCTCGCCACAGATGCCGTGCTGGACGCGCTGCGTGCCAACTTTGTAGGCGTTCGGAAGCGCAAGAAGCCTTCCGCCAGTTAGGAGGTGATTGACCTTGACGGCGTCGCTGTCGAGACATCGTAGTAGTTTTCATAGACTGGGGTGCCATGAGACTACGGTAGAGACGTGGGGTAACGGGATAGCGTAGTAACACAGAACACGGGATTTTACCCAGGTTCGGTACGTCGCGACAGTACGGCGTACCTACTCCTGCACTTCTCACTAATTGGGACTAAAGCCCGTATAACAGGGTTACAGTGTGAGGGAATAGATCTAGCTACTCGACGAGGATGAGCTTCTCGGCGAGTTGCGTAGAGCTTTAGCTGGTGAAACTTGAACCTATCTAATCTATCCCCCGTCCGGCTTTATATAATAGCCGGATTAGGGCTTACAGAACAAGAAACCTAGAAGACTACGTTTAACTTGTAACTTGGAAAGTAAGGAATCCGTCTTCTCCTCCAAGCCAGAGCACGTGGGCCGTGATCCGGGTTCTTCTAGAATCCGGCTTCTGCGCGTCGGACAACTGGGCCGCCCAATGGACCCAAGCCCATTACCATGCAGGCCACCCTGGTAGTCCGGCTCTTTTGTCTACCATCTTCTATACCCCTATTCAGTATATATCCGACAGTAGCCCCCAGGAAGGATCAAAACTCTGATTCTCCGTCTTTTGTCAAATAATTTTGTCCGGGAAAACTTGATTCAGCAGTCTTGATTCTTTCTTCTTTCCTTTTGAAGGAGATGGTAACATAAAACTCGGAACTATGAAAATCCGGCTTTTCTTCTCGCGATCCTTCGCGGAAAAGGAACTTATGACATCAGCGCTTTAATCATGCTGACGCAAGCGCCGCTTGGTTTCACGCGGGAAACCCTGCAACGTATCTCTGACAGATTCTCACGAGAAACGAGGAGATAGCCATCATTCCCCTGTCGTTTCGTTTCCCGGATTTTCCGGCGAGCGACACGCGTCGAACATCCAACGGTCAAAAGAGCCGTTGGCACGTATCTAAACGGATATCTGGCTATAAATAGCCATCATCGTCCTCCTCCGAAACTTTCCTCACTCCCACACTGCCCACGCCATTGACGCGAGCTCGAGAGAAAGTTTCCTGCCCCAAGCGCACTTAGCTTCCAAGCACGCAGAACGCACCAAAACGCGCCACCAAAGGATGGCATCCTCGCCGTCTTCACCGACCCGCGCCGCCATCGACGAGCTCGTCAACGACCTAGATCCGCAATCGGGAGCGCAAAAGCCCACCGGCGGTGAGCCGGAGAAGACCACGGCTTCCGCGGCGGGCGGAGAGAACACTTCCGCCGCCGCGGACATAGCATCATCAAGCGCCGCGACAACCCCACCGTTTGCACCCGAAACGGTGGAGGAAAAGATTGAGCTCCTCGGCGACGAGCTCGCCGCCGCGGAGGCCGCCGCCGCCGCCACCGCCGGAGCGGAGGAGGAAGCTGAATCTGCAGGCAACTGGATTGCCTGCAGTATTCCTCCGGCTCTCCTTCCAAACCTGGAGAAGGAGGGCCTGGTACTTAAGAAGAAATGGCGGCTTCCGGAGGAAGAGACCGAGCCAACGCCGCAGAACGGCGAACGGGTACTTCTCACTTCCCACCTCCTGCGAGGTATGGGGCTTCCGCCTTCTTCTTTCTTCCTCCAAGTTCTTTCCCATTACGACATCCAGCCCCACAATCTTCCCCCCAATTCTATTCTTTACATGGCCGGCTTTCAGGCCCTGTTTGAAGGCTACTTAGGGATAGAACCTAGGCTAGACTTCTGGATGTACTGCTTTGGGGTTAAGCGGAACTCTTCGGAGGGCGCACTCCCAACTTGCGGGACCATATCCTTTACTCTTCGGAGATTCCGAGAGGATTGGTTCCCCAAGATTAAAACCTCAGAATCCGTCAAATTTTGGACGGGTTCTTTCTTCTATCATCCCGACGTGCCTTTTCCTAAAAAGGCCGTCGGGGTTCCACCTTTTGTGAACTCTGCCGCCGTTCCCCAGGATAACTGGGGAACAGAAGCCGTCCAAGTTCTGCCGCCAGATCTGTTAAGGATCAAGAGGCGCATCGCCAAGCTCACCTCCTCCAAACCTCCTTTGACCGGTATGGATACGGTTTTTTGCTGGCTGGATAGGCGGATCCAGCCATTAGCAAACCACGGAGGCCGCCTTCTGTGCGAGTATACGGGAGCCAAAGATCCTATGCGGACAACCGACAAGGATTGGCCTCAAAAGGAGCTTCGACGGCGCATCAACCAGTTGGTCGCATCTCGCGACCAATATGAAGCTAGTCGGCCAATGTACACGGCCGACAACCCAGCTCCCAAGGTAAGTTTTCCGTCATTTGGGTACAATCTCAATTCTCGGATAATCTACCTTTTTGATTCTGATTGGTTCTTCCGACAGCTTGCGGATCTTCCAGACTCGGAGTTAGCCTCCGAGGCCGAGCTGGATGCGCTACGCACCGCCGCTACAGGTGGGCGCAAGCGCAAGAAGATAATTTCCTCGGATGAAATTATCGATCTTGACGGAATCCCCGTCGCCACTTCCAGGTTATTTTCTTCTGGGTTTTTCTTTTATGGGATCTTTTTCGTCCATCTTTGGTGTTTTAACCTTTTCCGGGTTTTGGTTTTTAGCCTGCCCCCCTCTAGCCTGAAGCCGAAGAAGCTGAAGAAACTCAAGGTTTCTTCCAGCCGAGGCAGCCAACCTTCTCCCGCCGTCGCCCCGGATACGCCAAGCACGAGGGCGAAAGAGCCTACTGCAGCCCCCACCACCAAGCCCCCGGAGCCCAGCCAGCCCATTGTGTCCGACCCGGACACGAGGGAAAGGGCGGCCCCAGAGGTGGAAAAATTAACTCGGACTTTCGACGAGGAAATTCCCACCTTTGACAAGGATTTCAAAGCTATCAATGACGGCTTAGACGCAGCCGGAAATCTCTTCGCGGAATACGCGAAAGAATTCAAAGAAAACTTGGCAGGTTTGCAGCGCATGAGCCAGGTATATAACTCTAGCCCCCAAGCATTAATTAAAATGCGTGCTTTTTGCTTTGATGCTTTTTGTACTCATTCTTCTCCTTGCCATGTTTCAGCAAACCTCGGAAGCCATCAACAGGGAAGTTTTCCGGAAGCTTACCATCAAGAATAAAGAAGTTAGAAGTCTTCTCTCTATTCTTGAAGAAAGGGAAGCAGAGCTGGAATCAGCTAAGCTCGCATTGTCGGAAACACAAGGTGAACATTTTCCTTTTGAAATTTCCGATTCAATCATTTGCCTAAGTTTTTTCCGAGAAGCTAGCTAACTCGGATTTTTCCCTTGCTTTTCAGCTGCATTAGCTGAGGCTAAACAAGCAGCAGAAGATTCTGGCAATGCCGAAATTCTCCGCAAGGAGAATGTTGAGCTTCACAAGAACCTTGTGAAAGCTCAACAAGACTTGGAAGCCAGCAACCTGGCCCTTGGAGTTTCCAATTCCAAGGCTTCCGAGCAGGCGGAGAAGGACAAATCCACCATCCGGGATTTGACCGATGCTCTGAACCTTCGCCTGGAGGAAGTTTCCGAGATCGACAAGCTCATTGGTAAATTTCTAACTTATGTACCATTTTTTTCATGTTTTACTTTCTCTGGTTTTCTGTCTAACCCTTTTGGGTGTTTTATTGGAAAAAATCAGGAGATACCCCAGATGGCACTCGGGCTGCAGGCATCCGAGCTTTCGGGGAGACATGGAATTTGATGAAGGCTGCTGCAACGCAGCTAGTAGACAAGTTTCTTCCCGAGAAATCTGGGGAGTGCTCGGAGGTTGAAAAGCTTCCGGGTGCCATCATGGAGGTGGCGGAGTCTAAGGAATCTTTCCTTCGCTCCGCTGCACGGGGTGGTGCGCGCATGGCTCTTGGCCTCATGCGCATGCACTACCCTAGTGCTAAATCCTGGCGCGTGGCGTCCGGTGTCCCTCAAGGATACACGGATATGCAGCGAAACACCATCTTTGGTGAAGTCAAGGGCCACGCCACCCAGATTGCCTCCATGGTAAACATTTCCATCAACTATCCAGAAGCAGAGATTCCTCCAATCCCTCAAGACGAAAGCAGCGAGGAGGAGTCAGATGCTTGAAGGGTCACCTGGAACCTGGATAGAAAAAGTAGACAATAGGAGCATTACTATTCTCAATGTAATCCAAAATGTAATGCTTCTTTTTATATGAATGAAACTTCCATCTTTTGCAGTTTAAATTATGAAAATCTTTGCAAGTTTTTCATATTTTACCATTCCTTTATCTTCTAAGTTCTCTGGTGTATATGCCTTAACTGTCCTTAGTGTTTGAAATGGCTCAAATAGCAATATGAATCTTCATGCCGAGTAACTGGGGACGAACCAAGCAGTTTTTGAAACTCGGAAACATGGATCATGCTAAAGGCATTTTTACTAACTAGTTCCAGTAACCCAACACACACACAATCAGATAAGACTTAGAGAATTTAAGGAAAGTTTTTTAAGTGAAACTTGGGCGCGCAGGCAATTCAAGTTTCCCTTAGCCGTTAACAGGCTAAAAAATCATTCAGTTTTGTAACGCCGAGTACGCAAGCACAATTCGGGTTAACGTTGAGAAATTTGTAAGATCATTGGGAAATAGATCAGGCGGAAACACTTTGCACTTATAAATAATATGGATGACAGCATTCCGACAACTTTATTTCATGATCTCAAAAGATGTTTACATAGAAATTGAACTAAGTACGGAAAGGTACATAACTTTCTATACGTTCCCAGGCTTCCGCAATCCACTTGACTTTGTCGAATTTTTTCAGCATCTTGTAAAGTGGTAAGGTTTTATCCCCCAGCCGACTAATAAACCTGCTGACGGCTGCAGCGGAACCCGTCAATCTTTGGACATCTTTTACACATGTAGGCTTTGAGATATTCAAGATTGTCTTGATCTTTTCCGGGTTAACTTCTATTCCTCTGTGAGAAACGATGAAACCCAGAAGTTTTCCTGAGGGAACCCCGAATACGCACTTAGATGGATTCAACTTCATCTTGTAAGTGCGCAAGTTTTCGAAAGTTTCTCGCAAATTCTCAAGGAGTGTATCTTTTTCCTTGGTTACGACAGCGATATCGTCCACGTAAACATGGACGTTTCTGCCAATTTGACTATGCAAACAGCGTTGCATGCAACGCTGGTAGGTTGCACCTGCGTTCTTCAGGCCAAAAGGCATGGTTACGTAATAGTACGTCCCATACGGGGTTATAAAAGAAGTCTTGATTTGATCTTCCTTTTTCATGCGTATTTGGTGGTACCCGGAGTATGCATCCAAAAAGCATAAAAGCTCGGAGCCTGCAGTGGCATCTATAATTTGATCGATTCGCGGTAACACGAACCTATCTTTCGGACACAACTTGTTCAATCCTGTGTAATCTATACACATTCTAAGAGCAGTGGTGTCTTTCTTCGGCACTAATACCGGATTTGCGGACCAATCAGTATGGATTACTTCCTTGATAAAATCCGCTGCTAAAAGCCGGATAATTTCCTTGCCAATAGCCTTCCGTCTTCTTCCGTCAAATCGACGGAGACCTTGTTTGACGGGTTTTGATCCGGGAATAACCTTGAGTTGGTGCTCAGCAAGTTCCCTGGGTACGCCTGGCATGTCAGCTGGACACCAGGCAAAAATATCCCAGTTCTCACGGAGGAACTTGATGAGCTCGCCTTCCTATTTGTCGGTCATCCCAGTCCCTACGACGACAAATTTTGTCGGATCTTTGGGATCTAGGATTACCTGTCTTGTATTCTCGGACGCCTTGAAGCTATCTGTTGGCTTCCGAGTTTCTTTTCCTGCCGGCATTTCTTTCGGCGATACCTCCTTGGCTAATTCCTTCAGTTCCTCCCTTGTTATAACTCTCTGAGCGCAAAGGGCGTTTTCTTTCTCCAACTCGTTTGCCAGCTTGAAATCACCGGCAATGGTGATTACTCCTCCTTTGGGTCCTGGCATCTTCAGCTTGTTGTAGATATAGCAAGATCTTGCCATAAATTTGGCGAAAGCCGGACGTCCGAGTATTGCGTGATACACGCTTTCGAACGGCACTACTTCGAAGGATACTTTTTCCTGCCGGAAGTGATCTTTATCTCCGAAGGTGACATCTAGGGAAATCTCTCCTAGGGATCGTGCTTGCCTGCCTGGGACAATGCCGTGGAAGCGTATATTGCTGTAGTTGAGCTGGGACTCGGAGATCTTCAAGTGCTTCAGTGTATCCAGGTACATTATATTGATGCTGGATCCTCCATCCATCAGCACTCTTCTTAGCCTAGTGTTTTGAACAATAGGGCTTACAACAAGAGCTTGTGTGCCGGGTTCAGGGATATTTCCGGGATGATCTGACTGATCCCAGATTATCGGTGTGTTGGAGTACTTCAAGAATTTCGGGGTCGCAGGAACAACCGCGTTTATTTCTCGAAGTGTCCTTTTGGCCACCTTTGCTGACGGGGTTGCTAGGAAAGTTAACATTGCTTCTCCGTCAACTCTCGGAAATTTGGGTTCGCCCTTTCGCAGCTGTTCCTGGATTTTGTCATCAGTGTCCGATTCACTGTCTTCTTTTTCAGCTTCTGGCTTTTGTTTGGCAGGTTTCCTCTTGGAACCCTTCCCTTTATTTCCGGATCCTGCATTGCCTTTCATATGCTTGTTTAGCCGGCATTGCGCGTTTGTGTGGGTTGGTTTCCCAAACTGAGAATGGTGGACGCAGGGTTCCGACTTAATTCTCTCCCATTCTTCGGGAGTGTAATTGATTGGATCTGGACTGCGGCCTTTCCACTTATTCCCCTTTTCTCCTCCAAAGGCTATGTTGTTGACTCCGGAGTTCCTTTTTTATCAGAACGAGGTGTTTTCTTGGCCAGTATCAGTGACTCAATATTGCCTCCTCTTGCTCTGATATCATCTTCGGCTGCAGCATGCTCATTAGCGGTTGTAAGCATAGATCCGAGATCTTTGTGCTTTTTAGAACCAACCATGAACGGTACAAGTCCGGGTTTTAGGCCATTGACGAAAGCATGCATTGCTTGTACATCAGTTACTCCAGAGCAACTATTCTTCATTGCAGTCCATCTGGAGATGAAATCCACGTATGGTTCGTCTTCAAATTGGGTGCAATGGTTCAGCTGGTTGATGCTATTTGGGCGTTTGTATGTTCCCCGAAAATGCTGAGTAAATACTCTCGCCATATCATCCCAACTGTCGACAGTTCTTGATGGTAAACCATTGATCCAATCTCTGGCTCCGTCTAGCAACATTAGGGGAAGAAACTTGACAGCTTCCAGGTCTGTCCCGTTGTTGATTTGGACGGCTGTGTAATAATCCGAGAGCCAGGTATCCGGGTTTGTACTGCCGGTATACTTTTGGTAGGTTGGACCAACTTTGGCAAAGCCAGAATGCAGGGTTATCCTTCGGATCCTGTCAGTAAAACACTTAGGACCAAAGTATAGATCATCCTTTTCTGCTCTATCAATATGTGCAGAATATCTCCCGGCTGAATGGACAGAAGGGGATCTACTCCTTTCTTTTCCATTGTTGCGCGGACGCGCTTTTCCGAGGTTATCTCTATCTCTTCCGTTGTCACGCCCCCTGGGATTAGGTGGAGTCCTGCTCCTGTACCTTTCCTTATCTTTAGGCGGTGTCCGAGATCTTTCACGTCTGTGAGGTGTATCGTATCTTCCAGCTTTTTTAGCTGGGTTTCTCGGAGGTGGCATTATTTTGCCGTCATTCTGGTGTTTGTCTTCCCGATCGTGTGGTTTATATCCATCTTTCGGGAGATGAGGTCCGGTTCTAGACGCTGCGTCCCGGTTATCGGGGTTTTTCTTGTCTTTTCTCGGATCCTCTTTTTTATCCGAATCTCCGGGTTCTTCCGGTCCAGGTGCTCCAGCAGCGCAAGTAACTGTTTTGCAGATGGCGGAATTATCATGCAGCCTCCCTGATCGCTCTTGTCCTCGCTGTTGCTGCTGTAATGCTTTTCCTAGGAAAGCATACACCCCTTGGAGTTTTTCCCCGTTGGAGTACAGATCGTTATTTAGGATGGCAAACGCTGCTTCCGCGTTTTCTGCTGCGGTTTTGTATATTGGTTCGCCCTTGGCATCTTTGCCGTTTAACTGCTTTTGCCAAGATGGGTTATAAAACCTTTCTTTTGGCGGCAGTTCTTCCGGTTTTGCGATTCCGGGTAACCTAGTAGGTTTTAAGGCAGATCTATGCTTTCTCTCGTACTCCTCTATTTCTTCCTTCATGACTTTGATGTCATTATGGGTTTGTTGGAGATGTTGCCGAGATCTAAGCAGATGTTGCTGTTGCCGTTGGAAAGCTTGTCTCCTGGCTTCCAGCATCTCAGGGGGTTCATCTGGTCCCACTGGTGTTTGTAATAGTTCTTGCTCTTCCAGTTCTGTCATTGGCGGAGCAGTGATTTCCTTAGATTTCTTTTCCGCGGGCTTTGTGCCACTAATATCTCCAAATTCCAGGTTTTCATCAGCGAGATCAGCTGACTTTTTCTTCCGGAGTTTGTACTGGAGTTTTTTAGAAGCACGGTGCTTTTTCTTGGAAGACGGAGGTTTTTTGACAGGTTCATCCTCTGTCATCTCCTTGACATTAGGGAATATCGGAGAAGTTTCTCCGTCTTCTCTCTCTTCCACTGGCGGAGGGGTTTTAGGGCTTTCCTGGCTGTCGGCACCCGTTGTATCAGCTGGTTTTGCCATTAGCACTTCATGGAATCCCTCTTGAAAGGATTTAACCTTTCTTACGAAGGCATCCTCGTCTTCGTCTTCGGAGTCGAAGTTATCCGATCCGGTTTCCGACTCCAATCTCGCCTCAATGGCGGCAAGCACGGACTCTGCTTCCGAGTTCATCGTCTGGTTGACGGATGTCGGATCTTCCGTCTCTGTGACGGGTATTGGTTCTTCCGTCTCTATGACGGGTAGGTTGTTATCTGCTTCTAGCACGGGATTTCCGTCATCCGTGTTTTCAGCGATTTCGGATTGCACCATGCCGATGAAGTGTGTATCACTGTTTTGTCGGCGATCTGAGCAGAATCCGGCATCATAGTCGTCTTCGACTGGGTATAGGGCGGGTGGGATAAATTTGCTTCCACCGCAAAACCCCATTGCCTCTGCGGTTAGTCCGATAAAGATGTTAGCAGATCCAATCGGTAACACGCAGGCACTTACCAGGTGGTTTTGCGCCGGTATGTAGGATCTGTTGTCGAGGAAGCGCCCGACGTCATCGTCGAATTCCAAGCTTCCGACAGTGATCGATCTTCCAATTCCGCCGAGTATCCCAGATCGGAATTTCACGCCTGATGTCGTTTGCCCCACGGTGGGCGCCAACTGTCGAGACATCGTAGTAGTTTTCATAGACTGGGGTGCCATTAGACTACGGTAGAGACGTGGGGTAACGGGATAGCGTAGTAACACAGAACACGGGATTTTACCCAGGTTCGGTACGTCGCGACAGTACGACGTACCTACTCCTGCACTTCTCACTAATTGGGACTAAAGCCCGTATAACAGGGTTACAGTGTGAGGGAATAGATCTAGCTACTCGACGAGGATGAGCTTCTCGGCGAGTTGCGTAGAGCTTTAGCTGGTGAAACTTGAACCTATCTAATCTATCCCCCGTCCGGCTTTATATAATAGCCGGATTAGGGCTTACAGAACAAGAAACCTAGAAGACTACGTTTAACTTGTAACTTGGAAAGTAAGGAATCCGTCTTCTCCTCCAAGCCAGAGCACGTGGGCCGTGATCCGGGTTCTTCTAGAATCCGGCTTCTGCGCGTCGGACTACTGGGCCGCCCAATGGACCCAAGCCCATTACCATGCAGGCCACCCTGGTAGTCCGGCTCTTTTGTCTACCATCTTCTATACCCCTATTCAATATATATCCGACAGTCGCCGTCGCAACATCCAGGTAAGAAATCCCGGTTTTTTTTTCTTTTTCTATGGTTTTTATTGCATGCATTTTTGTTTCTCGGATTCTTACTTCTCTGAGTTTCTTGTTTTCCTTTCCATCCTTGCTCCTACCACTCTGAAACCAAAAAGCCGGAAGAAACATAAGGCTGTGGTTAGGAGAGGAGCGCAGCCATCTCCTACTGCAGCGCCCGACACTCGGCTGCCGCAGGGGAAGAAAATTCGGCTGCAAGGGAAGGCGAATACCCCTTGCAGTCCAGCCAACCCATTGCATCCGAGTCGGACGCGAGGGAAAGGGCGGAACCGGAAATGGGGGGCCCTTCGCACATTCCAGAGGAGGAGCCTATCCCGACATTTGACAAAGATTTCAAGGTAAAAGAAGAGCCCACGGATATATCCATCCGTGGGCGACAAAGTACTTCGCTCCAGCTCCTTTAATCCGTCCCTGGCCGCAAGGCGGGCTTATAGTTAGGAATAATTACGTGTTCTCGTCTCGGCAGGTCATACAAGACGGTCTTTGCCACGTCGGAATTCTCTTTGCCGAATACGCAAATGAATTCAACGAAAATCTGGCAAGTCTTACAAGAATGAGCCAGGTAAATATCTCGAGCCCCCAAGCATTTAGCCAATTGTATACTTTTTGATTGAATGCTTTCTTTCTGTTCTTGCTTGTTTTTGACTTAAGCGTTCTTTCCCTTGTCCATGTTTTAGCAAACTGCTGAGACAATAAACATGGAAGTTTTTAGTAAACTTACCATCAAGAATAAGGAGGTGAAAACTCTCCTTAATATTCTTGAAGTGAAATAATCGGAGTTGGCCTCCGTTTAGGATGAGCTGAAAGAATCAGCAGGTTAGTTTTTTATTCTTTCACACTGATGTTTCTGTAAGGAATTTTTCTAAGTCATTTTCCGAGTTTAATCTCTTCAATTTCCTTGCTTTTCAACTTCTTTGGCGAAAGCCAAGCAAATAGCTGAAGATGCCGGCAATGCCGAGAACCTCCGAAAGGAGAACATGGAACTTCACAAGATCAACATGAAGCTCCAGAAAGATCTTGAGGCCATCCAGCTGGCTGTCGGTATTGCCGAGTCCAAGGCTTCTAGCCAGGACGAGAAGGACAAGGCCACCATCTTGGATTTAGA
This sequence comes from Alopecurus myosuroides, assembly GCA_028641055.1. Taxonomy (NCBI): domain Eukaryota; kingdom Viridiplantae; phylum Streptophyta; class Magnoliopsida; order Poales; family Poaceae; genus Alopecurus; species Alopecurus myosuroides. Next base: position 266,784,611 of record CM054057.1, on the reverse strand, counting down.
GAATGCTCTAAATCAATGACTTGAAGAAGGCGTTGAAATGGACAGGATTCTCGGTAAGTTTTTTACACTTTTACCGGAGTTTTTTATTATACCTTTTGTCGGTATTTTTTCTGTTGCTAACTTTCCTTTGTATGTTTAAACAGAGGGGAACCCCTTGCTTACCCGGATTGACAGAATCTGGGCTTTCGGGAGAGTCTTTGCCACGCTGAAGTCCGCGGGGATGTTATTTATCAATAAGTACATTCCCGACAAAGCAGGTATCGGATCTTCCACTTGTTCTGTGGGATTGTTGTTTTCTGCTTCTTCCACGGGATTGCTTGCTTCCGTGTTTTCAGCGACCTCAGACTTCACCATACCAACAAAGTGGGATCTAATTGCAGGCATCTCCGAAGAGGCAGCAAATTCAGGGTTTTGGCATGTACCGGTATCATAGTTTTCTTCAACTGGGTATAGGACGGGTGGGATATCTTTGCTTCCACCACAGAATCCCATTGCTTCTGCAGTTAACCCGATAAAGATGTTTGCAGATCCAATCGGTAAAACGCAGGCACTTACCAGATGATTACGTGCTGGCATGTACGATCCATTGTCGAGGAAGCTCCCGGCGTCTTTGTCGAATTTCAGGCTTCCGACAGTTATGGTACTGCCGATTCCGCCGAGTATTCCCGATTGTAACATAACGCCTGACGTCGCTGGCCCCATGGTGGGCGCCAACTGTCGAGACATCGTATTAAGGATCATAGACGGGGGTTCCATGAGCCTACGTGCAGAGTCGTGGGGGGACGTGGTAGTACGACAATCGAGAACACCAAGTTTACCCAGGTTTGGTACGGCGCAACTAGGCGACGTTCCTACTCCCGCAATCTCACTAAATCAGGTCTGAAGCCTGAAGTATACAAAGTACAATGTGAGTAGGGTTTCGCTAACTCGGAGAGGATCAACTTCTCGGCGAGTTGGCTTCTATCTAATTGTCTTTATCTTTCGTCTCTCTCGTCCGGCTTTATATAGATAGCCAGGTTAGGGCTTACAGAAAGGAAACCTAGAAGACTACGGAAAGTATCTAACTTGGAAAGTAAGAAATCCGTCTTCTCCTCCAAGCCACACCACTTTAGGCCGTGGTCCGGGTTCTTCTAGAATCCGGCTTCCTGCGCATCATCTTACTAGGCCGCCTAATGGGCCGTAGTCCATTACCAACAGGCCACCCTGGTAATCCGGCTCTTTTAGACCAATGCCGGATATACCCCTAATCGGTATATATCCGACACTCTCTGGCAGGGAGAAATCTGCCGGGAAAATTCCTCCCCGGAGAGGGGAAATCATCGCCATCGTCACCATCATCACTCCGGGCATCATCAAGATCGTCATCATCATCATCACCACCACCAGCACCATAACCTCATCATCCACCGTCATCCCGCTGTAACAATTAGGGGCCTCTATCGTCGTTTTACATTAGATCTCTCTCCCGGTGTGGATTACTTGTTAGTAGTTGATGCTTGTGAGATTTATCGGTGTTTGCACTTTATGACCAGATTGTTATCATCCATTATATCACCTCTGATTATGATCCATATGATGTCTTGTGAGTAGTTTGTGTTTTCTTGAGGACATGGGAGAAGTCAAGTTGTTAGTAGTGAAGTAATGTTGAGTAATATTTAATGGTTTGATATTTAAGTTGTGGTGTTATTTTTCTAGTGATGTCATGTGAACGTAGACTACATGATACTTCACCATTTATGGGCCTAGGGGAATGCATCGTGTATCTGGCTACCAATTGTGGGGTTGCCGGAGTGACATAAACCTAAACCATCGTTAGGAAACTATTGCACGAGGGAGCGTAGGATCCCAGAGTTTAAAGTTGTGGTTAGATTTATTTCTTAATTACTTTCTTGTAGTTGCGGATGCTTGCAAGGGGTATAATCCAAAGTATGTATTATTCTTGGATGTGATGGTACATTAGCATAGGTTCACCCACACAACACTTATCAAAACACTAAATATTATTCGGCGGCATGGAACAAAAGCACTTGACAGAAAGCTCCCGTGTGTCCTCGAGAACATTTGTTAATCATAAGTAAACCCACCGGCTTATCCTTTGAGTAAGAAAGGATTGGGCCACTTGCTTCAATTATTATTACTGCATTTTATTTACTCGCACTTTATTTATCTGCAATATCAAAAAACCCTACAAATTTATCTTTCAATATCTACAGTTATTCCTTCATCGAAACTGCTTGTCAACACCTTCTGCTCCTCGTTGGGTTCGACCTCTTATTTATCGAAAGTACTACGATACACCCCCTATACTTGTGGGTCATCAGTAGTCATCTACAATCACCAAGCAATACTTCTTTCCTCAAAGACTTGCCTCGGGCACGGCACCAAAGAGATCAACATGGAGAAGCACCAATATCCTCTTTGATGAGATAATAGTCTTGGCCTTGTGGGTGGCATAATGCATCTTTCCTTCAACACACGACCTACAAACGCGATCTTTGGAAAAGAAAACATTTTCTTTTAGTCCGAGGATAAGGACACCTTTCTGAAGACTTTGCAAAGTTCTCATGTTGACATGGGATAAGCGACGATGCGACAACCATCCCACGTCCGCCTTTCCGAAAAGACACATTGATTGAGAGTTGGTAGACTTGAAAAATTCCACCACAAACAACTCATTTTCAACATGTCCCACGTATGCGACGTCAAGAGTCTTGCTCCTCAAAAGGACAACAATATCAGGATCAAAGAAGGCATAAAAACCCATCTTCCCTAATGAACGAACTGAAAGTAAATTGTAACCAAGGGATTCAACAAGCATGACGTCCACGATAGTGATATCAGGAGCAATCACATCATTGCCAAACCCCAATACCTTAGACTTGGACTTGTCTACATAGGTGACGGTTGCATCAATATCATTTGGGCGCAACTCCGTCACAAGTTCTTTGCTTCCGGTCATATGACTAGTGCATCCACTATCAATTATACATTTAGACCCACCAGAAGCATAGTCGTGCAAGAGATCATTGACTAGAGTTAGGACCCGAAGAGGGTCCCTTCATGTTAGCAACAAGCGTCTTTGGAGCCCAAATGGTATAGTCAATGTAACCCTCAATAGGACAAACATATTTAGCTTGCACAACACCATAATAATCAACTTATAAGAAATGGTGTGGATTGTTAGTTCCCGCGGAAATGCTACGAGTAGTGTTGCCCCTCATGACACCACTACTTTAAGCAACATTGTTAGCTTGTGCGGGTGTGCTACGAGTAGTGTTGTCCCTAATGAAAAAACCACCCGAGGCACCATTGTTGGCCTCCTTCTTGCTCTTCTTCTTCTTGTTCTTATTCTTGGCAACATAGCCAAGACCTTGCTTGCCCACTTTTTTGCCTTGGAGCACTCATTTGAGGTCTAGCAACAACCACATGAGGGCTAGGGGCAACCACTTGTGGAATAGAGACACAACCTTCTCAACTTGAGGGCCTTTCCCCTTGATCCTTGCTAGCTCTTCCTTCAACCTAGCATTTTCCTCAATAATTTTTGCATGATCACAAAAAGAAGTAGAGGCGCTAGGGTTGTTAAGTTGATTAAGTTGAGTTTGAAGTTGTTCATGCAACTCTTTGAGGGAAGAATGTTGACTCTCCAAAGCCTTGTGAGCCTTGGTTAGCTTTTCAAACTCCTCGGTTAGTTTACCATGACCAACACCAAACTCAACCTTATCCTTTTTTAGCCTTTTTATATTTAGCAATTGCAAGGTCACATTCCTTAGTGATATTATAAACAAGTTTATTATGTGTAACACCTGGGGTGTTACCCTTATTAGAATTGGTTGCTTTCTTTTTCTTTTTGCATCACATTGCATTGCACCATGTTTGCATCACAACTGAAAAATTCAAAACAATTTAAACTTTCACACCTTCCTCAAAATTTCCAATTTCAAAATTTCAAACTAAACCACGCAATTGTTTTTCACTGGTTGAATTTGTTTTAATCAAATTGCTTGTTAATAAAAATTTCCCTGTTATTAAAACCCTAATGGCAAATTCAAAACTTCAAATCAAATCAATCTTAATTATCATATTTCAATATGGGTTTAAAAATTAAAATTTGGCAAACAAACTAATTTCAATAATGTTTGTATAATTGTTAGAACTTATTAAATAAAATTTGTTTATTCCCAAAAAATTTCCAAATCAAACTAATATTCTAAATTTCGAAGTTAATGGTAATTGCTTTTAATTACTGTTTTGCAAAGCACTAAAAATTATTCATAAACATTAAACCCAAATCCTTTATTCCTTTCTCTTCTCTCTCCTTTTCTTTCTTGCAAAAAAAAAGGGGTCAAAGAAATAAAAACACAAAAAGGAGGCAGCCCACCCACAGCTTTTTTTCTCTCCTCAGCCCATCACCCCAGCCCACCTCTCTGGCCCAATGCCTTCACTGCGAGGAGATCATCCCCAACCTCCGTACAGTCCTCCCCCCTCTCTGTCGCTTTCCTCTGCAAAAAGCAGCAGCAGCACGCACCCTCCCCACCTGCCCCTCCTTATCTCCCCCTCGAGGCCCCTCCCGAGCCCAAACCCTAGCCACCTACCCTTCTCCCTCTCCTCTTCCTTCCGCCGCCACCTCCCTCCCTTCCCACGATCCCTCCTCTGAATTTTCTTCCTTCTTCTGAACGCTACCACCCCGCCTCCGTGGCCGCAAGTTGACGGTGAAACGGCGGTGGCCGTGGTCATCTTCGGGGGCTGGTCGCAGCGGGAATGGAATCGCGGCGACGGCCTCTACCTCTCCGTCCCCTCGTCGCGTGCTGGAGGCAACCGGGGTGACCGCGCCGTCACCGGAAACCCTCCCCTCGCCGCCGCACGTCGGCAGTCTTCATCGACGAACAGGCCGAGGTGATCGCCCATCCCGTCCTCTCCTCCTTCCCCTCTCCGACTCACTCTGATCGCACGCACCCACACATCGCCAGCACCCCACCCCGTCGAGCACCGCCGGCGTGTTGCCGTCGATCGGTGCCACGGTCCCGTCGGGTTCAGAGTTCATGTCGAACAAAGTTCAGTTAGCGGGCATCGACCTACCATATCTTCTGTCAGTCGCGGGTGTTGTTCAGAAACCGCGATTCACCGTATTGGTAGCAGCCATCGAGCGCAGCCGAGAGGGGGTGGGTTCGATCCCCCCCTCGCGCGTCCTTTTTCGCGGAATTTACCGCGTGGCCAGGCCCACTGGTCAGGGACCTTCCCTGCCACCTCAGCCCGCACCAGCCTCGTTGGCACCCCGCGTGGCCCCGGGTCCCGCGCGGGCAGCCTCTGTGGCTGGGGTGCGCTTCGGTGCACAACCAGATCCAGATCTGGATCTGGCTAGTTTTGCACCAAGCCCCCTGCGTGTTTCTTTTTTTCGCACAAAGCCCCTGTTCCAATGTTTCCTTCACAGTTTAAGCCCCTGCTTTTTACAGAAATAACCCTAAAATTCAAATGGCTATAATTTCTAATTTAAAAATCCAAATAATACAAACTTTATATGTATCCCACTCCAAATTTCCTGAACTTTTCAAATATGCCATTTGTTTTCTGTTTTGCACAATTCAAATTGTTTCAAATTTCAAATTCAAACAATTCTCTTCCAATTTGGTTAATTCCATAATTAATTCATACTTAATTCAATTAACTCAAATAAAATATGTTTTTCAGTCCAAATTCATTGTACTTTCTGTTTATCAACTTTGTTTTGCATTTTGGGCAATTAAAATTAATGTTATTTAATAATTCTTAAAAATGACAAACTAAATGGCATAATTAATAACTTTCAAATGGTTGCTCCAAATTAAATACTCCAAACATGTTTTTCATCCAAAATCACATGCCACACTTGAATATCAACTTTGTTTTCTGGTTTGCAACATCTAAATTGAATAATTGTTTCACCTCTTATTTAATGCAATTTAAATTGCCAAAATTCATAACCAATTCATTTTAATTCCAAATCAAACAAATAAAGTATGTTTTCCAATCAGTTTCATGTCCTTAACATGCTCATGCCATCCATATCTCTGTTTGCATCTTATCTTGTGCATTTTAGGTTTTGTTATGCATGTTCATCTATATGACAACATATGGAATGTGTGGGCTAATTAATTCCAGCTGTTGCCCCTTCCATTTAAATTGCCTAACTCTTCTACTTTATTGTTTTCCATGCTAAACAACATTTAACTTGATGGTTAGATAAACAACTTGAACCAATTCCTATTTCTCCGGACTCCGGTTCCGATTAAATTGCTTAAGTTGTTTCCCCTGATGCATCTTGCCATGTCATGCATATAAAATAGGATCATGCTGGATCTTTTGCCGTAGTAGTAATTGTTGCATCCGGTGTTTGTTCGAGGTTCGTTGCTTCTTCGCGGATAGGACGTTGAGATGATGTGAGCAACGACAAGTTCTGCTACCTTGCGGGATCTCAGGCAAGTATACTCACTTGCTGCCAAATGGCTGCCTTTCATCACTTGTTACCGATTCTTTCCGTTGTTCTTATTCTAGCCTTTGATTCGATGCTTGTGTCTCGATCCTATTATATTGTTACCTTGCAGCCATGATATAGCCTTTTCCTTCCACTTCCTATTAACTGTTGTTTGTTTACCCTGTTGGCCCTCGTGTCGTAGTTGCATGCTTAGTGTTGTTTGCGCTCAAGTCTCGTTGTCCGTCTTATCACCTGTTTAGTTGATAGTTGGGTTTCAATTCAATCAACTTGTTAATGTTTTGGGTAATAATAATTTGATGTTAAGGCACCGGCAGGAGGCCCGGGTTAGGGTTTTGGAGCCTGCTAGTGTCGAACTTAATTAGGAAAAGAGTCTTGTCTACTGATCCATGATGAGCGTGCTCACCGCATCCGAGTGGTAGTATGGGACCCCCCTCGACTTAGACCTGATCTGCAGCTTGTCCGAAGAGCCACACTTAGTTCGGGTGTTCCATTTGCTCCTTGCATAATGGGTGGATCCCCCATGGTTACTTATGATGATGATGATGCATATAGGGCGAGGCCTGTGGTGCCGGGGGGTGTGGTTTTCACCCTTGCGCCTAGCGGACTGGCCGGGACCTTATAGCTCCGTGGCTCCTAGGATGGGTTGTAGATATGGTTTGGGTCGTGTCGAGCCAACCTGAGTTTTAGTTGGTGGCTTGAGTGTGTACGGGTACTGGAGCACACCCTGCAGGGATAAATCTTCTCGAGAAGCCGTGTTTTCCGCGGTTATGGATTACTTGGTGAAAGTACTGGCTAACAAGTACTCAGACAACTTACACCTAACGATAATAACTTGACTAGTAATAGTCTTATTGACACAATAACTTGATCCATCATTAATTAACCGTGTGAGTTATCCTTGGGTTGCTTCCTTAGTAGGGGGTGACATTGGATGGGTATTGTTTGGTGAGTAGTTGTAGTTGGTTACGATACGCTATCTTATCCCCTTCTTTTAGCCGGATGTTGTAGTGAGTCTCTGTAGTTGGTTAGTGCAGCCCGTTGCCGCTTATTTGCAATAACCCCTTCCTTTCCGTTGAACCCAAAGTATTTGTATCTTGTGATGACTGGCTACGCCGGTATTTTGTGAGTATGGGTTTATCCACTTGCCAGTACTTAACCGTACTGACCCACGAATCTCTCTCGTGGCTGCAAATTCCAACTTGCAGTCAACAGGTTTGAAGTCTGACGACGTTAGCTTGGGAATCCCTCCGGCTTGGCCTGGGCAGGGATTGGACGCTCTCGGTTATCTTCAGGACTCTTAGTCCAATTTGTATCTTGTCCGTAGCCGGACGCTATGTTGTTTCTTCCGCTGTTATTTGGATCTTTGTATAGTATCAGTTGTATCCCTGACTCGTTTGAGTCGTCTTGTATATATCTTTTCTGTTGTTGTTGTGGATTATTCGTGAACTGTTGTAATGTTATCACAAGTGGCAATCCTGGAATCGGTTATTATGTGGATTTTGGCGGGAATGCTGAAATCTGCATAGTGCCCGATCCCGGGGCGTCACAAATGGTATCAGAGCCTTGGTTCCGATTCCCGAGATTGTTTCGATACGAATGGTTATCGAAGCAACGGGTCCGCAAAGCCTGTAGGATAACCTCGCTAATGGTCGTTGTTTCTAGAATGTCAAAAACTATTTCTGCTAAACTATTTTGGAAACATCTCAATAGGATTCTTGTTTTCTCCTTATCTTTATTCTGTTTCCCCTCCCATCTTATTTGTTTTGGGGTCTCCCCTCTTGTCTACCTTTCAAAGTGTTAGGAACCTACGTGGGTGGACGTTTTCTGAACCTTTAACCTAATAGGTTCGATCATCGGAAGATTCCTGGTGGAAAAACATCGTCGTCACTCCGAGCAAGAATCCCTTGTTAGTGGTGTCGAGGAGGTCAGCTGGAAGCATGAAGGATCGATAGTTGAACTTCTTTCCCCTCCCGGGTTAGCAGGTGGATTGCGAGGGCGCAATCCCTTGTTAGTGGTGTCGTCTGTAACACCTGGGGTGTTACCCTTATTAGAATTGGTTGCTTTCTTTTTCTTTTTGCATCACATTGCATTGCACCATGTTTGCATCACAACTGAAAAATTCAAAACAATTTAAACTTTCACACCTTGCTCAAAATTTCCAATTTCAAAATTTCAAACTAAACCACGCAATTGTTTTTCACTGGTTGAATTTGTTTTAATCAAATTGCTTGTTAATAAAATTTTCCCTGTTATTAAAACCCTAATGGCAAATTCAAAACTTCAAATCAAATCAATCTTAATTATCATATTTCAATATGGGTTTAAAAATTAAAATTTGGCAAACAAACTAATTTCAATAATGTTTGTATAATTGTTAGAACTTATTAAATAAAATTTGTTTATTCCCAAAAAATTTCCAAATCAAACTAATATTCTAAATTTCGAAGTTAATGGTAATTGCTTTTAATTACTGTTTTGCAAAGCACTAAAAATTATTCATAAACATTAAACCCAAATCCTTTATTCCTTTCTCTTCTCTCTCCTTTTCTTTCTTGCAAAAAAAAAGGGGTCAAAGAAATAAAAACACAAAAAGGAGGCAGCCCACCCACGGCTTTTTTTCTCTCCTCAGCCCATCACCCTAGCCCACCTCTCTGGACCAATGCATTCACTGCGAGGAGATCATCCCCAACCTCCGTACAGTCCTCCCCCCTCTGTCGCTTTCCTCTGCAAAAAGCAGCAGCAGCATGCACCCTCCCCACCTGCCCCTCCTTATCTCCCCCTCGAGGCCCCTCCTGAGCCCAAACCCTAGCCACCTACCCTTCTCCCTCTCCTCTTCCTTCCGCCGCCACCTCCCTCCCTTCCCACGATCCCCTCCTCTGAATTTTCTTCCTTCTTCTGAACGCTACCACCCGCCTCCGTGGCCGCAAGTTGACGGTGAAACGGCGGTGGCCGTGGTCATCTTCGGGGGCTGGTCGCAGCGGGAATGGAATCGCGGCGACGGCCTCTACCTCTCCGTCCCCTCGTCGCGTGCTGGAGGCAACCGGGGTGACCGCGCCGTCACCGGAAACCTCCCCTCGCCGCCGCACGTCGGTAGTCTTCATCGACGAACAGGCCGAGGTGATCGCCCTCCCGTCCTCTCCTCCTTCCCCTCTCCGACTCACTCTGATCGCACGCACCCACACATCGCCAGCACCCCACCCCGTCGAGCACCGCCGGCGTGTTGCCGTCGATCGGTGCCACGGTCCCGTCGGGTTCAGAGTTCATGTCGAACAAAGTTCAGTTAGCGGGCATCGACCTACCATATCTTCTGTCAGTCGCGGGTGTTGTTCAGAAACCGCGATTCACCGTATTGGTAGCAGCCATCGAGCGCAGCCGAGAGGGGGTGGGTTCGATCCCCCCCCTCGCGCGTCCTTTTTCGCGGAATTTACCGCGTGGCCAGGCCCACTGGTCAGGGACCTTCCCTGCCACCTCAGCCCGCACCAGCCTCGTTGGCACCCCGCGTGGCCCCGGGCCCGCGCGGCAGCCTCTGTGGCTGGGGTGCGCTTCGGTGCACAACCAGATCCAGATCTGGATCTGGCTAGTTTTGCACCAAGCCCCCTGCGTGTTTCTTTTTTCGCACAAAGCCCCTGTTCCAATGTTTCCTTCACAGTTTAAGCCCCTGCTTTTTACAGAAATAACCCTAAAATTCAAATGGCTATAATTTCTAATTTAAAAATCCAAATAATACAAACTTTATATGTATCCCACTCCAAATTTCCTGAACTTTTCAAATATGCCATTTGTTTTCTGTTTTGCACAATTCAAATTGTTTCAAATTTCAAATTCAAACAATTCTCTTCCAATTTGGTTAATTCCATAATTAATTCATACTTAATTCAATTAACTCAAATAAAATATGTTTTTCAGTCCAAATTCATTGTACTTTCTGTTTATCAACTTTGTTTTGCATTTTGGGCAATTAAAATTAATGTTATTTAATAATTCTTAAAAATGACAAACTAAATGGCATAATTAATAACTTTCAAATGGTTGCTCCAAATTAAATACTCCAAACATGTTTTTCATCCAAAATCACATGCCACACTTGAATATCAACTTTGTTTTCTGGTTTGCAACATCTAAATTGAATAATTGTTTCACCTCTTATTTAATGCAATTTAAATTGCCAAAATTCATAACCAATTCATTTTAATTCCAAATCAAACAAATAAAGTATGTTTTCCAATCAGTTTCATGTCCTTAACATGCTCATGCCATCCATATCTCTGTTTGCATCTTATCTTGTGCATTTTAGGTTTTGTTATGCATGTTCATCTATATGACAACATATGGAATGTGTGGGCTAATTAATTCCAGCTGTTGCCCCTTCCATTTAAATTGCCTAACTCTTCTACTTTATTGTTTTCCATGCTAAACAACATTTAACTTGATGGTTAGATAAACAACTTGAACCAATTCCTATTTCTCCGGACTCCGGTTCCGATTAAATTGCTTAAGTTGTTTCCCCTGATGCATCTTGCCATGTCATGCATATAAAATAGGATCATGCTGGATCTTTTGCCGTAGTAGTAATTGTTGCATCCGGTGTTTGTTCGAGGTTCGTTGCTTCTTCGCGGATAGGACGTTGAGATGATGTGAGCAACGACAAGTTCTGCTACCTTGCGGGATCTCAGGCAAGTATACTCACTTGCTGCCAAATGGCTGCCTTTCATCACTTGTTACCGATTCTTTCCGTTGTTCTTATTCTAGCCTTTGATTCGATGCTTGTGTCTCGATCCTATTATATTGTTACCTTGCAGCCATGATATAGCCTTTTCCTTCCACTTCCTATTAACTGTTGTTTGTTTACCCTGTTGGCCCTCGTGTCGTAGTTGCATGCTTAGTGTTGTTTGCGCTCAAGTCTCGTTGTCCGTCTTATCACCTGTTTAGTTGATAGTTGGGTTTCAATTCAATCAACTTGTTAATGTTTTGGGTAATAATAATTTGATGTTAAGGCACCGGCAGGAGGCCCGGGTTAGGGTTTTGGAGCCTGCTAGTGTCGAACTTAATTAGGAAAAGAGTCTTGTCTACTGATCCATGATGAGCGTGCTCACCGCATCCGGGTGGTAGTATGGGACCCCCCTCGACTTAGACCTGATCTGCAGCTTGTCCGAAGAGCCACACTTAGTTCGGGTGTTCCATTTGCTCCTTGCATAAAGGGTGGATCCCCCATGGTTACTTATGATGATGATGATGTATATAGGGCGAGGCCTGTGGTGCCGGGGGGTGTGGTTTTCACCCTTGCGCCTAGCGGACTGGCCGGGACCTTATAGCTCTGTGGCTCCTAGGATGGGTTGTAGAGATGGTTTGGGTCGTGTCGAGCCAAACTGAGTTTTAGTTGGTGGCTTGAGTGTGTACGGGTACTGGAGCACACCCTGCAGGGATAAATCTTCTCGAGAAGCCGTGTTTTCCGCGGTTATGGATTACTTGGTGAAAGTACTGGCTAACAAGTACTCAGACAACTTACACCTAACGATAATAACTTGACTAGTAATAGTCTTATTGACACAATAACTTGATCCATCATTAATCAACCGTGTGAGTTATCCTTGGGTTGCTTCCTTAGTAGGGGGTGACATTGGATGGGTATTGTTTGGTGAGTAGTTGTAGTTGGTTACGATACGCTATCTTATCCCCTTCTTTTAGCCGGATGTTGTAGTGAGTCTCTGTAGTTGGTTAGTGCAGCCCGTTGCCGCTTATTTGCAATAACCCCTTCCTTTCCGTTGAACCCAAAGTATTTGTATCTTGTGATGACTGGCTACGCCGGTATTTTGTGAGTATGGGTTTATCCACTTGCCAGTACTTAACCGTACTGACCCACGAATCTCTCTCGTGGCTGCAAATTCCAACTTGCAGTCAACAGGTTTGAAGTCTGACGACGTTAGCTTGGGAATCCCTCCGTCTTGGCCTGGGCAGGGATTGGACGCTCTCGGTTATCTTCAGGACTCTTAGTCCAATTTGTATCTTGTCCGTAGCCGGACGCTATGTTGTTTCTTCCGCTATTATTTGGATCTTTGTATAGTATCAGTTGTATCCCTGACTCGTTTGAGTCGTCTTGTATATATCTTTTCTGTTGTTGTTGTGGATTATTCGTGAACTGTTGTAATGTTATCACAAGTGGCAATCCTGGAATCGGTTATTATGTGGATTTTGGCGGGAATGCTGAAATCTGCATAGTGCCCGATCCCGGGGCGTCACAAATGGTATCAGAGCCTTGGTTCCGATTCCCGAGATTGTTTCGATACGAATGGTTATCGAAGCAACGGGTCCGCAAAGCCTGTAGGTTAACCTCGCTAACGGTCTTTGTTTCTAGAATGTCAAAAACTATTTCTGCTAAACTATTTTGGAAACATCTCAATAGGATTCTTGTTTTCTCCTTATCTCTATTCTGTTTCCCCTCCCATCTTATTTGTTTTGGGGTCTCCCCTCTTCTCTACCTTTCAAAGTGTTAGGAACCTACGTGGGTGGACGTTTTCTGAACCTTTAACCTAATAGGTTCGATCATCGGAAGATTCCTGGTGGAAAAACATCGTCGTCACTCCGAGCAAGAATCCCTTGTTAGTGGTGTCGAGGAGGTCAGCTGGAAGCATGAAGGATCGATAGTTGAACGTCTTTCCCCTCCCGGGTTAGCAGGTGGATTGCGAGGGCGCAATCCCTTGTTAGTGGTGTCGTCTGTAACACCTGGGGTGTTACCCTTATTAGAATTGGTTGCTTTCTTTTTCTTTTTGCATCACATTGCATTGCACCATGTTTGCATCACAACTGAAAAATTCAAAACAATTTAAACTTTCACACCTTGCTCAAAATTTCCAATTTCAAAATTTCAAACTAAACCACGCAATTGTTTTTCACTGGTTGAATTTGTTTTAATCAAATTGCTTGTTAATAAAATTTTCCCTGTTATTAAAACCCTAATGGCAAATTCAAAACTTCAAATCAAATCAATCTTAATTATCATATTTCAATATGGGTTTAAAAATTAAAATTTGGCAAACAAACTAATTTCAATAATGTTTGTATAATTGTTAGAACTTATTAAATAAAATTTGTTTATTCCCAAAAAATTTCCAAATCAAACTAATATTCTAAATTTCGAAGTTAATGGTAATTGCTTTTAATTACTGTTTTGCAAAGCACTAAAAATTATTCATAAACATTAAACCCAAATCCTTTATTCCTTTCTCTTCTCTCTCCTTTTCTTTCTTGCAAAAAAAAGGGGTCAAAGAAATAAAAACACAAAAAGGAGGCAGCCCACCCACAGCTTTTTTTCTCTCCTCAGCCCATCACCCCAGCCCACCTCTCTGGCCCAATGCCTTCACTGCGAGGAGATCATCCCCAACCTACGTACAGTCCTCCCCCCCTCTCTGTCGCTTTCCTCTGCAAAAAGCAGCAGCAGCACGCACCCTCCCCACCTGCCCCTCCTTATCTCCCCCTCGAGGCCCCTCCCGAGCCCAAACCCTAGCCACCTACCCTTCTCCCTCTCCTCTTCCTTCCGCCGCCACCTCCCTCCCTTCCCACGATCCCCTCCTCTGAATTTTCTTCCTTCTTCTGAACGCTACCACCCGCCTTCGTGGCCGCAAGTTGACGGTGAAACGGCGGTGGCCGTGGTCATCTTTGCGGGCTGGTCGCAGCGGGAATGGAATCGCGGCGACGGCCTCTACCTCTCCGTCCCCTCGTCGCGTGCTGGAGGCAACCGGGGTGACCGCGCCGTCACCGGAAACCTCCCCTCGCCGCCGCACGTCGGCAGTCTTCATCGACGAACAGGCCGAGGTGATCGCCCTCCCGTCCTCTCCTCCTTCCCCTCTCCGACTCACTCTGATCGCACGCACCCACACATCGCCAGCACCCCACCCCGTCGAGCACCGCCGGCGTGTTGCCGTCGATCGGTGCCACGGTCCCGTCGGGTTCAGAGTTCATGTCGAACAAAGTTCAGTTAGCGGGCATCGACCTACCATATCTTCTGTCAGTCGCGGGTGTTGTTCAGAAACCGCGATTCACCGTATTGGTAGCAGCCATCGAGCGCAGCCGAGAGGGGGTGGGTTCGATCCCCCCCCCCCCTCGCGCGTCCTTTTTCGCGGAATTTACCGCGTGGCCAGGCCCACTGGTCAGGGACCTTCCCTGCCACCTCAGCCCGCACCAGCCTCGTTGGCACCCCGCGTGGCCCCGGGCCCGCGCGGCAGCCTCTGTGGCTGGGGTGCGCTTCGGTGCACAACCAGATCCAGATTTGGATCTGGCTAGTTTTGCACCAAGCCCCCTGCGTGTTTCTTTTTTTCGCACAAAGCCCCTGTTCCAATGTTTCCTTCACAGTTTAAGCCCCTGCTTTTTACAGAAATAACCCTAAAATTCAAATGGCTATAATTTCTAATTTAAAAATCCAAATAATACAAACTTTATATGTATCCCACTCCAAATTTCCTGAACTTTTCAAATATGCCATTTGTTTTCTGTTTTGCACAATTCAAATTGTTTCAAATTTCAAATTCAAACAATTCTCTTCCAATTTGGTTAATTCCATAATTAATTCATACTTAATTCAATTAACTCAAATAAAATATGTTTTTCAGTCCAAATTCATTGTACTTTCTGTTTATCAACTTTGTTTTGCATTTTGGGCAATTAAAATTAATGTTATTTAATAATTCTTAAAAATGACAAACTAAATGGCATAATTAATAACTTTCAAATGGTTGCTCCAAATTAAATACTCCAAACATGTTTTTCATCCAAAATCACATGCCACACTTGAATATCAACTTTGTTTTCTGGTTTGAAACATCTAAATTGAATAATTGTTTCACCTCTTATTTAATGCAATTTAAATTGCCAAAATTCATAACCAATTCATTTTAATTCCAAATCAAACAAATAAAGTATGTTTTCCAATCAGTTTCATGTCCTTAACATGCTCATGCCATCCATATCTCTGTTTGCATCTTATCTTGTGCATTTTAGGTTTTGTTATGCATGTTCATCTATATGACAACATATGGAATGTGTGGGCTAATTAATTCCAGCTGTTGCCCCTTCCATTTAAATTGCCTAACTCTTCTACTTTATTGTTTTCCATGCTAAACAACGTTTAACTTGATGGTTAGATAAACAACTTGAACCAATTCCTATTTCTCCGGACTCCGGTTCCGATTAAATTGCTTAAGTTGTTTCCCCTGATGCATCTTGCCATGTCATGCATATAAAATAGGATCATGCTGGATCTTTTGCCGTAGTAGTAATTGTTGCATCCGGTGTTTGTTCGAGGTTCGTTGCTTCTTCGCGGATAGGACGTTGAGATGATGTGAGCAACGACAAGTTCTGCTACCTTGCGGGATCTCAGGCAAGTATACTCACTTGCTGCCAAATGGCTGCCTTTCATCACTTGTTACCGATTCTTTCCGTTGTTCTTATTCTAGCCTTTGATTCGATGCTTGTGTCTCGATCCTATTATATTGTTACCTTGCAGCCATGATATAGCCTTTTCCTTCCACTTCCTATTAACTGTTGTTTGTTTACCCTGTTGGCCCTCGTGTCGTAGTTGCATGCTTAGTGTTGTTTGCGCTCAAGTCTCGTTGTCCGTCTTATCACCTGTTTAGTTGATAGTTGGGTTTCAATTCAATCAACTTGTTAATGTTTTGGGTAATAATAATTTGATGTTAAGGCACCGGCAGGAGGCCCGGGTTAGGGTTTTGGAGCCTGCTAGTGTCGAACTTAATTAGGAAAAGAGTCTTGTCTACTGATCTATGATGAGCGTGCTCGCCGCATCCGGGTGGTAGTATGGGACCCCCTCGACTTAGACCTGATCTGCAGCTTGTCCGAAGAGCCACACTTAGTTCGGGTGTTCCATTTGCTCCTTGCATAATGGGTGGATCCCCCATGGTTACTTATGATGATGATGATGCATATAGGGCGAGGCCTGTGGTGCCGGGGGGTGTGGTTTTCACCCTTGCGCCTAGCGGACTGGCCAGGACCTTATAGCTCCGTGGCTCCTAGGATGGGTTGTAGAGATGGTTTGGGTCGTGTCGAGCCAACCTGAGTTTTAGTTGGTGGCTTGAGTGTGTACGGGTACTGGAGCACACCCTGCAGGGATAAATCTTCTCGAGAAGCCGTGTTTTCCGCGGTTATGGATTACTTGGTGAAAGTACTGGCTAACAAGTACTCAGACAACTTACACCTAACGATAATAACTTGACTAGTAATAGTCTTATTGACACAATAACTTGATCCATCATTAATCAACCGTGTGAGTTATCCTTGGGTTGCTTCCTTAGTAGGGGGTGACATTGGATGGGTATTGTTTGGTGAGTAGTTGTAGTTGGTTACGATACGCTATCTTATCCCCTTCTTTTAGCCGGATGTTGTAGTGAGTCTCTGTAGTTGGTTAGTGCAGCCCGTTGCCGCTTATTTGCAATAACCCCTTCCTTTCCGTTGAACCCAAAGTATTTGTATCTTGTGATGACTGGCTACGCCGGTATTTTGTGAGTATGGGTTTATCCACTTGCCAGTACTTAACCGTACTGACCCACGAATCTCTCTCGTGGCTGCAAATTCCAACTTGCAGTCAACAGGTTTGAAGTCTGACGACGTTAGCTTGGGAATCCCTCCGGCTTGGCCTGGGCAGGGATTGGACGCTCTCGGTTATCTTCAGGACTCTTAGTCCAATTTGTATCTTGTCCGTAGCCGGACGCTATGTTGTTTCTTCCGCTGTTATTTGGATCTTTGTATAGTATCAGTTGTATCCCTGACTCGTTTGAGTCGTCTTGTATATATCTTTTCTGTTGTTGTTGTGGATTATTCGTGAACTGTTGTAATGTTATCACAAGTGGCAATCCTGGAATCGGTTATTATGTGGATTTTGGCGGGAATGCTGAAATCTGCATAGTGCCCGATCCCGGGGCGTCACATTATGTGACTCTTCAATAGATTCAAGTTCCTCCTCAAGAGAAACTCTACCATCATTCTCTTCTTCAAGAGTCATAGAGAGAGATGCTATCTCATCCGCATCTCTTCTTTTAATCTCACCTTTCTTCTCAAGAGCTTCATGGGCCTCTCCCAATTGGCTCATGAGATGATCAAAGTACTTCTTGGTATACCCTTGTATGTTAGACATAAAACGTTCCAAAGAGAGAATATCATCTTCTACTCTAAGACTAGCATGCTTTTTCTAGTTCACTTGGGGTCTTAGAGTTGGGAGAAGGTGATACCTCCGAGGCCTTTAGCCATGAAGCACTTGGCATTTGGGTGAGGATGATTCTCATTGGGGGATTCAAAGAGAGATGAAGATGATGGAGTAGAAGAAATAGCAAGAGCGGCCACTTCACTTGTGGTTTCTTCTTCTTCATCACTTCCGGAATCATACTCCTCTTGAGTCACAAGCACAAACTTGGTGGGGGTCTTCTTGTCGAATGGTTTATTCTTGAAGTGAGGTTTCTTGTACTCAACCTTGGACTTGTCCTTGCGAATGATCTTGCCACCATGGAGTTCTCTATTTTCATAGGGACACTCTGCAATGAAATGGTGCTTATCTTGACAATTGAAGCAAGACCTCACTCGTTGAGTGTTATCATTGCCATAGCGAGAATTGGTCTTCTCCTCAACATATGCCTTGGCCTTGGGAGGATTCCTCCAAAACTTTTGCACGGTGAGAGCAATGATATCCTTGAGCACGGGATCATATGATTTATCCTTCAATGGAGCCAACTCCTCATGGCACTCTTCTTCATACTCAATCTCTCTTGACACAACCTTGGCCTTCAAAGAAACCGATGCCCCTTTGTGCATTCCTATGGCCCTAGCACTGTTGTCAAGAGCATTCTTGGTTTGCACTTGATAGGAGCACATCTCTTGCATAACTTGGGTCGAGTTCAAAGAAGCAAAGTCATGTCTTCCTTGAATGCTCTTAAAATCCGCAGGCTCAAATGGCATTAGAGCAATCATGTACTTCCTATTGATCCAAGCATCATCAATGTACTTGGCACCAACATTGGAGAATGCGGTGGAAAGAGTCTTGAGCCTTCGATACATGTCTTCATGGCTCTCTCCATCATGCATATAGAACCCTTCGGCCTCATTGCTCAAGGCATCGTACCTATTCCTTTGAATGCTCTCATTGCCCAAAAACATGACGACAAGAGCGTCCCATGTTTCCTTGGCGGTGGAATATTGTTGAAGATGAGGCATGTGGTTAGGACCCACGGCTTGTTGAAGAATCGACAAGGCGGTGTAGTTGAGTTGACAATCTATGGCTTCTCTTCTTGTCCAGTTCTTGGGGTCATGCGGCTTATATCCATCACGAGTGACCCTCCAAAGCTCTATACAAGAAGAGTTCAAGTGAGTTTCCATGTAATATTCCCATTCACGAAAAGAAAAAGCATCAATTTTAGGTGGATCTCCCCTAGGTATTATATGAGGATGTGGGGCGGCAGGATCGGGAGAATAATGTCCTTTGATGGAGTGATATTCTCCATCTCCTTTCGTACCCTTATCGGTGGAGTTGTTAGCGGAAGCATTTTTAGATGGATCACCATTATCTCCTTTCTCGGCGCCATCCGGAACTTTGTCCAGAGGAGGTGAAGTAGAAACTTCTGGTTCCTTGGCTTTCATGAGTTGCAACACGAGTTTTCGCAATTCATCGATTTTGTTCTCCATGGATGAGGTCAATGAATTTTTCAACTCATTGAGATCATCAATAGGGACATGCACTGCAGAACCGGCAGTCTCCGTTTCATCTACCATACTTAACTATTAGGCGGTTAAGTCCGATAAAAGAGCCGAGGCTCTCATACCAATTTAAAGTAATGTATGGGCACCTAGAAGGGGGGGGTGAATAGGTTCTACGACCAATTTTAATTTTTCTTCGAGTTTAGGCTTGACATAAAGGTAAATTCTCTAGATAATGCAACTACGGTGAATTTACCTATATGACAAGGACAATGTAGTAAAGGGGGAAGGGAACGAGGTAACCGATATGAAGCACGCGGAGACACGATGTAATCCCGAGTTCCTCCTTGTTAAGGGAGTACGTCTCGTTGGAGGGGTGTGAGCTTGCCACAAAGGCCTACACAACGCCACAAAGGCCTCACCCTATTCTCCAATGAACCCCGCATTGAAGGCCTAGTCCACCTTCCACTATTTATCCCCTTTGAGGCAGGAATCGAATCATTTACAAACAACTTGGGGCACACACCCACAACCAAATTGGGGGCTCCCAACAATCTCATATCTCCAAGAATAGAAAGATGCCTAGGTTCTCCACAAGAGGAAACCCTAGGCTAGATCCCTCAAGCTAAGGAGGGGGAAATGAAGAACGTCTCGGTGAAGATGTAGATCGGGGCCTTCTCCTTCAATCCTCCAAAGATCAACAAGTTTGGTGGGAGGGATTGGGAGTTATGGCGGATTTGGTGAGCTCAATAAATGCTATTGAATGCTAATGGAAAAACTAGAGCTCAAGGAGGAAGAGGAGGGGTATTTATACCCCCTCCTCAAATCTAGCCGTTTGGATGGAAAACAGGTACCAGAATATCCGGTCGAGAAATTTCTTTAGATCTGCTTCGAAATCGTTGACTTCAACCGGATATTCCGAATGGCCCGGAATAATCCGGTACCAATAATTCGGTTGGCTTCTGTCCCGCGCTGGAACCTGAATCGGATGTTCCAGTTGCCACGGAATAATCCGGTTCAAATAATCCGGTTGGCTTCTGTGAGTTCCAACTTTAGTCCTTAGCCAATTTTGAGCAGAAACTTCCTCAACCGGAATATCCGGTATGATATGAATAATCCGGTACCAATATTCCGGCTCTTCTATGTCCCGATCTGGATAGAAAACTTCCTAACCGGAATATCCGGTTTCCCGGAATAATCTGGTTAGAGTAATCTGGTTCCTCACTGTCCCAAATCTCTTAGCCCAATCTTCACCGATGTTTTCGGTGATCGATGCCGATGTTAAAGATAACATCTGCACACTAAATACCTTGACAAATAATGTACTTAGTATTTTTAACTAACACACAAAACACCGGGAAAGCGAAATGCACTTTCAGCAATTAAGATAAATCTAACCACAGCCTTAAAACTCCGGGATCCTACACTCCCTCGTGCATCGGTTTCCTAACGGGGGTTTAGGTTTCTGTCACTCTGGCAAACCCACAATTAGTAGCCAAATACACAATGCATTCTCCTAGGCCCATAAAGGTGTAGTATCATGTAGTCGACGCTGACATGACACCACTGGAAGAATAGCACCACAACTTAAATACCGAACCACGAGATATTACTTCAACATAATTTCACTACTAACATCATGACTTCTTCCATGTCCTCAAGAACTGAACGAACTAATCACAAGACATTCTATGGATCATAATCAGAGGTGATATAATGTATAATAACAATCTGGTCATAAAGTGTAAACACCGATAAATGTCACAAGCATCAACTACTAACAAGTAATCCACACTGGGAGAGAGATCTAGTGAAAAGCAACGATAAAGACCCCTAATTGTTACAACGGGATGAAAGTGGATGATGAGGGTGATGGTGCTGGTGGTGATGATGATGACGACGGCGATCTTGATGATTCTCGGAGCAATGACGACGACGATGGCGATGATTCCCCCTCTCCGGGAAGGAATTTCCCCGCAGATTTCTCCCTACCGGAGAGTTTTTCTCTCTCTGTTATTTTCCGCCTCGAGGCGGAGGCGGAATAATTCTTCGACGATGTTCCGGGGCTTAGGGTTCCCTCGGGGTCAAGTACACGAAAGGGGGCACCCACGAGTGGGCCAGGGGGGCAAACCACCCCCAGGCACGGCTAGAGGGGTGCGACGCCTGGTGGTGTGGGCCCCAGGTGGCCCCCCTCCGGGTACCCTTTATCATAAGAATCCCCAGAAATATAATGTTTGAGTCTTTGCCCATTTACCACTTGTTTAGTGTTATCTTTGAGGGAAGCAATTTTGATTGCACCCAAACGATACACCTCTTCAATAACATAAGGGTCTTCCCATCTCGAGAGTAATTTTCCTGCACAAAATCTGAGACGAGACCGATACAATAGAACTTTTTCACCAACATGAAACTCTCTTTTAAGAATTATCCTATCATTCCATTGTTTAACTTTCTCTTTAAAGAGCCTAGAATTTTCATAATCTTAAAATCTTCATTCGTCTGGATGATTCAAATCAAGCATTATTTTCTTACTAGCAAGTTTAAAATCTTTGTTAAGTTCTTTCACTGCCCAATAAGCTTTGTGTTCTAATTCTAAAGGCAAGTGAGAAGCTTTTCCATAAACCATTTTATAAGGAGACATACCCATAGGATTTTTATAAGCAGTTCTATAAGCCCATAAAGCATCATTCAACTTATCAGAACAATTCTTCCTAGATTTATTAACAGTCTTTTGCAAGATAGATTTATTTTCTCTATTTGATAATTCTACTTGCGCACTAGTTTGAGGATGATAAGATAAGATAATTATATGAATAAAATCATATGTAGCAAGAGTTTTTCCAAAACCACCATGAAAAAAATGAGAACCTCCATCGGTCATAAGATATCTAGGTACACCAAACCTAGGGGAAATAACATCTTTAAGCATTTTTAAAGAGGTCTCACCATCAACACTTTTTGTAGGTATAGCTTGTACCCACTTAGTAACATAATCAACATCAACAAGAATATGAGTGTAACCATTCGAAGGAGGAAAAGGACCCATAACGTCAAATCCCCAACAATCAAAATGTTCAATAACAAGAGAATAACTCATAGGCATTTCATTACATCTAGAAATATTACTAACTCTTTGACATTTATCACAAGATAAAATAAACTTACGTGCATCTTTAAACAGAGTAGGTCAATAGAAACCTGATCGTAGAACCTTCTGTGCGGTTCTATCGCCAGCGTGATGTCCTCCATAAGCACTACCATGACACTTTTTCAATATTTCACGTTGTTCATGATCTGGAACACATCTTCTCATAATACCATCTACTCCTTCTTTATATAAATGTGGGTCATCCCAAAAATAATGCCTCAAATCATAGAATAATTTTATTCTTTGTTGAGCTGTAAATGTTGGAGGCAAATACTTTGAAACAATATAATTAGCATAATCACCATACCATGGACTATCCTGGGATATTACCTTTATTGCAGCCAATTGTTCATTTGGAAAACTATCATTAATAGGAATAGGGTCAAAAGCAATGTTGTCCAATCTAGACAAGTTATCAGCAACATGATTTTCCGCACCCTTCCTATCCACAATATGCAAATCAAACTCTTGTAAAAGCAACACCCATCTAATAAGCCTAGGCTTAGCATCTTTCTTTTCCACAAGGTATCTAATAGCAGCATGATCAGTATGAATAGTAACCTTCAAATCAACAATATATGGTCTAAATTTATCACATGCAAAACTACACCTAAGAGCTCTTTTTTAGTAGTATCATAATTCTTTTGAGGAACATCAAGAGTCTTACTAGCATAATGAATAGCATTAAACTTCTTATCTACTCGTTGTCCAAGAACGGCACCTACAGCAAAATCACTAGCATCACACATAATTTCAAAAGATAAATTCCAATCATGTGGTTGAACAATAGGAGCAGTAGTTAACGACTTCTTTAAAGTTTCAAAAGCTTCCTTAAAACCATCATAAAAAACAAATGGTACATCTTTTTGAAGAAGATTAGTAATAGGCTTTGATATTTTAGAGAAATCTTTAATAAACCTCCTATAAAAACCAGCATGACCAAGAACACTACGAATACCTTTAACATCCCTGGGAGAGGGCATTTTATCTATGGCTTCCACTTTAGCTTTGTCAACTTCAATACCTCTCTCAGAAATTTTATGTCCAAGAACAATTCCTTCATTCACCATAAAGTGGCATTTCTCCCAATTAAGAACAAGATTAGTTTCCTCACATCTCTGCAGAACTTTATCAAGGTTGTGCAAGAAATTATCAAAAGAAGTTCCGTAGACGGAGAAATCGTCCATGAATACTTCCAAAATCTCTTCACAAAAACCATGAAAAATAGCACACATGCATCTTTGAAACGTAGCAGGAGAATTACACAAACCAAAAGGCATATGACTATAAGCATAAGTACCATAAGGACAAGTAAAGGTGGTTTTCTCTTAATCTTGCTTCCTAACAGCAATTTGAGAAAACCCAGAATAACCATCAAGAAAGAAAAAATGAGTTTACTCAGACAACCTCTCTAACATTTTATCAATAAAAGGCAAAGGATAATGCTCTTTCTTAGTAACCTTGTTAACTTTCCTAAAATCAATGCACCTCCTATAACCAACCACTACTCTTTGAGGAATAAACGCATTATTCTCATTAGGCACAACAGTCATTCCTCCCTTCTTAGGGACACAATGCACATGGCTCACCCATATACTATCAGCAATAGGAAAAATAATACCAGCATCAAGAAGTTTTAATACCTCATTTCTTACCACTTCCTTCATCTTAGGAATTAAACGGCGTTGATGTTCAACTACTGGCTTTGCATCAGGTTCAATATTAATAACATGCTGACATATAGAGGGAGAGATCCCTTTCAAATCATCAAGAGTATATCCATAGCTCCACTGTGTTTCTTCAATATTCTCAATAATCTTTCCTCTTCTTCACCTGAAAGTTTAGCACTAATAATAACAGGATATATTTTCTTATCATCAATATAAGCATATTCAAGATAATCAAGCAAAGGTTTTTAATCAAAAACATGATCCTCCTTGGGTGGTAATGTGGTACCCAAGTCTTCCACATGTAAATTGTGTTTCAGTATCACCGGTTGATGAAGAAGAATATCGTCAATCTCATTTCTCTCTTCCATAAAGACCTCACTCTCATGGTCCTCCATATATTGCTGCAAAGCATTGTCAGGAGCAAGAGCAATAGAGGCAAGCTGTTCAACTCTAAAATTCTCATTTGGCAATTCAGATTCATAAGGTGCTCTAGCAAATTTGGAGAAATTGAACTCATAAGATTTTCCATCAAATTTAGTAAAAATCTTCTCCCTTTTACAATCTATCATAGCACCACAAGTGTTGAAGAAAGGTCTACCAAAAATAATAGGACAAGTTTTACTAGCAGCCTTACCAAGTACCAGAAAATCAGTGGGATATTTAGTTCTACCACATAAAACTTCCACATCTCTAAAAATACCAATCGGAAAGACAGTTTCTCTATTAGCAAGCTAAATAACCACATCAATATCCTCAATCTCACAAGAACAAATTTCATGCATAATTTCTTTATAAAGATCATAAGGAATAACACTAGAACTTGCACCAATGTCACACAAACCATAATAGCAATGATCACCAATCTTAATAGAAAGCAGAGGAACACTAGTTTTCTTAGTTCTATTTGGATGTGAGACACTATTAGAAGCATCCTCACAAAAGACAATATGTTCATCCTCTACATTTCCAGAGATAAGATTTTCACTATTTCTACAGCAGGTTCAACAGTTATTTGTTCATCAGTTTCAATAGATTTATTAATACTCTTATTAACCACACTAGCCACAATAGAGTGTTCTTTCACCTTAGCAGGGAAAAGCATTTTCTCAATATAAGGCTTAGGAACATCCGGATTAACATCATGCACTTCTATATTACTAGCAGGAACAATATTTTACAAGGTGCATGGTACTTGTGACACTCCTTTTTACGAATATCAAGATAGGAGACAAAAGCTTGAAGACAGTTTACAAAGATTTTACAATCAAGACCACAAATAGCACTAAAATTATAGAAATGATCGGTTTCCATAAAATATTTAATGCATTCATAATCATAATTTATACCTGACTTTCTACCTTTGTCATTCTCCCATCCTTCAGTGTTTTCTTGAATACGGTCAAGAAGATCCCATATAGCTTCTTCCTTCATACGTGTGAATGATCCAGACCAAGAAGCATCCAATAAATCCTTATCGTGAAGAGAAAGCCTTGCATAAAAATTATTGATAACAATATTACCCGGGAGCTCATGACGGGGACATTTAAGCATTAATAACTTTATTCTACCCCACGCTTGGGCAATACTCTCTCCATCATGAGGCCATAAATTATATATTTGATCCGGTCTTTATAAATCTCACTAGGAGGATAGAATTTAGAACAAAAGAGAGGAACAATTTCCTCCCATCCAATAGATTCACCATTCTTCAGTAATTTGAACCATTCAGCGGCTCTTCCTTTTAGCGATAAAGAAAACAATTTCCTTTTAACTTGATCCATTGTAATACCTGCCCACCTGAATAACTCGCATAATTCATGTATAAAGAGTAAATGATCACCAGGATGGACAGTTCCATCACCATAATAGAAGTTATCCATAACACGTACAAAAATTTTCATTGGTATTTTATAAGGATCTAATTCAGCAGATAACGGGTCACCTACTACCCTAGCAGTAATGGTAGAAGTACCCCTAAACAGAGAACCAAAGTTATTCTCCATAATGAAATAAAACAGCAGACAGAAAAAACTAGCACTCACAGTAAAAGTTTCTCTTACTAATTCCACTTACCAATAGCGCTTCACTCCCCGGCAACAGCGCCAGAAAATAGTGTTAATGACCCACAAGTATAGGGGGTGTATCATAGTACTATCGATAAATAAGAGTGTCGAACCCAACGAGGAGCAGAAGGTGTTGACAAGCAGGTTGGATAGAGAATTCACTGTAAACACTAACAAACGGGTTTTTGGTGGTTTTTGATATAGCAGATAAATAAAGTGCGAGTAAATAAAGTGTAGTAAATATAATTGCAGCGAGTGGCCCAATCCTTTTGAGAGAAAAGGACAAGCCATTTGTTCTACTTATGATAACCAAATGTTCTCAAGGACACATGGGAATTTCGTCAAGTGCTTTCGCTTCATTACAGTTGATTAATATTTATTGGTTCGTTAAGTGTTGTGTGGGTGAACTTATGCTAATGCACCGCCCAACTAGGACTAATACATACTTGTGATTATACCCCTCGTAAGCATCTGCAAATACAAGAAACTAATTAAGATAAATCTTACCACAACCTTAAAACTCCGGGATCCTACACTCTCCCGTGCATCGGTTTCCTAACGGGGGTTTAGGTTTCTGTCACTCCGGCAACCCCACAATTAGTAGCCAAATACACAATGCATCCTCCTAGTCTGATAAAGGTGAAGTATCATGTAGTCGATGTTCACATGACACCACTAGAAGAATAGCACCACAACTTAAATATCGAACCACGAGATATTACTTCAGCATAATTTCACTACTAACATCATGACTTCTCCCATGTCCTCAAGAACTAAACGAACTACTCACAAGACATCATATGGATCATAATAGAGGTGATATAATGGATAATAACAATCTGGTCATAAAGTGTAAACACCGATAAATCTCACAAGCATCAACTACTAATAAGTAATCCACACTAGGAGAGAGATCTAGTGAAGACCAACGATAAAGACCCCTAATTTTTACAGCGGGATGACGGTGGATGATGAGGGTGATGGTGCTGGTGGTGATGATGATGACGATGACGATCTTGATGATGCCCGGAGCGATGATGGTGACGATGGCGATGATTCCCCCTCTCTGGAGAGGAATTTCCCCGGCAGATTTCTCCCTGTCGGAGAGCTTTTCTCTCTCTGTTATTTTCCGTCCCGAGGCGGCGGCGGAATAATTCTTCGACGATGTTCCGGGGCTTAGGGTTCCCTCGGGGTGGCGTGCGCGAAAGGAGGCACCCAGGAGTGGGCCGGGGGGGGCAAACCACCCCCAGGCGCGGCCAGAGGGGGGCGCCACCTAGTGGTGTGGGCCCCAGGTAGCCCCCTCCGGGTGCCCTTCTGGCTGACTTCCTCCTCTGAACTTCTAAGACTCCTCCGGTATCCCGCTATTCTTCTGATCTTCTGAAATAGGGTATCTCGATGGTGCTTTTTCCATTAGATTTCTGGTGCCGGTGTTTATTCTCCAAAAATTATAAAACATGCAAAATAAGATAAAATAACATAAGTGATGCATCATAACATGAAATATATCTATGAATAACAGAAAATAACAATATAAAATAGTGATGCAAAATGGACGTATCAGCATCATTTCGCCGGATCTGAACCTCTTCCACAACTCATTCCGGCTCCTGCACACCGGTCTCTGCACACCATGGTTTCATGGGACACGAACGAGGGCTCCCCAAACTCAGACTCCACCTTGGCATGACCTAGATTTTGCTCATGTTTTGTGTTTATCCTCAAATTGCTTCGGTAGAGTTGATTTGATTCCCTCCCTATGATGCATCTAAAGCATGTAGTTACAAAGTTCGGGGTGTCATAGCCGAGTTGAACGAGTCCCTTCAAGGACATATACGCATTTTGGAGGATTTGTACTTCACTGCTGAGGAAAAGAAGAAGATACAAATTTGAGTTTGTTCAACAAATAAATCGAAATTTGGAGGAGAAGTTAAAAAAGACTGAAGAAGAAAACAAGAAAATAGAAAAGGAGAAGGTGAGCCTGGAAGAAGAGAAGATGAAGATGGAGTTGCAACTCACCTACATTGTGAATTATTACAAAAATAAGACGGACACAACTCCGATGAAGATGAAGAAGATGAAGAAACAATTGAGTGAGAAGTAGATGCATGTCCACTATGCATTAGGCGTTACGGTCATTTTAGTTGTGATTATTATTGTAATGTATGGGTTATCTATGTGCACTAGATAGATATTACGTGCAAAATGTAATGTTGCATGTAGTGCATGAATTTGAGGCAAACGTTTAGCCTACATAGTGGTAGAAGAGCATGTTTGTGTGTTGCCCGTTCACTGTCTGCGGACAGGCCCGACCTATTTTCGGGTACGTGGTTTAAGATGCTCTGACATAGGAACGCTGAAGACGAAGAGTGACCCGTGATTTGCACTTTTTAATACGAAGAGCGCCCCGTGAGTTGCACTTTTCTTAAGTAGGGGCCTTGCACGGATTTTTTTTTACATGCCTTGCACGGATGAACTGATGAAGAAGAACATGTGCTGGTGGCTCAAATTCCTCGCTAGGGTACTTTTGTTTTTGAGGGCACGCCAGTGTACTCCTAGGCGGATCGGTTTCGTCCAATGAGGTCAACCCGCTTCCCGGCACGATAGGCTGAACGTGAACCAGGGCAGGCCTAAGTGCAGTGTGCTCCAAAATTTCGGGCCGTTAGGAATTCGGGGGCCTGTTCCGTTGCACGGGCTACACGCCCGTAGGACCGGGGCTTGTTTACTTCCTTGTAGGCACGTGTTATCTTTTTTTAAGTTTCGGTCAATCAAAGCTGTGCTCTTTATGGGTAAATGAACGTTGTGAACCCTCCGATGTGTTTGGTGAAATTCAAAGAGGGCGTTCGACAAATAAGGCCACTCTCTCAATGTTTATCAGCACGATAACTTTTGATGCGGTATGCCTAGCCAAACTTGGGACCCGAACTCGAAATGGTTAAAATATACTCCCTCCATTCCTAAACGTAAGTTGTATAGTTTTTTTGTACGAATATTAAGATCTGGGTATTTGGCATACGATAGACTCGTTTTCTCTTCAAAAAAATCGCGAGAGGGGGTCCCTATTAGTCATAAATTAAACACAATATGTCAAATCCCTATAAGACTCGTTTATGGATGGCTAATATTGTCCATAAATCGTAATACACCATATATTCTGGAACTTTTCTCAAAAAACTATACACGTTACATTCAGCAACGGAGGGAGTACGCATTTTAGCTTAAAATTAAAAGAATATTAAAAAATCCGTTTTAGATAAAATAGAAGAAACCCTATATTTTCGGGACTATTTCTGCCTTTTAGGCCATACTTCATGAGGCCGGAGCCAAAAGTCGAGCTGCGGGTTAACGAGGAAAGAAATTACGTTTTATTTTAGCTATTTTAGCTAACATACAGACCTTGTGCATTCAAATAAGCAAAAAAAAAAATGTTACTATCACCGACTCTTGCAAGCTTGACCTTTTTTTTCTTTCTAAAAGGAGGATAACCATACCCTCTACATTGATCGATGCATACAATCTAGATCAATCAAATCCAAAATCACCCAGATACAACATTTAAGAGACAATCAACCACACCGAGTAGTTATCTCTTAAAATCTATCACAACTTAATTATGATAGCGTGTTAAAATTGGAAGTGGCCTAAAAACCAGCCAGACTATAGGAGAAAACTATTATTATGGACTTAGATATTGAGATAACTTAGTAGACTTAGGTGTAGAAGTACTTATTTTTTCTAGAGAAAACGCAAAATATAACGTAGAAAACATTCGCATAATAGGGAAACAAATCAACACAAGTGTCTATATTGAAAGGAATATCCCTTCCCTCTGATTTAATAATTAAATTTCAGTGTGACATACTACACCATATCTTGAGTGTGACCCGTGGTATGGATTTGGAGTAGACTGCCCACGGTCTTAGCCACCAATCATTGTTATGCGAAATGAAAATAATTTGAACGTTTTCACAACTAGAGTTAGCGACTAGCGCTCGGGCAAATCTTAGCCGCCATCATATCCCTTACAACCCTCGATGCTCTCATCTTTGCAACCAAATTTTAGCCGCAATGTCGGTGTAATTTGGAATTATTTATATGATCTCGTGGTGGTTGAATTATATTTTTTGAGAGGTTGAATATGTTATTTATGTTTGATTGCATTACCTCTTTTCTTTAGATAGTGATAATATATTTAATTTAAAAATAGAGAAGAATGGCAATCTTACTCCACTTTTTTAGTGAGAAAATATGTGAGGTTGTCCACGACGGTACGCTTAGGAAAAGGGAACCCTTTCGTAAGCTTGCTTACTTACTAAAGGTTAGATTGACGAGGCGCGTGGGACAAGCGCGAACGTGCTGCCGCGTGTCCTCCTACATAAGACAATGGCGTGTTCAGTTTGTATTTGACTTTCTTAAGAGCATTTTTTTGAACATGGGTAATTTTTTTTGCGGTAAAACTTAGGGCTTTTATTCAGTCTCAGTTCCTGCATTGTCAGGAATAATGCTAGAAACTAGGATACTAGGTGGTTCTTCCATCCAATATTCGGTAACCTCCTGAGTGCAAGCACACTTAGCACACAAGTGGTAACCTCCTGGTATGGATTCGGTATAATGAGTTTATCTCGCTGAGCTGAATATTCCTTGTTTTTTTCCCCAACTGTTGTGATGTCGGTATATATGTTGAATTAATCTTTCTTAAATTGTTTACACTGGCTATGGCAGGTGCCATTTAGCGTATCTCTCTAATGTTTGTTTGAACTTTGAACTAAACCCCATCAATATGGATGAGTGCTCATAATATTGGATGATGAAGGTTTTATAGTACAGATTCTTGAAATCAAATCTATCATGACAATGGATTTTGTCGTATCACAAGATTTCCCAGGTTAGGATCACACTTCTACCATAATTTCAGAAATGTGAGGGAATGATTCTTATGAGTTACATCTTTAAATTACTAAACACACATCACACACGCTTGTTTATTCTTTAAAGCACACAAATGTATAACTCCCCAGGAATTTCAATTGCACTTATATCCATCACTGTAGGACTTGAGTTCAAATATTCCCTAGCCCCTTTTCATCAATGGACTCCTAACGGCTACGAAGGAGTGTCGTTCGTTCCACAAATTCCTACCTCTATATCTATCTCTGAGGTATTTGGGTTTTGCAAAACTCCATAGTCCTTCAGTTTTTCCAAATTATGCCGCTGTTACTTGAATGCATTGTATTGCCTCATTTTTGTTTGGTAGTTTTTGTACCATCTGTTTACACGGTTTTACACACACTGTCAATGATGGGAGATGCCTTATCGCAGGAAATTTGGTTTGATATTCTTATTGTAGGTTTTATATACACATCACATGCTTTTCCTTTACCACCATAGAAATTGAAGTTTGTAACAGATTCAGATATTGCAAGTTCAAATGAGAATCTGAACTTTTCTGCAATATACACTTTTTAAAGCAGAAACATCTATAATCGAAAGTGTGTCCCTGAACTTGGGTTGATAAAACAATGCAATGTACAACAAACATCACCTGAGAACATAATAAATTATTGTGCACTAGACAGGAAAAAGAAGCACCAAGCAGAACATATTGTGAGCAAAATGGACCTTACCGTTGAGCAGTTATGCCCTTCAAATGTTAACATCTTGCTTGTCATGTAGAGTTTGGTCTTTGTTAAACCAGCGTTTTTTCGTTATGGCATGCGGATGTGTTGTACATATAAAACTCAAAGATTTGACCACTAAAATACAGTTTCTATTCTTACTAGAAGAAAATTCCCTCACACCTGTACTAATTGCAGCATCCAATTTTCCACAAATGTTTCTCGCCTATGTTGTAATACATTTTCGACATTCGTGCTGAAAATACAGGATGTAATCACAAAAGAGCTGTAAGGACGAGTCTTTCTCCTGATGCACCAGCCAGTATTTGTTATTTTGGAGATTGCATGTCTATTGTCGTGCAGATGCAGTAAAGCACGGGCGCAAAGAATTTCACAACAAATGCTTCTCTTCAGAAATGCACTGAAGGTTTGACACAGTTTGAACATCCTCTTCAAAATTCCTTAGTGCCATGTCTATGGTCCGGTTATATGAATGAAAATATGCATTTGTTTGGAATGTGCACTGTAAAACTTGTGTGTGTGTTGAACTAGTTTCGCTGCAGCTCGAGTTAAACTTGTGCAGAATCTGTTTTTTTTTTCAGTAGTATGTTCATGTTTCCATTTAATACATAAGGAAAGCACCCTTACGGGAAAGTGAGAACCAAACTAGACTAAAACGAACTGGCTCTACAACCTCCTAGATCAGAACATGATGTTTTTGTTCATGGGTGTTTTTCTTTCTTCTAAAGGTTATTCATGCGTTTGCAATCAGTGGATCAGACTCATAAGGATGTTTTGTATTAACCCAAAATAACAAACAACTCCTAAATACTATCTTCATGGCAAGGCTGGCGATGGTGCTCACTGTAAAAGACGATATAGAGCATTTGTATTGATGATCAGGTAGTGTTTATAACACATACAGAGGCACTCGTCAGAGGCTAATCTCCTAATTCTCCAAAAAAAAAGCCAGAGGTTTATCTCCTAGCAGCTGGAGTAGCAAACAACCTGCAGATTAGCTGAGCTGGGCGCAAGACCAGGAGAATGCTAACTAACTCTACTAACGTGCACTAGACCAAGTCATGTTGATTGATTGACTGAGAACTGAGTGCTAACTCGGTGGCAAGACGTAGCGAGTGCGCCAGCCCGCGTAGGTTTGAGTCCTAGATGAGGCATACTCGAGAAATGGAGTCCAGCTGAGACATACTTGAATAAACCGGGTGTCTCATCTCTCTAACAACGTAGAATCAAGGGAGAGATCCTTCCTTTTTAATGTTGACTGATTGACACTCACCTCTTGAGCTGAGTTGGGGATGGCAAAAGGAGAACAAAAAAACATAGTACTACTGGGCAGCAATACTGCAATAGCAGAAACATTAGCTTAAGTAATAGTAGTAGTATCTTTATACACAATTTCTGACGATTAAAGTTTGAACCTCACCTGCTTTCTCGATTTGTAAAAACACAATACAGTAATAATGTTGAGTTAAATCCGAAACAATGTGTGGTTACGTAATAAAAAGAATATCACGAATTAATTTCTAATTGTGCCCCGACGAACTCTATAGCGAGGCAAGAAGAAACAGAAAGAAATCACGACATGAAGCAGATGGGAGCCAGATCAAGGGAGCTCCACATCAGCACGTCGCTCTCGACGGCATTCGGCGACGAGACGCCCGCCTCCGGCGAAGAGCTCGCCACGTCAGACGACGAGCAGCTGTTGCTTCCCGAGCTCTCCTCGTGGCCGCCCTTGACGCAATCGACTACCGATTCTTGGCTTTGCTGCTTCTTCTTCATGCACGCGTCTCGCAGGCCGGAGAGCGCAAGCCCGTGGCCGGCACGATCGTCGGCGCCGTTGCTCAGGCGCATGCGGAGGCACTCGGACACGCCGCTGAGCGCGTAGAGCGAGGCGGAGATCTTCCGCTCGTACTTCATCCTCTTCATCACCTCGTGGATCGCCGCCGAGTGCTCCTCGCTGGCGTCACCGTACTCAGCCGTCTCTGTCTCCGCCTCTGCGGCGCCGCCGATCTCTGCCGCCATCATCTCGAACGGTGAGAAGAGCCCAGCATCGTCGACGTCCCCTGGCGAAGTGGGGTGCATGTCCATGAACCCGAAGTCCAGGGGCGCCTCCTCCTCCTCCTCCAAGGACACATCCACCTCCTCGAAGGACACCTCCTCTTCGTCATCCTCCGCCTCTAGTGAGCAGTTCGAGTCCTCTTCGTGTTTCACGACGACGCCATGGCCGTGCTCTTCGGCGGTGGAGTCGTGGTTGAAGAAGTCGTCGACTTGGAAGCCGCAGTCCTCCTGGCCGCCGACACCGTACCCTTCAGTCTCTTGCACCAGTGCGCCCTGTGCACCG
The DNA here is from genome assembly GCA_028641055.1 of Alopecurus myosuroides. Lineage (NCBI taxonomy): Eukaryota > Viridiplantae > Streptophyta > Magnoliopsida > Poales > Poaceae > Alopecurus > Alopecurus myosuroides. The sequence continues at coordinate 266,750,600 of CM054057.1, read as the reverse complement.
GCACTTGGGCTGAGGTAGTAGTCGTCGTGGCAGATGCTGCGCGCTCGCTTGAGGCGTAGGAGTAGGAGGTTGGTGACCTTGGACGGGAGAGCCGATGGCTCCGGCGGCGTGTGCTGTTGGTGGATCGTCACGGCATCGGCGGCGGGAGTAGCCGCAACGGCGGTGGTGCGTGGCCAGAAGTTGGTGCGGGTGTTGGAACCCCGGAGGAGGCAGGCGGCTTCGTCGTATGCGCGGGCGGCCTCCTCGGCGGTGTCGAATGTGCCGAGCCACACCCGGATCTTCTGGATCGTGTCCTTGATCTCCGCCACCCACCGCCCAGACGGCCGCTGCCGCACGCCCACGAAGCGCTTCCGACCACGCTGCTGCACTGACGCCACGGCGCCGACCGTCTCCGCCCATGATTCCGGCCTTGTCGCTGACCTGACGTTGGTGGCATCGAGGAGTGAGAGTGACGCGTCGCGGTGGTGATCATCGCCGGAGGCGAAGTCAGTCCCCGTGGGTGACAACTTGCGCTTCATCGCCATGTATAGATTGGGTGCGTGGTGACTGGTGACCGTCGATGGCCTGGTACTAGAGATGAATTAAGCTTCGAGGCTGCTAAATTTCATCGGGGGGAGGAGTATATTTATAAGGTGGAGGAGGTGCGAGCTACTGAACGATTCTAGCAGGAATGAATGACTTCAATCTTATTTGGATTGTAGTCGTGTCCCCGTTGATGGGTGATGGCTGTTGTTTTGGGAGCTTTACATATGGAAGCTAGGTGAGCGCTGGGAAACTTAAATGTGTTATTTTCTTGTTCCTGAATTTGCCTTTGCTTAAGTATTCTTGGTGTGACGACATATTTGTCTTTCACCAAGTGTTCGATATGTAGGCAGGTGCAATCGACTGAAAGAGAAGAAATATGAAAACAATGTAATAAGAGCAACTCTAGTAGCGTCTGAAAAACTGAAAACTTTTCAGTTCGCATTTTCGTCAATTTGAAGTCTCAAGAACTCCTAGTAAAATGGAACTCTAGTAGCGACATTTCATTGACAGAAGATCATCTGTGCGCAAAAGTTTGCATACATAGATAGATTTTGCGGCCGAACTATGGCGAGCCTATGCACTACGACGAACCTAGGGACTACGGTGAGCGCCTAGCAGTACGGCGACCTCCAGAGGATGTCGATGGACTCCTTGGCGTCGTCCTCCGTCACCTTCTTTCTGTATGCCACGCACTCGATGTGTGCGGCGTCCGCGGCGAGGCCCGCCTGGAGGAGCTCTGTGTCCGCCTGACGCAACTGCTCGAGTTGCTACTCCTCCGTCGCCGTCTCGACGCAAAGGAGCGCCACTATCGCGTCCACCTGTTCGTCGGGGACGAAGTCGTCCTAAGAGACGGTGGAGGCGAAGGCCGCCGGGTCGTGCCCCTGCGGAGGAGGCTCACGGATGACGAGGGCGCCGTTACGAGGCCCTCCTACATGAGCTCCGTGTCCGCCGTTGGAGCCCCCTTTCCGCTGTTGGAGCTCCCTTCGCGTCGGAACAGACGAGCCTCTTGCGCTCAGAGTCATCCTCGGTGCCGCCGCGGCCTCTCCCGGACCCGCTTGAGCTAGGGGTACGCGCCATTGTACATGGCTTTGCTAGATCTATCGTCGGCGCGGGGTTATTGCTCGCTAGAGGTGGGGATTCACGGGGGCGATTTGTCGTCGGTGGCGGCGCTAGGTTTTCGGTTTTTACCCGAAAACGGCTTGTGCTGCCGAATAAATACAGGCTGGAAGGGGGGCTGTAAGGGTCGGGCCAGGTTTTTAGTCTCTGCTACAACGCGAAATCTGAGCCCAACCCCTAAAGCCGCCAGAAGTTTACAGTTCTGGCCCTTTTAGGGGTTCTGCTAGAGATGCTCTAATAGCGAAAAGTGTGTCTTTCGTTTGACAACTTGTCGAGATGGACATATATAATGTTGGAGAAAAGTATGTCCTTTTCTTGTTGTGACGATATGTCTGGTTTCACCAAGTGTGAGTATGTCGCCAGCCTCGAACCTTGGTAACTGACTCGTCCCGGCATCGTCCCCACCCCCACACTGAGTATTTTGCTCGCTGTCGGTTCGCTCTGACTCGTCGATACGTCATTTCCCCGGAGCCGGCGAGATTCATGGGTGAGCGAATTGGGATGGAGGGAAGGTGAGTGAGGAGATTATGCTGCCTCTCTCTCTTCTCCTGGCAAATAGGAGAAAAGATGATGGAGGCGAATGGTGGGAAGAATAACGGGGATAAGAAGGTCATCAATGGGGGCCTAGAGGACATGATACAGAGGTCCCTATGGACACTGGTAACCGTGTAAGAGCCTTTCCCGAAAAAAATATGTTTGGAGGTCGCCCATGCACTAGTACAAAAATTCTCTTCTGTGGTGCAGCATTTTTGAATTCTGTGGCGCACCTAGAGGCCAAAGGGGTGCGCCACAGAATTCACGCCACAATTTTTTTTCTGTGGCGCACCCTGGCCGTGCGCCACAGAAATGTCAATTCTGTGGCGCACCTCAGCCGTGCGCCACAGAAATTTGCAATTCTGTGGCGCACCAAGTAGGGGTGCGCCACAGAATTTTTTTTGAATTTCAAAAAAAAGGCGGCCAGATCTAGATCTAGATCTGGCCGGATGCCGTTGTGACCGTGGCCTTAGGTGGCTTGGTCGGTGGTGGGTGGAGGATGGGGGTCACCGGAGTTGGTGGAGAAGGAGAAGCTCGCCGGAGGTGATGGTGGAGGAGGAGGAGCTCGCCGGAGGTGGTTGTGGGGGAAGTCACCGGAGTTGATGGAGGAGGAGAAGCTCGCCGGAGGTGGTGGTGGAGGAGGAGGAGGAGGAGGAGGAGCTCGCCAGACGTGGTGGTGGAGGAGGAGGAGCTCGCCGGAGGTGGTGGTGGAGGAGGAGAACCTCGCCGGAGGTGGTGGTTGAGGAGGAGGAGCTCGCCGGAGGTAGTGGAGGAGAAGGAGGAGGAGGAGAAGGAGAGGTGGTGGTGGAGTAGGAGGTGGAGTAGAGAAGTGGAGAGGTAGAGGGGAGAAGTAGGAGGTGGAGATGAGAAGCGGAAAAGAAGGGTGGGTGGGCAGGATTCAAATTTCGAATCCTGCCTAACAATTCTATGGCGCACCATTGTAGGGGTGCGCCACAGATTTTTTTTTTTGATTTTTTTTATTTTGTAGGAAAAAATCTTCAAACGGCCATAACTTTTTTCCTTTTGGAATTTGGAGATTCTAAAAAAAACTCACGGGAAGGCCGTGAGGTTGGGTTCCTTTTTCTCTCTAGTTTTTTTTTTATATCTTGATCATATTTTTTCGACATCTATGCAAAAGTTATGCCCATTTTACTTTTTTTTAACGAACTTTTGCTCAGAAAGTCGAAATTCATATTTCAAAATTTGATAAAAAAAAAGTAGACCTTAAACTCTCCGTGCATCTATAAGGGATTTATTTTTTGATACTTTTTTGACCGGCAACTCTCCCGTCAAAAATTAGAAAAGACGTTCCGTGGGGGAGGGGGTGTGGAGAGATGCGCCACAGAAATGTCATATTCTGTGGCGCACCAATGCCCGTGCGCCACAGAAATGATTGGGCCGGGCCCCACCCAGTTTCTGTGGCGCACCCTTCTCCTGTGCGCCACAGAATCTAACATTTCTGTGGCGCATGTTTTGTCGTGCGCCATAAAATTTAAATTCTATGACGCACCATTCTCTGGTGCGCCACAGAAAGCCTTCCATAGAAAGGCAGTTTCCTACTAGTGATGTAAGGTTTAATGCACTAGCCAACACAACAAAAAATCCGAAGAGCTAGCGCAATCCACATATACTGTAATACTCTCTCTCACGCGTGACTCGAAGAGGCCAACATATGAATAGAGAAGTCTAATAGCTATGGCTCAAGATCCCTATATGTGGACACATTTCGGGCAGCAACAATTTTGAATAAATTGCGAAAGTTAGGACTCAAACTCAAAGACTCCATGCTCTGATACTATGTAAAGTTTCATGCACTAGCCAACGCAACCAAAAGTTTGGACTTTTATTTGTGTTGGATAGTGCATGAAACTTGATAGCCCAGATGCGAGCAGAACAGTCTACATGAGAAGCAATTTATACATGTGATTTCCTCGTCGACGATGTCATTCACAATGCCCATTGTTAACAATCGATGAGATCTACCACAAATAGGCCGATGCGGATCCACCTACATTGGCAACTGAGAATTATAAACCATTGTTCCGAATGTGTGTCACCATAGGGCAACCCGCATTGGTAACCGGTACATTTTTTGCCTTATTTTTTCCCTGGCTAATGTGGGTAGCCCAAACAAACTACCTTCTCTAAGCATCCCTACTCCTATTTCTCTCACCCCAAACCTAACCGCAACACTACTCTTGTCACTCTAGCTTCGTAGACAATACACTGCCCTCCCAACGGCTTACCGCCATTTCAAGCTCCTACCGGGCTCCCCTTTCATTATAAACCGTCATAACCCTTTCTTTAATTAGGGCACTCTGCGAAGCGTGACAAGTGTCACACGAGTAGGCACCCTTGGAGAAGAGTATCATAGAGGGCAGCACTTGTCTCGTAGGCACCCTTGGACAATGGCCTTTCTGGAAGAGCCTATTTTCCTAGCCAATCTGATGGATAATAGGTAGACTAGCATTTTTTGTGACGATATAATCAACTGTAATTAGGAAAAAAATCAACTTGTCTTATGAAGACTTTAAGAAATTACAAGCAAACCACCTGATTCCTGATTTTCAAATACGCATTTCTATCGGTTTTGTACATGAACTTTTCTTCACAACTTTGCAGAACTTGCAGATATTATTTTTCACAGACCTGGAGCTATGGGGTTTTATGCAGATCCATGCTCACAGTAAGACTTTCCTACACGGGTGCACACATAGAGTATAGTTCATTCTGTCCTTTGACGAGGTCCCTAATACGTCCAAACATCAGCTTTTGGTGCTTGCTGGATGTCTTGTTAGTTCCAAATATTTTATCTACAAATATGTTTGGGGGAATTGAATCAGTCAAGAGTACTACGTCTTGATGCTGCCTCCATTCTCTTCTTGCGATAACCCACCGCCGCAGTTCTCTGGAGCAAGTTAGATTTCACATTTCGCACCATACGAAATAGTCACATATATATCATGAGTTCATGACAGTGACAGCCATGGTATTCTTAGCTGTTACACCTATTACTTTGTTCGTAAATTGGTACTTTTAAGTTCTTTTAACTACACCGTTTTTTTTCTTTGTTGCGAACTTTAACTACAGCGGTTGTGAATAAGATTAGGCGAGGTGCATATACTCAGTCTTTAGAAACTGAACATACATCCATATTGTGAAAGAACAAAAATGCTAGACTCAATTTTTTTTATAAAGAATGTATATTAATATCGCGGAGATATAAATTACACCCAACCTCTGCAACAACGCAATAACCATAGTCATTACGGATACCAAAGTTTAAAATAGCGGGCTATTGCCTATAGCCCCGGCAATTTCAGAAGCTACGAAAGGCTATAGCCGGGCTATAACCATATAGCCGTTTTGCTAAAATATTGAAAAATATTATTATTTAGACAACATATAATTGTATATATACCATTATTCACATATTCATAATGTAATAACATAGTTATATAAGATGTACTTGATATTAGAAGTTTAAATAATAGCTATTCATCACAGAGTTCAGTAGTCGTGAAAGCATGTCACCATTGGATGCACTCAAACCTCACAACAACGGTGTAACCGTCAACGGTGGTTGATTTGGGCACCAAAATTGGCCGAGTTGACAAATTTTGGACCAAATTTTTTTGTGTCCTGGATGGGCTATAGCCGGGTTAAGAGGCTAAATCGGGGCTATATCCATTTAGGCGGGCTATTAGCGGTTATTATCCATTCAGGCTATAAAGGCTCTAGCCGTAGCCCAGAGCCTCTCGGAAGGCTATAGCCGGCTATTTAAAACTTTGATGGATACACACAGCCGAAAGACAATAAGAAGAAGAAATAAAAAGAAAGATCCCGCTACAGAGTTACATTTCTTGCAGTAGCCGCACAATCACCACCAAAACAACACCTGATATACAATTCTTCCAAAGCAACGTCTTCGAGAAGAACAGTGCACAACCAATTAAGGGCAGACCTTGGGTTTTCACCCTGAAAATAATCCTCGCTCTCAAAACAATGACTCCAACAAGACCAATTAAGGCCAGACCTGGGTTTTTACCCTGAAAGGTAGGACTTTGGACTTCACATATGTTGCCGCCCCCTCATACATGTCGCTGCTACAAATCATGAAACACCAAGCCAATTCCTCCTTGCCAGATTCGAAACCCCATTGCTAGTCCTCCGATCTCGCTTCTATGTCATTCTCCGCCAGCACCATGGAAGCTTCGAAGCGCTCCCTCTGAAACCAAACAGGTCAGAAACGGGTGCGCACGATCGAATCCCACCCGATCCAGCAATCTCTAGGCATATGCGACTACGTGAGTTCACCAGCGGAGCCTTCCGGAACTCGACACCTTGGCTAGATCAAGGAGAACACAACAGGCATATCGTTGCCTTGCGAAAAGAACCCTAGGTCCGCCGCCTTTATTCGCAAGACTTGCAGCCCCCACGCCGTCAGTTGACTCCATGCAGCAAGGGGCGAAGATGGGCAGCCTAGCGCACAGCTGCGAGATCCAATGCGTGACCGGATCCCACGCAGCAGATACCCAGACTGGCCCAGAGGCCCAGATCCGAGCCCGCGGCCCAGATCGAGGCCCGGAGATCCGGCGGCGCCCTGCAGCAGGCCGAGATGGCCATGCCGACGGTGCACCGCCACCTCCTCGTTGCCCCCCGTTTGAGTTCCTCAGGCGCCGGCAAGAAGCCGCGCCGCCCCATGTCCCCAGCCGGCGCACCACCTCCTCCCATGAAGCGCCGCCGCAGACACCTCACCTGCCCACTTTCATGGACGGAATGGGCGCCGCCACCACTGCCGTGGACGGCAGCTGCGGCGGCCGGAGGCCTCAGATCAGGGGGGAGGGGGGCTCGGGAGGACGTTTCCTGATAGATCTCAACTCAAAAACTACGTGGGAGCAATCAGTTGGTGCACATCGTTCTGTTTGCCGTGATTTCAGAGGCTGAATTTCTCGGTTGTTCAACACATCAGTCCGTAACAAAACTCCCGTAAAAATATGCCCGTAACTGTAGCATTATTCACAGCGATTCCACCTTTACAATTGCGAACAAGGAGGCATCCTACTTTACAAAATCATACATTACGCGTAGGCACGTACGTAGCATGCATACAATCGGCCTCTCCTAAAAAACCATTTCCAAGCAACTCCTGCCACAATTGATTAGAGAGCGAAGGGGAAGTTCACGCCGCAATTTTGGAAGAGATCAAAACCGAGTTATGATCACAATGCATGTCGGATGGCCGCTTTTGGGGCAGATGTTAACAACATCAAGTAGGACAGTAAACCTCGGAAGGCGAACTACAGACCACAGCTGGTGTTCCCAGTATTTCCAATTCAATCAACAACGCCTTCTCTCGTCACCTCTGTTTGTAGCGGTCACGCCTGACGAAACTGTCAAAGATAATGACGGCGTATCCAATGCGGCAGAATGCGCTTTCCACACGGCCCCTCTCGTTTAGCCAAAACTTTTGTGGTTTCATCTGAAACCTGATCTCTGGTTTACCTGGTTATTAGAGCAGGTGAAGTCACCAGAGATAGACAAGCAGAGAAGACCAAAAAAATACGTCGAGGAAACGCGTTGTGAACTTGTGTGACGTGGGCCAAGTGCGATAGTTTTGGCTCCAGCCTCCAAGCAACTATGGCTCTGTCGCTATGACTCCTAAAGAATGAATTTTAAGCTGCGCCATCACTTTGTACTACTTCCTCTGTATCAAAATATAAGATGTTTTACCATTTACTAGACAACACGTATTTAGACATGTTTTAGTGTGTAGATTCATGTGTATCTTGCACTAAAACATGTCTAGGTATGTTTTGTCTAGGAAAGACTAAAACATCTTACATTTTGATAAACCTTTTTTTAGATAATTACAGCAAATTAAATTAATCTTCAAATGGTATCAACTAAAGAAAAGGTGGTGTGATCATCCATGTGCAGTACTGCGAATCATGAACCTGGGACCAATTCTGCTAAACCGGATTTGCATACAAAGTTAAGTGACCATGGTATAGTATGATTCAGTCCAGGTCAAGTTGACTGGTTTAAGCTCTGCAGACTGCATCTCATTTCAACTGAACCACAAAGGCATTGGCCCAGTCCAGGTCAAGTTTAGTTAACCTTCGGAGTACTCTTTCCTGCCTATAAGCGCGACATGGTCAAACGAGAACTGAGATATCCAGGACTCCTGACTTAAAAAATGACATAACACCGACACTACACGCTAGCTACATTCACATTCCCATTGATTTAGCTTTAGGTACCATTTCCATGGCAGAGCCTCCTCCCGCTGTTTTACTTAGTAAACAATCGTATTCTATAAAAATTTAGTACTGCTAAATAATACGACAATGTCGAATTAGTGATATAGAAATCACCTACTAACATACAGATCTCAGATGTGAACTGTCCAATTAGTTCAGAAGTGGTCAAAACTGATCTATACAGCATCAGCCATTCGGATGTATATACAGCAACATGTATAGTTCCTATGACAGAGAACAGACAATTGGCACGCACCAACGACCACAGTTGCCATGTATAGCTGATTGATGCTTGCACCGGGTTGATTGCGGCACGCAAATGTCCCTAGCTCCAAGTGGCAACATCATATACCCAGTACTAAATTAATTTGTGAAATGAATATTGTAAATGGAAGATGTTGAAATTCGTGTGCTTCTCAAGGAGGAGAGCATATCCAGTGGTACCACACCTCACATGATACCATGATACAACTCCTCAAATTTCAAATATGCAAGTTTCAAATTTTTTTTTTTTTGAAAAATGACACAATTTCTTGTTGGATCTGTCTATTTTTTTTCCTTCATGTGTGCTTCGAATTTAGTTCTAAAAATTCCTAGGGAATGTAAACACACATCTTATGAACACCCAGTAATTTGTTTCAGAATTTTTTGACACATGATTTTTTTTTATTTTGGGTGTGGTATGAATAGATATCTGGGAGCACTACCGCTCTTTATTCATTCCAATTTTACACTTTAGTCCTCAAACTAAGGAGCTATTACAATAGCTCGCATGAACACTACCCCTCAAGGTGGAGTTCAGGATGTCAATCATGCTCACCTTGTTACATATTGTCATGTCTTCACTAGCTAGGTCCTATCCTTCAGTGAAAGGGTTCAATGTTCAATACGCCACAGTCTATCTTCTCCTTAATGAAGAATTTGTCGAACTCAGCGCGTTATTATGCTGAACAGTTGAGCTGGATTGTTTCCGTTGTTGATTGACTTGTTATCACAGAGGAGCACTGCTAAGTCTTGAAGGAATGAGAGAGTCGCAATATAGTTTCATACTATTGTAATAACTTTCTACTTATTCAAGACACTATCCTAAACGCAAACTTAATACCCATTTTAACTGGGATGCCTGGTTAGATTGAACTACAAGCTGTATCAATTATATAAGCTAACTTATGCCACAATCTTCAACAAATTACAACAGGCAACCTTAAACAAGAATATCCTATTAAATAAAAAATGTCTGAAACATGATGACGTTATGACTAGAGTAAAGTTTAAGCTAACAAAATCATGTGGTCAGGTAAATATCAACCACGTAATCAAATATGATTATGATGAAAACTATATTGAAGATGTTGTTTTAGAAGAACACTAAAGAAAGAGTAGAAAACTTTTTCCTTTCCACCACTATTACACTAGAAAAAAATACTAATTTACTGCCGTGGTTAGGTACAATAAAACTTTGCAGGGGAACATCGAGGCCATCCTAGGTAATGTAAACATTTTCATAAATCCTGGTAATCTGGTTTTGTTAGGAGTGTGATGAATAATTTACAGTCATCAACCATGGCATAAAATGAGCAGGCAATTATAGCAGGCGAGCAGGAACAATAGAATCACAATTACAATAAACTCAAACGTTTATTATGTAGTGAAGTGACATTCCCCAATAATACTGTGCAGCAAACAGTCATGTAAACCAGAATCACACCTTCATCAATAAGTTAAATCTAGTTTGTCAAATGGAACAGTAACTTTTCCACAGCTGCTTTTTGGAAGAAGTTAAAGTATTCAACACAACACACTTTAGCAACCACAAACTAAGCCCTTGCCTATGGGATGGGTAGCCATGATGTGACAATTTAACATATCATGTGCAGGTTGTGGCATGATTCACCTCTTCTTTGCTATGACAGATAAATGCTAAGCACAGTTTTGACATGCAACCATAAGAACTCAGGAATTATTTGCACATCTGCACTTCATCGAGAAATTGGAAATGATGGAAGACTGCGGCCTAATGTTACATGCACACAACACACGTAGAATATCAAATCCACTGGTATCTTCCAGACAGATGGTTGAATACAACAATATTACAATACCTACTACAGAAGTTGTTAGAGTAAACCAATCCATTTTGATCGATAATCACAATATTAGTCACACATACGATAATAGTAAATTTTATGTTTTCATGTATTTATCATGTTGGAAGCCTATGCTTGCAGTAAGTATCAGCCTCATAACATAAGAAATTTTCAGTTAGTCAGGTGTGACAGGAGGTCCATGCCAACATATATTACATTTCCACGAAATGCAGTAATATAACGATGGCATAGAATGAGCAGGCAGCAACAGAAATCCAGCAGAAACAATAGACTCAAGATTAAAGATAAACTACAACCTCTATTTATGTAGACCAAACCCTAACTTCGCCACTTAGTTAATCTAGTTTGTCAAAGAGGAAACTAACTTTTCCACAATTACTTTTCTATAGAAGTTTATAATGTTCAATAAAATAAACTTTAGCAACCAAAAAGTAAGCCTGTGCCTATGGGATGGGTAGCCATGACGTGCTGATGAAACAGGGTGTGTGCATGTTGGCATCATTCGCCTCTTATTTGCTTTGAGAAAATTATGCTACATCAACAGATTCCACCCAAGTTTATGGAAGAGCAGTTTGCTCAGACATGTAACACCATAAGAATTCCCAATTATTTTCTTGTCGGCATTTCTTCGAGAAATTAGAAATGATCGAGGGCTGCGCCTCCTTGATTGCACACAGCACATGTTGATGATCATATCCAGTGTTATTGTTCCAGATAGACAGTCCAACACATCTTCTATTGAAGTTGTACAGGTAAACCAACCTATTTGACCCATAAGCACAATCATAGTCACGCAGATGAGATAGTAAATTTTATGTTTCATGTGGCCTATGCTTACATGAAGTTTCGATCGCACAACGGGAAGAAATTTTCATTTAGTAGGGTGTGATAAAAATTCTATGGCAACATACAGTACGTCATCATGAATTCAGTAATATGAAACCATTATTCTTGTTGCACGAATAGGCATCCAACCTTAATTATTTTCTTGCATACAGATCAAGTCAAGCAACCCAATATAACAGATATGGCCTAAAACAATATGCCTCATACCATAGTTTCTTGCTTACTGCATCAGTTAGGAAATGGGCGTATGCGCCTCTGAACATCAAACTCTATATCAATGAGGTCAGTTATACCAGCTTTGATCTTCTGTCCTACTCGGACAGGACCTACACCATCGGGAGGAGTACCTACAGAGGATCCATGAATAATGGATAAAGATATCCCTTAAAGCACTAAAACAGCTGTACAGCAGAAAGAAAAATAGACTTTACCAGTCAATATCACATCACCCTCCATTAATGTCATGATGGAACTTATATAACTGATCAAAAAAGGAATCTTGAATATCATATCACGTGTAAGCCCCTTCTGTCTAAGTTCATCATCTACCTGGATATGGTTAATCCTTGTTAAATGTATGCCATTGCTTTTATTACTTCAGGATGCACTACATGATTCAGTACATAATTGTATAATTACCTTTAGCCAGAGCTCTAGATCATAGGGATTACTGATGGCTGATTTGGGAATCTATTTAACAGAAAGCACTGTTAATGGTAGGAAAAAAACACAGATTATCACGGTAATTGAATCGCCAATATGATGTTAAGGTACACAAATGATATAAAGAATGTTCAAATGTCATGTGACCACGACAGAGGGTTGTTACTTCTTCCCTAAATTTATTTATACTCTCAATCTATTTCCTAGTACTCTTGATTTTGCATATTCCATGTGTTTTCATCCACAATGAAAGCTAGGTGGATTTGTTTTACTCAAATATTTACATATATAAATGATAACGTCCTCATCTCTAGGTAAGAGAAACCATTGCTTACCACCGCACTAATTGGAGTAAACGTGTCCTGTACTTTACCCAAAGTCCAAGGAAGACCTGCAGACTACAAATTTTATTGGTTAAAATACACGAAGTTAGAACAAAGAAAAATATATTACACTATGGGACAGCATTTACTTTAAGAGTGTACTGATCAGTAGTTACTACTATCCCCGTTCCATAATTCTTTCTGTGGTTTAAGTTCAACGGAAGGAATACAAGTTTTGCACAAAGATAGCCCTAAAACCATTATGTCAAATTTGTTGGATGGAGACATTGTGAGAAGTAACAACGTGCCAAAACAGAACAACCTGGTTTCTGTTTCTTCACATGATTGTAGACTTTTGAGAATATAGCATGATGTTTATTGGTGAATTTGTTTACGCAGGTCAAACATTCACATCCATATTTCAACTACTAATTGACCTGACCATTGGAAAGGAAAAACTTCTAAAACCATGATGTATAGCTTTTGCTAAATTTATTTCCATAGCTGAATGCTCTACCTATATTTCGACTTTCAACAACTACCAGGAATAGGAGATGCAAAGTAGCAACAAATTTGGATAGGTAGAACAAAACCAAAGTAAACTAAGGCTGTTGTTTGCAAACCTTAGAAGCAGATTGCAGATCATTCGATGACATGTCCAAAGCAAGCGCATAACCTGGGAAAACTGACAATGTAAGCAGTTATATATAGTTTACTATGTCATACCTGAAAAAACAAATGAACTAACTTTTCACTGAATCATACTGTTGATGGCTGCTACGGCACCAAGAAGTCAAGAAGGAACAAGAATGAGACCCCAAAAATGCTCTATTTCAAAGAGTACTAAAGAAAGAGGAGAAATCCACCAAACAAGACACCCATGCAGTTAAAAACACTGAGAGCTTAACACCACTAATAGTCAAACACCAGATTGTCACGCAAGTTCCCCTCTAACTTAAAATGCAGATTACATGTAGATATCTAATGTGACCATGAGAAGAGAACAGCGCTCAACAGGGATATACAACAAAAGCAAATGTGATGTAGCTCAGTAAAACACACATTTACGATTGACCAGAAATAATGAATAAGAGCTTGTCTATTCTAGAGTCTAGTTGCATTCTCAAACAAGCCTGTCAAATATCAAGTGATTAATATGTATTTGTGTCTGTTAACAGCCATTGCCCTCATTCTCATAAGCTATTGCCCAAACTGTTTACAATTGTTGTATCAAAGTTCTTACGGTTTTGTAACATGGGGAACCTCCTAGTTGATTTTGCAGGCACGTTGTTACAAAATTTTGCAGTTACACTAAATCAAATCCCGCATCCCATAACCACGGCTCTGAATTACCTCCGACGAAATCCATGGCGGAGGCCTCGGGGACATCGCGCGCGCGATGGGAGATGATGACGGCGAGCTCGACCTCGTGGTGCAGCGACTCGAGCGGCTCGGGCACCTCGATGGGGCCGGCGGTCGGGCCAGCGTGGAGGAATGATGACGTAGGCTTCAGGAACAGGACCGGTTCCTGCAGGCAGATTAACAAGGCCGAAGCTGTCGCGAACGGATCAGAGACCGCGTTGGAAGAAGGGTGCCCCGTCTGATGGGATCGGAGAGGGTCAGAGAGTATAGTCATAGGGGCATGGACCTTGAGTACAGGGTTGCTGACATCTTTGGCGCGTGAGATGTAGTTGCGCCCGGCCCCTACGATCTTCGTGCTCGCCGCAAGGAGCTTCTGCGCCGCCGCTGCTGCCATGGCCGAGAGAGCTGCGACTTCCTAGGACGAGGGAGGGTGAAGCAGAGGAAGGATGCTTTTCGGGGTTTTTTTTTTCGAGGGAGAGTACGAATGATTTTCTGCTTCCCAGCATCGACCTGCCGGGCTGTATTCGTCATACTCAAAACTACTGTACATATTAAGGTCCAGATTACGTGCTTACTGGGCCCTTCCCCGTCTTCCGTGTCAAAATATGGACACAACTCGACTCAATAACTCCCCTCAAACAGAAAAAAAAAACTCATCTCAGTAACCGATTTTCAAACAAAATTAGAATGCTAACAACCGACTTTTATAGGAACCAGGAAAATACTCATCTCTCATTTTCTAGGAACCAGGAAAATACATGTTTGTAACTGAAAAGTACTCCGTATAAGGCAAAAAGATGAGCGTTGTGACGCAGCCAGACCTAGCGAACTACTCCCTCTGTTTAACAATACTTGACTTCACTTTATTCAAATATGGATATACTTGACTTCACTTTGTTCAAATATGAAAACATGTCTAGATACATCCATATTTGAATAAAGTGAAGTCAAGTATTGTTGAACGGAGGGAGTAGATAGTTAGCAGACGCAATTGGTTGTTCGTGGATGCGGTGGATGGCAGCAGACGCGCTGCAAACCTGTCCGCCTGCATGTTTAATCAGAAATTAAGTTCTGATTGTAAGATCTTGTAACAAACTGTAAATGTTGTTCGGTTTGCTTTGCTGATTCCATGAGAATGCAAATGTGAGTTTGTCCCAATCGTACTTCTTTTCAATGGATTCTAAAATTACTATTCATTTTTATCTGATCCAAAATCAACCAAAGGCGGGATTTTCCATTAATAGTAGAAACAGGATCATAGGATTTTACCTATAGTACCTAATCAAATACGAACCGGTAGAAAATGGATGTCTTGTACCGGTTCGAACGCGGAGGGGCGCTGGGCAAGGCTAATACCGGTTTGCCACACACCTTTGGTACCGGTTTGTGGCTAAAACCGG
The DNA here is from genome assembly GCA_028641055.1 of Alopecurus myosuroides. Lineage (NCBI taxonomy): Eukaryota > Viridiplantae > Streptophyta > Magnoliopsida > Poales > Poaceae > Alopecurus > Alopecurus myosuroides. The sequence continues at coordinate 266,735,460 of CM054057.1, read as the reverse complement.
TACCAAAAGGAGGTGGCAACCGTCCGCCTGGTGCGAGCACATTTGGTACCGGTTTTAGCCACCAACCGGTACCAAAGGTGTGTGGCAAAGGGGCGCGTGGCAACCGTTCGCCTGGCCGAGCACCTTTAGTACCGGTTGGTGGCTACAACTGGTACCAAATAGTCGAACCGTTTTGCCTCCCGCGCCTATGAGTTCGCTAATTGCTACAGTACATGGTCATTTTCTCTGTTTCTTCTTTGTTTCCTCCTCTCTCTCTCTTCTTCCCATAATCCACCATGGATCAACCAATCACTCTCACGTCCCGTGTTCCTGTACATGGCACGAACGTGCTAACCGTCGTCTACACCAACAATAGCGCCAAGATGCTGGGATATCTTGCCACATTCAAAGGATGGGTTGAAAGTGCGACGGACCAAGAGAAATTCATCGGGCTTGATCTTGAGTACACGCGCGATGGGAAGGATGTTGCGGTCATACAATTTTGCTTTAACAAGAATGTCTTGGTCTTCCAATGGGCAAGGTACGTTTTTGGGGCTTGATCCATTCATAGGTTGATGAAAATTGCATAGGACAGCAATCCGATCCCCATTTGAATCATATATGCGTGTGATGTATAGAAAATTGCATAGGTTTATTATGATGAAAATTGCATAGGATAGCAACATGTCTGATCCCCATTGAAACCATATATCCGTGACATAGAATCATCATATATCTGATCCCCATTTAAATCATATATCCGCATGATATATAGAAATTTTCATAGTTTTATTATGATGAAATTTGCATAGGTTTATTATGATGAAAATTCCATAGGTTTATTATCATAAAAATTGCATTGGTTTATTATGATGAAAATTGCATAGGTTTATATATAGTTCATACATGTGGTGGCTTGTTTCTTATTGGCAAATCCGTGTTGCAATATGCAGGTCGTTGTTGCGGTAGTAATTAACAAGAAGTAATAAGAAGTAGGTTATTGTTATGATTCTTAATTAACAATTTGTTCCATGCTAACTTGTTGTTGCAGTAGTAACAAGAAGTGTCCATCCCTCATGGACTTCCTTTGCCGCGGCGGCATTCGTTTTGTTAGCGTTTATACAAACAACGACAAGATCAAGATGAGGAAAAGCTTCAGGATTGAGATACCGGCTGCCTGCCACATTGATATCCAGGAGATATTCAGGGTTCGGCATGAAAGGACTTCAATGGCTCATATGGCCGTGGATTTGATCGACGACTAGTACGGTGATATGAAGAACAGATCGAGAACCACAATCAGTGGGAGACGACCCCACTTCACGGCAAGAACATTGATTATGCCGCCATAGATGCTTACGTTTCATACGAGTTGTACCGCATTATTCGAGTCGTCAACCTTGGGCAGCGTCACCCTGCACCGGCAGCACCAGCGGTTGATGATGATGCCGATTCAGACGACTCCTATGATGTGTGTAGTGCTTGGGGGTCGATCATGTGATCTCTATTATGTATAGTACTTATATATATATATATATCTATGTTGTAGTACGGGTCTCCTGTGATCTTGTCGGGGGGTTACCCCCGAGTAGGGTAAAGGCAAGTGCTAAGGGCAAGATCAGAAGAGGATGTTGGGCCGAGTAGCTGGCTACCCGGTACGCGCTACCCGGTCGACTGCTATTCGGTCTTACATGTAGATGGCTGGAAGGGCGAATCAAGGAAGTAACATTCTCCCGAGTAGAAGAATTGGCCCGAGTAGAAATGGCGGGATCCTACTCGGGCCAAAAGTCAAAGTAGCCGTTCTGACACAGGATCCCGCGTATCCCGGGTCCGTACTTTGGCACTGTTCATGGCACTGTTCATCTACGGAGCGCGTGCCTGACAGCGGCAGTGTGTCAGCAGGGCGTCGCAGGATAGGGTGGACCTACTCTGTGTCTGTGGCAGTGATAACAGATCGGTTACTTGGTTTTGCCCAACGACTTTCCGCACCGGACAAACTTAGAAGCCAAAGCTGTCAGCGGGAGCTCGGAAGAAGGACGATGTGCACACTATGTCGACATCTGTTTGTATTTGGCTGTATCCGGCTGGGCACCGAGTATATAAGGTGCCCTGCCCCCTCCTGCGCGGGGGATCCGAGACTTGGTTCAGATTCTTGACTTAGTTCATCACGTAGAGAGAAGAGTGGCTACTCGGTAGCAAGAACATTTGTACTGTGGCTACTCGGAGAGACTCGAATATAAAGAGAGAAAGGCAGGAGTAGGGGTTTTACCTCCACACGAGGGCCCTGAACCTGGGTAGATCTTGTTGTTTGCAGTGCTTGTTTCATACTTCACGCGGCCACTCGTCGCGTGATCCCTCCCCGAGCGCCTCCAGCGTCCTTCGTCCCCACAACTTTAGCCATCCTATGGCATCTGCCGAGACACCACCACGACAGTTGGCGCCCACCGTGGGGAAACCAGCGGCGCTGGCTGGAGTTTCCGTTCGGACGGGATCGATTTCGGCTACTGGAGAGCGCGTGGTTTGCGGCCTCGTCCACAGATTCGGCTCCTTCGACTTCGTCACCGACAACGCCGGCGATTTCGGTGGCAGGGCCATGCCGGAGGGCGGCTCGGTGCTTTCTTTCGGCGCGCACCTCGTCTACGTCGCCACCGTCATCGACCGCGAGTACCCCGAGCTGGTGCACGTCGCGGAGGATCCCCCCGCCGTCATCGCTGCACGCGGGAGGCCTATGGGCTGCTCTATGGACGTCGTGGAGGTGATGGTGGCTGGCCTAGCTGCGGACGCCGGAAAGGGCGCGGCTGCCGCCGCGGTCGTCGTCGAGGATCTCGCTGGCTCGAGTGCTGGCGGGAAGACGCACAAGCCCTACGAGAAGGAGTGCAACCTTCCCCTTTCCACTACTCGGACAATCCCTACGCCAGCTGCGCGGACGGGAATGCCACCTCCCACTGACCTCGAGCTCCTGACCATGAAGGCGCAGCTCGACCGGCAGCGCCAGGAGCTGCTCGCTGAGCAGGCGGAGTTGGAGAAGATTAGGCTAGAGCTTAGCCTAGATCAGATTGAGTACAACAAGGCTCACGGTTTTACGCCGGTTGTTAGGAGAGCTAGCAAAGTAGGTGCTATGCGTTGCAACCTAGGCGCCGAGATGGCAACGGTTGTAGAGGCTCCCAGTCAGTCCGCCACCGCAAACACCTCCACTAGACCCAGATACAGCACACCCGCCAAAACACTTAGAGCTGCTGAGGCCGTAGCTGCCGAGTTGCCGCATCTAGCTGGCGACGCGCGCGTTAGGCAGCAGGAGAGGCTAAACGAGCTGGTGCTAGAGGCTGCTAGGCAGAATGAGGAGTTCCGGAAAGCCAACCCGGGTGCTGGAGCTTCTCAGGTGGTGCACTCGCACGTGGCTAGATCTAACGATCAGGCTTCATCACCGCATCCTAGCCGTGAGAGAAGCCGGAGTGGGCATTCCGGCAAGGATAGGCAGATGCAGGTGTACGACCCGGCTGTCGCCGCGAAACAGCTCGCTGTGCCGCAACAGTCCGGTCAGAGACACAACACTGCAGGAGCAGGCTTTCAAGCCCATAAAGCTCAAAGCCAGGCCCGAGATGGAGAGCGCCCAGGCCCTTCTCAGCATCCAGTTGCTCAGGCTACTCGGCAGAGGCAGCAGCCGCGTGCGGTGGCGCCAACCGCCAACCCGGTGGAGCAGCCTGCAGCTGTGCAGGTGGACAGATATGATGATGGCTATTCGGCCATGGGATTGGTTGGCTATGACATCCTGGATCGTGTGGGCGAGCGCGTGCTGGTGCCTGGAGATGCAAGGCATCAGTTGGACCGGATCAGTCTATCTGCACGGCTCGAGAACACGGGGCCTCCTGGCCCTGAGTGCTTTGGCCCGCGCATCATGAACGAGCCTTCCGTGAAGAACTTCCAGCTCGCAAGGGGCACCAAGAGCTACAATGGTAGCACCAAGCCGGAGGATTGGCTCAATGACTATGTCACCGCGGTTCATACCGCGAACGGCAACCGGAGATGGGCAGTGCGGTACGTTCCGCAGATGCTAGAGGGTCCAGCTCACACTTGGCTCAACAATTTGCCCAAGAACAGCATCAATTGCTAGCTGGATTTCTCGGAAGCCTTCATCAGCAACTTCACCAGCACTTACAAGAGGCCGAATAGGCCGCAGCAGTTGTCAGCCTGCAAACAGCGAGAAGATGAGACAGACCGCGAGTACCTTACTCGGTGGAGCACATTGCGGAACACCTGCGAAGGTGTGAGCGAGGCCCAAGCCATCACTTGGTTTGCGCAGGGTTGCAGGCATGGCAGTATGCTGTGGCAAAGGTTGCAGAGGGAGATGCCAAACACTCTGGCGGAGACCATCAAGATCGCGGATCAGTACGCACTCGGTGACCCTACTCAGCCCCTGATGGATTCCTCCGAGCCGAGAAGAAACTTCAACAGCAACAAGCGCAACGAGTTCCGCAATAAGCGCAGGGGTGACCGAATAGATACTCGGTACGACCCTGAGGAAGTGAATGCAGTGGCTGTTGGAGCTGGGGGCAGCCAAAGGCAAAAACCTGCTGGAGCCTACGGGCAGAACCAGAACCAGGGCCAAGGCAACAAGAAACCATACCGCGCTCCTCAGTCGGGTAGCGGCAACTCGGAACCGACAAGGAAGTTCGTCTTCGACGACATGAGGGATGGCCCATGCAGTTTCCATACTCAGCACCCCTCGAGGCCTGCTAACCACACTACCCGACAATGCGAGTGGTGGGATCTGATCAGGAATGAAGGCTTGCCTCCTCCTCCTCCTCTGCCAGCTGCAAACGCCAATGTGCAGCCTGCTCGCGCACCCGCAGTTCGGCCTCCAGTGTTTCCGAGAAGAGAAAACGTGAACCAAGTGGCTTTAGGAGCCAATCGCCACTTCAACAATGAGGGCTACCGCAACAACAACAATAACCACAGCCGCAACAACAACAGAGGCAACAACAACTACCAGGGCAACAACAACGGCAACAATGAGGGCGGAGGCCGCAACCAGTACCAAGAACACCACGAGAGCTACATGATCTTCACTTCTGAGCCCATCGACAAGCAATCACAGCACAGGCGTGCCATGGAGGTCAATGTCGTGATCCCTGCTGTTCCTCACTATATGCATTGGTGCAACCAAGAGATCACGTGGACCAGAGTAGATCATCCCAAGGTGATGCCCAACCCGGGTAGCTACGCCTTGGTGCTGGACCCTACTTTCCTAGGTCCCGAGAAGAATGTGAGGTTCAGCAATGTATTGATCGACAACGGCAGCAGCATCAACATCGTGTACAGAGACACGCTGGAGAAGCTTGGTATGGCCGAGAACATGCTGCTACCCAGCAAGACCACTTTCCATGGCATTGTGCCAGGGGTCTCTTGCAATCCGATTGGACGAGTATGGATAGATGTGCTATTCGGCACCAGGGAAAACTGCCGCACAGAGAGCCTGCAGTTTGAAGTGGTCGATCATCAGAGCCCCTACCATGCCCTACTCGGCAGGCCTGCTCTGAGCAAGTTCATGGCCTCTACCCACACTGCATATCTGAAGATGAAGATCCCTGGTCCCAATGGCGTGATTACCATCTCTGGTGATTACAAGAAGTCCATGGAGTGTGCCTCTGCTGGTTCTCAGTTGGCGGAGTCCATGGTGATTGCTGCCGAGAAGAAAACGATGTACGAGGTGGTGGCTATGGCGCAATCCGCGCAAGCTGGTGCACAGGGCGTGCCGAGTACCCAGCACGGGACCGCGTTCCAGGCATCTCAAGAGACAAAGAAGGTCCAGGTCGACCCTGAGTTCCCTGACCGCGTAGCCATCATTGGCTCTGGGTTGGCGGAGAAATAGGAAAGCGAGCTCATCCACTTCCTCCGTGAGAATCGGGACGTGTTCGCCTGGTCCAATGAAGATTTACCAGGAGTCCCGAGGGAGTTGGTTGAGCACTCGTTACATGTGCGTCCTGACGCCAAACCAGTGAAGCAGTCTATGCGCCGTTTCGGAGATAAGAGAAGGAAGGTCATTGGTGACCAGATCACCAATCTGCTGATAAGCAATTTCATCATGGAGGTGCTGCATCCGGATTGGCTAGCCAACCCGGTCATGGTCGAGAAGAAGAAGGAGGACCCCAAGGCTGCTACCGCATGGCGCATGTGTGTCGACTACACCGACTTGAACAAAGCATGCCCCAAGGATCCTTTTCCGCTACCTCGCATCGATCAGGTGATCGATTCCACTGCTGGTTGTGAACTGCTGTCTTTCATAGATGCCTACTCTGGTTTTCACCAGATAGCTCTTAATCCTGCTGATCATATAAAGACTGCCTTCATTATCCCGTACGGGGCTTATTGCTATCGTGTCATGTGTTTCGGGTTGCGAAATGCGGGTGCCACTTATCAGCGGTGCATGCAAAAATGCTTGCACAACCAGCTCGGCAAGAATGTGCAGGTGTACGTAGATGACATTGTCATCAAAACGAATAAAACACAAACTCTGCTTGCCGATCTTGAGGAAACCTTCGCTAACTTGCGCAAGTATAAAATGAAGCTGAACCCGAGTAAATGCACCTTTGGCATTCCGACTGGCAAGCTACTCGGCTTCCTGGTGTCTAGTCGGGGCATTGAAGCCAATCCTTCAAAGATAAAAGCTATCGAGAGAATGTCTTTGCCGAGATCCCTGAAGGATGTGCAGAAGTTCACTGGTTGTTTGGCATCTCTGAGTCGTTTCCTAGGCCGAATGGGAGAGAAGGCCCTGCCTCTGTACCAGTTGATGAAGAAAAGTGACAAGTTCGTCTGGACTCCGCAAGCGGACGTGGCATTCAAAGAGCTGAAGGCAATGCTGGGTAGCGCTCCCATCTTGGCTAGTCCGCTACCCAAGGAGCCAATGCTGCTATATATTGCTGCTACTAACCGGGTAGTCAGCGTGGTGATTGTGGTGGAACGAGAAGAGGAAGGCAAGAGTGTGCAACGCCCAGTATACTACCTCAGTGAAGTGTTGTCCAGCTCCAAGCAGAACTACCCGCATTACCAAAAGATGACCTACGGCGTGTACCTGGGCGCCAAGAAACTGAAGCATTATTTCCAAGAGCACCCCATCACGGTTGTGAGCTCTGCTCCCATCTCGGATATCATGGGCAACAAGGAAGCAAGTGGCAGAGTAGCCAAGTGGGCGATTGAGCTGGCCGCATACGCTCCCGCATATGCGAGAAGAGAAGCCATCAAGTCTCAAATCCTGGCAGAATTTCTGGTGGACTGGGCTGAGGTGCAGTACGAACCTCCTGCTCCAGTTTCCAATTACTGGAAGATGCACTTTGATGGCTCGAAGGTGAAGGAAGGCCTTGGTGCTGGCGTAGTGCTTACGTCACCCAAGCGAGATCAACTCAAGTACGTGCTGCAGATCCATTTCAAGGCGTCCAACAATGTTGCAGAGTACGAGGCCGTAGTGCACGGCTTGCGAGTAGCCAAGGAGGTTGGCGTGCAGCGCATTATATGCTATGGCGATTCAGATCTGGTGGTGCAGCAAGTCTCTGGCACTTGGGATGCTCTGGATGCCAACATGGCATCATACCGCTTCCTGGTACAATCTATGACTGGATTCTTCGAAGGCTGCGAGTTCCAGCATATTCACCGAGCAGAGAATGAGGCAGCAGACGAGCTGTCCAAGTTGGGGTCTTCTCGGCAGTCCATCCCGGCGGGGATTGCCTTGGAGCATTTGAGGAAGCCATCCATCAAGCCATCTCCCAACTCGGAATCCATATTTGTTCCTTCTCTGCCAAGTGAAGAATCCGTTCCCATGGAGATTGACTGGGAGAATGCAACAGAGAACCCGGGGACTGCCACTCCTTACTCAGGGACTGCCAGTCCCTACCCGGGGATTGCCACTCCTTACCCGGGGACTGCCACTCCCCTACTCGGGGACTGCCGCTCCATACTCGGGGACTGCTGTCCTCAGCCCGGGGACTGTCGCATTCATTGAGGAGGTTCTTGCCAATCGTTCAGGGCTCCAGAGAAGTACTCCCAACCCTAAAGAGCAGCCAGAGGTGCCTATCCCGATGGAAGTGGACGAACCGGTGTTTTCTACACGAGAGACACCGAGTTGGGCCATGCCCATATTATCCTTTCTAAAGGACGGCACTCTGTCAGAAGATGAGGTGATCGCAAGGCAGATTCAGAGAAGATCCAAGGGCTACACCATATTCAGAGATGTGCTGCACAAGAGAAGTGCCACCGGCGTGTTGCAACGCTGTGTGGACCCAGAAGAAGGAGGAGAAATTCTGTTGGAGATACACCAAGGAGAATGCGGGCACCACGCCTCTTCTCGAGCATTGGTCAAGAAGGCTTTTCGGCATGGCTTCTACTGGCTCACAGCCCTGCAGCAAGCTGAAGACATCATGAGGAAGTGCAACGGCTGCTAGATGTTCGCGAGTAAGATCCACATGCCTGCTTCCGAGTTGAAAACCATTCCCATTACTTGGCCATTTGCTGTTTGGTGCTTGGATATGGTCGGCCCCTCCAAGCCGGCTAGAGGCAACATGACTCACATCTTAGTCATGGTGGATAAATTCACCAAGTGGATAGAAGTGAAGCCTATTCGGAAGTGTGATGGAGCCACAGCTGTGCGATTCCTGAAAGACGTGATCCTGAGATACGGCTATCCGCACAGCATCATCACGGACAACAGCACAAATTTTGCTGAGGGAGCAATGGTGCGGTTCTGCAGAGATAAGCATATCCGGCTAGATGTTGCATCTGTTGCGCATCGCACCTCCAATGGGCAAGTTGAAAGAGCAAATGGCATGGTGCTAGCAGGCATAAAGCCAAGGCTGATTGAGCCACTGCTTAAAACACCTGGGTGTTGGTTAGACGAGTTGCCAGCGGTGTTGTGGAGTCTAAGGACTACCCCTAACCGGTCAACCGGCTACACGCCATTCTTCTTGGTATACGGGGCTGAGGCCGTGTTGCCAATAGACCTAGAGCATGACTCCCCCCGAGTAACCCTCTACACTGAGGTGGAGGCGAGAGAAGCTCGAGAAGATGACGTTGACCTGCTCGAAGAAGCAAGAGAGCTTACTCTGTCACGTTCAGCTATCTACCAGCAAAACCTGCGGCGTTATCATAGCCGAAAGGTGAACCCAAGGGTTTTCCGAGAAGGAGACATGGTCCTTAGGCTTGTGCAACGCACAGCCGGGATGCACAAGTTGTCTCCTCCATGGGAAGGGCCTTTCATTGTGAGCAAAGCGCTGCACAATGATGCCTATTATCTCGTGGACGTGCGTCCATCACAGGAGAACAAGGCAGATAAAGCTGGAGAGGAATCTAAGCGCCCCTGGAATGTAGCCCTACTTCGTCGCTTTCATTCGTGAGCAAAGATGTGTATGTACTCTCTTATCCGAGTTAAAATTCTACTCTGCAATCTGAAACTGAACTCGGGGACTGCCCTCGTCCAAAATTACTCTGTGTGTTTCTACCCGGCTTCACTTTTGTCCACTCGGTTGCTCTGCTTAAAATTTCACGAGTACATTTAGTATTGTGTTTAAACCTACATGCCAACTCTTCGACTCTGCTGCTGTCCGAAACCCGGCTTCATGGCAAGCAAGAGAACAAGCAAAAGGTCAATGAGCACAAAAAAAATTACTAAGGAAAGAAAGAGCGCAGGAACCGAGTAGGGAGTCTTTTACTACTGATCTTTGTTAACTTCTTTTCGGCTGAGTGGTGGGCTGCGTTACTATGAGTGTTTCTCAGTGGCTAAGTATTTGCAACTCCAACTTTGAACTCTCGTGACTCGAATACCAAAAAGCAACAAGTTGCGGGTAAGAGCTGAGATAAAAAGGAAGAGCGAATAAGAAATGCAACTCGGGGACTTGCATGATAACGCAACCCGGCATCGAGCCAAGGCTGCTCAAATTGACTAAGTTAAAAACATCAAACGCGAATAAAACTGAGTAGCAAGCGACAAACATAATTGTTTCGATACATCTGCACCCGGCATCCCGGGGATCTGATAAAAGTTTTAAGGACAAAGTTGCAGGAGGTGATCAGGTGGAAGTAGCAGCATCCTCGATGTTGGCCTTGGCGACATCAGCTTCAGTGTTGGTCCTGGCGGCATCAGTCTTGGAGGTGGCCTTGGCAGTGTCAGCTTCCGAGTTGGTGGCGTCAGTCTTCGCCGCATCAGCTTCTGGGTTGGTGACAGCCTGATCAGAGGTGGCCGTGGCCACCGAGATGAGGTCCGTCGCCGAGGTGGAGGCAGCAGTTTGGGTGCGGAGTAGCACCGTGTCGTCGAGGGCAGCACCTGATGAAGTGCCGAATTCAAGCGCCGCGGTGTCGATAGTCATCTTCTCGCTCTCGGCCTCATCTTCGCTATCCGCGACGACCGCGGCCTTCCCCTTCCCGGCCTTGTCATCAGCACTGTTGAAGCAGCTCATGCCTTCAGACTCAGTGGCTTCCTCGTCGTCATCTTCATCCTCGTCGTCACCCTCGCCCTCCACATCCGTGTCGGGCTCGGTGACGCCTTCGATGTAGCCCGCGGTATCCGCGTAGGATGCGATCTCGTACGCAACCAACTGGCGGCGAGCCACGCAGTCGGTATCCTTCTCCCACCTCGAATCCTGGCGCATCTCGAGGATAAGGTTGAGATCCAGATTGTCGTACCAGCTGCATACGAAGAGGAGCAGCATATCAGCGCCTGCCCGAGCTCCGGATGCTCGCCACTTCTTCAGCTCGGCCTTAACGCCATTCAGCTTCTCGGCAAGTCCACGGATGGTTGCTGGCGCAGAGTCTCGAGGCCAGAACAAGTCATGGAGTTTGAAGGCGGTGCGCACCAGATCGGTGCCCACGCCCCTTAGACGCTGGAGCTGCCCCTGCATGTTTGTGAAGTAGTCTTCAATCGAAGCCTTAGTATCCATGGGCTGCCCCTTTTCGGTGCGAGCTGCTTGGGCCTTTGAAAGAGCAGGTTTGCAGGCCGAGCAAAGGTCGGGGAAGATTTCTAAAAAAGCTATCAAAAAGATTAGAAACAGAGACAGAGAAGAGAAGCGAATCAGGCAGCAGAGAAGCAAAAGGAACAGCGAAGCGCAGGGAAGCGGGTACTTACTGTTCAGCTTGCAAAGTAGCGACTGCAGCGTCTTCTCCCATGACTCCTCGTCAGCAACGTGCCTTTCTTCCACCCTTCGGAACTGGGCCAGCTGGAGCATGAGATCCGAGTTGCTCTTCCTCAGCGTATCGCACTCCAGCTCGAGAGCCCTTTTCTCGGCCTTGGCAGCTGCTTCGATCTTCTTCTTCTCGGCTGCTAACTTGTTCTTCTCGGTAGTTATATCGAGGGCATTTTGAAGAGCGGTTCGCAGCTGGAGTTGGAGAGGTTCCATCTCGGTGGTGTGCTCTTTCTTCAACTCTACAGCCTGACTCGCCAATTGCTGCTGCACCTCGGCGGGTTTGAGGCAGTCGAGATGCTCCTCGACAAATTTCTTGTGGTCTTCTGTGAAGAGCAAAACACGGTCAGCAGAGTAGCAAAGATGGGAGGAAGGAAAACAAGCCGAGAAAAACACCAACTCACCTTCTAGCCTTTTAATCGTAGTTTGACCGCTCTCAATAAAAGCGCGACAGTTCGCATGCTCCTCTGCCAAGGTCTTAAACTTGCCTGCAGAAAGGAATCGATTAGAGCAGAAAGCAAAAGCGGGCGTAAACACAAAACGCAGGAACCGCGTAGCTAAAAGCTTACTTTCGATCTCGGAAATCTGGAGGATGCGATCCATGACCTCCTTTTCCGTCGCTTCATCAGTCTTGCGCTCCATTTCGAGGGCCTCAAGGCGCCTTTTAGCGATGTTGTGGTTCCAGAGCAGTCGCCGGTACAAGTTTGTTCTCTTCAAAAGGCTATTCTGAGAAGCAGAAAGAAAACGAATCAGACACAAATCGTGAAGATTCAACCCGAGAAGACGGCAACTCGGTTGAGTATCCGTCTACTCGGCCAGAATCTCGGGGACTGGGTGATGGATAAGAAGAAGGAGAAGAGTAGAAGAGAAGAAAAATGCAACTCGGATTGGGTGAGCGAAACTTACTGCATAAGTTTGTTCGATATCCTCTGCGGCCTTGCGGTGGACGAACAGCTTGGTGGCAAGCGTGCTGGTCTTGGACGAGATGGTCATGGGATTTTAGCCCATGTCCGCCTTGTTCCAGTCAATGCGCATATGGTCCAAATCGCCCAAAGCCAAGCCGTGCCAGGTTTTGTTGCCAAGGATGTCGCTGTTCCATTCGGCGTCGATGAAGCCTACACGGTCAATCATCTCCTCGAGCCCCCTGGACGTCACCTCGGCCTCCTGGACCTCGCGCGAGAAAATTGAGAGGGATCTGTCCTTGTTCCTGGCTGGCGGCTTGGAGTCCACAGCCGTGGCCTGTTTGCCTTTCCTGATAGCAAGTTTCTCCTCGGCCGCGGTTAGCGGGATGCTGTGCTGTTTGCTCATTTTCACCAAGTAAGGAGGGTAGGTAGGCGGATCTGGCAAACTTGGTCCTGCGGCCGCGTCAACGGCTACGCCGGAAACGCCAATGGTGAGCTGCCCGGCCTTGGCGACAGTTCTTGCAATTGGTTGGGGCGGTGGCATCGCGGCAGAGTCCTGCGCAGCACCACGAGGAGGATTCTTGCGGACGTTGGCGTCAGGCTGGGCAGATGGCTTCTCAGAGGCCTTCTTCTCGACGGCCTTCTTCTCGACGGTCTTCTTCTCGGTGTCTTTCTTCTCGGGGCCCTCTTCTCGGCAGCCTCCTTCTTGGCTGGAGGGCTCGCTGTAATCTTGGTCTTCTTCACCGGCGGGGAGCTCGGTGCGGTGGATGAAGTGCCCTGCTGGGTAGGCGGCACCAAGGGCTCACTACCCGGCGCAGCATCCGGCTGCGCGTGGCTCTGCAGGTCCTGCTCCATCTCGTTAACTATCTCAACCCGCTGCTCGGCAGCGGGATCTTGCTGTGATTCTTCTTGTCTCTCTACCCGCGGCTGGGCCGCGGGGTCAGTTGGGTCAGCAGCCCCTGTTGCTGGCTGCTCTTGGTTCTCCTCCTGCCGCTCAAGGGCGGCCTGGTCGTGCTGCTCGGGGTCTTGTTCTGAGTTCTCCCCGGCTGTGGCAGCTGGGGGAGAAAGTGGTCTCTCGTCGTAAGCAGCGTCCTGCGCTTCTCGTTCTGCGCGGGCCTGCTGCTCCTGCTCGGCGTCGTGGGCGTCAGTATCCATGTACTGGACGTCGTCCTCGTCTTCTCCTTTCACAGGAGAGGACGCACGCGCCCTGTCCTTAGCTGCGGTCTCATGCTCTTCAGAGAGGCTCAATAAGCTTGTCTACATCGATGGCGGATCTCTTCTTGGACTTGGACTTGATGGGTGCGGCAGCAGCATTAGCATCCAAGGGGGCGCTGAAGAGAAGAGAAAATTCAGAAAAGGAAGAAAGGCAGAAGGAACCAAAAAGCAGCAACAGTGATGCGCAACTCGGGAGAAAGTTACTTACCCTGCACGGGAAGGCGGTAGCCGTCTCCCCTGTCTAACCTTCTTCACGGCCTGCTTGGGTTTCTTGCTGGGGGGCTCCTGAGCACCGCTACCTGCCCTCTTGCGAGTGGCGGGAGCAGCGACTGCAAGCGGATCGACGGTAAGGGCGTCCTCGTCCTCATCCTCGTCCTCGTCCTCTTCCTCAGTGGCAGCATCACCATCATCTGCAGAAAAGGAGAGAAGGAAACAGTTAAGAAACATGAGGAAATTGGATAGCGCCACTCGCAACCATGAAGGTGAGCTCAATCACCTTCGTCGTCCTCCTCGGACCAGTCCCGAACGGACACGTCCACATGATGCTTCTCCGTCTGGGCGGCATGAGGGATGTTGAGTTTGTCCACGGTGTCGTAGGAGACCTCATCGTCCTCCTTTCGGTCCTCTTCCCAGTTAGCCTCGAAGAGCTCCTCGCTCTCAGCGATCTGGCGAGCAAGGACCTGGAAATTAGGCAAGTATCACAGATTAGTCGAGTAGCATGAAGGCATCCTACTCGGCAGGGCGTGCAAACACAAAGCACACAAAGCCTAAGGAGTACTGCTAAGTGTTCTACTCGGCAGGGCGTGCAAACATAAAGCATATAAAGCCTAAGGAATATTGCCAAGTGTTCTACCCGGCGTGGCGTGCAGACATAAAGCACATGAAGCCTAAGCAATACTGTTAAGTGTCCTACTCGGCACGGAGTGCGGATACTAGGCATGTTAAGCTAAGAGAAGTATCTACTCGGTGTCAGTACACAGGAAACAAGAGGGGAAAGACTAACCCGTTTGATTGGTTTCGTGCGGCTGAACGGCACAAAGCCGTACTGCCAGTTGTCCCTGAGGCCGGTGGTCATGATGGAACGCGCCCAGACGGCAACGTCCGCGTTGCTGAGCGCGAACGTGGTCGTCCGAGTGCAGTCCCGGTGGCCACCCATGTAGCACATGAGGTCTGCGCGGCGCTGGAGCGGAAGCACCCGTCTGGAGATCCAGCAAGCAATAGGGTCGTCACTTTTGAGCCCCTTCTCGATCAGCTTGGCAAGGCGCTCGTCCATCTGCTTGAGGTCGCTATCCACTGGCGGCTTGGTCCTCCAGTTCTGCCCGGTGGGAGCAGTGTTGGCCCACCTGGGCAGATTGATCTGGTCCGTCACGGGAGCTCCCTTCTCGACGGGGATGTTCTTCACGTAGAGAAAGGTTCTCTGCCACTTGCGGACAGAATCCAAACCTTTGATGCACGGGTGATTGGTCCCGCCGCGCTGCACCATCATGGCGCTACCGGTCTCCGTCAGGCCGCGGCTGCTGTCCGCGCCATCTTTCTTGGCCTTGCTCTGCTTCCTAAAGAAGAAATATCGAGCCCAGGTCGTCGTGGTGGGCCGGATGCCCAAGAATGCCTCGCACACCACAGCGTGGTAGGCGAGCATGACGATGGCGTTAGGCGGGAGGTGGTGCGGCTGAAGGCCGTAGTAGTTGAGAAAAGATCGGAAGAAGTCTGGAGACCTGGCAGCCCGAATCCTCGCGCGAAGTGCGCGAGGAAGACGACGTGCTCGCCCTCCTCCGGAGTAGGGACGAGCTCGCGGCCAGGATGCCGGCAGCGAACACCGGGAGGAACTCGCCGGGTGTTCACTAACCATTGGCACTCCTCCGCTGTGACTTCAGATCCGGACCAGCCGGCGCGGGCGTCGTCGTCACGGGCCATGGATTTGGAGAAGAGATTTGGTGAAGGAGTGGTGGATTTGGATGGAAGAGCCGGCCTCTCGGCGCGGGGAGAATCGCAGCGGTGCGGTGAAACGCACGGCGGCGAGGTGCTCGCTGGCGGCGGAGAAACGAGGAGGCGAGGGGAAAGTGAGAGCAGGAAGAGGAAGAAGGAGTCACCGAGGGGGTATTTATACCTCCCCTCGGGTTGCCGTTACGATTTGAGGAAGTGGGATCGATCGTGGCAGAGATCGTGCGGTGTGGGCCGTGTGGACCGGTTAGAAACGCACACAGCGCGGAACGCGCGCGTAACGGCCACAGTTAATCCCACGACGTGATCGTGGGTAATCACTGCCTTTGATGGGACATAACGGGCTAGTGGGCCCACTCCGTGAAAACTGGGCGCGTGGCCTGTCAGTTCCCGGGTACCGAGGCGTCGGGGTCGTGTCCGCGTGACACGTGCCCAGTTGCACCGCGGAAAGCCGGATTCTGCTCGGCCACATAGAGATTTCGATTCGAGATTTCACCAAGTCCTTTTACTCGGCTACAAAGAAGAGAAGTGGTTCTATTCGGAAGAAACTTAAGACAAAATCAAGGGCTACTCGGAGGTTTTACTCGGCATCCCAAGGTTCAAGGGCAAGATTGTCAAGGTTGGTTTTTAAGCTGGCAGGGCCCACTGAACAAGTTCGCAGGACTCTACCAGCTTCGGGGACTGCTGTCAGGGGGTTACCCCCGAGTAGGGTAAAGGCAAGTGCTAAGGGAAAGATCAGAAGAGGATGTTGGGCCGAGTAGCTGGCTACCCGGTACGCGCTACCCGGTCGACTGCTATTCGGTCTTACATATGGTTGGCCGGAAGGGCGAATCAAGGAAGTAACATTCTCCCGAGTAGAAGAATCGGCCCGAGTAGAAATGGAGGGATCCTACTCGGGCCAGAAGTCAAAGGAGCCGTTCTGACACAGGATCCCGCGTATCCCGGGTCCGTACTTTGGCACTGTTCATCTACGGAGCGCGTGCCTGACAGCGACAGTGTGTCAGCAGGGCATCGCAGGATAGGGGGGACCTACCCTGTGTCTGTGGCAGTGATAACAGATTGGTTACTTGGTTTTGCCCAACGACTTTCCGCACCGGACAAACTTAGAAGCCAAAGCTGTCAGCGGGAGCTCGGAAGAAGGACGATGTGCACACTATGTCGACATCTGTTCGTATTTGGCTGTATCCGGCTGGGCACCGAGTATATACGGTGCCCTGCCCCCTCCTGCGCGAGGGATCCCAGACTTGGTTCAGATTCTTGACCTAGTTCATCACGTAGAGAGAAGAGTGGCTACTCGGCAGGAAGAACATTTGTACTGTGGCTACTCGGGGAGACTCGAATATAAAGAGAGAAAGGCAGGAGTAGGGGTTTTACCTCCACACGAGGGCCCTGAACCTGGGTAGATCTTGTTGTTTGCAGTGCTTTTTTCATACTTCACGCGGCTACTAGTCGCGTGATCCCTCCCCGAGCGCCTCCAGCGTCCTTCGTCCCCACAACTTTAGCCATCCTATGGCATCTGCCGTGACACCACCACGACAGATCTATAGATCGAGTACTTTTATATGTATCTATATTTATATGTTCATGTTTAAGTATGATGTGAGCAAGATTTCATTGTGATCTCTATATATTTATCTCATGTTTGCATAGGTGAACAATAGTACTAGCACTAGATATGTAAGAATGTTGAGAAATAACTGAACACAATGGCGCGAAAATTTATCCCGAAGTTCACTTTTCAATGGAAGCTAATCTCCGTTGGGCTCCAACTCGAGGCTTCCAATAATACTAAAAATTCTATGATGCATGTCATTAATTCTATGCTCTATGTATTCTCTCTTTTCAACCCCATTAGAAAGACATCATAGGACTGGTTTATTGGTATAAGACTGGTTTTTCTATAACGGGTTTAGGGTTTCATTGGAGAGGGACTCCGGGGTTGGGATCCCACCACAAGATAGGAGGTTCCATAATATGTGTGTTATGGCACAATACATGGCATAGTTTGTTATAATGATCCCATATTGCACACAAACATGCATCTTAGAAGCACGGACAATATTGACGAAGGAATTTATTTTTTAACTGAATAAAAAACATTTTCCATTTTCGGAGTGTCACAAATGGTTTTTTGTGTGAAGGAACTACCACAAACATGTTGCAAAACTTAGGGGCTTAACTTTTTTTAACATGACAGGACATGTGATATACCCAAATAAACAATCTGTTTTCTAAGAAAATATTTCCATTCAGCTCTTTTGAAATTCACAAGTTTCTGCCGATTCAGCTGGAAACGGGACAAATTGAACTACAGGTGCCTCGTAATTTGCTCATAAATTTTGGCAAAAATAATTTTTAGGTACTCAACTACCTATTACAATAGAGATCCACGGTGAGTTGCTGAATATACAACCCCTAGCTAAGAACGGTCATGCCCGTCGTCTTGACTTTCTCCTAAAACAGGCTGAGAAAATTCCAGTAAATTCAAATAAAACCCTAAATAACGCGAGACCTTCGCCTGGTATCATTACATATGTCCTAGTATGCACCAAAAATAGTAAACTTGGAATAGGACAATTCTGTTAAAAAAGTGTTCACAAAAAAAAGCTATCTCCTCCTAGCATTCTAGGGTTTCGGTTCAAATGACAGGTGTTATGGCCAAATACATGGCATAGTTTGTTATAATGAGCCATATTGCACACAAACATGCATCTTGGAAACACGAACAATGTTGACGAAGGAATTTATTTTTTTATTAAATAAAAAAATCATTTTCCATTTTCAGAGTGTCAGAAATGGTTTTTTTTTGTGAAGGACCTACCAGAGACATGTTGCAAAACTTGGGGGCTTCATTTTTTTAACATGCTAGGACATGTCATATACCCAAATAAACAATCTTTTTTCTAAGAAAAGATTTCCATCCAGCTCTTTTTAAATTCACAAGTTTCTGCCGATTCAGTTGGAAACGGGACAAATTTGAACTACACGTGCCTCGTAATTTGCTCATAAATTTTGGAAAAAAAATCAGTTTTAGGTACTCAACTACCTATTTCAATAGAGATCCAAAGTATCAACTTCTCTCTAGGGATTTTCATGACAGACACTACCCTTCGGTGTGTGAGCTACTTCACCGGTATCAACTTCTCTCTAGGGAGTTTCATGACTTAGAGCTTAAAAGTACTAGATCAGACAAGAGTTAGCTTATGGATGTATCATATTTGGATTCTCTCATTTTTCTAATCGATTTAGACATATTATTTGTGAAATTTAAATTTACGAAATTGCATATATGAATTATTCAATATTAAATGAAAAAAGACAAATAAGTTAATTATTATTTCCATTTAAGAATATTTTAATTCAAAATATTATTAATGGTTCATTTCTTTTTATTTAAATAATTGTTTTGATTCATAAAATAAATGTGTGTGATATCATAGTATATGGGTTAATAGGACTGATAGCATACTATTGTGAGGTAAGTATCTCTTCTTTGTAGGTAGCTAATAGGAAAGGAAAGTTAAGCGTGCTAGCGCGGGAGTAGTGTGAGGATGGGTGACCTCCGCGGGAAGTGTTAGTATAAGGGAGTAAATTAGATTCAAATTAAGAATGGTGGGTGATAAATGTGAGTTTAAGTGGTTAAACAATAGAAATAAATAGAATGGAAATAAAATGAATACAATGAAATAAAATGAATAAAATGGAAATAAAATGATTTTTTTTGTGAAAAAAAGAAAAAAAAACCTTTGGTACCGGTACCAAAGGAACACGGGCCGCAGGATCTCCTCTTGGGCCATGTGATGGCCCATTTAATACCGTTCCGTGAGCGACCGGTACTAAAGGCTGGTGGGCCTTTAGTACCGATTAATTAGTACCGGCAGTCCAAACGGTACTAATAGGCCTCTGGAGCCGGTACGGATAGCCCGTTTTCTACTAGTGTAAATGACTATTGTAGTGTGGTCCGAGACAAAGTGACGTATGAATCTTCTAGTAACCTTATGATACTATTGATTGTTTGGCAAAGTTATATATAATATTTGATGTTAGGAGTTTATTTTCTTCTGTTATCAATTGTTTTTACAGTTCCATATTGATTGTGGTATTTAAGTTCTTTTATACCTGCCACCGAGTTCAATTTTGGTTTGAGATACTATGTAACAACATGCATTGGGTTAACACGTGCCAAATCTACAACGGCGGACACACATACATTCTACACTATATATTGTTGTCTAGAACTATAACTTTCTAATGATAGTCTTTTGCTACTTAACCTCATATTAAAACATTTCACACTTTATATTTACAAAATTAGGTAGTAATTGTGACGGATCCAGCCACCAGCCGCCCTCCGAGGAACCGTCCAGGGGAACAACCCCCCGCGTGGTGGACCGCAGTCGGCGAGTCTTTGCCTCTTGTCTTCTCGCGCGATGGGATTCCTTTTACTAGAAATTTCATTCTTGTCGGTATTGACATGTAGAATGGGACTCTCAGCCCGATGCGTGTCCCTCGGCCCTAGACGGCTGGCGCGGATGGCGGAGCATGGACACCGGGGTGGTGGACCCGGGATCCTTCAGTAGTCGTTGGTGGCCGTGGCTGCGTGGGCAGCCTGCGCAGCCCCGTCGGAGGTGCCGACGGCGCGACAACTTGGTTCCTCGGGCCAGTGAGTTTGTGGAGCAGGGTTGCCTGCGACATGTGGCTGGTCTAAGGTGGATGGCTCGACAGGGAGATGGGAGGTCGAGCGCGCGAGGGATTCGGGCCCTTTAGCTCGGATCTGACGGCCGTGGCAGTGGCTGCCATTGTATGGAAACGACAGCAGCTAACGTGGCCGAAGGGTTCGTTGCATAGAAAACAAAAAATTCCTACGCGAGAGATACCCGAAGGGTCAAGATCTAATCTAGGAGATGAAAGCAGCGGGCATAGAGAAAGTCTTAAAGAGAACATACCCTCGAAGACACAAAGCGTTACGAGATCGAATCTCGTTGGTGATGTAGTCGAACTCACATTGATCTCAAGATCGTGAAGAAGAGCGCTGTAATCCGGCAGCGCTTCCGCACTCGGTCACATGTACAACTTGATGATGACCTCTGTTCCCTTGATCCAGCGGGGCAACAGAAGTAGAGAATCCACCGGAAACTCCAACAACACGGCAGCGTGGTGTGGTGGAGAAATTAGATGGACATGGCTTCGCCAAGCGGATGATCAAGAGGTGGAGCAGCGGGAGGAGGGAGAGAGATATGACACCAAGTTGTCTGGGGAGAGAGATGTTCAACCCCTCTTTATATAGGAGGGGGAGGCAGCCACGAAATTTTGGTGCCTCCACCTCTCCCTTCATCATGTGGGTGGAGTCTCCACTCAACTTACTCATTCTCTCATCAATTCCCACTCAAAATTCCAAGGGTTTTCTTTAATAAATAAAAATCTTTTTTATTTTAATATTTGTTAATCCTATTAACAAACATTAACACTTACCCCTTGAACTATTTGTTAATCAAACATTAACATATACCACCTTGAACTATTTCAATATTCCCCGAAACAATTCGAGTGACTATTTCAGTATTCCCTGAAACAATTTCGGTGTTGTCCAAACTTTTCTCCGATATTCCGTATCCACTCAATCACATCATAAAACCTTAAATGTGTTACCCTACGGTTCGTGAATAATGTAAACATGATCGATACACATCTCCGATCAATAGTCAACAACGGGACCTGGAGATCCGTAATGACTCCTACACATTCAACGATGAATCTAGTGATCGTGTGAACCATAAACGTCGTAACAAATTTCCTTTGTCTCGCGACATTTTACTTGTCCGAGATCCGATCATTGGTATCAACCACACCTAGTTCAATCTCGTCACCGACAAGTATTCTTTTTCTCATTGTGTGATATGGCATCCTTGTGACCTAGTCACGTGCTTGCAATCGGTGTCGATGTGATACCACTGAGAGGGCCCAGAGTATATCTCCCCGTCATTTGGATGGACAAATCCAACTCTTGATCCATGAGCCTCAACTAATAATTTTCAAATACCCAATGACACCTTTATAGTCACCATGTTACGGTGTGATGTTTGATGACATCAAAGCACTCTTTCGATGTTAGTGATTGACATGATCTCATCTTCTAAGGATTAGAGTTACTTCAGATGTTTTATATAACAATGTAAACTGAATGCCTTGATTGCATTGCTATATTCCCTTTGATTCTATGTTCATCACATCATTCTACCAATGATATGATCCCGTTATTAACAACATCCAACGTTCATGATCAGGAAACCTTGATCATCAGTTAATAGACGAGCTAGTTAAACCAGATGCGTTACTAGGAACTCTTGTTTATTTATCATACATGTCGCACCCGGACTTCTAAAGGATACTCGCCGTTCCGTTGAACAGTAGTAGATTGGATTACGGGGCTTACCGGCACCCGCGTCCTCTTACGAGTAGGCCAACACACGTATGTGTGACAACCAACCCCTATCTGTTCAGCGTCGACGTAAACCATCCCATAGAAATCAGGACACTACCATTGACGTACTTCATACCATACACACATGGTACGTCAACGGTTTGTAACAGAATGATAGCACAACATATCCCTAAGACACAAAAGATTGAAATAAGTTGCAAATAGCTCTCACTAGAGCAGAGATAGCAAATACAATCATCCAGAGGACACATGTCCCAACATAACATCATTACATCTCAGCGGAAGCATTCAAAGGGGTCTGAGTACAGACAAATCCAAATAGGCTTAAGAAGCCGGAAACTGAAATAAAGACGGAGCCCATCCACGATGTCTCGGATCCTGCCCGGGTCCGCTAACTACTCGTCAGCAGCCTCGTCAAACTCCACGTAGTAGCCGTCACCTAGATCCTCGTAAGCGTAGTCTGCGGAAACCACAACCCCAAAGGGGTCAGTACATAAACGTACTGGCAAGCAAGACTCACAGTTCGCCAAAGTGTAGCCCGTCAACACCAAGCACAGATGCCTTGGGTTCAACGGAAGAGGGGAAATAAAAGATGCTGCAACTGGCTGCGCTAACCAAGTACAGAGATTCTACCACTTCCGGCTAACAGAAAGGAGATAAGATCGAGTGTTGTAACCAACTGAAAGATAACTTCAAACAAACCCATCCTGGATCTCGCCCCTTATCCAAAGAAGCAATCCGAGGATAACTCACACAGTTGGAATAAGGATGAATCAAGTTATTGTGTCAATAAGCCTATTACTAGTCAAGTTGTTAACCATTGGGTGTAAGGTTGTTAATCATTAGGTTCAAGTTGTCCTGAGTACTTGTTAGCCAGTACTTTCACCAAGTTAACCATAACCGCGGAAAACACGGCTTCTCGAGAAGATTATCCCTGCAGGGTTGCACCAATTTGGCCGTACACGTATGAATAACCCGCCAGATGGGATGCCTCCCACCAAGCGGGGCACTCAACACAACTCAACTCTTCTTCGCATCAAGCCCAAAGCACCTTGGGCGCACGGCTAATCGAGCCCAGAAGAAAATGGACCCTCATAGCACTCTAAGAACGTGTCCCCCTATATGCCGACTACGAAAGTTCCACCCTGCGCTGGGCTCGCAAAAACATGCATGCGGCAAATGGAAAACACGAACTAAATGAGGCGATTTGGACGAGATGCGAATCGAATCAAATTGAGGGGGGCGCCCATACTCGCTTCCCACATGCGGGTAGTGCGCTCATCATGGATCAGTAGACAAGACCCTTTTCCTATTAGGGTCGACACTAGCAGGCCTCAAAACCACACAGGGCCTCCTGCCGGTGCCTTATCATCAATTTATTATTTAACAATAACATTAGCATGATTGATTGATTAAACATCGAGCCCCAGAACATAATAAAATATAGTAACTGAAAGTAACGGGTAACAGACTCGAGCAAAACAACCTAAGCATGCTAGTAAGACACTGGCTCAAACAATAGGGTTGTAGGAGTGGTGGTGAGGCAATATCAGGGTTAAGGGATTCATGTGATAGGTTCGTAACAGAAACAACTATCACTAAGGCTAGCAGAAATAGACAATGGAAAGTATCGGTAACGAGGGTTGAAAGGAACACAATGGTTCATGTGAGTGATAACTTGCCTGCAAACTCAGCAGCCGGGGTACTGAGCTAGATCCTCAGAAGGGGTGCTGTAAAGATCGTCTGTCTCAACGTCGTCGTCTATTCGAGAAGAAGCAAACAAACAAGACAGAAATATAAACAATCAATATCCTGGCATAGTGCACAATCATGGGATGATGCATGTCAAGTTAAAGGTTGCATCAAAATAAACTAGTGGAATTGGTAACACAATTTAAATGGACACATATGCAATTGGATTGCATATGGAAAAGGTCCATTGATTAAGTGGAAACAAATGATCTATAATTGATTAACATGTGAAAGTTTGCTTATCATGATGCATGCATGATGATAACAACAAAATAACAACCATAGATGCAAGTGGAAAAGGATTTTAACAAGTTTGGAAATTATTTATTAAGTTTGGAAAGTTTTGGTTACTTAAACATGTCACACAAGCATTTGTTGTTTTCATCAAATTAAAGTGTTCAAAACAAATAACAAGATTTATATTTGAAAAGAACACCAAATTTTAGTTGGATTACATGTTTCAAATTTTGAAATAGGAGTTAAGATGAATTTATTATGACTTAAACAATATTAAACAAGTTTTAAATGAATTTAAAACAAGCATGAATTTTATTTGAATTTTATTTGTTCAAAACATAAATTCAAATCCATATTTGAAAAGTTCATACTTTTCTAGTTTGAAAACATATTTTGCATGTTCAAAAATAATTTATTTTGAGCAAGTTATGATTTTAGCAAAATTTAAATGAATTAAACAAGGATTAAATTATTTAGGCAATTTAAATTATACAAACCATGAAACAAAATTTATATTTTAAAAGGTTATTTGAAATATCATGGAAAACATATTTTATTTGCATTTATTGGATTAAGAATGAATTAGTTATGAATTTTTGCAAATTGCAATTGAATTATTTGAATTCAAATTTGAATTGCATTTTGAAATTTCAAAACAGGAAACAAATGGTACCAATGGGTAGAGAATTAAATTTAGAGTAGTGTGCATATTTTATTTTCATTATTTGAGTTTATAAAATGAAAGTTATAAGGGTTTTAAAACCAGGGACCAATCTGCTAAAATAAAAGGACTTGGATTTGATTACAGAAAATGTTTTAAACTTTTTATACGCACAAAATCCTACCCAAGACACTGCCAGGGGGGCCCAGGGGACCGTGCGCTTGCGTGGCTACCAGGGAGGCTGACATGCGGGCCCTGCCTGTCAGCCGCGCTGGAAAAAAAGGTTGGTTTATTCGCAGCCGCGAGGGATCGAACCCTGCACCTCGCGGGCGCGCTCGTTAGCTCTGAACCAGTGTGCTGTGTGCTCGTTTGTTGTCAGTTAACCACGCTCGGGGAGGATAAGGTTACACACGCGCTACTGAAACTTTAACTGACGAGAACACGCCTGAATCTCTGTCAGATAACAGGTGCTCGTCGGCGGCGAGGTGATCGTGGTTGCTGCCGTGGTTGTGAGGCACCGTGGCGGCTGCTGGTGGTGTAGTGTGCGTGCAGAGGCGTGCTCGCGGGCATGACAGAGAGGAGGGAGACGGTGGCGTGCTCACCGCGGTGTAGAGGGAAGCAGAGGCTCGGGGAGGTTCACGGCCGGCGGCGATGTCGCAGATGGCGGCGGCGAATCCGTGGTTCTCCGGGCTAGTTAGGGTGTCTAACAGCGAGAGGAGGTGCAGGTGGTTTGTTTCCAGCGCTTAGATAGTTAGGTGGAGCAACGAGGTGGGCGGCGCCACCGGAGATTCAGAGACGAAAACGCCGGTGAGGTTCAGGAGGTGGAGATCGCGGCGAGAGAGAGATTTCCGGCGGCGGTGTCGAGGGGAGAGGGGCAGGCTAGGTCTAGGGTTGGCGCTGTGCCCTAGGGGGGGTTAAATAGGGGCCGCGGGGTTCTCCTGGCCGTCGGGGGTGGCCGTACGGCGACGTGGCGCGGCGGATGAGGCGCCGTACTTGGAAAAGAAGGTGGGGCGCTGAGCGAAGCGGTATCGGCCGCTGCGGGCTGGCTGCGCGCGAGGTAAAGGGTTAGGTGGGTTGGGCTGGGTAGTTAGGTGCTGCGCGCCCGTGTTTTCTTTCTCCTTTTATTTTTGCTTTTCTGTTTTTTTTTGTAGCAAAAGAAAAAGGGAATAGATTGGAGGGTTTTAGTGTTTATGAAAAATCCTAGAAAATTAGGGTGAGCTCAATATGTTAACTACAACCAAATACCAAGTTTGGAATTCAAAAATATTTAAATTTTTGTGCTGTTTGGAAATAAATCAATTTTAGATGATTTTGAATAGTTAACATGATTATGAAAACCAAAAATTTTAATAGAGTGACCCAAATCACTTAATTGGAAACAAAGAGTATAAAATGTTTTGGTTATTGTTTTTATAATTTCAAATTGGGTTCTGTTTGAATGTTTTGGTTTGAATTTGAATAAGTTGATATTTAATTGATTAATATTGCAAACAATGTTTTTATTAGGGTGACCCCTATTGATAAAATAGAACAAATGTGATTATAACTTGTTTGGTACTTTTATAACTTTCAAATTAGGTGCTGTTGATTTGCTTTGAATTTGAAACCAAGTTGGAAATAATTAATTGAAATAAAAAAGCACCATTTGATTAGTTGATCCATATGGAATTATATGAAACAAATTGGTTGTTTTTATTTGAGATTTTTATTTAAAATGTTGTAACAGAGCAAGTATGAAATAAAGTTTGGAAATAAGTTGAATTTCAAATGTGAAAACAATTAAGAACACATTGCAAAACAAATAGTAAACAATGCAAACAATAGAATAAACATGATGACATGATGCAATACTTTGATTAAACAGGAAATCAAACATTCTAGATGGTAGGTTTTCATACTTGGGATGTTACAAAACGCCCCCCCTTGAAGGAATCGCGCCCCGAGATTCCTTACTGAGAAACGAAAAGGTCCGGATACTTCTTGCGAAGATCCTCTTCGGTCTCCCACGTTGCCTCTTTATCGGAATGATGAGACCACTGCACTTTCAAGAACTTGGTGCTCTTGTTGCGAGTCTTACGCTCGGTCTCATCGAGAATACGAACAGGGTGCTCCTCATAAGATAGATCATCTTGCAGTTCAATGGAATCATGATCAACTGCACGATCTGGATCTTTGAAACACTTCTTGAGTTGTGACACGTGGAACACATCGTGCACCTTGGATAGTTTTTCTGGAAGTTCAAGACGATAAGCATTTTCTGCCCGCCTTGAGAGAATGTTGAAAGGACCAATGTATCTTGGTGCAAGCTTTCCTTTCACACCAAAACGATGAGTGCCTCTGAGGGGAGTTACACGGAGATATGCCTTGTCACCAGGTGCATAGATCATATCCCTGTGCTTGTTGTCATAGTAGCTTTTCTGACGAGACTGAGCAATCTTGAGATTGTCACGAATGATACGAACTTTCTCCTCGGCTTCCTTAACAATGTCAGGGCCTAAGAGTGAACGTTCACCAGCTCCAGACCAATTGATTGGACTCCTGCATCTGCGGCCATACAATGCCTCAAATGGTGCCATGCCTAGGCTTGCCTGGTAGCTGTTGTTGTAGGAGAATTCAGCATAAGGAAGGCAATCTTCCCATTTCATGCCAAAGGAGAGACCACATGCTCTGAGCATATCCTCGAGAATCTGATTGACTCTTTCGACTTGCCCCTGAGACTGAGGGTGATAAGCTGTGCTGAACAGAAGTTTGGTGCCCAATGCTTCTTGAAACTCTTCCAGAAATGAGAAGTGAATATGCTTCCACGGTCTGAGCTTATTTCCAATGGAACACCATGAAGAGGAACAATCCTTGCTGTGTAGAGCTCTGCTAACTGGCTAGCTGAGATAGTTTCCTTGACAGCAAAGAAGTGAGCTACCTTAGTGAGACGATCAATAACAACGAAGATTGCATCGTTGCCCTTTTTGGACTTTGGAAACCCAGTAACGAAGTCCATTTCAATCATGTCCCACTTCCACTCAGGAATTTTCAGAGGTTGGAGTAGACCTGCTGTTTTCTGATGGACTGCCTTAACACGTTGACAAACGTCGCATTCAGAAACGTATTGAGCAATTTCACGTTTCATGCCAGGCCACCAATACAGAGTCTTGAGATCCTGGTACATCTTTGTACTTCCAGGGTGGAATGGAGAGAGGAGTTTCATGAGCCTCCTTGAGAATGACATCTTTGAGACTTTGAATCTGAGGAACTGCAATGCGTCCTTCGAAGAACACAGTTCCCTTGTCATCAATTGAGAAGACTTGAATTTATCATTGCCTTCCTTGATGTGCTCTACAATCTTCTTGATTTCAGTATCACGAAGTTGTTCAGAACGAATCTTGTCCTCGAGAGTTGGACTGGCTGTCAAGCTAGCAAGGTAACCTTCAGGGACAAGACCAAGGTTCAGCTTCTGGAATTCTTCATGTAGTGGAGGTTGGCTTTCCATGATCATGAGATTATTGCAATAGGATTTGCGACTGAGAGCGTCGGCCATAACATTAGCCTTGCCTGGAGTGTAAGAAATGGTGAGATCAAAGTCTTTAATCTTCTCAATCCATCTCCTTTGACTGAGGTTTAGATCTGGTTGAGTGAAGATGTATTTGAGACTCTTATGATCGGAAAAGATTTCAGTTTTGTTACCCAACAAGTATTGTCTCCATTTCTTGAGGGCAAACACAACTGCTGCAAGTTCAAGATCGTGTGTGGGATAGTTTTGCTCATGTGGGTTCAACTGACGTGAAGCATAAGCCACAACTTGACGGTCTTGCATCAGAACTGCACCTAGACCTTGGAGAGATGCATCGCAGAATATCTGGAAAGGTTTGGTAGTATCTGGGCCAACCAGAACTGGGGTGGAAGTGAGTTTAGTCTTCAAGAGATTGAAACTTTCATCACACTGTGGAGTCCAGACGAACTTCTTGTCCTTCTTTGTGAGATCAGTGAGAGGTTTGGCAATCTTGGAAAAGTCTTGGACGAAACGACGGCAATAACTAGCTAAGCCAAGAAAACTTCTTACTTGCTTCACCGTCTTAGGGGGTTTCCAATCAACAATTGCCTTAACCTTTTCCGGGTCAATGGCTATGCCTTTGGCAGAGATGATATGACCAAGGTAAGCAACTTCTGGAATCCAGAACTCACATTTGGAAAACTTGGCATATAGACGATGCTCGCGAAGTTTCATGAGAGTGAGACGAAGGTGTTCTCCATGCTCTTCCTCGGATTTTGAGTAGACTAGAATGTCATCGAGATATACCACAACGAACTTGTCGAGGTATTCATGGAAGACAGAATTCATGAGTCTTGAGAACGTCGTCGGTGCATTGGTGAGACCAAAGGACATGACGGTGTATTCATATAGACCGTAGCGAGTGGTGAAAGCTGTCTTAGGAATATCTTCCTTTCTGATCTTTATCTGATGGTAACCCATCCTCAAGTCCAACTTTGAGAATATTGAGGCTCCAGCAAGTTGATCAAAAAGATCATCGATACGAGGAATTGGATACTTGTTTTTGATGGTTTTCTCGTTGAGAGGACGATAGTCAACCACGAGTCTTTTTGTTTGATCCTTCTTGGCAACAAACAGAGTTGGGCAACCCCAAGCGGAGGAACTAGGCTGAATGTAACCTTTCTCCATGTACATATCGATTTGCTCCTTCAACAATTTCAGTTCAGGAGGAGCTATCTTGTATGGATGCTTAGAGATTGGAGCAGTACCTGGCTCAAGCTCGATCACGAACTCAACTGCTCTGTCCGGAGGCATTCCCGGCAACTCTTCTGGAAAGACGTCAGGGAATTCACAAACCACCGGAACATTTTCAATTGCAGGAAGGGGTTTTGCATCTAGGTTGAACAGCTGAACAGAACTTGATCCATATGGAGAATAGACTATCTGGCCAGAAGGGTGAGAGAGAGTTATTGACTTTCGAGCACAGTCAATTTTAGCTTCATGGTTCTTCAACCAATCCATGCCCAGAATGACATCAATGTCAGAATTTCCCAGCAACATGAGTGAAGCAAGGAATATACGGCCTCCAATTAGGATCTGATTGTCCTTACTTATCTTGGAAGTCAACATTTGCGGTCCCGGAGAGTGAACAGTCATTTGATTGCTTAGCGGAACCAGAACTAGGTTGTATGCTTTTGCAAAAATCTTTGACACAAAAGAATGCGATGCTCCGGTATCAAACAACACTTTAGCTGGAATAGAGTTTACGGGTAATATACCGAGAACGACGTCAACAGCTTCCTCAGCTTTGTCGGCCTTGATATGATTCACCCTCGCGGTCCTCCCGACAGGCCTGTTGTTGGAGTTGAAGGCTTTAGCCGGGGGAGCACGAACCATTGCCTGGTTGATGTTGGGGCGAGGAGGTGGAGGTAGCTGCCTCTGAGTGCACTTATCAGCATAGTGTCCAGTCTCCTTGCACTTGTAGCAAGTGACGACACGAGGAGGACCTGGCCTTGGCTGCCCCATTGGAACCCTCTGACTCTGCATCTGAGCTGGGTTGGGTGGGCGGGGAGCAAAGCCTGGAGAAGCTTGGGCATATGGAGCCCGAGTGACAGCAGCATTTGGCACCCAGATGCGGCGCTTCTGCGGAGGGGTGGTCATGTTGGAGGAAGAACCACCCTCACGCGAGTGCTTGCGGGACTCCTCGAACGCCTTGCGCCCATTTTCCTCATTGAGCGCGGTGTTCACGAGCTCCTCGAAGTCCTTGCACTTGATGTTGGTGAGAGCGTACTTCAGTTCCGGGTTAAAACCTCGGCGGAACCTTGCCATCTTCTTAGCCTCAGTGGACACCTCATCACCAGCGTATCGAGCGAGACGATTGAACTCGTTCTGATAGCCAATGACGTCCAGCTTGCCCTGCTTGAGAGAGCAAAATTCCTCACGCATCCTTTCCATGAGACCATCTGGGATGTGGTGCTTCAGGAAGGCATCCTTGAAACAACCCCAGGTGATAGGATATCCAGCTCTCATGGTCTGGTAGTTCTCCCACCAGGTAGCTGCCTGACCCTTCAGTAGGTAGGTGGCATACTTGACCTTATCTTCCTCAGCAACGTGAGCAATGTCCAGAGCCCTGGCCATCTCCCTGATCCAGTCATCAGCATCCAGAGGCTCACGTGTTGCCACGAAAGCTCTCGGACCCATGCTGAGGAACTCCTTGATGCTGACTCGCGGAGCATTCTGGTTGTTGTGCTGGTTAGCCTGGATCTGGGCCATCTGAGCCACGACCTGAGTCATCTGAGTCAACAGCTCCGTGAGCGGAGGTGGTTCAGGCGGGTTGCTCCTTGTTGGCGGCATCCTGAATAGACATGCATTTTAGCACAACGACAGAAAAGGATAGACTTGGTAACCGAAAGATAGATTATTCCGACGCATGAATAGATAACCAACAGGTACATCATCACATGTTCAAATACATCAGAATATCCAACACACCAATACATGGTTCGAAAGGCAAAGGATAACTAAACATAGCTAGGAATGGATACATCGGTACTCCCATGCTCATCACGCAGGACGTCGGTGAGTAGTACGACGAGAGATACGGTGAGGAGGAATCCCACGGAAATAGGTAGAACGACGATCCACGTAGATCGGGACTGCTCTGAGAGCAACTCTCGGTGTGGTGAAGTAGAAAGCGTCGTCTCCCTGTGCTCCAAAGCGTGGAATCCCAGTGTAACCAGCTCCGAGGTTGAGGAGTGGACCTCTGATCGGCTCGTAACCTCCAGCATCTGGCAAACTACGTCCAACTGTCTGATGGAAACGTGCAAAGCGCTCATCTCCAACAAAGTCTGTGGTGTACGTAGCCAGACGAGTCAAAGCCAGGTAGAGCTGCTCCCTGGCTGAGGCCAACTCCTGAGAAAGTGTGGTGGCAACAGCGTCACTGTGCCTCACAAACTGAGCGGTGGTGTGCAGCCTGGTGTTATCATGCTCGTAGACATCCAGGTTGTCGTAGAGAGTGAAGTGAGCTCCCGCTGAAGTGATGTAACCATGGGGGATGTGGCGATAGATAGAATCGTCAAACCCCCAGTAGTCAGCACGAAGGACGGTGAGACTCACGTAAGCTGCCTGCTGCACAGCCATATCCACTGTGGAACCTACTGCCTCGTAGCGGTGGACAACGCTCGTACCATCATCTGACAGAATGTAGACGATAGCCTGGTAGTAGGTCTGGTCAAACTCTCGCTGCTGCTCGTAGACCTGGTACTCTGGTGCCCAATGGAACCCCAGGTACGTGACCATGTCTCTCAACATCTCCGGATAGCCGGCGGTGCTCTCACAACGAGTCATCCGAACCACCTGCGGGAAGAACCTGAGATCCATCTGCAGATGATTTGGGAGGTTTTGATTAGACGCTGGTAGGGAACTGAAGTGGAAAGCAACAACAAGGTTCAACGGACGAAAAGGATGTTGAAAAGAACAGGATATTGAAGCAACATCGGGAAACACGAGACCAAAACTCCTGAGGTACTACGGAGAACCCAAAACACGTGAAATCCTAACTTGAAAGTTTAGGTGAGAAGAGAAAACAACGTTGCACTTCCTTACCAGAAAAGGGTGGGTGGGTGGGGAAAGAAGAAAAATGGCAGAATTCCTACTCTCACGTTTAATTTTTCCTATATAGCTACAAAATAGTTTCTAGACTCAACTGCGACCAGTAAAAAGGGATCCTACAGGCAGACAGGCTCTGATACCATTTGTCGCACCCGGACTTCTAAAGGATACTCGCCGTTCCGTTGAACAGTAGTAGATTGGATTACGGGGCTTACCGGCACCCGCGTCCTCTTACGAGTAGGCCAACACACGTATGTGTGACAACCAACCCCTATCTGTTCAGCATCGACGTAAACCATCCCATAGAAATCAGGACACTACCATTGACGTACTTCATACCATACACACATGGTACGTCAACGGTTTGTAACAGAATGATAGCACAACATATCTCTAAGACACAAAAGATTGAAATAAGTTGCAAATAGCTCTAACTAGAGCAGAGATAGCAAATACAATCATC
The DNA here is from genome assembly GCA_028641055.1 of Alopecurus myosuroides. Classification (NCBI taxonomy): domain Eukaryota; kingdom Viridiplantae; phylum Streptophyta; class Magnoliopsida; order Poales; family Poaceae; genus Alopecurus; species Alopecurus myosuroides. The sequence goes on along the minus strand of CM054057.1, from coordinate 266,703,115 downwards.
CAGAGGACACATGTCCCAACATAACATCATTACATCTCAGCGGAAGCATTCAAAGGGGTCTGAGTACAGACAAATCCAAATAGGCTTAAGAAGCCGGAAACTGAAATAAAGACGGAGCCCATCCACGATGTCTCGGATCCTGCCCGGGTCTGCTAACTACTCGTCAGCAGCCTCGTCAAACTCCACGTAGTAGCCGTCACCTGGATCCTCGTAAGCGTAGTCTGCGGAAACCACATCCCCAAAGGGGTCAGTACATAGACGTACTGGCAAGCAAGACTCACAGTTCACCAAAGTGTAGCCCGTCAACACCAAGCACAGATGCCTTGGGTTCAACGGAAGGAAGGGGATATAAAAGATGCTGCAACTGGCTGCACTAACCAACTACAGAGATTCTACCACTTCCGGCTAACAGAAAGGAGATAAGATCGAGTATTGTAACCAACTGAAAGATAACATCAAACAAACCCATCCTGGATCTCGCCCCTTATCCAAAGAAGCAATCCGAGGATAACTCACACAGTTGGATTAAAGATGAAACAAGTTATTGTGTCAATAATCCTATTACTAGTCAAGTTGTTAATCATTGGGTGTGAGATTGTGAATCATTAGGTTCAAGTTGTCCTGAGTACTTGTTAGCCAGTACTTTCACCAAGTTAACCATAACCGCGGAAAACACGGCTTCTCGAGAAGATTATCCCTGTAGGGTTGCACCAATTTGGCCGTACACGTATGAATAACCCGCCAGATGGGATGCCTCCCACCAAGCGGGGCACTCAACACAACTCAACTCTTCTTCGCATCAAGCCCAAAGCACCTTGGGCGCACGGCTAATCGAGCCCAGAAGAAAATGGACCCTCATAGCACTCTAAGAACGTGTCCCCCTATATGCCGACTACAAAAGTTCCACCCTGCGCTGGGCTCGCAAAAACATGCATGCGGCAAATGGAAAACACGAACTAAATGAGATGATTTGGACGAGATGCGAATCGAATCAAATTGAGGGGGGCGCCCATACTCGCTTCCCACATGCGGGTAGTGCGCTCATCATGGATCAGTAGACAAGACCCTTTTCCTATTAGGGTCGACACTAGCAGGCCTCAAAACCACACAGGGCCTCCTGCCGGTGCCTTATCATCAAATTATTATTTAACAATAACATTAGCATGATTGATTGATTAAACATCGAGCCCCCCAGAACATAATGGAATAGTAACAGAAAGTAACGGGTAACAGACTCGAGCAAAACAACCTAAGCATGCTAGTAAGACACTGGCTCAATCAATAGGGTTGTAGGAGTGGTGGTGAGGCAATATCAGGGTTAAAGGATTCATGTGATAGGTTCGTAACAGAAACAACTACTACTAAGGCTAGCAGAAATAGACAACGGAAAGTATCGGTAACCAATGTTGAAAGTAACACAATGGTTCATGTGAGTGATAACTTGCCTGCAAACTCAGCAGCCGGGTACTGAGCTAGATCCTCAGAAGGGGTGCTGTAAAGATCGTCTGTCTCAACGTCGTCGTCTATTCGAGAAGAAGCAAACAAACAAGACAGAAATATAAACAATCATTATCATGGCATAGTGCACAATCATGGGATGATGCATGTCAATTTAATAGATGCATCAAAATAAACTAAGTGACATGGTAACACAATTTAAATGGACACATATGCCAGTTTGAGTTGCATATGAAAAAGGTCCATGAATTAAGTGGAAACAAATGATCTACAATTTATTACCATGTGAAAGTTTGCTTAGCATGATGCATGCATGATGATAACAACAAAATAACAACCATAGATGCAAGTGGAAAAGGATTTTAACAAGTTTGGAAATTATTTATTAAATTTGGGAATTTTTGGTTACTTAAAGATGCCACACAAGCAATTGTTGTTTTCATCAAATTAAAGTGTTCAAAACAAATAACAAAATTCATATTTGAAAAGAATACAAAATTTTAGTTGAATTACATGTTTCAAATTTTGAAATAGGAGTTAGGATGAATTTATTATGACTTAAACAATATTAAACAAGTTTTAAATGAATTTAAAACAAGTTTGAATATTATTTGAATTTTATTTATTCAAAACATAAATTCAAATTCATAGTTGAAAAGTTAATACTTTTCTAGTTTGAAAACATATTTTGCATGTTCAAAAATAATTTATTTTGAGCAAGTTATGATTTTAGCAAAATTTAAATGAATTAAACAAGGTTTAAATTATTTAGGCAATTTAAATTATTCAAACCATGAAACAAAATTTATATTTGAAAAGGTTATTTGAAATAGCATGGGAAACATATTTTATTTGCATTATTTGGAATTAGTATGAATTACTTATGAATTTTATCAAATTGCAATTGAATTATTTGAATTCAAATTTGAATTGCATTTTGAAATTTCAAAACAGGAAACAAATGGTCCCAATGGGTAGAGAATTAAATTTAGAGTAGTGTGCATATTTTATTTTCATTATTTGAGTTTATAAAATAAAAGTTATAAGGTTTTTAAAACCAGGGACCAATCTGCTAAATAAAAGGACTTGGATTTGATTACAGAAAATGTTTTAAACCTTTTATACACACAGAATCCTACCCCAGACACTGCCAGGGGGGCCCACGGGACCGTGCGCTTGCGTGGCTACCAGGGAGGCTGACATGCGGGCCCTGCCTGTCAGCCGCGCTGGAAAAAAGGTTGGTTTATTCGCAGCCGCGAGGGATCGAACCCTGCACCTCGCGGGCGCGCTCGTTAGCTCTGAACCAGTGTGCTGTGTGCTCGTTTGTTGTCAGTTAACCACGCTCGAGGAGGATAAGGTTACACACGCGCTACTGAAACTTTAACTGACGAGAACACGCCTGAATCTCTGTCAGATAACAGGTGCTCGTCGGCGGCGAGGTGATCGTGGTTGCTGCCGTGGTTGTGAGGCAACGTGGCGGCTGCTGGTGGTGTAGTGCGCGTGCAGAGGCGTGCTCGCGGGCATGACAGAGAGGAGGGAGACGGTGGCGTGCTCACCGCGGTGTAGAGGGAAGCAGAGGCTCGGGGAGGTTCACGGCCGGCGGCGATGTCGCAGATGGCGGCGGCGAATCCGTGGTTCTCCGGGCTAGTTAGGGTGTCTAACAACGAGAGGGAGTCAAGGTGGGTTAGTTCCCGCAATCAACGAGGAAGGAGGAGCTCGGTAGCGGCGGCTGCCATCGAGGGTTCAGTAGAGGAGCGCCGGTGAGGTGACAGAGAGTGGAGATCGCGGCGAGAGAGAGATTTCCGGCGGCGGTGTCGAGGGGAGAGGGGCAGGCTAGGTCTAGGGTTGGCGCTGTGCCCTAGGGGGGGTTAAATAGGGGCCGCGGGGTTCTCCTGGCCGTCGGGGGTGGCCGTACGGCGACGTGGCGCGGCGGATGGGGCGCCGTACTTGGAAAAGAAGGTGGGGCGCGCTGCGAAGCGGTATCGGCCGCTGCGGGCTGGCTGCGCGCGAGGTAAAGGGTTAGGTGGGTTGGGCTGGGTAGTTAGGTGCTGCGCGCGCGCGTTTTCTTTCTCCTTTTATTTTTGCTTTTCTGTTTTTTTTGTAGCAAAAGAAAAAGGGAATAGATTGGAGGGTTTTAGTGTTTAGGAAAAATCCTAGAAAATTAGGGTGAGCTCAATATGTTAACTACAACCAAATACCAAGTTTGGAATTCAAAAATATTTAAATTTTTGTGCTGTTTGGAAATAAATCAATTTTAGATGATTTTGAATAGTTAACATGATTATGGAAACCAAAATTTTTAATAGAGTGACCCAAATGACTTAATTGGAAACAAAGAGTATAAAATGTTTTGGTAATTGTTTTTATAATTTCAAATTTGGTTCTGTTTGAATGTTTTGGTTTGAATTTGAATAAGTTGATATTTAATTGATTAATATTGCAAACAATGTTTTTATTAGGGTGACCCCTATTGATTAAATAGAACAATTGTGATTATGATTTGTTTGGTACTTTTATAACTTTCAAATTTTGTGCTGTGGATGATTTGCTTTGAATTTGAAACCACATTGGAATCAATTAATTGAAATAAACAAAACACCATTTTATTTGTTGATCAATATGGAATAATATGAAAACAAGTGGGTTGTTTTTATTTGAGATTTTTATTTAAAATGTTGTAACAGAGCAAGTATGAAATAAAGTTTGGAAATAATTTGAATTTCAAATGTGAAAACAACTAAGAACAGATGCAAAACACAATAGTAAACAATGCAAACAATAGGTAAACATGATGACATGATGCAATACTTTGATTAAACAGGAAAAAAACATTCTAGATGGTAGGTTTTCATACTTGGGATGTTACAATACACACATGTATCAACGTTTCCGGTTACAATTCTAGCATGAGAAATACACATTTATCATGAACAAGGAATAAAATAATAACCACTTTATTATTACCTCTCGAGCATATTCCCTTCAGTGGCAGTGTGTGATCCTTGTAGCGACCGGAATCAGGGAGGAAACCTCTCTTATTCAACAGTGGAAGACTCCGGATCGTGCGGGCGACTCGGAGACTACATATTGATGTGGTGACAGCCTTTTTGAGCCTGGCGGCGGTATGGGACGTCCCCTCCCAACAGATCGGGTTTGATGCGGCTCGGTAGGTGACAGATGCATCTCTTTCGGAGACGTCAAGCAATGTTTGTTTCCGTCCGGTGAATCCTGATGTGGAGGCATCACTTCATGCCTGCTACCAACATGTGTTGTTGGATGTATGTCCAAGAGATAATAAAATACATTAGTTTCATCATTAATCTATTATGTTTTTATGCAATAACTGCTATGGTCACTGAATATGAGATTCAGAGAAAAACTCATACGCACATGTAGAAACATAAATAGTTATAACCCTTTGTCATGTCTCACAGACAAACTCATTAATATTATATGACCATGTTTTCCTGGCCATGGACATTTGTTGTGTCAATATTAATGGGAGCACATTGTTGTTTCAATATTGTGGCTGAGTAGATCCAATTAGTTGAGATACTACGAGATTATTTTTGCTAAATAGTATCATCACATAATGGTCATTTTATTTGCTACCTTAGACATGAGAATATTCAATGATGTTTACCGTAAGGATCATTTTGGTATAGACAAGTATCACACCATAAACCAGGTGATAAAAAAGGCTAACACTAGGTGGTCACGAAAGTATTCATCATTGTGATAGTTAAAGATTGGGAATTACTCCTCTAGTTACTAGAAAAATACATTCATGATCCACTTGGTGAAATGGTATAACTAAATAAGTCTACGCAGGTAAGTACATCACACTAGTTATGAGGATACTATGTCACGGTAACGAGTAGAAGGAATCATACCAGATATCGGGAATAATGTGATAAGGGGATTAAATAGTTTAATAACGGTCTTATCATTTATCTCATCCCGAGGTATTGATTGGTATCACGAAGTAATACGAACTCACTTAACATCCAATATGTTCATCAGATTTCTTTGTATAACTTGTAGGAATCAATATTTAAGTCGACGGTCCTGATGTTGATTATTAATTAGGAAAATGGTTTTCCAATCATGTCTACTATTTATCGAACCTATAAGGGTCACACACTTAAGGTGTCAAAGTCTGTTGTTTGTATCAGATGGTCTGGACGAAATTAGGGTATCATTCGGGTAATTCTGACGTGATAGAATAAATATTTAAAAGAGATTACAGAGGACATGAGGTGTCCATGTATGTTGGAAATATGTTTCTAACATCAATAGGTAATGGTCGATTTCATTACCATATCACAGAAACAAGTCCGGTGTCAATCAGAGTCATTTCAGGAAAGTTATCATAAGAGAGAAATAATGCCGATGTAGTCAAAATGTTATATGAGATATAATGGAGGATATGAGATATCTTGGCATGTTCGGAATATGTTTCTGAAATTGCTAGATAAGTTGGATGATTTTATCTATAGGGGTCACAGGGTTCCGGAAGAGTTCCGAGGACGTTCCATATAGGAAAGTAGTGCCAGAGGGGGGCACATTTCCTCTTGTGAGGAAACCCTAATTTTAGGGGCTGCCAGGTGGGACCCATGGTCTCACAATATGCATTGGATTTTCCTGAGAATTTTCGCTAATTTATTTGATAAATAAATGAAGTGGAAAAATGGGAAAAGGAAAAAAAGAAAATAAAGGAGAGGGATTGGACTCCATGTGGGAGTCCAATCCGAAGTCTCCTAGAAGACTTGATGTGGCCAAGGAGGGAGAGGGGAAACCGACCTCTCCCCCTATGGAAGGTCTCCCCTTTTGCCCACAATATAGTCCCTCCCCTCCCTCGTTGTTTAGACACACGATTGGCTTTCTGCATCTCTCTCTTTCTATGAGAACGGGAGATCTAATTAGAGGCCTGCTAATTGAATTAGAGTCTCTAATTAGAACCTATCTAATTTGATTAGAGCTTATGATAAGAGACCTTCCAATTGGTTTAGGGCTTCTTCTAATTGGGAGATGATGACTATCTCTCTCGATTAGACTTAGCCCTAATCTCTCTCCCTCTCTTTATCATGTGTTGGGACTTCTCCACATAAATTGCAAACCTTCGGTGCCCTAGTCCTGGACGGTGAAGCGCTGCAGGATTTTGACGGACGTATGTGTGCGAACTCTTAGAGTGGTAACACGTGATACCATCACTCTACTGGATCCATAAGGTGGAATACGGGGAATCGGCAACAATGCCACCTCTAACCTTAGTTGTAGGACTCTTCATCGGGGTTCACCAACATCGGCATCGACACATCTTTCGCGCTATGATGCATGCCACCCATGTATATGCAGAGCCAACGTGCATCATGGCCTCATGGGTGCTCAAGCTCGTTGGCACGTACATTGAATTGGCCCCCTCGAATCATAGCACGTACGCACCGACATATGTGTAACTCCGTGACGACTCGTGTACTGCTAAACTGCAGTTACAGACTCGGCTATTTAAACAGACACCAATTTATGATCAAGAACGTCAGGGCTTAGAGCTAGCATCGCTGCCCTACGTATTTTAGAAGCAAAACCAGCAATACATTTGGAGACAAAAGAATCATAATGGCTGTTGCATTCGTCATGTCAAACAGCCTGGACACCACCTGCCTTCTCGCCTTGCTCCTCACCGGATTCCTTGCCGTCGCGTTGCCCACCATCGATGCACGCCCTGTCCTTGTCCCGGCGATGCCACTGGTGGCGGCTACGGGGTACGCACCAGCGCCGGAGTCAGGCGGCGAGGACGGATACCAAGACGCCAACCGGATGCTACTTGAGGGTCGTGGGGTGCTCGCCATCGGCCTCCGGCTCACAGGAAGGTTGCTTCTTGGCGTCGGACTGCAAGGGGGGAAATCTTCTGTATTCCAACGCGTGTCTCCGGTCAATCCATTTTTCCATGTTAGTTGCCTGAAACATCATGAGTGGGACATGATGCATTGGATTTGTATGGAGTTGTTAGAGTACAAGGCAAGTCTTACAAGAAGAGAGGAGAGACCATCAGAGACGCAGTTGATGATGACAGAGAGGAGGAGACAACGGAAGTTTCACACCGGCCTGGCGTGTGGTGGATGTCGCTTCTTATGTATGGGCTCGATGAAGCGTAGACGTCGTAGTAGTTCGGCTAGGCGTAATTTGGCTCAGTGGTCATGGTGCCGGCGGGTGCAGCAGGTTACCCTCCCGTGGTCGGTGTCGTAGTCGTGAAGATAAGTATAAGCTGAATTGTCCTCTGACACCCGCGACAGTACCTCTCAAGGTGTGAAACGTCGTAAAAAAAACACAACTGCAGCACCGTCATACACATCGCGCAATTTTTTGCGCCTCCGGCATTGCGGCTACAACGACTACAGCGAGTACTACATCGACCATTACTACCTCGACCACGGCTACATCACGATCAACTACCTCGACATCGACATTGCGGGCTATGTCTACAACAACACATCGGCAACAACTCCAGTCAACAGTGTCTGCGTCGTCACTTGCGTCCACGCCACTCCCGCTGTAACTGCGGGAGGGAAGAGAGGAGAGACCATCAGAGACACATTTGATGATGACGGAGAGGAGGAGACGACGGAAGCGCAAGACTTCAAATTCAGTCGCAATCGTCCGTTTCACTCCCGCTACGACTACTAGTATAATGGTTAAGATGGTTTTTTTGTATAATAACTGAGAAAAATCTTAGATGGTTGAATGCAATACCGACAAAAGACTCGATAGGCGCTAAAGTTCACTAAACTAGAATACAAAATATAACAATGGCTTCTTATTCTACAAAGGTGAAAGTATCACCTCTTTTGTTACCATTTCAGTTTTGGCATGTTATCAATGCGCAACAGTACATGCACACCCACCTTCATCCATGTGGTAATGCAGTGCTAGTGTATGCATATAAGATACAGCTGGTAGCCCAATGTTCTTGCTCACATTGGTAGCAATAAGTTCTAATGGAGGACACATTGTTTGTAAGCAGCCCGGAGAGATGAGGCAAAAACACAGGGAAAATGGGAGAAAAACTAGGATTTAGGGAATAAGAGACATCAGTAATGAGAAAGCCATCGCTCTCTGGACCTCGTAGGCCTTAATGGTCTCAATATTCACCTTTATGATCAAAACCCCTCTAAGGTTGCATTTGCTGATTCCGGATGGCCAATCGGATCTCCGTGGAGGTGGGACTTTTTGTATCTTGACCCGCCTGCATGTCGCTCAGGCCGATAAATCCAGGAGGCGACCCGTTCAACTAACTTAGCTACTCCTCGACTGAATCCGAGCGCTACTGTTACGCGACGCGGGCCTTTACTGTGGAGGTGGTGTGACCTTTTCCTCACGCGGCTCAATGGTTAGTGCTAGGAGCGGAGACAGGCCCCGGGCAAACCTGGCCATGGCCCGGGGCATGGTGACGTAATTTGCCTACTGTTTACCACTGTTTGGCATTATTTGACACTGTAGCCTAGTTGTTTGCCTCGGCGTTACACCGCGCTGGCTCCGCCACTGGTTAGCGCATATAGCGGAAAGTTGCATGAGGCAAGGTCCATTGCAGCCACCAGAAACTGTGCCCCTACGCCGTAGCTCAGGCAGTAAAAATGGAGGATCAAACAACACGGATCTTTTCATATCTAAGTTGGCCCCGGCACTATCACAAGTATTGGTTTCATGCAAAAAGTTCATCAAGCGATACATTGAACCGACTCCCGCGATCTAACCATAGCACGTAAGCATGAACGGCACGTGTGCAACTGCAAGTACCGACTCGGCTATTTCAACAGGCACCAGCTTATGATCAAGATCGTCATGGGCTTAGAGCTACCATCGCCACACTACATATTTTACAAGCAAAACTAGCGGTACATTTTCTTTCGAAATGGGGTTAATCCCCAACTTCTGCATTGATCGATGTACGCGGCTTTAAAACTAGCAGTACGTACGTACAGAACACCAAAGAATCAAAATGGCTGTTGTGTTTGTCGTGTCCAAGAGAAAAAAGCCTGGCCACCACCTGGCTTCTCGCCCTGCTCCTCACCGGGTTCTTGGCCATCGCTCTACCCACCGCCGACACGCGACGTCTCCTCGTCATGGCGATGCCACAGGCGGCGTCTTCGGGGTACGCGCCGGCGCTGGAGTCAGGGGGTGTGGACGGTTACCATGGCGCCGGCCGGACGCTACTCGAGGATTGTGGGATGCTCGCCGATGGCCTCAGGCTCGTAGGGAGGTTGCTTCTTGGCGTCGGACTGTAAGGGGCAAAATCTGCTCTATTCCAGCGCGCGTCTCCGGTCAATCCATTTTGCTATGTTAGCTGCGTGAAACATCATCAATGGGACGGGGCATTGGATTTGTATGGAGTAACTTTATACTGTACTTATTTTAAGCAATTGCAATTCGTTTCTAATTTATTTTTTGGTCGTTTGAACAATTTCATCCTGCACGGATTATACCGAAGCTAGTTTGTATTTTTGTTGACTACCAGTATAATAATTAAGAGATGATTTATTCTCTTAGCTAGTATTGCATAATAACAGAAAAAAAAATCTTAGATGTTTGGATGCAATATACCGACAATGACTTGATAAGCGCTCAAGTCCACTGAACCGGAATACTCCAGAAAATATAAGAATATCTTCTTATATTGTACAAAGTTGAAAAGTATCTTCTTTTTAATTACCATTTCATCTCTGACATGTCATCAACGAGAAATAGTACATGCACACCCACCTTTAACCATGTGGTATGCAGTGCCAGCGTGTGCATCTATATAAATACAGCCGGTAGCTCATTGTTCTTGCACACACCGGTATCAGCAAGTTGACGACACACTCTTATCTGACAAAATGGTTGAATTGTTAGCCGGGCCAGAGAGATGAGGCAAAAACACAGGAAAAATACGAGAAAAAAATAGAATTTAGGGAATAGGAGACATCAGTAATTAGAAGACAATCGCTCTCTAGACCTAGTAGGCTTTCCTGATAAGAACCACTCTTAGGTTGCATTCGCTGATTCCGAATGGTCACCGGATCTCCGTGTGGATGAGGATTTCTGTATCTTGACCAGCTTCCATGTCGCTCAGGTCGAGCAATCTAGGATGCGACCAGACCTGGCCATCTGGGCCGTGCCTGGCGTGCCGGAATAAAGCCCGCCGGCACAGCCCGCCACATGCCCGGCCCGGCACAAGCTTCACGTGCCGTGCCTGGCCTGCGAAAACTTTCGTGCCGTGCTCGTGCTGCGAGGCCAGGCACGCGGGCTTTGCCGGCACGGCCCGTTAGAGCACGAGACACGCAACACCGCGCGGCACGCGGCGGCCCGCGCGACGCCAACACTCCCCCACGCTCCTGCAGGGGCAAAAATCGAAAAAAAGGAATTCTTGCAGTCCCCGCACTCCCCCGCGCCACGGGCCGCTAGCAAGCCCGCGTGCCTCGCATGCCGCGGGCCGGCCCGTTACTCTCTTGTGCCGTGCTGGGGCCTGGCGCAGCGGCCCGCGTGCCGGCACGGCCCGACACGTTAAGCTTACGTGCCGCCCTGTGGCGTGCCGTGCCTGGCCCGTGTAAGACTTCGCGTGCCCGGGCCGTGCCGGGCCGGCCCGTTGGCCAGGTCTTGGATGCTACCCGTCGATCCAACTGACATAGCTACTCCTCGACTTAATCCGAGCGCTACTATCACGCGCCATCCACCTCTGCGGTGGCGGCAGCGTGGCCTTTTCCTCTTGCGGCGCAATGGTTCTAGAGAGACCTATAGCGGCAATGGTGATTGCGACAAGGTGCATTGGAGCCACCAGAAACTGTGCCCCTAGACCGTAGCTCAGGAAGGAAAAATGGAGGATCAAACAACATGGATTTTTTCACATCTAAGATGGCCCCGACACTATCACAACATTTGATTGATTAAAGATTCCTACAAAAAGTGCACCATTCAAAGCTATCGTTGAATTTATGTTTTTGCCCTTTCTTAGATGTTTATTATATTTGATTTGACATGGTAAGTTTTTCTTTTGGCTCGCCCTAAATGGTAGGGTTTGGACCGCTGATCACCTGCAAAGACGAGTTTGGGCTAACTACGACCTTTTCAAGCTTTGCAAGATTAACGACGAGACCGCCCCCTACAACTTCTTCAAATGTTTATCTCACTACCTGCGTTTGGACCGCCATCCTTCGTTGCGCTGGCCTCCATATGCCCCCGTTCATTTATGGTCCACCATATACTCTATCATGGACCTGTGGACATCTCTTGTTGATTGTGTCCAAGAATAATAGAAGGTCCTTGCTTCTCGTATGATTCACGTCTCTTCGCACATTTGGAATGAGATAAACACCTGAGATTTTAAGAACACATATTACAGTATCATCACCGGTAGGATCTTCATATAGACTTGTTAGTGGCTTCTCGCTGCCACGAATCATTTAGGTAGGCTAATACCCGAAGATCAAGTAATGTTTTTGTGTTTGTTTGTTATCCTTGAGTTTGGCCTCCTTAACGATGTGAATTGTTTCTCTTGGCAATCTCTTCTCTTAATTAACAAAACGAGAAAGTACGATTTTTTAAATGTGTTGTCCTTATGATAAAATGTGTAAAGAATATCACAAAAAAAAACTATACATGATAAAATTAGCCAACAGAAAATAGATTTCTAAAGTAAGATTATATATTTCAGGACTTTCCAACAAAACTTACGTTGACTTCTTCAGCTGGCTCAAATCTCATGTAACATGTTTGCACACACTTGTTGTGGCTCAATAAATTTTCAGCTTCAATACAAGAAAAACCAAATGTAAGTACACATTTTGGAGCAATGTCAAAATACTTCAACTGTTCACAATGCATTGCATCGAACATAAATGGACTTTACAAACGAGTGAAAACCTACGGAGCTCATGATGTGAATATGTATATGTTTTGGTTGGAGAAGTACTAGCATACTAGAACAGACTTCGCTTCATCTAATACAAGATTTTGTTTGATTAGTTTCGATGGCGATGATAATCCTATTGAGTTGTTTTTTACAAAGTGGATTTTTCCTCCTGGGAGGGTGTGTTACCCGTGATCATCTGTCCATCACCACATGGCCTCAAGCATCATCCTAAGATCCCTGTCACGTTTTTTTCCAAACGGGAAAGCCTCTGTCTTCTGCATCGATAGATACATACGACTTTCATTAATTTATTGAAATTCGGTTGTTATAAAGAGTATATCCCAGATCGCATAAGGTCGACACATGTATCAACCATCTAAAAATAAAAGACAACATGAGACGACTCATCATCAAGCTGTTATCCTAAGATTAGAACGCTAGCTACAATGCATGTAAAAATGTCGTGTAACCAATTTCAGCGCTGCAACCAATATTCAAAGCCACGCGCTTCTTCGTTAGTTGTAGGTAGAGCCACATACGGATCCAATGTGTTTCCATTGGTACGACCTGCATAAAGGATGAAGATTTTTTTTATTGTTTAAAATATATCATTACATATGTTCCATACGGCCCATAATAAAGCGCAAGCGCCCACTCGAATATCAACTTTTTCTTCTCTCGAGACTTCATGCAACCAGGTCCCAAACAAAACTGTAATTTTAGAAGGGGTGTAATATTATAGGCCATATGAACGGTAATCCACACGATTTTCGCGAAAGGGCACGTTATAAACAGGTGGTGTATTTTTCCTCTTGATCACAGAAACAACATTTTTTGCAACCTCTCCAATTACGTTTCGCCAAGTTCTCTTTAGTAAGTAGCACCTTTTGATATAAAAACCACATAAATATCTTATTTTTCAGTGGCACCTTCAACTTCCATATGTATTTACATAGGAATACTGTATGACCACTTATAAAATCTAAATAGAGAGACATACAACACACCCGATTTAGTTAATCTCCCAGTAAACTTATTAGGTTGCTGAATAAGGTGAACATCCATCAACTGATTTGCCATATGAAGCCATATAGTCCATTTGTTTCTAGTCAAACCTCTCATGAAACCTATGTTTAGTGGAGGGGTTGGTGACATAACAGTAGACACTGAAACTTGTTTTTGTTGTGCTATTATATACAAGGACGGATATTGTTTAGATAGAGGCTTATTCCCTAGCCAAATATCCTCCCAGAAACGAATACTTTTCCCATTGCCTAAGTTAATGATCCCCGTTTAAAGATATTGTCTTTCACTCTCATAAGCCTCTTCCAGAAATGCAAATCAGATGGTTTAGCCGACGTTTGAGATAGAGATTTAGAATGCAAATACTTATTATGGATTACCTCACTCCACACGCCATCCTCGGTTAAAACTTTATACAGCCATTTGCATAACAAAACTTTGTTTTTCAACTCTAAGACATAAACTCTAAAACCACCCTGATCTTTTGATCTGCACATGATGTTCCATGTTGTAAGCCTATACTTACGTTTATGGACATCACTTTGTCAAAAAATCTAGGTCAAAAGAAATCCAATCTCTTATGTACCATGTTGGTATTTCAAAGCATGAAAACAAAAATATTGGTAAACTGGTCCAACTGGAATTTATAAGGATTAGCCGACCCCGATAGGATAGACGTTTTCTAGCCCAACTAGCGAGCTTTCTCTCGAGACGATCCTCCACTACTTTCCGGTCTCCATTTCAAACTCGGGTAATGGATTGGGATGTACGAGTACCTAAAAGGGTATGCTCAGGAAGAACAACCGAAAGACATTTTGAACTGGTCCTCACCGTCTTTCGCGTTTTCAAAAAAAATAGTTCACTTTTTTGGAAGTTAATTTTTAAACCCGATAGCTGTTCGGAGATGCATAAAATGAGTTTCATATCAAGGTCTTTATCAATATCATGCTCCATAAAAATGATTGTATGATGTGCAAATTGGATAATCGAGACCCCCCATCAACTAGGTGAGGAATGAGGTCATCTACCTTACCGTGTTGCTTCGCCCTTGAAACAAAAATTGCTTAAATGTTTGCATAATGTTGAAAATAACTGGGGATAAAGAATCTCCCTGTCTCAACCCTTTCTGAGTCTGAAATTATTTCCCTAAGTTATCATTTATTTTAATGCCCACACTACTGCGGCTAACAAAGTGCTTACCCACTGACGCCATTCTGGATCAAAGCCTTTCATGCACATAACTTGTTGCAAGAAATTCCATTTAACTTTATCGTAAGAATTTTTGAAATCGATATTAAGTAGAAACCCATCTATTTTCTTCTTCTTAAGCTAATGGATAGTTTCCTGCAGAATCAAAACACCTCCCAGGCATAAAAATCGTTTGGGTTGGATGTATCACCTTATGGGATACCTCCGTTATCCCATAAGTTCCAACCGTAGTAAAAAGTTTGGAGCCAACATTTAAGATTTTTCGGTGTTCTTGGATCTGAATAGCATTTTATTTCTTGGGAAGTAAAATGATATGACTGTAATTAATATGGAACAACGACAATTCACCTTGTTGGAACTTACTAAGCATGTTCATCAGATCATCCCCAATAACATCCCAATTTTTTTGGTAGAATTCAGTTGGGGACATGTCTGGTCCCGACGCTTTGTTCGTTTTCATTTACAAAACAACTTCCTTTGCCTTCTTCTCGGTAAAGTTGGTTGTAAGAATAGTGTCTTCCTCTACCGACATCAGCGGGGTATCACTCGTTAATGACAATACCAAATATACATTATTTATAGCTGGGTCCCTAACAACTTCTTATAGAAGTCCATGGCATAATTTTTAATATTTGCCCGCCATATCGTTGTTATTGTTCTAGTTGGAAGATTCGTTTTCGTCTATGTTCTCCATTTGTAATCAGATGGAAATAATTTTTATTTTTACCACCTTCCTGGATATTTTTGACTTTAGCTCTTTGATCCCACTTGAACTCCTCGTCCCTTCTTAGTTTTGCTACTTTATCGTTTGCATGTTCCAAAGTCTCTCTCTCAGAAAATCATTTAGAGGTACGGTTTCCGCTTTAATATCTAGAATGTCGATAATTTTAAGAAGTCTATCCCTCCCAACTTTTATAAATACTACTTTGATTACTAGCACAACCTCTGAAAAAAGTCAGGAGATGGCGGATCTGGTTCTGCCAAACCTCCATTGGGCTATCACCCTCAGACACGACTGTCATTCTTTAGCAACCAACTCAAAAACACTTTCTTGGTGAGCCATGATAATACAAAAGCAAATTGAGCTTTATTACCCATGTGGGAATGTTTCCCTAAGTCAATGAGCGATGTTTTGAGCGTGTTTTGTTAAGACCTTTATCAAATAACAACCTTCTATGTTCATGGGCTGGTACAACTATGGAACTCACAACATGTATGAAATTTCTAGGGTAGTTGGTGTGGTTACCTGCTTATGCCATGAACGTTTTACTATGTGTACGCCATAATTTGTATATCCACTCTTTTTGATACATAACTTCTATACTCTGGTTGATGAAAACTACGCAATAAAAGTGTTATGTGCATCAACCGATGTATTTTCGAAAAAAGCAACATGAGTCAGGGATGGAAGGATTCGAAGGGGATGAAAACTATTGCTCTATGTCCGAGAAAAGCGTGTATTAAGTGTATTGTAGAAGGCTAAAGTTTTTTTTTGCTTAATACATTTTTTTCCTTTCCTTTTCCTTTTGTTGAACAAATATGTGCAACCCTTACATTGTTGAGAATAATACTGAAAGCATCTCAGGAAGCATTGATATTTTCTGAACCGAACTACCAAATGTAGTATTATTCTCCAAAAAAGAATGCCATCTCTTTAATTACCACTTTATTTATAGCATCAAAATCAATGCAAATAGTACTATATATACAACAACATAAAAAATGTAGGAATTTCCCTTGTATGTGCATATATAAATGTCATGGTGGTATCACGACAGGTGTCATAGGATGGCTAAAGATGAGGCCGATGGACACTGTTGGAAACGGGGAGGGATAGCACGCTAAGAAGCGCACACGGAAGACACAAAACACACACTCGATCTATTCAGGTTCAGGGCCCTCGTGAGGAGGTAAAGCCCTTAATCCTGTATGTCTGGCTATATAAGGTGGAATAACTGAGTTACAATGTTGCTCCTTGAGCTGCTTTGGCTAGAGGAGGAAGAACAAGCTAGCTGCTCGTAGCTGGGGGTGAGTCTAAAACTAGCAGAATTAGTGTCGTCCCTCGTGCAGGAGGGCTGAGGAACCTTATATACTGGTGCCCAGTGACGCAGGTATAGGGTGCATGTGCGAATCACTGTGGCACAACACACGCCGCCCACTACGGAGATGAAAGTCCAACGTGCGTCATCGCTCTGCCAGCTCCGTCGCCTCTGCGCTGGACAAGACATGGCCACCCCCCTGCCTGGCCACTGATCCCACGAACCATCGCTGTCAGCGATACGGGAGTGACCGTTTGGTAAAATAGCACTTTTTTCACCATACATATGCACATGACAAAATTTTCTCTCTCTTGGTGCACCAGTAGGCATCATGGTGGCATATTCTCTAGCTCCGCCGCTAAAGGCAATCATGACAAGCTCCTTTTATGTGTCTTCACATTTGTATGTGTTATTTTAAAATTAGTTTGCACTTTTATGCATTGTCGATTATTGTGTCGTTGAGGAAGTCAAATCTTGACAAGCCCTAAGCTAGTAAGTAAGTTACTGTGCCATCACTATTTGGATGCATGAGCCGGGACGTTGAGTAATTGACTATTGTAGTGTGGTCCGGGACGAAGTGATATATGAATCTTGTACTAACCTTATGAAAGTATTGATTGGTTGGCAAAGTTATTTACAATATTTGATGTAAGGGATTTATTTCCTTGTATTGTCGGTTGCTTTTACAATATTGACTGTGGTATTTAAGTTCATTTTTACCCTCCATTGTGTTCCACTCTGGTTTGAGATACTATGTAATAACATGCATTGGTTAACACGTGGCACATCTAGAACGCTGGAGGCACATACCTTCTACACTATATATTGCTGTCTAAAACTATAACTTGCTAATGAGAGTCTTTAGCTAGTTATTTTACACATTATATTTACCTAGTTAGGCAGTAATGGTGACGTCTTTAGATTTTATTGATGATAGGGTGATTGGTATACACTCTCTTCCATTACTAGTATTTCTCTCCTATTAATACAACTACTCACGCGGTTCTTCTGGTTGTTGGAAGGAAGAATAAAACGGCAAACACCTGACTGTCTTAGATCCTCGGCGTGTTCTTGTGTAACTATGTTTTTATCCGAAACTTCATCCTAACGAGCGCGCGAGCGCTCGCGCGGTCCCCGCTGCGAGACATGTGGTGGGTCCCACCCACATGGTCTTCTTCCTCCCTTACTTTTCTTCTTTCTCCATGCCCTGATCTTCTTTCTCCCCACTTTCTCTTCCTCTAGGCCGAAACAACGCCGGCGATGTCGCTGCGGAGCCGCGACTGAGAAGGCACCTATCGAGACTAGACTTAACATTGAGGGTGGGGTGGTGGTGCTTGCCAGCGACGACTTCCGTTGGACAGGGATTTAGAGGGATGGCAGTGACGGCGGCGGGCCGGGGGAGGTGGTGCTTTGAGGAGGGCGGGGTGGTGAGGCGGGCGCCGGAGAGGTTGGCGGTTAGGCCGACGACAGAGGCGGGGGAGGGGGGGTAAGCTCGTCTTCCTCTCCACGCCGTCTTGTCGTTTTGCTGTTGGAATCCCAACTTCGGCGCCATAGGAAGCCGCGGGAGTACGCGCGCTAGCATCACCCACTTTTATCTCTGGTTCAATGTTGTAAGCGAATGATGAAACTCGTTGGTAGTGATGTACGACTTTGCCTAAATGTTCTATCCATCCATCCATCCATCCATCCATCCATCCATCCATCTATCTATCCCTAGCCATCTTATATGTGTATATCTCTCTTTGGAGATCATATACTTTTCGTTTATTTGGTTCATACCTTGGCCTGCATGTATTCCCCTGGACATGTGATTTGTCTGGTATATACATCGAATTTTGAAGTATGTCGTTCATAGAGAATCGGTATACACCATTGTTTGTAGTATATACTTCCAATCTGATCTATTGAAGTAGCAGTACATGCATACGCCTTTTGATATTCAAGTAGCAGTACATACAACTTTTGATAGGGAAGAAGTATCACTACTCTAGAAAAATAGTGGTACGGGCACCTTGGCTGCAGATAATAGACGATCTGAATTGATAATACAATCCAAACTAGTATCCTAAATACCTTTTACATAATCAGTATATGCCTCTTCAAAAAAAGTATATATATATATATATATATATATATATATATATTGAAAACATTTAGAGTATATACCACTATAAAAAGCAGTATATACTTGTTGAAAAAATTACATTTAACCTTTTCTTTAACAATTTATACCTATTGAAAACCTTGCAGTATATACCACTATAAGAAGCATTATATACCTATTGAAAAACTTCAAGTATATACCACTATAAGAAGCAGTATATATCTATTGAAAAACTTGAAGTATATACCAATATAAGAAGCAGTATATACCGATTGAAAAAGTTTTATTTAACCTTTCTAAAGCAGTATATACCCTTTTTTAAAAGGAGTATATATATCTATAAGTTACAGTGTATAAGCAAAAATGGCGACACATACTTACGATAGTTTATATGGGGATAGTCCTTAGACCTGACACACATACCTCATAAACACACACGTGGACTACTTCGGCTAAACGCACATGCATGTATACTCTTTGAGCACGTCGTATATGCTTCACACATACCTAAAAAAAACAAGTCAACAAGGCACGATAGTCAGGAACAAAAGCATCGCGTGCTGTCAATATACTTTATTCAGTTCTCGTTACAGCTTTATAGGGATCAGCCACGCATGCACTTTTTATCTATTTATCTTGCCTGAATAATTGATGGTTGTTACCGGGTCCGGCTCTCATGCCTGTTAATCCTCATCCACTAAGGGTGGGAGTATGTACCCCTGAGAGTATATTATAGGAGTATATATATATATATATATATATATATATATATATATATATCCTATATATAGGTAAAAATATATATATATATATAGTGCAGGCAATGAAGAACGAGATGAGGTAGAAATAAACCACTTACAAAATGTAGCAACTCAACATAGATTTGTCGAGCTCGCGCAGATTGAACAGCTGGAACAATTCACTCATATGAACTTCTATAGAGTACCGTTTGGTGTGATGCTCCTCTGTAACATCCGCATAAACATATTCTTTGCCAGCCCATGTTATGAAATTCTTGTACCAACCTAGCAGATTTCGCATTTGTGGTGCTAGACTCTTTTCCTGCGCAGACTCGACGAGAGGCCCATTCCGCACATATTGTAATGCTATCTCACTTACTGGCACATCCTCAAGGTCTAACGAGGCACGAAGAGTCAAACTCATCTCGGACGCTTGTTTCATGGCACTCGCTACAGTCAATCCAAGTGCTGCCGCAGCTGCTATGATCTCGGGGTCCTCTTACGGACCGGCTTTCACTATGAGCGGGGGGATCAATTGTTTATTCTGCATCCCGAGCTGGTCAACTTGTTTCCCGCTTTTTTTTACTTTCTTCTTTCTCCTCTTTCAATATTTCTGCTTGCCTACGAAGTTCACGTCCATAGTCGTCAGGCATATTCAGCTCGGCTTGGGACGGTGTCGTCAAAAAATACTTAGCCCACTTCTTTTGGTTCTCAGTGAATAATTGCTTGGGCTCAGGCTCTTTTATCGCCTTCGTATCCGCCTTCCATTTCTCATAATGAGCAAACGCGGCCAATTTGGTTTCAGCTTCACTAAGTTCCCAAGGCCTTGGGAGGAGAGGCTTCAGTGATGGCTCCGGTACCGTTGTGGTCTTAGGTACATAAGGGTCCGGGTTAATAGTCCAAGAGCGGGTTTCCTTGCTGTCCGCCTGCTTCTGCTTCTTCGCCGGAGGTGGATTGGGGGGCGCCATACCCGCCGGAGGAGGATTGGGGGGCGTCGTACCCGCCGGAGGAGGATTGGGGGGCGGCGGCTGCTTACCCGCCGGAGGTTGTGGATCGGGGGATGGCGTCGAATGGCGTGAAGGAGGTGTAGGTGAACCACCACCACCACCACCGCCACCACCACCACCACCATCGGAGTGGGGGTGGACTTGTTAGCCTTGGCGCCTCGCGTGGAAACACTATGTACTTCTTTTCCATAGAATGATCTGGCGCTTGACATCTCCAAGTCTTCTCTCCCCTTCGGGTGTAGCTTTGTCAATCTCCAGGTCCTCAAACTCTTGGACTATGTCTTCCACCGTGACACGAGCATAGACATATGCAATGGGGTTGTTGTGGTGGAGTGCTCCAAGTGTACAGGGTAAAGCACTGCCGATAGCTACCTTCGTGGAAACGTTCCCCACGGGATAATGCAGATCACATTCTTTCATCTCCTTTACATCATCCACGGGGTAGTGAGGCTCCGGTGCACGAATGTTGATCGTCGGTGCATTAGCACCAGGCGGGCATCCGTGGAAGCCACGCTGCTTCTCCGCTGCTGGCTTCTGAGATCCGCTTCATGATCTTCATACGGCCCTGCAGTCGATCTTTCTTTTACTAGTTCATGCACGGTCTGCTTCAACTCATGGAGTTCCGATGCAAACTTTGCCAAAAGATCTGAATCCCGGTCAGTCTTTATCTTACGGCTTCTGTAACAGTATGGGTCATTGTCCTAGGAAAATCCTACTTTCCACGGAATTCTGCTTTTGCCTCGTACATGTCCTCCGTGTTCATCATTCCCGAGGGCTGTTGTCAATGCGTGTTTCTCTCTGTTGAACTTAATCAAGCCCTGTTGAGCTTGGGTCATTGCGTCAATAAGGGTTTGGGTGGGAGCAAACTTTTTCTTCCGGTGAACACACACCCATGTCTCCGGGTCTAACGACCCCCCATGCCCGTACCACCAGCTTTTGGCCCTTGGGTCACATCCCTCTGTACCTAGATGGATTCCTCGCACCCTCAGGCCCTCCTCCATCTTCTCCCACTTAGGCGCCGAAAGGCGGTATCCTCCTGGCCCCATAATATGATGGTCCTGTTTCTTACCCGCATTAACCTTATTTTTTTCGATATTTCCTTGAAATGCTCCGATTTCTTTTGCCTCATAAATTCTGGCCAATCATCTTTCAGTCTCTCATGTTTTTCATTGAAATCCGGAGTCTTGCCCTTGTTGACATAGTCACGGGTTAAATTTGTCTTGAAGTTATGGAATGCTTCGGCCATCTTCTGAAGAGCGAACTCTTTGACTAGCCTCCTCCTCTCACGTCCACCCGGAACCTCGTTACCAAATTCATCGACTTTGTTGTATTCCGGAGGTAGAATGAAATGTTCCATAACCTTTCTCCAGCAATCCTTTTTCGTTCTCTTGTCGACAAAACTGAAATCAAGACGTGCCTTCTTTGGCTCCTTCCATTCCTGGACGGTGATCGGGACGTTGTCTCTAACAACGACTCCGCATTGGTTGATAAAGTTTGTGGTGTGCTGTAGGGGCTTGCCGGTTTCACCGACTAATTCGATGGTATATGTTTCTCCTTGTTTCATCGCCTTAGATTTGCCACGCTTTGTCGTACTCGATCCAGCCGAGGGCTAAAAAAAGAAAGAGAGTCACGCGCGTTAATACATATGTATTCACATTTCAGTAAGTTTGTATCACGAGAGGCTCAATGTATATATATACCTCGCCGGAGGTGGTTGCTACTTGCAATTCGAGATCGTCGTTTGTCGACGGTTGACCTCCGTCGACAATGTCCGTTCCTTCACCTTCTTGATCATCGACAATGTCTGTTCCACCGTCAAGGTTCAGAAAAGAAGAGACTACATCCTCTTCTTGCTCATCTTCTGAGCCCGGCACATAAGGAATCTCGTTGTTTATGATGCCCATTAAATAATGTTCAGCCTCCGGATCCCTAAGCGGCTCGGCTCTATCGTCCGCCATATGTCACTCCTGCATGTAGTAAAAATTAATTAAGTATAAAGGAATTAAAAAATAAGATTAAGGGGGCATAGAGGAGGAGCAGCGACGGTTGAATTAAAACTTTATTTTTAATATTTAAACCCTAAACTCATATTTATCTTAGTGTCATACTAATTGTTACTACAAGACCATTACCTAATTAATTTGTCAACATGCATGAAAAGGATGTTCTCTTATGTTACTTTAAGTGTTTTTCAATTTGGTATAGTTTCCATAATTTTTGGATGAAGGAAACAATGATTAAGAACTATTAATTTTTTGCTTTCATTTCAGACATTTTTGGAAAACAACAAAAACATAAATACTTTAGATGTCAAACTGCATGTATAAGGTTGAAAACATGTGACAAATGTTTCACTGAACATTTTGAGGTATTAAACATAATTTTTGGATAATTATTTAATTAGTTATGCCATTTTCTTTTTCCTTTTCTTTTATGACCAGAATAGAAAATTGATGTTTTTTTGGTCAAATTTATACAATTATTCCCAAATAAAATACCATTGTGTATATTTTTTTAAGACAAAATTTTAGAGCTCAAGTTTGCTCAATTTGGGTTAACAGAATTCAAGTTATGAATTTTGCAAGTTTCCATTTTTAGTTCCCTTTTCTGTATTTAATTATTTAGTGCAAACATTATTGCAGAAGCATGTTGAACTTTTTCTATAAACAGAAACTGCTCAAGTTCCTGAATGTATAGAAATTTGAATCACTCAAATTGGAGAATTTATGAATTACTTATGGATTTATGAATCTATAAACAAAACTACTCAAGTCCCTTTCTCTCTCTGCTCTCTCTCTCGCTCGCTGACGGGTGGGCCCCACGACCCCGAGCGCTCTCCTTCTCTCTCTCTCTCTCTCTCTCTCTCTCTCTCTTTCTCTCTCTCTCTCACTCGCTGACGGGTGGGCCCCACGACCCCGGTTTCTTTTTCCTCTCTTTCTTCTTCCTCTGTTTCCTTACCGCGTGGTCGTCGTCGTCCTCACCGCATGGTCGCCGTCGTCCTCACCACGTGGCCGCTGTCGTCCTCACCGCGTGGTCGCTGTCGTCCTCTCCTCTATCTTCCCATGGAAGGAATCGATTCGTGGTATGCCCGGAGTTCACCGGAGCCGGCAGAGGGCTGCCGCCATCGGTTACTGGAGCAGCGCGGGGGAACCTACCGGAGACGAGGGCGGCACGGTGAAGAGCAGGGCAGGGGTGGAGCAGCGCCGTAGCCGGGAGGTGGGAGAAGGGCGCGGGCCGGCCGCCGGCAGGGTCCTCCTCTCTCTGTCTCTGCGGGGAGCCTCCTGGTCCTTAGAAGATTTCGGGGTAGCGTTTGGTCCTTAGAAGATTTTCGTGGCAGAGAGAATATATAGGGCACCCCTTTAGTCCCGGTTGGGGACACCAACCACGACTAAAGGTACCTTTAGTCGCGGTTGGTGTCACGAACCGCGACTAAAGGTTTTTTCGCGGCGTTTCCGTTCCCGCGCGGAAAGAGCCTTTAGTCGCGGTTCGTGACACCAACCGCGACTAAAGGTTTCGCGGCGTTTCCGTTCCCGCGCGGAAAGAGCCTTTAGTCGCGGTTCGTGTCACGAACCGCGACTAAAGGTACTTTTTCAAATACTTTTCGTTTTAAAATCTTAAAAATACAAATAATATATCAAAAAATTCAGAAAAATAAAACTAATTCATTTTAAAATCTTAAAAATACAAATAATATATCAAAAAATTCAGAAAAATAAAACTAATTCATTTTAAAATCATAAAAATACAAATAATATATCAAAAAATTCAGAAAAATAAAACTAATTCATTTTAAAATCTTAAAATACAAATAATATATCAAAAAATTCAGAAAAATAAAACCAATTCATTTTAAAATCTTAAAAATACAAATAATATATCAAAAAATTTAAAAAATAAAACTGATTCATTTTAAAATCTTAAAAATACAAATAATATATCAAAAAATGCAAAAAACTAAAACTAATTCATTTTAAAATCTAAAAAATACAAATAATATATCAAAAAATTCAGAAAAATAAAACTAATTCATTTGAAAATCTAAAAAATACAAATAATATATCAAAAAAATTAGAAAAATAAAACTAATTCATTTGAAAATCTTAAAAATACAAATAATATATCAAAAAATTCAGTAAAATAAAACTAATTCATTTAAAAAACCCATTTTTCCGTCATTTCCTGGGTGCATATATGCATATCAAAAGAACGGTCGGACGTATGATGGCGAATCCGGGTGATTTGTATTCGGTCGATGAACTGAATGATATATCAAACCTTTGTCAAACGTTCAAGGGGGATGTAGAACAAAACAATCGGTATCGCCATCATACTCCCCGACCGTGGCTATTGAGTGCATATATATAATTCAGAGATAATATAATTCACATGATCCATTCAACAAAGTTTGGTACAATAAATTATTACACATCAATTCTTCCCTTGTGTCCCTGATTGCTTACGATTGTGCCGTATCCATGGAGCATCCTCATCATTTAACTTAATGCTTGGGTCAGTGTTCACTTTGAAGGGCGGAATTTCACCAAACATATTATAATCTTCTGACATGTCTGTCTTGTCCTCCACTCCCACGATGTTTCTTTTCCCTGAAAGAACAATGTGGCATTTTGGATCATCGCATGATGTACTGATCGTTTTCTTATCTTTCCGTTTCCTCGGTTTGCTACTCATGTCCTTCAAATAGAAAACCTGAGTGACATCTTTGGCTAGGACGAATGGTTCGTCAAGGTAACCAAGATTGTTGAAATCCACCATTGTCATTCCGTATTGCTCGTCCACCTTTACCCCACCTCCTGTTAGCTTGAACCATTTGCACCGGAACAAAGGGACCTTAAAGGAGGGTCCATAGTCAAGTTCCCATATCTCCTCTATGTAACCATAATATGTGACCTTTTGTCCATTCTCGGTTGCTGCATCAAAGCGGACACCACTGTTTTGGTTGGTGCTCTTTTTATCTTGGGCGATCGTGTAAAATGTATTCCAATTTATCTCGTACCCTCGGAAAGTCGTTATAGTCGAAGATGGTGTCTTGGCCAACATGTACAGCTGATCTCCAACATCATTGTCATTCATTAAATGTTTTCGCAACCAACTTCTGAAAGTCTCCATGTGGGCCTTTCTAATCTAGTATTTAGGCTTCCCCGGGTTGTTCGAGCGTAAAATATTCTTGTGTTGCTCGAAGTACGGAGCCACCAAGCTGGAATTTTTGCAGAACTGTGTGGTGTGCTTCAGTCATAGAATGACCGTCCATACATATCGTTGATTTCCTTCCGATCGTGCCTTTTCCACTTAGTCTCCCCTCGTGCCACGATTGAGGAATACCAATCGGCTTAAGGTCAGGAACATAGTCAATACAGAATTCAATTACCTCCTCATTTCCATAGCCCTTGACGATGCTTCCTTCTGGCCTAGCACGGTTACGAACATATTTCTTTAATACTCCCATGAACCTCTCAAAGGGGAACATATTGTGTATAAATACAGGACCGAGAATGGAAATCTCTTCGACTAGGTGGAGCAGGAGGTGCGTCATAATATTGAAGAAGGATGGTGGGAACACCAACTCGAAACTGACAAGACATTGGACCACATCGTTCTGTAACCGTGGTAGATCTTCTGGATTGATTACCTTCTGAGAGATTGCATTGAGGAATGCACATAGCTTCACAATGGCTACTCGAACATTTTCCGGTAGGAGCCCCCTCAAAGCAATCGGAAGAAACTGCGTCATAATCACATGGCAATCATGAGACTTCAGGTTTTGGAACTTTTTGTCCGCCATGTCTATTATTCCCTTTATATTCGACGAGAAGCTAGACGGGACCTTCATACTGCTCAGGCATTCAAAAAAATGACCTTCTCTTCTTTGGTAAGAGCGTAGTTGGCACGACCTTGAAACCATTCCGAATGCCGGTCATCTGGGTCTTTCAAAAGTTGCTGGTCCTGCCGTGCTTCCTTTGTATCATTTGTCTTCCCATACACGCCCAAGAAGCTTAGCAGGTTCACGCAAATATTCTTCGTAACATGCATCACGTTGATTGTAGAGCGGACATCTAGGACTTTTCAATTTTGTAGCTCCCAAAATATAGATTTCTTCTTCCACATGGGTGCATGCCCGTCAACTCCCTGCGGAACTGATTGTCTGCCAGGACCCTTTCCAAAGATGACTTTCAAATCCTTGGCCATATCAAATATCTCAGCACCAGAACGTTCCGCAGGCTTCGGCCGGTGATCTGCCTTGCCGTTGAAATGCTTGCCTTTCTTTCTTACGTTATGATTTCGGGGAAGAAATTGACGATGACCCGGGTACACGTTCTTCTTACAATTATCCAAGTATACACTTACAGTCTCATGTAAGCAATGCGTGCATGCTTTGTATCCCTTATTTCTCTGTACCGAAAGGTTACTGAGAGCGGGCCAATCGTTGATGGTTACAAAAAGCAACGCTCGTAGGTCAAATTCGTCTTCTTTGTGCTCATCCCACACACGTACACCAGCTCTTCCCCACAACTGTAAAAGTTCATCAACTAATGACCTTAGGTACACATCGATGTCGTTGCCGGGTTGCTTCGGACCTTGGATGAGAACTGGCATCATAATGAACTTTCGCTTCATGCACAACCAAGGAGGAAGGTTGTAGATGCATAGAGTCACGGGCCAGGTGCTATGGCTGGAGCTCTGCTCGCCAAAAGGATTCATGCCATTCGTACTTAGACCAAATCTTATGTTCCTTGCGTCAGCTGCAAAATCTTTGAACTTTGTGTCGATTTTTCTCCATTGCGTTCCATCAGCGAGGTGTCTCAACTCCCCGTCGGACTTACGGTCCTCTTTGTGCCATCGCAACAACTTGGCATGCTCTTTGTTCCTGAAAAGACGTTTCAACCGTGGTATTATAGGAGCATACCACATCACCTTGGTGGGAACCCTCTTCCTGACTTTCTCGCCCTCAACATCGTCACTAGGGTCATCGCCTCTGATCTTATAACGCAATGCAGTGCATACAGGGCATTCATTCAAATTCTCGTATTCACCACAGTAGAGGATGCAGTCGTTAATGCATGCATGTATCTTCAGAACCTCTAAACCTAGAGGGCAGACAGCCTTCTTTTCTTCGTACGTACTGGCGGGCAACTCGTTATTCTTCGGAAACATATTCTTCAACATTTTCAGCAAAATTTCAAATTATGAGTCAGCTACACCTTCCCGTGCCTTCCATTTTAGCAAATCCAGTGTGCAGCCTGGCTTTTTCAGACTATTATCGCATCCTGGGTACAGCGACTTTTTGTGATCCTCTAACATGCGATCCAAATTCTCCCTCTCCTTGTCAGTTTCGCAGCGTCTCCGCTCATCATGTGCCTCTTCTTCACCTTCACCTAACCCTTCCCCACCTTCACCATCATCCTCCATGAAAGTATCACCGAAATGATCATGATAGTTGTCATCGATATCATCCCCTTCTTCATCTTCTTCCATTCTAACCCCTCTTTCTCCATGCTTGGTCCAACAATTATAGCTTGGCATGAAACCATGCCGAAGCAGGTGCATGTGAACGTCTCTTGAGGAGGAGTAACCCTTCTGATTCTTACAGACAGCACATGGACAGATAATAAAACCTCGCTGCTTGTTCGCATTTTCCACTACGAGGAAATCTTTCAAACCCGTAGTAAACTCGCCGGAGAGTCGGGTACCGTACATCCATTGCCGATTCATCTGCATTATTATAATATAAAGTATATAATTAACCATCATGCATTTGTTAAACTAACTAGCTAGAAATAATACAAATTAAACAATGAACTACACACATGCATATTTTATCAATGACACATGAAAGGTTCAAGTTGCTAACCGCGATCGCGGAGGAAAAATAAATGAGAAAGCTCAAGTGTGGCTCGGACACTTCATATCATGTTTGTTTCATGCTCTCGGGCATTTCATCGAACACCTTGTGTGCATAGGAGGAACCAAAACCAAACCCACCACCCCCTTGTGAATATTGTGAATAGAAGTGGCACCAATTGTGGCAAAGTGAAGTGAGCTGAGTCCTATATAGGGATGGGCCTTTAGTCCCGGTTGGCCTGGCCAACCGGGACAAAAGCCCCTCCCGTCCGCCAGCTGTCGACCGAGCGCGCTAGGCCCAGATAGTTGGTCGCGGGTCTCCTCCCGAACCGCGACTAAAGACCCATTTGGTCGCGGTTCGATTATTTTGGGGACTAATGGGTGCGTATGGAAGCCTCTTTTTCTACTAGTGGGTGTCATATATATATATATATATACATATAGGACTCCTATAATATACTCTCAGGGGTACATACTCCCACCCTTAGTGGATGAGGATTAACAGGCATGAGAGCTGGACCCGGTAACAACCATCAATTATTCAGGCAAGATAAATAGATAAAAAGTGCATGCGTGGCTGATCCCTATAAAGCTGTAACGAGAACTGAATAAAGTATATTGACAGCACGCGATGCTTTTGTTCCTGACTATCGTGCCTTGTTGACTTGTTTTTTTTAGGTATGTGTGAAGCATATACGACGTGCTCAAAGAGTATACATGCATGTGCGTTTAGCCGAAGTAGTCCACGTGTGTGTTTATGAGGTATGTGTGTCAGGTCTAAGGACTATCCCCATATAAACTATCGTAAGTATGTGTCGCCATTTTTGCTTATACACTGTAACTTATAGATATATATACCCCTTTTAAAAAAGGGTATATACTGCTTTAGAAAGGTTAAATAAAACTTTTTCAATCGGTATATACTGCTTCTTATATTGGTATATACTTCAAGTTTTTCAGTAGGTATATACTGCTTCTTATAGTGGTATATACTTGAAGTTTTTCAATAGGTATATAATGCTTCTTATAGTGGTATATACTGCAAGGTTTTCAATAGGTATAAATTGTTAAATAAAAGGTTAAATGCAATTTTTTCAACAGGTATATACTGCTTTTATAGTGGTATATACTCCAAATGTTTTCAATATATATATACTGTTTTTTGAGGAGGCATATACTGATTATGTAAAAGGTATTTAGGATACTAGTTTGGATTATATTATCAATTCAGATCGTCTATTATCTGCAGCCAAGGTGCCCGTACCACTATTTTTCTAGAGTAGTGATACTCCTTCCTTATCAAAAGTTGTATGTACTGCTACTTGAATATCAAAAGGCGTATGCATGTACTGCTACTTCAATAGATCAGATTGGAAGTATATACTACAAACAATGGTGTATACTGATTCTCTATGAACGACATACTTCAAAATTCGATGTATATACCAGACAAATCACATGTCCAGGGGAATACATGCAGGCCAAGGTATGAACCAAATAAACGAAAAGTATATGATCTCCAAAGCAGTGGCGGATCCACATGGTATGCCAGGTATGCACCGGCATACCCTGCAACCAATCCATGCAACGGTGAACTGCTAGAGTACTATGAAAAAAAAGAGCTGATCGATTAGTGCAAAATTGGTCAGCTCGTTACAGGTTAGTCGCGTGTAGTAGTAGAAAAAAAGTGAGCTGGTGGACTAGTGAAAACCGTTGAGCTTAAGTCATGCGTGCATCATACGGCCTAGTAGAAAAAGGCAAAACCCAATCGACTATAACTACTCGGTCTTAGCTTGTTCTCGTACTTAAAAGGCTCACGTCTACCTAACCATAGATCGATCCAAACTCAAAAATTGACATACTTAGTTTTTCGGTTACATGGTAGTATTTATTATTTTTATACATATTATTACAAATTTACAATGGATATTAATTTACAACTTTTTATTTAATTGGTTAATAAATTTATTAAAATGGCTAATAAATTTTTGATGCGGCATACCCAAGAAAGAAATCCTAGATCCGCCACTGCTCCAAAGAGAGATATACACATATAAGATGGCTAGGGAGGTCTACAACTCTACATCCGACAATGGAAAACTCGACCAGGGAGCCCGATGCATCAATGGCCATAAATGAAACTGTTTAACCCTGCGGCGCCGCCACAAGCGGTCTGCTTATTCATGTCGCGCGACAACCACTCGCCGACTCGTTGATTCGCCATTGGCTACCTCCTCTTCTCAGTCGTCGCCTCGTCGAGCGGGCAACATAAGCACGTTGTCAGTGCGTCCAACCGCCGTCGACCACATGCATGTCCGTCGCTGTGCGTTTCACGGAGGAGCACCTTGCCGATTCATATATAAATCTTGATCTCGTACAACACCATGACCGTGCTTAGAGCAAGTTCAATAGTAGAGCTAGCAGCTGGCTATAAGAAATTGCCACGTCACCTATAGCCAACTATACAGCCAACATGTACAATAGTGAGCTATAAAAATATGTTACTTTATTTATATATGGCCCACCTCCCACTCTCACAAGGTTCCTAGGAGCACATGCTACAGCTAGCTCTTGCATGAGAGCCCACTCCTTTTCTCTCTCCTCTTCTCTCTCTTCAATGTCACCATAAAAATATTATTCTAATCCTTATAGCCCGCTTACATAAGCTTATTGTACTTGCTCTTATCGGCTTCATCTGCGTTAAACATGCATGCTTGCATAGGGATCATTAATGGCACCACGTGATTTTGCATGGATAGTTTGACATACCTGTACCTGTGAACGAGTGTTGCATGCATGGTCCGGCTACATGGCCGCTGTTAGTCCTCGCCGTCATGGTCGTCCGCATCGCTGATCGATCTATCGGCGGATGAAAATGTAATCGGAGCCGCTTCCGTCCGCTATCATCACCCTGGTGTTGCCGTCCACTGCTGGAAATCATATTATTATGTAGATCTGTCCGGGAGAGTGGCCGTCATGGCGTCATCTAATTTATGGAACAAACAATGGAGCTGCGTATACCCCGACTATGAAGGAACTAATTTTCAAACCGAACCTTATCCATGCAATGGATCTAATCGGTGGTTAGTTAGCTAGATTAATAATTAATTATTATTCTTAACGGGTACATAATCCAAACGCATGTTCCTGTGGCCAATTTTCAATGGGAGTATGTACACCTAGGGGTACCAAACCATTTTCCTATATATATATATATACAATGAAAGTTGCTTTCTCCTTTGCATGTGTCGGTTTTGTACCTTGCTTGTATGTTGTTCTTAATACTTACTTATCCTTGAGTCATCTAGTATGTGTTTGCGGTTCGCACACCATGTATGTGTGAATTTGCTTTGAGCTTTATTGCATCTTGTTTGTATTTTATTTGGATCTTTTTGAGTGATTAATGGACTATCCCATTTCAGGAGAGTAATATGCCTTTGGCACTTCAATCCTAAAATGTGTGTACATGAGGGATACCACTTAGTATTTATATTTCAATCTTATCTAGTCTCTATGTGGTATATCATACTCATGAGAAATTCAAATTCTATAATGTCTATCAATTATCTCTAGTTGGTCTTTATTTGCCTCTTGTTAAGAAGATAAGGATTATCACATTATGGGGGAGTAATATGCCTTATGCATACTACAAGACTAAAGAATGTGAACATTTGAGGTTTTGCCACCTAGAACTGATATCGTTAATCATCATGTGCCTATGTGGCATGTGTGATCAAACAAGTTTCAATTTGCTTAAATATTTTTGTTTGCTCATATTTTTGTATCTTGTTTGTGAGAGAGTTTCTTGGCGCGATTTTCCTCAAATGTTCACTAGTATGTACTATCTCAGAAACCGGTTGCTTCATGATATATTAATCATTGCTTTGCATGATCATTCGACTATTGAAGCCATCAAGAATCTCTATTTAAGCATGGTGTTTTAATTCCTATCATTTTTCATATGCTTTTATTTTGTGAATATGATCATGAATGTCTATGCAACATACCACTGTGAAATAACTCCTTACTCATTGTCCTTGACAAGTGATAATCATATTTGTGGTGTAATTTATTGATCATATTTATTTGGTCTGGTGCTCATATTTAGCATATTTATTGCCAAGTAAGTTCTTTGTGCCCACTCCTATTATATTCCTTGCCTTTTGAGAACCCAATTTCTTTACTCGTATTTGTTTGGTGTTCTAACTGGTAAAGCTAAAGCAAGGATCCCACTTGTGTGCATATTGTATTCAAATACAAAATTCTAAGTAATGCACAAATTATGGGGGGCTTTCCTATATTATTTAGAGCACTATTTTTCTTCATTTTTCTTTAGATCTTTCTCAATTGGTATTAATCCCGATTACATGTCTATTTGGTACTTTGTGCCATCATGAAAAGTTTTGAGAGTTTGGTTTAGTTGTTGGAACCTTGGTCTTTTTGGGAGTTGGTTACCTAAGTCATTCCTTTATTTTCAAATTGATCTTTTTGTATATTAGACTACTTTAAATTAATGAATCTTTCGTTTGATATCTCTTTTGCGAATTCAATATCTCATTTCTTGATATATCTTTTAATTGATTTCCTTCAAGTGTTAAGTGGTTCTTTGTGTATCTCGTTTTCACTTGATATCTTTTCAAATTGGTATCTTATCAACCATGTGTTGACTTGGATCTTTGATATAATTTGGAAAACCTTTTGTCGTTCCACAATCTTGTGCACCCTCTTCTATTTTCTTGGCGTTTTGTCCAAATCGTATCTCTTTAGGTTCTTGAAATCATTTGCATGTTTAATAATGCATTTGTTATGGCATGCTTACTTTATTTGATCCAATATGTAAGGTAAACTCCACCTAATCCAAAATCGGCTACGATGTGGATGAAAATCAATTTCATATTAATATGCAAATATTTATGTGGAGCTTATCCTATGTATTATAGTTGGTCTAATTACTTTGGACCCAATAAGGTAGGGGATCATTTTGTACTTAAATGTGTTTTAGGTACGTTTGAGATGCATTGGATGCTTGCCTCATTCTCAAGGAGGGTGTTGTCACCATGTGCTTATCGGAGTCAAGCTAGGATGATGAGGTGATTATTATCTACCACAACATCACCGATGCCATATCGGTAACAAGTATCTACCTCAGACCTTATCTTGTATTCAACCTTGTATAGGTTGCCTCTTGGCATGAAAATATTTTATTTGCACAATTTTGATTTTGTTGTGATACGCGTTGCTTCTATCAAAACATTGCAACTATCTATTTTTCCCTTGTTGATATTTGTGATGTCTTTGATGTGTTTGAATTTAATTTATATCCCTTTAAGGATAAAACTGAGGTATGTGCTATACTTCATTAAAAATATCTTATTGGTGTATTAATGACTTTCTTCTGGATATCATGTTCTTTTCTTTAGTAAATATTTTATGTTTACATGTTTCTTTGTGGGTGTATATCATCATGATTGTTGTCTAATTAGAAAATTATACACAGAAGAGAAGTCACTTTCTTATTTGGTATCCTCTCTTGGTGCTCAACCATTTTTTTAAGTGCCTTGGTTTTCTTCTTATCCATGATCACTTGCACTTGTTTGTGTTTT
Source organism: Alopecurus myosuroides (assembly GCA_028641055.1). Classification (NCBI taxonomy): domain Eukaryota; kingdom Viridiplantae; phylum Streptophyta; class Magnoliopsida; order Poales; family Poaceae; genus Alopecurus; species Alopecurus myosuroides. The sequence goes on along the minus strand of CM054057.1, from coordinate 266,669,187 downwards.
AAAGGATATTGGTGGAGTGATGATTCCATATTTGTGCACTTTGTATTGAAATGTAAAAATATAAATAGTGCATGAACATTGGGGAGCTTCTCCATTTTCATTAGAACACTCTTTTTATAAAATCTTACCATATTGTGTTCAACCGGTTGTTCGGATCGTTTTTTATTGCTTGCCTCTCTTTGGGAGCAGTTTAGAGATATATTATCTTATTTGCAATCTTTTGGATCCTCAATATAGCTTGATCTCCACCCATATATTCTTCATTGAATATGCATTTGATTTCACACACTATATGAGAAATACCTAAATTATGGGGGTTCTCTTACTATATTGGCCGTCTAAAATTTTCCGCCCATTTCGGCAACAGATGTGAATGGGGGAGAGATTTAGAGGGTTTAAGGGGATTTGATTTTATGCTTTGGTTTCGTTCTTAATAATTTACCTTCAATGCTTCTGCATCCATGCTTAGTGTTTTGCATGCTTACTTAATTAATTATGTAAACCCTTGTAAAAAGGATTGTCATCAATTACCAAAATGGGGGAGATTGAAAGAGCATAGTGCCCCATGTGTGGTTTCGGTAATTAATGACAATCCTTATGGACAAATGCATGCATTGAGATATTCTTTTAGGTTTTTTCATAGGCATCACTTGAACTCCATGTGTTGGATTCAAGGTTGGATGCCATCAAGATCATTGCTTATACTTTATACATTTGATATGATCAAGAGGAACATTGGTCATGAGAATGTTGAAGCATATTGAAAGTATGTCTTAAGAATTATTATGTGTGGACATTCATATAACCCTTCAAGGCATAATTATTATGAAGAAAAAGGAGAAGTTTCCTCTATTTCGCGGTAGTACTGCTCTCGGTGCATGGAGCCTCGGAAGTACTGCCTTCCCGGTACTACTGCTGCAAAAGGCGGTAGTACTCCGGTACTACTACCACCACTAATGGGTTTGAGTGGATACGACGCAGATGGGTACTGGAATGGCCCCAGTAGTGTCCCGATAGTACTTCAGCAATTTCCGGTACTACTGGTGCCCCGATAGTACTGCAGCCCCACTAGTACTCCAGATTCTTCCGGTACTACTGAGGCTGCTAAGAAGAAACAGTCTTAGCCATCGATTCCGACCGTTCAATCAAGACCACTCGATCATGTGAACATGGGGCTAACAGAGGCTTTCCCATATCGGCTTATGGGGAGCAACCTTCAAGTCTTCACCAAGCAAAGCGCAATCAAGAAAGATGGTTCTACTTCAAGTGATCAAGAATGCTATCATCTAGCTAAAGTGGAATGTGCAAGGCACAGGTATAATATTGATAGGGTTTCTATTTTACCAGTCTCATGTTGTTAGTTGAGAGACCGGATTATAGGTTAGATAACTGTTCTATCAAGAGGGGCTATCGAATGAGTTGCTTGATCGTATCGTTCGTAGAGAGCTCAAACCTGTGCATACTTAGCATCATCTTTCTTGGTTCTTATGTGGACTTTATCCATTTAAAGTTTTGGTGCTTCTCGTGTTCTTCACGACAAGCCCAAGTTCATCAAAAACGGATTTCATATGAGAAACTTGTTTGGTTTTTTTATGTTGATTTTTTCCAGTTTCTCTCTTACTGAGAGGTCCATCCTTTCCCCCATTTGGTTATAGCTTCCCTAATTGTACAATGATGTTTCTATGAATGATCTTGTACAGCGTGTCGTTGCAAATTCAACGAGCCAAATATCATAAAAATGGAGTATGTATGCAAAAGATATGGCCGTTTTGGTACAACTGTTTGTGTAGTTTTGCGGGGGGCGGTAGTAGCAGCCCAGCGCGAATCTGGGCACAACGAGGTTTGATTTCTAGGGAATCTATTTAAGGGTTCTTCTTCCCCAATGGTTCCCTAACTCTTTTAGCAAGTTTGACCCTCCATTGTTGACTTCCCAAGCTTGCTTTCTCTCTATCCCTCCAATGATTCTTGCTCCCCTTTGAGGAAAGAGAGAGGAGATCTAGATCTACAAGTCCACCAATCAATCCCTCCTCTATGTGAGGGGAATCTTCTAGAACTAGATCTGGCGATTCATTTGTTGTTTTAATTGTTCTTCCTCCTCCCTCCCTCCATAACATTAGTTGCTTTGGTGGGATTTGTGAGAGAAGTTCTTGACCACTTTGTGTGTTCTTGCCATCGCATTAGGTGCATCGTTTTGAGTTCCCCACGAGATTCGTGAGAGAGAAGTTCGCGAGGTTGTTACTCTTGGGTGCTTGTTCACCGGAGAGATTATTTCTCTTGGGTGTATTGAGAACCCTAGAAGGTTAGTGCTTCAGGCTTCCACCTTGTTGCAAGAAGCTTTGTTGAGAGCCTCCATTTGACTTGTGGAGATAGCCTCAACCTCGTGTAAGGTTTGGTCACCACCTTTAAGACGACCTCGTAGTGGAAACGAGCATCTCCCTCACCGGAGAAGTGCAACGAGAATAGGGTGAGCACAACCGTGCGTTGAAGTGACTTCACGTCTCCACACCCCCTCCAACGAGGATGTGCTTCCCTTGGGAAGGAACTTCCATAATCACATCGTTATCTCCTTATTCTTTGGTTATTTCTATACTCTAGATCGTTACTTATGCATTTACCTCTGTGATAGCCATCGTGCGTGAAAACATCTATCTTGCTACCACATAGTTGTTTATCTTTCTTAGCATAAGTTGTTGGTGCACATAGGTAAACCTAGCTTGTATAAGTTTTGTGCTTGCTAAATTAAAAACAAGTTTTTTTTAAAGATTTTCTACTGCAAGGGAGCCCCCCCACAGCTCTTTATTACCAACCAGGATAGTTACAAATATTTACAATATATACAGGAATTAGACTAAGACAGTCTAAAGCAAACTAAAGAAGTGAGTCTAGCAATAATGTCAACTGATCAACCAACGAGTGACTCAACCTATGCTTAAGCAAGGTGATATCCAAAATAAAACCAGCCTTCCAACCTTCCAACCACGAAAAGAGTGCCTCTCGGATCTAAAAATAACTACATTCCTCAGTGTCCAAATGTTCCAGCAAGCCAAGATCACAACTTGAGTAATACATGGACCAATGAATTCCTTATTTGCCTTTTTAGATTAAACATGATTGAATTGTCACACCAATGAATTTGTAGATAATAATAAATTCTGGAGCTCTAAAAACATTTAAAGAAGAGGTGAACCAGTCCTCAAAAGTATGCTGGAGATAGAGAACACAATTATCATGTCCCTCAATCTCCCACTTCCTTCTCTTTATCATGTCTTTAGTATTAACTCTATCCTTCAGAAGCAACCAAGCAAAGAATTTGTGTTTTGACATGCACTTGAATTTGAATGCTAGTTTTATTCCGCATTTATTCAAGTCTAAACTGTAATTATTTAAAGCGCCTATTCACCCCCCTCTAGGCGGCATCCTTGTACTTTCATCGACATACAACATTCATAAAACCAATAACAACATATTTATTCTCTCACTTAAAGGTTGACACAGTTTAAGCATGTGACCCGTAAAGACTCGATAACACACATACATGTTTGAAAACTTACCAAACAATAACCAACAACGTGACCATGGACGCCCATGATGGCTCATGTGTGTTCATGAAAAATGAGAGAAACTTATAATTTACTTATTTCACTTATTATCTTAACTTCACGATACCAACGATATCACAAGGTGAGACTATGTAATCTGGTATGATCAAACTCTTTTACCATAACGCACATAAAACTCGTTATCGATATTGTCCTCTTTTCTCATCCATATCCCCGATATCCTTTGTGATAACTCACACTGTGTCTGGCCAGATGATTGATTGACATGGGTGATACTAGGAGGGCTCAGATGTCGCACCCGGACTTCTAGGGGATACTCACAGTCCGTTAAATAGTAGATGAATGGCTTACGGGGCATACCGGCACCCGCATCTCAATATGAGCAGGCCAACACGTAAACGTGTGACAACCATTCTCTTACTATTCATCGTCTGCGCAAACCATCCCGTAGAAATCCAGATACTTCCGTTGACGTACTTCAAAACATACACACATGTACGTCAACGGCGTTTGAACAAGTGATATCACAACAGATCTCTACGACACAAAAGATGGAAATAAGGTGCAAATAGCTCTCATTAGAGCAGAGATAGCAAATACAATCATCCAGAGGACACCTGTCCCAACATAACATCATTACAACACAGCGGAAGCATTCAACATGTCTGAGTACAGACAAGATCCAAATAGGCCTAAGAGGCCGGAAACGAAAAGACGGAGCCCATCCACGAAGTCTCGGATCCTGCCCGGGTCCGCTATCTACTCGTCAGCAGTCTCGTCATACTCCACGTAGTAGCCACCATGGGGATCCTCGGAAACGTAGTCTGCGGAAACCACAGCCCCAAAGGGGTCAGTACATAAACGTAGTGGCAAGCAAGACTCACAATTCACCAAAGTGTAACCCGTCAACACCAAGCACAGATGCTTTGGGTTCAACGGAAGGAAGGGGATATAAAGGATGCTGCAACTGGCTGCTGTAAACAACTACAGAGTTTCTACCACTTCCGGCTAAACAGAAACAAGATAAGATAGCGTATCGTAACCAACTATAACTAACTCCAAACAAACCCATCCTGGATCTCGCCCCTTATCCAAAGAAGCAATCCGAGGATAACTCACCCAGTTGGATTAGTGAGGGTTCAGATTATGTGTCATTAAGCCTATTACTAGTCAGATTGTTAATCATTAGGTTTAAGTTGTCCTGAGTACTTGTTAGCCAGTACTTTCACCAAGTAGTCCATAACCGCGGAAAACACGGCTTCTCGAGAAGATTTAACCCTGCAGGGATGCACCAATTTGGCCGTACACGTAAGAATACCCCGCCAGGATGGAAATGCACTTCCACCAAGCGAGGCACTCAACACAACTCAACTCTTCTCCGCATCAAGCCCAAAGAACCCCGTGCAGTGAGCGCACGGCTAATCAAGCCCCACGAAGAAAAGGGGACCCTCATAGCACTCTAAGAACGTGTCTCCCTAAATGCCGACTACAAAAGTTTCCACCCTGGCCTGGGCTCGCAAAAACATGCATGCGGCAAATGGAACACCCGAACTAAATGAGGCGATTTGGACGAGATGCGAATCGAATCAAATTGAGGGGGGCGCCCGTACACGCTTCCCACATGCGGTTAGTGCGCTCATCATTGATCAGTAGAGAAGACCCTTTTCCTAATTAGGGTCGACACTAGCAGGCCTCAAAACCACGCAGGGCCTCCTGCCGGTGCCTTATCATCAAATTATTATTTAACAATAACATTAGCATGATTCATTGATTAACCTCGAGCCCCAGAACATACTAGAATAAGATAATAGAAAGTAAATGACAACAGACTCGAGCAAAACAACCCTGAGCATGCTAGTAAGACACGGGCAACAAGCAAAAGGTTATAGGTGTGGAGATGAGGCCATATCAGGGTTAAAAGATAACATGTGATAGGTTCGTAACAGAATCAACTATTCATAGGGCTAGCAGAATAGACAACGGAAAGTATCGGTAACCAATGTTGAAAGGAACATAGTGGTTCATGTGAGTGAATACTTGCCTGCAAACTCAGCAGCCTCGTACTGAGCTAGATCCTTAGAAGGGGTGTCGTAAGTATCGTCGGTCTCAACGTCGTCGTACATCCGAGAAGAAGCAAACAAACAACGCAGAGAGACAAACAATCAATATCATGGCATAGTGCACAAACATGGGATGATGCATGACCATTTAATTGATGCATCAAAATAACTAGTTGACATGGTAACATAACATAATTAAATGGACCCACGTGCAATTGGATTGCATATGGAAAGCCCATGAATTTAAGTTGAAACATTTGTTTTACAACTAACCAATAGGTGAAAGTGGATTAGCATGATGCATGGATGAGGAAAACAGCAAAATAACAACAATAGAACCAAATGGAAATAAGGTTTACCCATTTTGAAATTTTAATTATTAAGTTAAGGAATTTTGGTTACTTAAAGGTGTTACACAAGCATTTGTTGTTTTCACCAATTTAAATTGTTCAAAATGAATAAAAAAGTTCATATTTGAAAAGAGCACACAATTTTGGGTGGATTACATGTTTCACTTGTTGAAAGAGGATTTCAAATAAATTATTTATGAATTAAACAAGTGTGAACAAGTTTTAATTGAATTTAATCCAAACATGAACTTATTTGAAGTTTTATTTGTTCAAAACATTAAACCAAATTCATATTTGAAAAGTTTATACTTTTATGGTTGGAAAACATATTTTATAGTTTCAAAGAGAATTTAATTTGAGCAAGTTATGAGTTTAGCAAATTTAAATGATTTAAATAAGGTTTAAATTATTTAACCAATTTTAATTATTCAAAACATGAAACAAATTTTATATTTGAAAAGGTGGTTTAATTTTGCATGGAAAACATATTTCATTTGTTGAAATTGGATTTAAAATGAGCAAGTTATTATTTTGGCAATTTTAAATGCAATAATTAAGAAACAGTTGTTTTCAGCAATGTCAATTATTCAAAACAGCAAACAAAGTTGATATTTGGAAAGTACATGAAAAATTGAATGGAAAACATGTTTAGTTTGTTGAATTTGGAATTTTTATGCCCAAGTTATGAATTTTGCAAAATTAAGTGAATTAAACAAGTTTTCAAATATTGCACCAATTTAAAATATTCAAAACAGTAAACAAATTGTATTGAAAAGGTTGGAAACATGTAGCAAATGTTTCACTGAACATTTTGAGCTATCAAACATCATTTTTTGGTTATTATTGAATTTATTATGCAATTTTCCATAATCATTCTTATTCTGCCATTTTTAGTAAACAGAGGGAAACATGCTCAAAATTAATTCAATTGTGACCAAATAAAATACCAATGTGTAGAGTTTGTTAAGACAAATTTTTAGAGCCCAAGTTTGCTTAAATTGGATGAACCAAACTCAAGTTATGAAATTCCAAAGTTTCAAATTTTTATTGCATTTTCAGTAATTAATTATTTAGTGCAAAAAGTATTACAGAAACATGTTGCAATTTTGTTACTAATGGAAAGGGCACAAAATTTTGAATCCACAGGAATTTGAATCATTCAATTTGGAGCAAAATTCAATTGTATATGGATTTTAGAGTTAATGGGTCAGATCTCTGTTTCTGAAATTCGGGCAGAAAAAGAAAAACAGAAAAAAGGGTGTGGCTTTGGGGGATCGAACCCTGGACCTGTGGCTTGCGCGCAAGGGACAGAACCAACTGGGCTAGCATGAGTTCGTGATAGAGAAACAACCGCGGGGTGGTTAAGGTTCAGAAACTGCACCGAATAATTGGAAGAAAAAGCAACAGGAAAAAAGGGGGTCGCTGGGACTTGAACTCGCGAGCTGCTGGGCGAGCGCAGCTTGCGGCTACCAGTGGGGTGGTGATGCTCGGTTTGTAACAGAAGGGGTGCGGGGGGGGGGGTGTTAAGTTCAGTTTGGCGGTTTAACTGTAACTGAATCTGAGATTCAGATGTCGAACTAGTTCGACAGAGGCAGATGCAGCGATCGGCAGTGGCGCTCGCCGGAGGCGCTGGTGCGTGGGGTGCTGCGGTCGTGTGGGCTGCTGGTGCTGCGACCGGAAGGGAGAGAGAGAGGAGGGGAGCGAGAGGGAGGAGATCGAGGAGAGGTAGCTCACCTCGGGCGGAAACAGGAGGAGCGCACGGAGCAGGTGGCGATGCAGGGTGGTTGGCCGCGGCTTGGCGGCGACGGCGGCGGCGACATGAGGCTCCCCGGTGCCCACCGAGGGGTGGAGGAGGGAGAGGGCACCGGGGAGGTTCCATTCCCGGCCCTCCCTTGGCCGGAGGGGAACTCTCCCGGCGGCGATCACCGGCGAAAAAAGAGGGAATTTTCGGTTCAGTTTGTGGTACAGAGAAGGGGAAGGTACAGAGAAGAAATAGAGGGAGAAAGGAGAGAACGGCGGGGGAGAGGGAAGAGAGGAGGAGATCTAGGGTAGAGGGGAACCCTAGGGCATCGAGCAGGTTCTTATGGAGGGGGAGGGGGTGGTGAGGGCCATTGCTTCTGCATCTCTGTATACGTGGTGCTCTGGATGGTGAGCCGTACAGGGAAGAAGACGACTGAAGGGGTATTGGGCCCTGAGGGAAAATAGTGGGGCTGGGCCTGCTGCTGCTCTCTCTCTCTTTTGCTTCCTTTTTATTATTTCTTCTCTGTTTCTTTTTTTTTGCTGAATAGGAAAAGGGAAAAAGGAAGAATGAGATAGGTGTTTGGGTTGGGAAAATTTTGGAATAAAAGTTTTATAGATTGTTTGTTGCCACAGCAACATTGTGCAAGTTTAAATTTCCAGAATAAATAAATTATGTTGCTGTTTGAATTTTGATTGAATTTGAATGGATTTGGGATATTAAGTGGAAATTCAAAATAACCATTTCAAATAGTTTGAACCCTCCATTTTATTTGCAACACATTGCTTAGAATTGTTTTGTAAATTTCATAAATTTCAATTGGTGGCTGTTTGCAATTGCAATTGAATTTGAAAATCATTTGAATTAAGTGAATTGCTATTAATGAATTAATGAACTTAAACATTTTGATGGTTTGAAATTTATAGTTTAATGGAAACACATGATGGAAGTGTTTTGGTCATTTTCATAATTTTCAAAAGAGTTGATGTTTTGGAAATTAATTGAATTTGAAAAAGGGGTTTGGTATTAAATGAATTTTGTTAGAAACAAAACAACAGTTTGGAATCACAACTTTAATGGAAAAAATTGATTGTTTTGATTTGAAATATCATTTTGGAAAATTGTAACATCACAAGTATGAAACAAAAGGTTTGAAATTTGGTTTGAAATTCAAATAGAAAACAAAGGAAAACAATTGGAAAACAAAGCAAAACAGAGGAAAACAAATGGAAAACAAGCAAAACAAATGCAATGAACATGATGTCATGAAGCAAAACATAAAATAACAGAGAGCAAACATTCTAATGGCTATTTTTTCATACTTGGGATGTTACAAAACGCCCCCCTTGAAGGAATCGCGCCCCGAGATTCCTACTGAGAAAGAAAAGGTCCGGATACTTCTTGCGAAGATCCTCTTGAGCTGTGACACGTGAAACACATCGTGCACCTTGGATAGTTTTTCTAGAAGTTCAAAACGATAGGCATCCCTGGCAACTCTTCTGGAAAGACGTCAGGGGATTTGGAAACCACCGGAACATTTTTTGAGTAGAGGTAGAGGTTTTGTATCGAGGGTGTATAGCTGAATAGAATTTGATTCATTTGGAGAATAGACTATCTGGCCAGAAGGGTGGAACAGCGTTATTGATTAGACGCCGGTGGAATAACTGAAGTGGGAACCAACAAGAAGATTTCAACGGACGAAAAGGATGTTGAGAAGAACAGGATAACAAAGCCACATCGGGAAAACACGAGAACAAAACACTCCCGAGGTACTACGGAAAACCCATCCGGGCTTCTAAAGGATCAATATCTACTGCTTAAGGAATAGAGGATCTGCTTCCGGGGCTTACACGCCTCCGTTCTCAATCATGAGTAGGCAACATGATAAATCATGTCACAACCACCTCCATTCCTATGGTCTAGTAGATATAACCATCCTAGAGAAACCAGGATTCGTGAAATCCTAACTTGAAAGTTTAGATGAGAAGGGAAAACAACGTTGCACTTCCTTACCAGAAAAAGGGTGGGTGGGTGGGGAAAGAAGAAAAATGACAGAATTCCTACTCTCACGTTTCATTTTTCCTATATAGCTACAAAATAGTTTCTAGACTCAACTGCGACCAGTAAAAAGGGATCCTACAGGCAGACAGGCTCTGATACCATTTGTCGCACCCGGACTTCTAGGGGATACTCACAGTCCGTTAAACAGTAGATGAATGGCTTACGGGGCATACCGGCACCCGCATCTCAATATGAGCAGGCCAACACGTAAACGTGTGACAACCATTCTCTTACTACTCATCGTCTGCGCAAACCATCCCGTAGAAATCCAGATACTTCCGTTGACGTACTTCAAAACATACACACATGGTACGTCAACGGCGTTTGAACAAGTGATATCACAACAGATCTCTACGACACAAAAGATGGAAATAAGGTGCAAATAGCTCTCAATAGAGCAGAGATAGAAAATACAATCATCCAGAGGACACCTGTCCCAACATAACATCATTACAACACAGCGGAAGCATTCAACATGTCTGAGTACAGACAAGATCCAAATAGGCCTAAGAGGCCGGAAACGAAAAGACGGAGCCCATCCACGAAGTCTCGGATCCTGCCCGGGTCCGCTATCTACTCGTCAGCAGTCTCGTCATACTCCACGTAGTAGCCACCATGGGGATCCTCGGAAACGTAGTCTGCGGAAACCACAGCCCCAAAGGGGTCAGTACATAAACGTAGTGGCAAGCAAGACTCACAATTCACCAAAGTGTAACCCGTCAACACCAAGCACAGATGCTTTGGGTTCAACGGAAGGAAGGGGATATAAAGGATGTTGCAACTGGCTGCTCTAAACAACTACAGAGTTTCTACCACTTCCGGCTAAACAGAAAGAAGATAAGATAGCGTATCGTAACCAACTATAACTAACTCCAAACAAACCCATCCTGGATCTCGCCCCTTATCCAAAGAAGCAATCCGAGGATAACTCACCCAGTTGGATTAGTGAGGGTTCAGATTATGTGTCATTAAGCCTATTACTAGTCAGATTGTTAATCATTAGGTGTAAGTTGTCCTGAGTACTTGTTAGCCAGTACTTTCACCAAGTAGTCCATAACCGCGGAAAACACGGCTTCTCGAGAAGATTTAACCCTGCAGGGATGCACCAATTTGGCCGTACACGTAAGAATACCCCGCCAGGATGGAAATGCACTTCCACCAAGCGAGGCACTCAACACAACTCAACTCTTCTCCGCATCAAGCCCAAAGAACCCCGTGCAGTGAGCGCACGGCTAATCAAGCCCCACGAAGAAAAGGGGACCCTCATAGCACTCTAAGAACCTGTCTCCCTAAATGCCGACTACAAAAGTTTCCACCCTGGCCTGGGCTCGCAAAAACATGCATGCGGCAAATGGAACACCCGAACTAAATGAGGCGATTTGGACGAGATGCGAATCGAATCAAATTGAGGGGGGGCGCCCATACACGCTTCCCACATGCGGTTAGTGCGCTCATCATGGATCAGTAGACAAGACCCTTTTCCTAATTAGGGTCGACACTAGCAGGCCTCAAAACCACGCAGGGCCTCCTGCCGGTGCCTTATCATCAAATTATTATTTAACAATAACATTAGCATGATTCATTGATTAACCTCGAGCCCCAGAACATACTAGAATAAGATAATAGAAAGTAAATGACAACAGACTCGAGCAAAACAACCCTAAGCATGCTAGTAAGACACGGGCAACAAGCAAAAGGTTATAGGTGTGGAGGTGAGGCCATATCAGGGTTAAAAGATAACATGTGATAGGTTCGTAACAGAATCAACTATTCATAGGGCTAGCAGAATAGACAACGGAAAGTATCGGTAACCAATGTTGAAAGGAACACAGTGGTTCATGTGAGTGAATACTTTCCTGCAAACTCAGCAGCCTGGTACTGAGCTAGATCCTTAGAAGGGGTGTCGTAAGTATCGTCGGTCTCAACGTCGTCGTACATCCGAGAAGAAGCAAACAAACAACGCAGAGAGACAAACAATCAATATCATGGCATAGTGCACAAACATGGGATGATGCATGACCATTTAATTGATGCATCAAAATAACTAGTTGACATGGTAACATAACATAATTAAATGGACCCACATGCAATTGGATTGCATATGGAAAGCCCATGAATTTAAGTTGAAACATTTGTTTTACAACTAACCAATAGGTGAAAGTGGATTAGCATGATGCATGGATGAGGAAAACAGCAAAATAACAACAATAGAACCAAATGGAAATAAGGTTTACCCATTTTGAAATTTTAATTATTAAGTTAAGGAATTTTGGTTACTTAAAGGTGTTACACAAGCATTTGTTGTTTTCACCCATTTAAATTGTTCAAAATGAATAACAAAGTTCATATTTGAAAAGAGCACACAATTTTGGGTGGATTACATGTTTCACTTGTTGAAAGAGGATTTCAAATAAATTATTTATGAATTAAACAAGTGTGAACAAGTTTTAATTGAATTTAATCCAAACATGAACTTATTTGAAGTTTTATTTGTTCAAAACATTAAACCAAATTCATATTTGAAAAGTTTATACTTTTATGGTTGGAAAACATATTTTATAGTTTCAAAAAGAATTTAATTTGAGCAAGTTATGAGTTTAGCAAATTTAAATGATTTAAATAAGGTTTAAATTATTTAACCAATTTTAATTATTCAAAACATGAAACAAATTTTATATTTGAAAAGGTGGTTTAATTTTGCATGGAAAACATATTTCATTTGTTGAAATTGGATTTAAAATGAGCAAGTTATTATTTTGGCAATTTTAAATGCAATAATTAAGAAACAGTTGTTTTTAGCAATTTCAATTATTAAAAACAGAAAACAAAGTTGATATTTGGAAAGTACATGAAAAATTGAATGGAAAACATGTTTAGTTTGTTGAATTTGGAATTTTTATGCCCAAGTTATGAATTTTGCAAAATTAAGTGAATTAAACAAGTTTTCAAATATTGCACCAATTTAAAATATTCAAACCAGTAAACAAATTGTATTGAAAAGGTTGGAAACATGTAGCAAATGTTTCACTGAACATTTTGAGCTATCAAACATCATTTTTGGGTTATTATTGAATTTATTATGCAATTTTCCATAATCATTCTTATTCTGCCATTTTTAGTAAACAGAGGGAAACATGCTCAAAATTAATTCAATTGTGACCAAATAAAATACCAATGTGTAGAGTTTGTTAAGACAAAATTTTATAGCCCAAGTTTGCTTAAATTGGATGAACCAAACTCAAGTTATGAAATTCCAAAGTTTCCAATTTTTATTGCATTTTCAGTAATTAATTATTTAGTGCAAAAAGTATTACAGAAACATGTTGCAATTTTGTTACTAGTGGAAAGGGCACAAAATTTTGAATCCACAGGAATTTGAATCATTCAATTTGGAGCAAAATTCAATTTTATATGGATTTTAGAGTTAATGGGTCAGATCTCTGTTTCTGAAATTCGGGCAGAAAAAGAAAAACAGAAAAAAGGGTGTGGCTTTGGGGGATCGAACCCTGGACCTGTGGCTTGCGCGCAAGGGACAGAACCAACTGGGCTAGCATGAGTTCGTGACAGAGAAACAACCGCGGGTTGGTTAAGGTTCAGAAACTGCACCGAATAATTGGAAGAAAAAGCAACAGGAAAAAAGGGGGTCGCTGGGACTTGAACTCGCGAGCTGCTGGGCGAGCGCAGCGTGCGGCTACCAGTGGGGTGGTGATGCTCGGTTTGTAACAGAAGGGGTGCGGGGGGGGGGGTTAAGTTCAGTTTGGCGGTTTAACTGTAACTGAATCTGAGATTCAGATGTCGAAATAGTTCGACAGAGGCAGATGCAGCGATCGGCAGTGGCGCTCGCCGGAGGCGCTGGTGCGTGGGGTGCTGCGGTCGTGTGGGCTGCTGGTGCTGCGACCGGAAGGGAGAGAGAGAGGAGGGGAGCGAGAGGGAGGAGATCGAGGAGAGGTAGCTCACCTCGGGCGGAAACAGGAGGAGCGCACGGAGCAGGTGGCGATGCAGGGTGGTTGGCCGCGGCTTGGCGGCGACGGCGGCGGCGACATGAGGCTCCCCGGTGCCCACCGAGGGGTGGAGGAGGGAGAGGGCACCGGGGAGGTTCCATTCCCGGCCCTCCCTTGGCCGGAGGGGAACTCTCCCGGCGGCGATCACCGGCGAAAAAAGAGGGAATTTTCGGTTCAGTTTGTGGTACAGAGAAGGGGAAGGTACAGAGAAGAAATAGAGGGAGAAAGGAGAGAACGGCGGGGGAGAGGGAAGAGAGGAGGAGAGCTAGGGTAGAGGGGAACCCTAGGGCATCGAGCAGGTTCTTATGGAGGGGGAGGAGGTGGTGAGGGCCGTTGCTTCTGCATCTCTGTATACGTGGTGCTCTGGATGGTGAGCCGTATAGGGAAGAAGACGACTGAAGGGGTATTGGGCCCTGAGGGAAAATAGTGGGGCTGGGCCTGCTGCTACTCTCTCTCTCTCTCTTTTGCTTCCTTTTTATTATTTCTTCTCTGTTTCTTTTTTTTTGCTGAATAGGAAAAGGAAAAAAGGAAGAATGAGATAGGTGTTTGGGTTGGGAAAATTTTGGAATAAAAGTTTTATAGATTGTTTGTTGCCACAGCAACATTGTGCAAGTTTAAATTTCCAGAATAAATAAATTATGTTGCTGTTTGAATTTTGATTGAATTTGAATGGATTTGGGATATTAAGTGGAAATTCAAAATAACCATTTCAAATAGTTTGAACCCTCCATTTTATTTGCAACACATTGCTTAGAATTGTTTTGTAAATTTCATAAATTTCAATTGGTGGCTGTTTGCAATTGCAATTGAATTTGAAAATCATTTGAATTAAGTGAATTGCTATTAATGAATTAATGAACTTAAACAATTTGATGGTTTGAAATTTATAGTTTAATGGAAACACATGATGGAAGTGTTTTGGTCATTTTCATAATTTTCAAAAGAGTTGATGTTTTGGAAATTAATTGAATTTGAAAAAGGGGTTTGGTATTAAATGAATTTTGTTAGAAACAAAACAACAGTTTGGAATCACAACTTTAATGGAAAAAATTGATTGTTTTGATTTGAAATATCATTTTGGAAAATTGTAACATCACAAGTATGAAACAAAAGGTTTGAAATTTGGTTTGAAATTCAAATAGAAAACAAAGGAAAACAAAGGAAAACAAAGGAAAACAATTGGAAAACAAAGCAAAACAGAGGAAAACAAATGGAAAACAAGCAAAACAAATACAATGAACATGATGTCATGAAGCAAAACATAAAATAACAGAGAGCAAACATTATAATGGCTATTTTTTCATACTTGGGATGTTACAAAACGCCCCCCCCCTTGAAGGAATCGCGCCCCGAGATTCCTACTGAGAAAGAAAAGGTCCGGATACTTCTTGCGAAGATCCTCTTGAGCTGTGACACGTGAAACACATCGTGCACCTTGGATAGTTTTTCTGGAAGTTCAAAACGATAGGCATCCCTGGCAACTCTTCTGGAAAGACATCAGGGGATTTGGAAACCACCGGAACATTTTTTGAGTAGAGGTAGAGGTTTTGTATCGAGGGTGTATAGCTGAATAGAATTTGATTCATTTGGAGAATAGACTATCTGGCCAGAAGGGTGGAACAGCGTTATTGATTAGACGTCGGTGGAATAACTGAAGTGGGAAGCAACAACAAGATTTCAACGGACGAAAAGGATGTTGAGAAGAACAGGATAACGAAGCCACATCGGGAAAACACGAGAACAAAACACTCCTGAGGTACTACGGAAAACCCATCCGGGCTTCTAAAGGATCAATATCTACTGCTTAAGGAATAGAGGATCTGCTTCCGGGGCTTACACGCCTCCGTTCTCAATCATGAGTAGGCAACATGATAAATCATGTCACAACAACCTCCATTCCTATGGTCTAGTAGATATAACCATCCTAGAGAAACCAGGATTCGTGAAATCCTAACTTGAAAGTTTAGATGAGAAGGGAAAACAACGTTGCACTTCCTTACCAGAAAAAGGGTGGGTGGGTGGGGAAAGAAGAAAAATGACAGAATTCCTACTCTCACGTTTCATTTTTCCTATATAGCTACAAAATAGTTTCTAGACTCAACTGCGACCAGTAAAAAGGGATCCTACAGGCAGACAGGCTCTGATACCATTTGTCGCACCCGGACTTCTAGGGGATACTCACAGTCCGTTAAACAGTAGATGAATGGCTTACGGGGCATACCGGCACCCGCATCTCAATATGAGCAGGCCAACACGTAAACGTGTGACAACCATTCTCTTACTACTCATCGTCTGCGCAAACCATCCCGTAGAAATCCAGATACTTCCGTTGACGTACTTCAAAACATACACACATGGTACGTCAACGGCGTTTGAACAAGTGATATCACAACAGATCTCTACGACACAAAAGATGGAAATAAGGTGCAAATAGCTCTCATTAGAGCAGAGATAGCAAATACAATCATCCAGAGGACACCTGTCCCAACATAACATCATTACAACACAGCGGAAGCATTCAACATGTCTGAGTACAGACAAGATCCAAATAGGCCTAAGAGGCCGGAAACGAAAAGACGGAGCCCATCCACGAAGTCTCGGATCCTGCCCGGGTCCGCTATCTACTCGTCAGCAGTCTCGTCATACTCCACGTAGTAGCCACCATGGGGATCCTCGGAAACGTAGTCTGCGGAAACCACAGCCCCAAAGGGGTCAGTACATAAACGTAGTGGCAAGCAAGACTCACAATTCACCAAAGTGTAACCCGTCAACACCAAGCACAGATGCTTTGGGTTCAACGGAAGGAAGGGGATATAAAGGATGCTGCAACTGGCTGCTGTAAACAACTACAGAGTTTCTACCACTTCCGGCTAAACAGAAACAAGATAAGATAGCGTATCGTAACCAACTATAACTAACTCCAAACAAACCCATCCTGGATCTCGCCCCTTATCCAAAGAAGCAATCCAAGGATAACTCACCCAGTTGGATTAGTGAGGGTTCAGATTATGTGTCATTAAGCCTATTACTAGTCAGATTGTTAATCATTAGGTTTAAGTTGTCCTGAGTACTTGTTAGCCAGTACTTTCACCAAGTAGTCCATAACCGCGGAAAACACGGCTTCTCGAGAAGATTTAACCCTGCAGGGATGCACCAATTTGGCAGTACACGTAAGAATACCCCGCCAGGATGGAAATGCACTTCCACCAAGCGAGGCACTCAACACAACTCAACTCTTCTCCGCATCAAGCCCAAAGAACCCCGTGCAGTGAGCGCACGGCTAATCAAGCCCCACGAAGAAAAGGGGACCCTCATAGCACTCTAAGAACGTGTCTCCCTAAATGCCGACTACAAAAGTTTCCACCCTGGCCTGGGCTCGCAAAAACATGCATGCGGCAAATGGAACAACTGAACTAAATGAGGCGATTTGGACGAGATGCGAATCGAATCAAATTGAGGGGGGCGCCCATACACGCTTCCCACATGCGGTTAGTGCGCTCATCATGGATCAGTAGACAAGACCCTTTTCCTAATTAGGGTCGACACTAGCAGGCCTCAAAACCACGCAGGGCCTCCTGCCGGTGCCTTATCATCAAATTATTATTTAACAATAACATTAGCATGATTCATTGATTAACCTCGAGCCCCAGAACATACTAGAATAAGATAATAGAAAGTAAATGACAACAGACTCGAGCAAAACAACCCTGAGCATGCTAGTAAGACACGGGCAACAAGCAAAAGGTTATAGGTGTGGAGGTGAGGCCATATCAGGGTTAAAAGATAACATGTGATAGGTTCGTAACAGAATCAACTATTCATAGGGCTAGCAGAATAGACAACGGAAAGTATCGGTAACCAATGTTGAAAGGAACACAGTGGTTCATGTGAGTGAATACTTGCCTGCAAACTCAGCAGCCTGGTACTGAGCTAGATCCTTAGAAGGGGTGTCGTAAGTATCGTCGGTCTCAACGTCGTCGTACATCCGAGAAGAAGCAAACAAACAACGCAGAGAGACAAACAATCAATATCATGGAATAGTGTACAAACATGGGATGATGCATGACCATTTAATTGATGCATCAAAATAACTAGTTGACATGGTAAGATAACATAATTAAATGGACCCACATGCAATTGGATTGCATATGGAAAGCCCATGAATTTAAGTTGAAACATTTGTTTTACAACTAACCAATAGGTGAAAGTGGATTAGCATGATGCATGGACGAGGAAAACAGCAAAATAACAACAATAGAACCAAATGGAAATAAGGTTTACCCATTTTGAAATTTTAATTATTAAGTTAAGGAATTTTTGTTACTTAAAGGTGTTACACAAGCATTTGTTGTTTTCACCAATTTAAATTGTTCAAAATGAATAACAAAGTTCATATTTGAAAAGAGCACACAATTTTGGGTGGATTACATGTTTCACTTGTTGAAAGAGGATTTCAAATAAATTATTTATGAATTAAACAAGTGTGAACAAGTTTTAATTGAATTTAATCCAAACATGAACTTATTTGAAGTTTTATTTGTTCAAAACATTAAACCAAATTCATATTTTAAAAGTTTATACTTTTATGGTTGGAAAACATATTTTATAGTTTCAAAAAGAATTTAATTTGAGCAAGTTATGAGTTTAGCAAATTTAAATGATTTAAATAAGGTTTAAATTATTTAACCAATTTTAATTATTCAAAACATGAAACAAATTTTATATTTGAAAAGGTGGTTTAATTTTGCATGGAAAACATATTTCATTTGTTGAAATTGGATTTAAAATGAGCAAGTTATTATTTTGGCAATTTTAAATGCAATAATTAAGAAACAGTTGTTTTCAGCAATTTCAATTATTTAAAACAGCAAACAAAGTTGATATTTGGAAATTACATGAAAAATTGAATGGAAAACATGTTTAGTTTGTTGAATTTGGAATTTTTATGCCCAAGTTATGAATTTTGCAAAATTAAGTGAATTAAACAAGTTTTCAAATATTGCACCAATTTAAAATATTCAAAACAGTAAACAAATTGTATTGAAAAGGTTGGAAACATGTAGCAAATGTTTCACTGAACATTTTGAGCTATCAAACATCATTTTTGGGTTATTATTGAATTTATTATGCAATTTTCCATAATCATTCTTATTGTGCCATTTTTAGTAAACAGAGGGAAACATGCCCAAAATTAATTCAATTGTGACCAAATAAAATACCAATGTGTAGAGTTTGTTAAGACAAATTTTTAGAGCCCAAGTTTGCTTAAATTGGATGAACCAAACTCAAGTTATTAAATTCCAAAGTTTCCAATTTTTATTGCATTTTCAGTAATTAATTATTTAGTGCAAAAAGTATTACAGAAACATGTTGCAATTTTGTTACTAATGGAAAGGGCACAAAATTTTGAATCCACAGGAATTTGAATCATTCAATTTGGAGCAAAATTCAATTTTATATGGATTTTAGAGTTAATGGGTCAGATCTCTGTTTCTGAAATTCGGGCAGAAAAAGAAAAACAGAAAAAAGGGTGTGGCTTTGGGGGATCGAACCCTGGACCTATGGCTTGCGCGCAAGGGACAGAACCAACTGGGCTAGCATGAGTTCGTGACAGAGAAACAACCGCGGGGTGGTTAAGGTTCAGAAACTGCACCGAATAATTGGAAGAAAAAGCAACAGGAAAAAAGGGGGTCGCTGGGACTTGAACTCGCGAGCTGCTGGGCGAGCGTAGCGTGCGGCTATCAGTGGGGTGGTGATGCTTGGTTTGTAACAGAAGGGGTGCGGGGGGGGGGGGGTTAAGTTCAGTTTGGCGGTTTAACTGTAACTGAATCTGAGATTCAGATGTCGAACTAGTTCGACAGAGGCAGATGCAGCGATCGGCAGTGGCGCTCGCCGGAGGCGCTGGTGCGTGGGGTGCTGCGGTCGTGTGGGCTGCTGGTGCTGCGACCGGAAGGGAGAGAGAGAGGAGGGGAGCGAGAGGGAGGAGATCGAGGAGAGGTAGCTCACCTCGGGCGGAAACAGGAGGAGCGCACGGAGCAGGTGGCGATGCAGGGTGGTTGGCCGCGGCTTGGCGGCGACGGCGGCGGCGACATGAGGCTCCCCGGTGCCCACCGAGGGGTGGAGGAGGGAGAGGGCACCGGGGAGGTTCCATTCCCGGCCCTCCCTTGGCCGGAGGGGAACTCTCCTGGCAGCGATCACCGGCGAAAAAAGAGGGAATTTTCGGTTCAGTTTGTGGTACAGAGAAGGGGAAGGTACAGAGAAGAAATAGAGGGAGAAAGGAGAGAACGGCGGGGGAGAGGGAAGAGAGGAGGAGAGCTAGGGTAGAGGGGAACCCTAGGGCATTGAGCAGGTTCTTATGGAGGGGGAGGAGGTGGTGAGGGCCGTTGCTTCTGCATCTCTGTATATGTGGTGCTCTGGATGGTGAGCCGTACAGGGAAGAAGACGACTGAAGGGGTATTGGGCCCTGAGGGAAAATAGTGGGGCTGGGCCTGCTGCTGCTCTCTCTCTCTTTTGCTTCCTTTTTATTATTTCTTCTCTGTTTCTTTTTTTTTGCTGAATAGGAAAAGGGAAAAAGGAAGAATGAGATAGGTGTTTGGGTTGGGAAAATTTTGGAATAAAAGTTTTATAGATTGTTTGTTTGCCACAGCAACATTGTGCAAGTTTAAATTTCCAGAATAAATAAATTATGTTGCTGTTTGAATTTTGATTGAATTTGAATGGATTTGGGATATTAAGTGGAAATTCAAAATAACCATTTCAAATAGTTTGAACCCTCCATTTTATTTGCAACACATTGCTTAGAATTGTTTTGTAAATTTCATAAATTTCAATTGGTGGCTGTTTGCAATTGCAATTGAATTTGAAAATCATTTGAATTAAGTGAATTGCTATTAATGAATTAATGAACTTAAACAATTTGATGGTTTGAAATTTATAGTTTAATGGAAACACATGATGGAAGTGTTTTGGTCATTTTCATAATTTTCAAAAAGAGTTGATGTTTTGGAAATTATTGAATTTGAAAAAGGGGTTTGGTATTAAATGAATTTTGTTAGAAACAAAACAACAGTTTGGAATCACAACTTTAATGGAAAAAAATTGATTGTTTTGATTTGAAATATCATTTTGGAAAAATTGTAACATCACAAGTATGAAACAAAAGGTTTGAAATTTGGTTTGAAATTCAAATAGAAAACAAAGGAAAACAAAGGAAAAACAATTGGAAAACAAAGCAAAACAGAGGGAAACAAATGGAAAAACAAGCAAAACAAATGCAATGAACATGATGTCATGAAGCAAAACATAAAATAACAGAGAGCAAACATTCTAATGGCTATTTTTTCATACTTGGGATGTTACAAAACGCCCCCCTTGAAGGAATCGCGCCCCGAGATTCCTACTGAGAAAGAAAAGGTCCGGATACTTCTTGCGAAGATCCTCTTGAGCTGTGACACGTGAAACACATCGTGCACCTTGGATAGTTTTTCTAGAAGTTCAAAACGATAGGCATCCCTGGCAACTCTTCTGGAAAGACGTCAGGGGATTTGGAAACCACCGGAACATTTTTTGAGTAGAGGTAGAGGTTTTGTATCGAGGGTGTATAGCTGAATAGAATTTGATTCATTTGGAGAATAGACTATCTGGCCAGAAGGGTGGAACAGCGTTATTGATTAGACGCCGGTGGAATAACTGGAGTGGGAAGCAACAACAAGATTTCAACGGACGAAAAGGATGTTGAGAAGAACAGGATAACGAAGCCACATCGGGAGAACACGAGAACAAAACACTCCTGAGGTACTACGGAAAACCCATCCGGGCTTCTAAAGGATCAATATCTACTGCTTAAGGAATAGAGGATCTGCTTCCGGGGCTTACACGCCTCCGTTCTCAATCATGAGTAGGCAACATGATAAATCATGTCACAACCACCTCCATTCCTATGGTCTAGTAGATATAACCATCCTAGAGAAACCAGGATTCGTGAAATCCTAACTTGAAAGTTTAGATGAGAAGGGAAAACAACGTTGCACTTCCTTACCAGAAAAAGGGCGGGTGGGTGGGGAAAGAAGAAAAATGACAGAATTCCTACTCTCACGTTTCATTTTTCCTATATAGCTACAAAATAGTTTCTAGACTCAACTGCGACCAGTAAAAAGGGATCCTACAGGCAGACAGGCTCTGATACCATTTGTCGCACCCGGACTTCTAGGGGATACTCACAGTCCGTTAAACAGTAGATGAATGGCTTACGGGGCATACCGGCACCCGCATCTCAATATGAGCAGGCCAACACGTAAACGTGTGACAACCATTCTCTTACTACTCATCGTCTGCGCAAACCATCCCGTAGAAATCCAGATACTTCCGTTGACGTACTTCAAAACATACACACATGGTACGTCAACGGCGTTTGAACAAGTGATATCACAGCAGATCTCTACGACACAAAAGATGGAAATAAGGTGCAAATAGCTCTCATTAGAGCAGAGAGAGCAAATACAATCATCCAGAGGACACCTGTCCCAACATAACATCATTACAACACAGCGGAAGCATTCAACATGTCTGAGTACAGACAAGATCCAAATAGGCCTAAGAGGCCGGAAACGAAAAGACGGAGCCCATCCACGAAGTCTCGGATCCTGCCCGGGTCCGCTATCTACTCGTCAGCAGTCTCGTCATACTCCACGTAGTAGCCACCATGGGGATCCTCGGAAACGTAGTCTGCGGAAACCACAGCCCCAAAGGGGTCAGTACATAAACGTAGTGGCAAGCAAGACTCACAATTCACCAAAGTGTAACCCGTCAACACCAAGCACAGATGCTTTGGGTTCAACGGAAGGAAGGGGATATAAAGGATGCTGCAACTGGCTGCTCTAAACAACTACAGAGTTTCTACCACTTCCGGCTAAACAGAAAGAAGATAAGATAGCGTATCGTAACCAACTATAACTAACTCCAAACAAACCCATCCTGGATCTCGCCCCTTATCCAAAGAAGCAATCCGAGGATAACTCACCCAGTTGGATTAGTGAGGGTTCAGATTATGTGTCATTAAGCCTATTACTAGTCAGACTGTTAATCATTAGGTTTAAGTTGTCCTGAGTACTTGTTAGCCAGTACTTTCACCAAGTAGTCCATAACCGCGGAAAACATGGCTTCTCGAGAAGATTTAACCCTGCAGGGATGCACCAATTTGGCCGTACACGTAAGAATACCCCGCCAGGATGGAAATGCACTTCCACCAAGCGAGGCACTCAACACAACTCAACTCTTCTCCGCATCAAGCCCAAAGAACCCCGTGCAGTGAGCGCACGGCTAATCAAGCCCCACGAAGAAAAGGGGACCCTCATAGCACTCTAAGAACGTGTCTCCCTAAATGCCGACTACAAAAGTTTCCACCCTGGCCTGGGCTCGCAAAAACATGCATGCGGCAAATGGAACACCCGAACTAAATGAGGCGATTTGGACGAGATGCGAATCAAATCAAATTGAGGGGGGGCACCCATACACGCTTCCCACATGCGGTTAGTGCGCTCATCATGGATCAGTAGACAAGACCCTTTTCCTAATTAGGGTCGACACTAGCAGGCCTCAAAACCACGCAGGGCCTCCTGCCGGTGCTTTATCATCAAATTATTATTTAACAATAACATTAGCATGATTCATTGATTAACCTCGAGCCCCAGAACATACTAGAATAAGATAATAGAAAGTAAATGACAACAGACTCGAGCAAAACAACCCTGAGCATGCTAGTAAGACACGGGCAACAAGCAAAAGGTTATAGGTGTGGAGGTGAGGCCATATCAGGGTTAAAAGATAACATGTGATAGGTTCGTAACAGAATCAACTATTCATAGGGCTAGCAGAATAGACAACGGAAAGTATCGGTAACCAATGTTGAAAGGAACACAGTGGTTCATGTGAGTGAATACTTGCCTGCAAACTCAGCAGCCTGGTACTGAGCTAGATCCTTAGAAGGGGTGTCGTAAGTATCGTCGGTCTCAACGTCGTCGTACATCCGAGAAGAAGCAAACAAACAACGCAGAGAGACAAACAATCAATATCATGGCATAGTGCACAAACATGGGATGATGCATGACCATTTAATTGATGCATCAAAATAACTAGTTGACATGGTAACATAACATAATTAAATGGACCCACATGCAATTGGATTGCATATGGAAAGCCCATGAATTTAAGTTGAAACATTTGTTTTACAACTAACCAATAGGTGAAAGTGGATTAGCATGATGCATGGATGAGGAAAACAGCAAAATAACAACAATAGAACCAAATGGAAATAAGGTTTACCCATTTTGAAATTTTAATTATTAAGTTAAGGAATTTTGGTTACTTAAAGGTGTTACACAAGCATTTTTTGTTTTCACCAATTTAAATTGTTCAAAATGAATAACAAAGTTCGTATTTGAAAAGAGCACACAATTTTGGGTGGATTACATGTTTCACTTGTTGAAAGAGGATTTCAAATAAATTATTTATGAATTAAACAAGTGTGAACAAGTTTTAATTGAATTTAATCCAAACATGAACTTATTTGAAGTTTTATTTGTTCAAAACATTAAACCAAATTCATATTTGAAAAGTTTATACTTTTATGGTTGGAAAACATATTTTATAGTTTCAAAAAGAATTTAATTTGAGCAAGTTATGAGTTTAGCAAATTTAAATGATTTAAATAAGGTTTAAATTATTTAACCAATTTTAATTATTCAAAACATGAAACAAATTTTATATTTGAAAAGGTGGTTTAATTTTGCATGGAAAACATATTTCATTTGTTGAAATTGGATTTAAAATGAGCAAGTTATTATTTTGGCAATTTTAAATGCAATAATTAAGAAACAGTTGTTTTCAGCAATTTCAATTATTCAAAACAGCAAACAAAGTTGATATTTGGAAAGTACATGAAAAATTGAATGGAAAACATGTTTAGTTTGTTGAATTTGGGATTTTTATGCCCAAGTTATGAATTTTGCAAAATTAGATGAATTAAACAAGTTTTCAAATATTGCACCAATTTAAAATATTCAAAACAGTAAACAAATTGTATTGAAAAGGTTGGAAACATGTAGCAAATGTTTCACTGAACATTTTGAGCTATCAAACATCATTTTTGGGTTATTATTGAATTTATTATGCAATTTTCCATAATCATTCTTATTCTGCCATTTTTAGTAAACAGAGGGAAACATGCTCAAAAATAATTCAATTATGACCAAATAAAATACCAATGTGTAGAGTTTGTTAAGACAAATTTTTAGAGCCCAAGTTTGCTTAAATTGGATGAACCAAACTCAAGTTATGAAATTCCAAAGTTTCAAATTTTTATTGCATTTTCAGTAATTAATTATTTAGTGCAAAAAGTATTACAGAAACATGTTGCAATTTTGTTACTAATGGAAAGGGCACAAAATTTTGAATCCACAGGAATTTGAATCATTCAATTTGGAGCAAAATTCAATTTTATATGGATTTCAGAGTTAATGGGTCAGATCTCTGTTTCTGAAATTCGGGCAGAAAAAGAAAAACAGAAAAAAGGGTGTGGCTTTGGGGGATCGAACCCTGGACCTGTGGCTTGCGCGCAAGGGACAGAACCAACTGGGCTAGCATGAGTTCGTGACAGAGAAACAACCGCGGGGTGGTTAAGGTTCAGAAACTGCACCGAATAATTGGAAGAAAAAGCAACAGGAAAAAAGGGGGTCGCTGGGACTTGAACTCGCGAGCTGCTGGGCGAGCGCAGCGTGCGGCTACCAGTGGGGTGGTGATGCTCGGTTTGTAACAGAAGGGGTGCGGGGGGGGGGGGGGGTTAAGTTCAGTTTGGCGGTTTAACTGTAACTGAATCTGAGATTCAGATGTCGAACTAGTTCGACAGAGGCAGATGCAGCGATCGGCAGTGGCGCTCGCCGGAGGCGCTGGTGCGTGGGGTGCTGCGGTCGTGTGGGCTGCTGGTGCTGCGACCAGAAGGGAGAGAGAGAGGAGGGGAGCGAGAGGGAGGAGATCGAGGAGAGGTAGCTCACCTCGGGCGGAAACAGGAGGAGCGCACGGAGCAGGTGGCGATGCAGGGTGGTTGGCCGCGGCTTGGCGGCGACGTCGGCGGCGACATGAGGCTCCCCGGTGCCCACCGAGGGGTAGAGGAGGGAGAGGGCACCGGGGAGGTTCCATTCCCGGCCCTCCCTTGGCCGGAGGGGAACTCTCCCGACGGCGATCACCGGCGAAAAAAGAGGGAATTTTTGGTTCAGTTTGTGGTACAGAGAAGAGGAAGGTACAGAGAAGAAATAGAGGGAGAAAGGAGAGAACGGCGGGGGAGAGGGAAGAGAGGAGGAGAGCTAGGGTAGAGGGGAACCCTAGGGCATCGAGCAGGTTCTTATGGAGGGGGAGGAGGTGGTGAGGGCCGTTGCTTCTGCATCTCTGTATACGTGGTGCTCTGGATGGTGAGCCGTACAGGGAAGAAGACGACTGAAGGGGTATTGGGCCCTGAGGGAAAATAGTGGGGCTGGGCCTGCTGCTGCTCTCTCTCTCTTTTGCTTCCTTTTTATTATTTCTTCTATGTTTCTTTTTTTTTTGCTGAATAGGAAAAGGGAAAAAGGAAGAATGAGATAGGTGTTTGGGTTGGGAAAATTTTGGAATAAAAGTTTTATAGATTGTTTGTTGCCACAGCAACATTGTGCAAGTTTAAATTTCCAGAATAAATAAATTATGTTGCTGTTTGAATTTTGATTGAATTTGAATGGATTTGGGATATTAAGTGGAAATTCAAAATAACCATTTCAAATAGTTTGAACCCTCCATTTTATTTGCAACACATTGCTTAGAATTGTTTTGTAAATTTCATAAATTTCAATTGGTGGCTGTTTGCAATTGCAATTGAATTTGAAAATCATTTGAATTAAGTGAATTGCTATTAATGAATTAATGAACTTAAACAATTTGATGGTTTGAAATTTATAGTTTAATGGAAACACATGATGGAAGTGTTTTGGTCATTTTCATAATTTTCAAAAGAGTTGATGTTTTGGAAATTAATTGAAT
Source organism: Alopecurus myosuroides (assembly GCA_028641055.1). Classification (NCBI taxonomy): domain Eukaryota; kingdom Viridiplantae; phylum Streptophyta; class Magnoliopsida; order Poales; family Poaceae; genus Alopecurus; species Alopecurus myosuroides. The sequence goes on along the minus strand of CM054057.1, from coordinate 266,642,358 downwards.
TTGAAAAAGGGGTTTGGTATTAAATGAATTTTGTTAGAAACAAAACAACAGTTTGGAATCACAACTTTAATGGAAAAAATTGATTGTTTTGATTTGAAATATCATTTTGGAAAATTGTAACATCACAAGTATGAAACAAAAGGTTTGAAATTTGGTTTGAAATTCAAATAGAAAACAAAGGAAAACAAAGGAAAACAATTGGAAAACAAAGCAAAACAGAGGGAAACAAATGGAAAACAAGCAAAACAAATGCAATGAACATGATGTCATGAAGCAAAACATAAAATAACAGAGAGCAAACATTCTAATGGCTATTTTTTCATACTTGGGATGTTACAAAACGCCCCCCTTGAAGGAATCGCGCCCCGAGATTCCTACTGAGAAAGAAAAGGTCCGGATACTTCTTGCGAAGATCCTCTTGAGCTGTGACACGTGAAACACATCGTGCACCTTGGATAGTTTTTCTAGAAGTTCAAAACGATAGGCATCCCTGGCAACTCTTCTGGAAAGACGTCAGGGGATTTGGAAACCACCGGAACATTTTTTGAGTAGAGGTAGAGGTTTTGTATCGAGGGTGTATAGCTGAATAGAATTTGATTCATTTGGAGAATAGACTATCTGGCCAGAAGGGTGGAACAGCGTTATTGATTAGACGCCGGTGGAATAACTGGAGTGGGAAGCAACAACAAGATTTCAACGGACGAAAAGGATGTTGAGAAGAACAGGATAACGAAGCCACATCGGGAGAACACGAGAACAAAACACTCCTGAGGTACTACGGAAAACCCATCCGGGCTTCTAAAGGATCAATATCTACTGCTTAAGGAATAGAGGATCTGCTTCCGGGGCTTACACGCCTCCGTTCTCAATCATGAGTAGGCAACATGATAAATCATGTCACAACCACCTCCATTCCTATGGTCTAGTAGATATAACCATCCTAGAGAAACCAGGATTCGTGAAATCCTAACTTGAAAGTTTAGATGAGAAGGGAAAACAACGTTGCACTTCCTTACCAGAAAAAGGGCGGGTGGGTGGGGAAAGAAGAAAAATGACAGAATTCCTACTCTCACGTTTCATTTTTCCTATATAGCTACAAAATAGTTTCTAGACTCAACTGCGACCAGTAAAAAGGGATCCTACAGGCAGACAGGCTCTGATACCATTTGTCGCACCCGGACTTCTAGGGGATACTCACAGTCCGTTAAACAGTAGATGAATGGCTTACGGGGCATACCGGCACCCGCATCTCAATATGAGCAGGCCAACACGTAAACGTGTGACAACCATTCTCTTACTACTCATCGTCTGCGCAAACCATCCCGTAGAAATCCAGATACTTCCGTTGACGTACTTCAAAACATACACACATGGTACGTCAACGGCGTTTGAACAAGTGATATCACAGCAGATCTCTACGACACAAAAGATGGAAATAAGGTGCAAATAGCTCTCATTAGAGCAGAGAGAGCAAATACAATCATCCAGAGGACACCTGTCCCAACATAACATCATTACAACACAGCGGAAGCATTCAACATGTCTGAGTACAGACAAGATCCAAATAGGCCTAAGAGGCCGGAAACGAAAAGACGGAGCCCATCCACGAAGTCTCGGATCCTGCCCGGGTCCGCTATCTACTCGTCAGCAGTCTCGTCATACTCCACGTAGTAGCCACCATGGGGATCCTCGGAAACGTAGTCTGCGGAAACCACAGCCCCAAAGGGGTCAGTACATAAACGTAGTGGCAAGCAAGACTCACAATTCACCAAAGTGTAACCCGTCAACACCAAGCACAGATGCTTTGGGTTCAACGGAAGGAAGGGGATATAAAGGATGCTGCAACTGGCTGCTCTAAACAACTACAGAGTTTCTACCACTTCCGGCTAAACAGAAAGAAGATAAGATAGCGTATCGTAACCAACTATAACTAACTCCAAACAAACCCATCCTGGATCTCGCCCCTTATCCAAAGAAGCAATCCGAGGATAACTCACCCAGTTGGATTAGTGAGGGTTCAGATTATGTGTCATTAAGCCTATTACTAGTCAGACTGTTAATCATTAGGTTTAAGTTGTCCTGAGTACTTGTTAGCCAGTACTTTCACCAAGTAGTCCATAACCGCGGAAAACATGGCTTCTCGAGAAGATTTAACCCTGCAGGGATGCACCAATTTGGCCGTACACGTAAGAATACCCCGCCAGGATGGAAATGCACTTCCACCAAGCGAGGCACTCAACACAACTCAACTCTTCTCCGCATCAAGCCCAAAGAACCCCGTGCAGTGAGCGCACGGCTAATCAAGCCCCACGAAGAAAAGGGGACCCTCATAGCACTCTAAGAACGTGTCTCCCTAAATGCCGACTACAAAAGTTTCCACCCTGGCCTGGGCTCGCAAAAACATGCATGCGGCAAATGGAACACCCGAACTAAATGAGGCGATTTGGACGAGATGCGAATCAAATCAAATTGAGGGGGGGCACCCATACACGCTTCCCACATGCGGTTAGTGCGCTCATCATGGATCAGTAGACAAGACCCTTTTCCTAATTAGGGTCGACACTAGCAGGCCTCAAAACCACGCAGGGCCTCCTGCCGGTGCTTTATCATCAAATTATTATTTAACAATAACATTAGCATGATTCATTGATTAACCTCGAGCCCCAGAACATACTAGAATAAGATAATAGAAAGTAAATGACAACAGACTCGAGCAAAACAACCCTGAGCATGCTAGTAAGACACGGGCAACAAGCAAAAGGTTATAGGTGTGGAGGTGAGGCCATATCAGGGTTAAAAGATAACATGTGATAGGTTCGTAACAGAATCAACTATTCATAGGGCTAGCAGAATAGACAACGGAAAGTATCGGTAACCAATGTTGAAAGGAACACAGTGGTTCATGTGAGTGAATACTTGCCTGCAAACTCAGCAGCCTGGTACTGAGCTAGATCCTTAGAAGGGGTGTCGTAAGTATCGTCGGTCTCAACGTCGTCGTACATCCGAGAAGAAGCAAACAAACAACGCAGAGAGACAAACAATCAATATCATGGCATAGTGCACAAACATGGGATGATGCATGACCATTTAATTGATGCATCAAAATAACTAGTTGACATGGTAACATAACATAATTAAATGGACCCACATGCAATTGGATTGCATATGGAAAGCCCATGAATTTAAGTTGAAACATTTGTTTTACAACTAACCAATAGGTGAAAGTGGATTAGCATGATGCATGGATGAGGAAAACAGCAAAATAACAACAATAGAACCAAATGGAAATAAGGTTTACCCATTTTGAAATTTTAATTATTAAGTTAAGGAATTTTGGTTACTTAAAGGTGTTACACAAGCATTTTTTGTTTTCACCAATTTAAATTGTTCAAAATGAATAACAAAGTTCATATTTGAAAAGAGCACACAATTTTGGGTGGATTACATGTTTCACTTGTTGAAAGAGGATTTCAAATAAATTATTTATGAATTAAACAAGTGTGAACAAGTTTTAATTGAATTTAATCCAAACATGAACTTATTTGAAGTTTTATTTGTTCAAAACATTAAACCAAATTCATATTTGAAAAGTTTATACTTTTATGGTTGGAAAACATATTTTATAGTTTCAAAAAGAATTTAATTTGAGCAAGTTATGAGTTTAGCAAATTTAAATGATTTAAATAAGGTTTAAATTATTTAACCAATTTTAATTATTCAAACATGAAACAAATTTTATATTTGAAAAGGTGGTTTAATTTTGCATGGAAAACATATTTCATTTGTTGAAATTGGATTTAAAATGAGCAAGTTATTATTTTGGCAATTTTAAATGCAATAATTAAGAAACAGTTGTTTTCAGCAATTTCAATTATTCAAAACAGCAAACAAAGTTGATATTTGGAAAGTACATGAAAAATTGAATGGAAAACATGTTTAGTTTGTTGAATTTGGGATTTTTATGCCCAAGTTATGAATTTTGCAAAATTAGATGAATTAAACAAGTTTTCAAATATTGCACCAATTTAAAATATTCAAAACAGTAAACAAATTGTATTGAAAAGGTTGGAAACATGTAGCAAATGTTTCACTGAACATTTTGAGCTATCAAACATCATTTTTGGGTTATTATTGAATTTATTATGCAATTTTCCATAATCATTCTTATTCTGCCATTTTTAGTAAACAGAGGGAAACATGCTCAAAAATAATTCAATTATGACCAAATAAAATACCAATGTGTAGAGTTTGTTAAGACAAATTTTTAGAGCCCAAGTTTGCTTAAATTGGATGAACCAAACTCAAGTTATGAAATTCCAAAGTTTCAAATTTTTATTGCATTTTCAGTAATTAATTATTTAGTGCAAAAAGTATTACAGAAACATGTTGCAATTTTGTTACTAATGGAAAGGGCACAAAATTTTGAATCCACAGGAATTTGAATCATTCAATTTGGAGCAAAATTCAATTTTATATGGATTTCAGAGTTAATGGGTCAGATCTCTGTTTCTGAAATTCGGGCAGAAAAAGAAAAACAGAAAAAAGGGTGTGGCTTTGGGGGATCGAACCCTGGACCTGTGGCTTGCGCGCAAGGGACAGAACCAACTGGGCTAGCATGAGTTCGTGACAGAGAAACAACCGCGGGGTGGTTAAGGTTCAGAAACTGCACCGAATAATTGGAAGAAAAAGCAACAGGAAAAAAGGGGGTCGCTGGGACTTGAACTCGCGAGCTGCTGGGCGAGCGCAGCGTGCGGCTACCAGTGGGGTGGTGATGCTCGGTTTGTAACAGAAGGGGTGCGGGGGGGGGGGGGTTAAGTTCAGTTTGGCGGTTTAACTGTAACTGAATCTGAGATTCAGATGTCGAACTAGTTCGACAGAGGCAGATGCAGCGATCGGCAGTGGCGCTCGCCGGAGGCGTTGGTGCGTGGGGTGCTGCGGTCGTGTGGGCTGCTGGTGCTGCGACCAGAAGGGAGAGAGAGAGGAGGGGAGCGAGAGGGAGGAGATCGAGGAGAGGTAGCTCACCTCGGGCGGAAACAGGAGGAGCGCACGGAGCAGGTGGCGATGCAGGGTGGTTGGCCGCGGCTTGGCGGCGACGTCGGCGGCGACATGAGGCTCCCCGGTGCCCACCGAGGGGTAGAGGAGGGAGAGGGCACCGGGGAGGTTCCATTCCCGGCCCTCCCTTGGCCGGAGGGGAACTCTCCCGACGGCGATCACCGGCGAAAAAAGAGGGAATTTTTGGTTCAGTTTGTGGTACAGAGAAGAGGAAGGTACAGAGAAGAAATAGAGGGAGAAAGGAGAGAACGGCGGGGGAGAGGGAAGAGAGGAGGAGAGCTAGGGTAGAGGGGAACCCTAGGGCATCGAGCAGGTTCTTATGGAGGGGGAGGAGGTGGTGAGGGCCGTTGCTTCTGCATCTCTGTATACGTGGTGCTCTGGATGGTGAGCCGTACAGGGAAGAAGACGACTGAAGGGGTATTGGGCCCTGAGGGAAAATAGTGGGGCTGGGCCTGCTGCTGCTCTCTCTCTCTTTTGCTTCCTTTTTATTATTTCTTCTATGTTTCTTTTTTTTTTTGCTGAATAGGAAAAGGGAAAAAGGAAGAATGAGATAGGTGTTTGGGTTGGGAAAATTTTGGAATAAAAGTTTTATAGATTGTTTGTTGCCACAGCAACATTGTGCAAGTTTAAATTTCCAGAATAAATAAATTATGTTGCTGTTTGAATTTTGATTGAATTTGAATGGATTTGGGATATTAAGTGGAAATTCAAAATAACCATTTCAAATAGTTTGAACCCTCCATTTTATTTGCAACACATTGCTTAGAATTGTTTTGTAAATTTCATAAATTTCAATTGGTGGCTGTTTGCAATTGCAATTGAATTTGAAAATCATTTGAATTAAGTGAATTGCTATTAATGAATTAATGAACTTAAACAATTTGATGGTTTGAAATTTATAGTTTAATGGAAACACATGATGGAAGTGTTTTGGTCATTTTCATAATTTTCAAAAGAGTTGATGTTTTGGAAATTAATTGAATTTGAAAAAGGGGTTTGGTATTAAATGAATTTTGTTATCAACAAAACAACAGTTTGGAATCACAACTTTAATGGAAACAATTGATTGTTTTGATTTGAAATATCATTTTGGAAAATTGTAACATCACAAGTATGAAACAAAAGGTTTGAAATTTGGTTTTAAATTCAAATAGAAAACAAAGGAAAACAATTGGAAAACAAAGCAAAACAGAGGAAAACAAATGGAAAACGAGCAAAACAAATGCAATGAACATGATGTCATGAAGCAAAACATAAAATAACAGAGAGCAAACATTCTAATGGCTATTTTTTCATACTTGGGATGTTACATGAGAGCATGTCTCTCTCTATCGTCTAGAGAAGTTTAGTACTATTTTTGAACGATATCAATTCAATTACACTTTCTAGATTATCCCAGACATCACCGTTATGATTTCTAGTTACGGTAAGATGGTTGATGATATTCAAAGTATAACTTTCAATCATGTGGCCACTAGATATTCTCATAGTATAGAAATTATGGTCAACGGCAACTTCATATGTACTTTGCTAAATACATTACAATTGTTTAGTGTCTTTTAGCAAGATCGTATATTTTGGTCGGTTCAGTACTATTATTACCCTAACAATAAACTCTTAATTAAGTCTATGATCAGGAAAATATGATCATCTCACAAACCATAAGCTAATCTTAGAGAAAAATTCAACGCGAGAAACATATAGTGAAAATATAATACAATGTTAACGCTATCTCAAAAAATACATCACTTCAATATGCAGACCTAAAAAAGGCCCAAACAATTTACCTAGATAATATCACAACCCGTAGAGTGACAACCGGCGCATAGAAACCTATGCGAGGGAGAGGAGTCCTTTGGCAAAGTAGATAGTCAAAACGTCACATCTCTCGAAGAGTGCACATTTTTACCTAATATATAAAAACAAAGAAGGCACATCCATTATGTGTCTATGTGTAGAAATCTAATGCAGTCTACACTTTGTTAAAATTGAATTGTCTACACCAATGGACCTTTAGATGTATGTCCAATAGCGGCGAATCACTCTATTGATAGACGATATATTTATTCAATAACAAATATAGGTCACCGATAGTTTAATGGTATCTCCACGGGAAGAAAGCCGACAAACCTGTCAGTAGTGTGAGGACGAGAAGGCCGCAGTGACATCTTTCAAAACGTGAGGAACTGAGAAGTAAAAACTTGTGACTTTGGAGATCTTCAATCGATCACGTTGGTGGGACATGTCGATAGTGAATACTGTTTCTTACTGTTTGGGTTTTCTTGAATTTTTTTTTTCGAGAAAAGGTTTTGTTGAAGCTGGTATAGTTAGTTTGAGATGCAGGGCTCCTTTGATTCATATGATAGGGAAAGTAAAGGAATAGAAAACTTGTAGGATTATGATGTCTTATTGAATCCTATGGGAAGAGAAATTCTCTTTGATTGCGCCAAAGGAATTTTTTCATGAGGTTGGACCTCATATTATTTCCTATCGGATTTATACTAGAAGATTTCTATAATATTATTTCCTATAGGATATGATCCTATGAATCAAACAACATGTATAGAAAAATTTCCTATAGGATCTATTCCTATAAAAATCCTATGCAATTCCTTTGAATAAAAGGGGCCCGTAGTCTATTAGGCTTCTTTCCATTATGTCAAAGAGTCTGCACCTTTCCTTTTTGGCAACGAGGGTGTGCATTTCTAGATTATAATAAATTTGGAACTAGATACATAAAATACTTTGTAAATAATTAAGCATTTTAGGGTATAATTTAAGTTCTGTTAATGAAGCTGGAGCTCAATCCCCCTGATAAAGAAACGTGGCTGATCGACAATTGCCATTGTGCCAAGACGGCCACGCCACAGGAACTGTATCCTCTAACTAATGGAAACAAAGTTAGAGAAGATACGGTAGCCTAACTTTACTTCTTTCTTTCAATCCATATGATTAAGGCTTAAATAATTTAAACTAGTTTGCAAACTACAAATCTACTATATACATTTATAGTAATAGTATACAAAGAAATTTATGGTATAATAAAATTATTTTTTTATTTTTTCTATCTACAATAACTCAGTGCTACAGTATAATACATACAATATTTGCTAAAATACTCTGCTTTGCTCCTTGGTTTTACACTGCCCAACAATATGGCTCCTCTGACTTCCCTTCTCAACGTTAGAGCATCTCTAGCATAACCCCTATCTCACGGGACAGTAAACATGGGGTAGGAATCGAGGAAAGCGTGTTCTGCAGTTGAAAACTTGCAGAATATTCTGTTTTACTGGCCGGGTTTACAGGGGCTGTTACAGCGGAGCAGTTTTCAACACGTAAACCGAAAATTCGGAATTATGAACATTTTGCATAATTCACCGTGATAGTTCTTCGTGCCCAAGAGCCTTCCATAGTTTTTTCCTACTTCATCGTCCTCGTCATCGGTCAAGTTCACTTCACCCTTCGTTGGTTGCATCTCCCTCACCTTCCATTTCTCACTCCGTTGGAGCAAAGCCCAACAATGATCGAGTGGAAATGGCTTGCCCTTGGAAGTTGATATGTCTTTGTACCTCTCTTTGACAATTCGTTTCTACATAAATTAAAACTGCATCAACATGACAGCAATGACAAAGAAAGCAACAACCTCGACTTGTGCACACTCACATAATCACCCTCATTAGTTTCAGTTGGAGGAGCATTCTGAACTTGCTCTAAGCATTCACAGAACCGGCTCACTATGGGTTTGATCGTATTGCAACAACCTTGCAGTGACCGATATATGCGTGGGGTATTTTCACCACATTGTCGTTCTTATCATATCGATGCATCATCTGAAACAATTGATCCTCGGCCTTAAGCTAGTACCGCTTGCCGGTTTGATCCGTGCCGGTAGTGGCATCGAGGGAAACGACCTCCCAAGCTTTGATATAGGTCACATCTATCAACTGCGTGTAATTCATCTCCCTCGGCCTTTTGCTCGCGGTGAACACCAATCCCTTGATCTCCTCGACATCCTCATCATCCTAATCGCTGGCACCGTCAACCCCTTCCTTGTCCTCGTTGTAGCCGAAAGCACCAAGGGGGGGGGGGTTCATCGATGTTGATGCTGACCTCATTCAACATGTCCATGTATGCAGCCATAGGGGCCTCACACACAGCCAAGCTACACAAATGGTCAAATCATCCACAAGAAACACATCAAAATTGTAGCAAAAGCGAATTGAAGAGGAGAAAAACCGTACCTTTGCGTCGGCGTTGGAATTCTGGCGGGAGGGGTCTGCGATTTCTTGTTTTTGGCAACGGCTTCGATGGTCTCACCGCAACTACTATGGCGGTCGCCGCCAAGCAAACCGACTCCTTCTTCAGCGGCAGCAGTAGCGGCGGCTTTTGCAGCTTGCCTGATGCTGAGCTGCCTGCGCTTCACCGAAGCAGGGCCGGGCACAAGCGCCGCCGCGGAGGCCGCCATAAGATCTGAACGACCCGCGAGATCCAATTCTAAAGTCGCCAAACACATATGCTGATGAGGGAGGACTGCTCGGGTTCCATGGCTGCACTAGGAGCGAGAACGGTCTGAGCCGGAGAAGAAGGGTGGAGTGGGGGTAGCGGCGGCCGGTAGAGGGAGCTAAAATTTCCGTCCCGCCCAGCCTTTCAACGTGATGGAGGGCACCCTCGAGTTGTGGAAACCCTTGGATTCAAAGGTTGGAGAGGGGAATTTTTGGCCGCCCCAAAAATGTTTTATGAGCCGACCGAGTTTACGAGCTCTGTTATTTTCAAAAATTTCACCCGTAACACATATGCGACGTCTATTTTTCCAGTTTCGGCCCTTTTAGAGGCTCTGCTAAAAATGTCTGGCTCCCACGCCACGCCACACAATAAAATTATTTTTCTTTCTGATCCCATATGATGATTTTGTTTTTGGCATACCGGTAACAGCTATCACGACAGGCCAACAAGGTCGTCCATCTTTTTCTGGATTGTATCTTTATGTTCCTCTTCGTCACTCTCTCTTGGCGCCCCAGGCCTGTCCGGTTTCTCGAAAAAAAGGCACGTAGCTGCAGCCTGCATATAGCTGGCCAAACGGCTAACGAGAAGAACAATTTTTTTTGCACAACACGGGCACGACGCGCCAGGATTTAAATGGGTCGCTTCTCGATTTTATGTACGTGGGCCGGCACGGCACGATTATCTATTATTTTATTAATTTTAGATTTTATAGCTATTTAACCTAATTTTAAATTTATAGCTATTTTTACCTATTTTGAGATATAACGGGACTTATTAGTGTCTAACGACTCTGACACGGGTCATATTAGTGCCTAACGGGCCGTGTCCACTCTAAAAACTCAGCGCATGGGCCGGCCCAGCGCGTCACGATTAGGCCGGGCCGTATACGGCCGTGCGATTTTTAGGTGCGAATCGGGCCGTGCCACGCCTTTGCCTGCAGCGCTACGCCCCGGAACGAGTCGACATTTCGAGGGTTTCTTCCCCAATGTGCCGGCCATGGCCAACTCAAGCAGCTTCTCGCCCTCCCCTCTTGTCCGACGAACTCTAATTGTTTATCTCGCCTGATTCAACTCGAGTTTGAGCTAGTCGCCACCACCCGCTGGTAAGTGAAGTCCTCAACGGCTTTCTCGATTAATTAATTCATTCATTCGTGCGAAGAAATCGCGATCTCTCTCGATTCGATTCGTACATCTACTCTAGATTTAGCTTGCCAAGCACGCAATTCGTCTCCTAGTACCCTTGATTCATTTCATGTTACTGTGTGTGTCAGCAGAAGAGATCGATGGATCTCCTTTGCGCCAACATCGTGGAGGAGATTTCCGCCGCCTGCCGGCCAAGTACCTCCACCGCGTCCGCGCCGACTCCCGCCGCTACAACGACATCATCCTTAGCCCTGGGTTCGTCGCTCGCTACTGGCAGTCGCATTCCCCACACCTCTCCGGCGTCTTCCTCCAGACGGAGTCATTGATTCGCCCCTGGGGACACTTCCCTTGCTTCCTCGTCGGCTCTCCTCGCCCGTCCGCAACGGAGTCCATATTGTCTTAAGACGTCGGATTCTTGCCTCACTTGCCCGAGCCTCAGTTGCAGGTTGAAACTATGGGCGACGCCAGGATGATCTTCATCGTGCACTCAACAGCTGGCCTGCTACTCTGTTGCAGGGGAACCAACAATGTAGCGGAATACTACGTATGCAACCCGGTGTCTTGGCAGTGGGTGTCTCTCCCGGAGCTGCCGTGGCGCCACTATTGTCTGTATGGCGGCCTCTTGCCGGTGACTGATAATGGAGACGGCATCATCAGGTGCTTTCAAGTTTTCCTTTTTAACTACCCTATGGAATGGCATAAGACAGGTGGATGCCTTGGATCTTAAGATATTCTCTTCAGACACTGGTCAGTGGGAGGCGACGGCCATCCGATATCCGCATCTAGATGTGGATGCATATCCATGGGGACCACTGTTTCTTGGTCAGAGTGGCACTGCATACTGTATCGGAGGCCGTTAGAAGAACAAGGTCATTGCATACAACTCCGATAGCTACTCTGTCCAGGTCCTTCCATTGCCTGACAGTGTCCCTGACAGTCCAAACAACCGGTGTATAGGCAGTGGCGGAGCTAGAGCAACTGAAACCAGGGGTCCTGAAAGGTGTCAAGGCACATAAAAACCATTTTTACCGGGTGCATACATGGTGAAAAAATAGGATTTTACAAAGAAAAATGTTTTTACCAGGTGTCCAGTGCACCCGGCAAGCAAGCCTTGGCTCCGCCACTGTGTATAGGGGAGCGACAGGGTGGAAGTCTTCGGCATGCACATATCGACTCCTCAGGTTTTGAGGTGTGGGAACTGTGGAAAGAAGGTGAAAATGGCATGTCCTGGACTCTGGTTCACCAAGTTGGTCTCATGGAACTAGCCCAACGGAACTTGGAAGCAGCAACTTGGGCGGCAAGATTTTGGTCGTGTACTATCCAGGGTCACATCAACTCAAATTCACTCTTTACATTGCTTGGCTTCCACCCAACAGAAGATATCATCTACATGAGCGTGACTAATACTGTGGCTGCCTATTCCATGGAGCAGGGCACAATGAGCTACGAAAGCCCTCGCCAGTGCTTTAGGGTGGGTATATTCTCGTATGTGCATCCGGCTCACCCAGTGCTGATCCCTAGGATAAAGTGGAACCAGTTGAGTAGGTGCAATCCCATGATAACCTGAGTTGAGTAGTTACTTGTTTCCGTGCTCCCAGGCTGTGTTCTATTGTTGTTTGTATGAATCTTGCTTAAGTTGTTTATACTGGTCACGGCAGATTGGCAGGTGCGACTTTGTGGTCTCTCTCTGATGTTTCTCTGAACCCCGCCCCATCAATATGCATGAATTAATGTTCATACTATTGCTTGATGAAGGTTTAATGGTGCAATTTTGTTTGGAAACTACAGTGCAAATATTTGAAAGTCGCATCTTGCATAAGAACTGTTTTTTCGTATGATAGGATTACCACTACCATAATACCAAAAGTGCAAAGGGAATTGTTATTGTTACTTTACATCATGGATTTACCTAAACTTTTGAGGAGGTTTTGTACCACCTGTGTGCACTGCTTCAGGAAAGCACTTAACTGTCAATGATAACAGAACTCACAAGCTGTTACCCTTGAACGCATGCTGCTGTATCAACGTTCATCTAGTCCCCTACCGTAAAAATAAATAAAAATAGTCTAGACACCTTGTTTTTGCTGTATGGTCTATTGTCCGTTTGATGTTGAAACGTAAGGCCTATACTGGTACGTACGAATTTTGATCGATATTACCATAAGAGAATTATTTATGATATCCCAAAATTTCAGTTAATTGCTCGCGTTTCTGCCTATGATAGCACTTGCATCTCACTCTGCTTGCCCTTGTAAATAAAGATGGAGGACATGAATGTACAGTAGACAGCGAGGATCCTGAAAAACATATTGCAGGGTCTAGAACGTGGTGCCGGCGCTAAACCAAGAAAGGCCTTGATTGATTGATCGATTCCGTGTTAGCTGTTGATCAATGATCAAGATAGAGTTTCATACGCTTTATGTAACGTAATTCTGCAGTGCATACCTTGTGCTGAAATCGTCATTGCCATTACATATGAGTCGAGGCATCAAGCCTGCACCGAAGTCTCAACTCTTGCCGGTGGGCGTTATCGCGTACAGTATCAGGCAGCCGGCCAAGCTTGACACTTTGGTTGCCAAAGACCTGGAACTCCAGAGCTACCTCCTCTGTTGGCCTTGTGCAGAACTCTAGATTTAGGCAAATACTGACGCCAGGAACTCTCGCCGGTACATGAAGCTGATCGATTCTTCTCCGGTTATGTGTTAAGTCCCACGTTGTGATCGCATGGGTTTTACAGTAACAAATTCAGAATAGGCCTTCGAATTCAGAGTATCTATTGCACTTAATGGTTCACAGTAGCGATTACAGAGTAGCGATAACAGAGGGATGAAAACCAACCTCGAACAGAGGCGGCTACAAGGGGGAAACCCTAACAAGAGAAATGGGATTAGTTTCTCCACCGTGGTGGTTAAATCTAGGGATCAGCCTGGAGAAGACGACAAGCACGTGAGCAGTTGAGGAAGGGGTTGTTTTCGAATATGCTACAGGTGCGCCAGGAGTGTTCTGAACCGTTGCGTCTAGATCCTGCGGCTGGTAGGTGAAGTGCATGACCGAAGTGTTAACTGAATACTGATGGACATAAACACAGTCTTGACAATTCCCCCGCGTTGAGAACCGACTTGACCTCAAGTCGTGAATTCTGGAAATGTTTTCTGGATGAATGCATCATCTTCCCATGTTGCTTGTTCGACAGGCAAGTTTTGCCATTTTATGAGCCACTGTACCACTGGTATGCTGATGTCGCCCTGGATTCTCGGGATCAACTTGCGTTCCAGTATTTGTTCAGGAGCAATGAGGATAGTACCATCTGGATTGATCAAAGGCAGAGAGGGGCTTGGCACTGCTTTAGGTCCCAGGTGTTTTTTCAGCTGACTGACATGGAAGGATGGGTGCAGCTTGCAACCCTCACGCATGAGGAGCTAGTAAGCTACTGTGCCAAGTTTTTCCAGGATTCTGAAGGGACCATAATATTTGGAATGCAACTTCAAACATCTGTGAATGCTCATTGAGGTGTGTCTGTATGGTTGTAATTTCAAGTACACCATATCTCCCACCTGAAATTCCCCCTCTTTTCTATTCTTGTCAGCATATACCTTCATTCTCTCTTGTGCTTTGAGTAGGTTCTTCTTAATTTGTGTGGATATGTCTTCAGGAGTCATGTCATTTGGTGCTGCATTGGTATTTTTAGACAAGAGTGTTTCACCTATTTGAGGGGGATCTTTGCCATACAGGGCTTTAAAGGGGGACATTTGGAGAGCTGTGTGGAAACATGTGTTGTACCACCACTCAGCAAAAGCTAGCCACTTGTTCCATTTCTCGGGGTTTTGAAATGCCATACATCTGAGGTATTGTTCCAGACATTGGTTTACTCTCTCTGTTTGTACATCTGTTTGAAGGTGATAGGAAGTACTGAAGTGCAATTTGACTCCCAAAGATTTGAATAATTGTTGCCAGAGAGAGCTAGTGAAGATTCTGTCTCTGTCAGTGATGATGACAGAAGGTAATCCATGTAACTTCAAAATGTTCTCCTGGAAAGCTTGAGCTACAGAACTGTAATAGGATGTTTCATGGAGACAAAGTGATCATACTTGGTTAACCTGTCAACCACCACTAGAATCAAATCTCTGTTATCTGACAAGGGAAGGCCTTCAACAAAATCCATGCTAATGTGACACCCAGCCATGTCAGGTATAGGTAATGGCTGTAGTAACCCTGGGTATTTGCAGTGCTCGGGTTTGTTCAATTGGAAGACATGACATTGTTTGACAAATTCTTGTACTGCTAGTTTCATTCCAGGCCAGTGGAATATGAGCTTCAGTCTTTGATAAGTTGCCCTTTCACCTGAGTGCCCTCCAAGTTCAGAGTCATGGAAAGAAGTAATCAATCTTTGTCGCATGTCACTATTGTTTCCAATAACTAGCTTTGTTTTGTATCTTACCGGTCCTCCTTTAAATGTGTAATTGGGAAGAGCATTGGTATGTACCGTAGCTTGTGTGGCGAGTTCTTTGCATTTCACATCATCTTTGTAGCTATTCACCACTTCTGTGATCCAGACATGCTGCACAATAGAGAAAACATTGCCTGTATATGCATTTTCACTCTCGAAAGTGCATCAGCTACTTTGTTATCCTTTCCCTTTTTGTACTCAACAATGTAGTTGTACCCCAACAGCTTGACTAGTAGCTTATGTTGGATTCCTTCAGTGAGTTTTTGTTCCTATATATACTTAAGACTTTGCTGGTCAGTCGTCTTGATGATGATTGAAGTGGCTGCAAAGTAATGTTTCCACTTCTTAATTGCTTCCAAGATTGCCATTGCCTCTTTGTCATAAGTAGACATGGAAGCAACTTTGGGGCCTATAGCTTTGCTTAGAAAAGCAATTGGTCTGCCACCTTGCATTAGGACATCCCCTATGCCATATCCACATGCATCAGCTTCCAGGACAAAAGGTTGACTGAAGTCTGGGAGAGCAAGCACAGGTGCTTCAGTCATTTTGGCTTTGAGTGTAGAAAAGGCCATTTGTTGTTCTTCCTTGCAGAGAAAACCCTCCTTTTTGAAGGCTTGGAACAAAGGATGACAAATTATACCATAATTTCTGATGAACCTTCTGTGGTAACCCGTGAGCCCCAAGAAACTTCTTAGTTCAGTAATGTTGGTGGGGGTTGGCCAATTTTTCATTGCTGTAATTTTGACAGGGTTAGTGGCTACACCCTTGCCAGATATAATATGGCCCAGATATTCAACTCGTGGTTGAGAAAAGCTGCATTTTGATTTCTTAGCACAAAGGTTACTGCTTCTGAGTGCTAAGAAAATTTCATGCAAATGTTTCTTGTGTTCTTGTAAATTGGGACTGTAAACCAGTATGTCATCGAAGAAGACAAGAGTGGATTTCCTGAGGAAAGGAGATAGCACCGTGTTCATAAGAAGCTGAAATGTCACAGGGGCATTGGTTAAGCCGAAGGGCATGACCAAGTATTCATAATGTCCATTGTGAGTGGAAAATGTTGTTTTTGCGATGTCATTGTCATTCATCCTGATTTGATGATATCAACTGCGGAGATCAATTTTTGTGAAGATCATTGCTCCTTGTAGCTCATCAAGAAGGTCCTCAATGACTGGAATGGGGTACTTATTCTTGATTGTTTGAGCATTGAGTTTTCGGAAATCATTAACAATTCGCCAAGTGGTATCTTTCTTCTTTACTAAAAGGGCAGGGGAAGAGTAAGGACTGCTGTTGTCCCTTATCACACATTTTTCAAGTAACTCTTTGATTATGTATTCCATTGCATTCTTTTGGTGATGAGGCAATCGTTAAGATCATTGGTTAACCACTTTTGCTTCAGATATAAGTGGGATTGTGGGGTCACAACTTCGTTTTGGTGGCAGTCCAGTAGGTTCCAAGAAGATATCTTTAAATTCTGCCAGTAGTGACAGAATAACTGGTGGAATTTCTTATGATTCTGTTTTCTCTAGTGGCTTTTGATGGGCCAGTAGGACAGCACCACAGATTGCTTGGCTCAATAATTTAACACTGCATTTTCTTTCCTTCATTGATTTCTGGACATGTAGGCTTTCATCATGGAAAGTGTGATAACTGCCATTAGGGAGTGTCACTCTCATTTCCATTCTCTTGTAGTCCAGTAAGACCGGGCTGTGAGTGTAAATCCAATCCGCACCTAGGATTAAATCATATCCTCTTAACTGTAGTAATCTGAAATCAGATGTGAAGGGTGTTCCCTGAATGGAATATGAGCAGTTAATACAAGAGAATTCAGTGTGCAGTATTTCTCCATTTTCCACTTTAACCACTTGCTTTGGACTGGGGGTAATTATAAATGCTGAGAAGGAAGCCATTTGAGGTGTTATGAAGGTTGTAGTGCCTACTGTATCCACTAATGCTATAGCAAACTATGTGCCAATTAACACATTGAGTGTGAAGGTGTGTTTTCTTGTACCGATACCAAGAATTGCATGCATGGAGAGTTGTAGCTCCCGCTCAGGGAGGTAGTTCACTAGTTTCCAGAATTTCCCCATCATCTGTCTCAATGATGTATACTGTGGGCGGATTTTCTATTTGCAAGGCTTGTACTTGTGCCTTTTGATTCATTTTGCACACTGCTTAATGGCATGGTATCCAAGGTTCCCTGCATTTGTAGCATTTCTTCTCTGCTTTAGCCTGTTCAATAACTGAGGCAAGAGGACTTTGTTTGTTGTTTTCCACTGGAGCATATTTTCTTGTATAGAACTGCTGTGAGGAAAGGATTGGTCTTTTTGCCAAATTAGCTTATCCAATTCTCCTGCCATCCACATGGCATTCTGCATATCAGTGGGTTTATGACATTGGAGGTGATGTTGGATATAGTCAGATAACCCAGAGATGAAGCTATTCATGTAATAATCATCAGGCAGGGTTGGGTTGTCCCTTCTCATCAAATTCATCAGTTGCTCAAATTGGAGGATTACTGAGCTACAGTAGATGTCTGGATGAGAGGATAAAAGGCTCTAACATTATCACAAATAGAGGCTTTAGCAAATCTGTCACTAGTTATCCTGCAGAATTTATGCCATGGCAAATTGTATGCTGAAATTCCAGTTCCTCTCCTCCATTGGATTGCTGGGCCTTTGAGGTATGTTATTGCAATTTCAGTCCTTTGGTCCAGAGGTGTTCTAGCAGCATCGAAATAGTGTTCAATAACTTGTATCCAGGAGTCTGCATCATCCCCTGAGACTTCAGGTATGTTCATCTTGGCTGGTTTAACTGTTGGTGCACTTCCTTTTCCTTCACAGGCCTGGAACAAGGCTCTGTTCTTTCTTTTGATGATGTTCCCCTGGTTCTTCTTCCTCCATCATTTCTTCTACCTGGTGAGGGACTTTCTTCGTGCCTCCTGCTCCTCGATTTCCATCTTTGTTTGACACATGGGTGTACACTTGTCCAAAGTGAGGATGCCTATATGGCATTTTGAGGGGTGCCATCCAGGTTCATTTCTCTGCCTTGTGCATCTGTTAATTTGGTTGTTCCTTGTGTTTGCTTGGGCTGTTTGTCCTGATTTACTGAAGGTCCAGAGTGGACATTTGGATTAGGGGGTGTATGCGGCTGGTTTTCACAGAATCCTTCATGTGAGTCAGATTGCTCAACTGCATTCTTCCCAGCAAACAACCTCTCGAAATTGGTCTGTATGCTAGCAAAGTTTTGTTGAATACTTGCAAAGTTCGTGTTGACAGTGCTCTTAAAGGCCAGAAATTCCTTCCTATCATCATCTCTGTTTCTCTGTAGAGTTTGCACATCTAGGAGCATGGATTTCATCTCCAACAATCCTGTATCTTGCGAGTTTAAGTCCGATATGGCGAGTAGGGAATTTTACTTTTCCAGCAGTGTGCTAGAATAACCACTATCGCGAATAATGAGTGTGCAAAGAGAGGGTTTTACGTACTGTAGTACTACCTGACTCCGTTGTCGTTGATTCTACCGCCGCCGTCACCGTCGCCTGCTTCTCCTCGCCACCGTTGTTGCACGGACAAGGGTGGGTACTGGGATTTTACAGCCGAGGAGGTGATCCTCAGTAACCGCTCCCTTCCCTTGATCTGCAACCGAACTCGCTTCCACACCGCCGCCGAGCCGCCGCCGTTCTGCTGTTCACTGCTGCCGGGATCACGAACTTCCTAGGAGGATTTTACGAGAGAGCCCAACTCCTTGAAGCTCGAGATCCAATCTCCACCGAGGAAAGACTAGCTCATGATACCAATTTTTTTTTTTTGAGCATGCAACGGAGGGCGAAAAGCCCACCTGAAACTTTTTCATTAATAATAGGCGAAATATACAGTGGCAGGGTTTTTTTTTACAGCGACTTAAGAAGGGAGGGAGGAGAGCCAGTCAGCAAGTGGACGGCAGTCAAGACGGGGGGGGCCCTAACTACCCACAGACGGAGATGCTCACGGACACTGTCAAAGAAGCCAGTCGTCGTTGTGTCAAGGCCATCAAAGACCCGGCGGTTCCGGGACTTCCATCCCACCCAGAGCAGAGAGGCCATCGCGGTCATGCGGAGGGGGGGCCCATCCCTCATAGGCCACCGAGAAAGCCTCCACTAACCCGACAAGCGAGGGGGAGGCGTTCTGGGGGACGCAGACCCCCCAAACATCCTGCATACGCATACGGTGTAGGCGGGCGCGCGTCCTCGTACGACCGTGTCGGAGGATCCAGACAAAGATCTTCACCTTGACAGGACAGAAGTTCTCCCAGTTGAGGCCGTGTAGCGGCGGGCTGCATCCGGTAGAGCGGAGGAGGCGGTAGGCGTCGCGCGTCGGGAAACAGTCAGAGGCCGTTGTGAGCAGCCTCCGAGAGTCAGGCACGTCATGGTGGGCGAAGCTATCCAGGGCGCCCAAAACAAGGTCAATATCCCTAGACGCAGCGGGGGAGAGGCGTGCTTGGAGGCGGAGCGCCCCTACCCCACCACGAACGACAGAGTTAACAGTGACCTCGCGGGCGAGGGAGTGGGAGCATGCGGCAGGGAGCGCGTTCACAAGCGCCCCGAGGGAGGTCCAGTTGTCATGCCAGAAGGAGGTAGTCTTCCCATCCCCAACGGAGACCAAAGTCAGCTTGCGCGCGAGAGGAAGGAGCGCGCTGAAGCAACGCCAAGTGGGTGTCGGGGGAGGGGTGGCTCCACCGCTCAAATACGAGCGCCTGACCCACCTGGTCCATGGGTTGTCTGCGCCCGTCAGGAGGCGGTGGACCACCTTGAGGAGGAGGCAGGTGTTTTGGACTTCAAGGTCCAGCAGACCCAGCCCTCCTTCGGATTTGAGGCGACACACCGTGTCCCATGAGACAAGGAAGTCACCGCCAGAGCAAGATGCAGACGCTGTCCAGAACATCGCCCTCCGCGGCCGGTCCATTTTCTGCACCGTCCCCTTCGGGATTTCCAGGACCGACATGCCAAACAAAGGAAGCGCCGACAGAACCGCGGAGGTGAGGGTCAACCTACTTCCAGGGTCCAGAGTGCGCACCTTCCAGCTGGGGATTTTTTGGGTGATTTTGTCAGCCAAGAAGTCCAGGGCGCTAGCCGGAAGCCGTCGGTCTGAGAGAGGCAGCCCAAGGTAGGACTGGGGGAATGTGGAGGTGGAGCAGCCAAGGATTGCAGCAAGGGACGCCGCCTCTGCGCGGGGGGGGGGGGGGGGGGGGGGGCACAGATAGGCATGAAGGTGCTTTTGTTGTAGTTAATGGCAAGCCCCGTAGCCGACGAGAAGGCGTCCAACGCGGCCTTCAAGAGAACGAGCTGACTGGGTTCGGCGCGAACGAGTATAAGTGTGTCATCTGCGTATTGGAGCACCGGACAAGGCAGGTCATCCACAAGGGGGTGTAGGACTGTGCCGTCCTGCGTGTCCAGGACGATCCTCTGCCGGAGGAGCCCAGCGACGATCAGGAAGACGTAGGGGGAAAGCGGGTCACCCTTCCGGAGCCCCATCTTACACTCAATCCAGCCTCCCGGCACTCCGTTGAGGAGCACGGCGGTCTTCCCGGAACGGAGGATGGCCCGAATCCAAGAGCGAACGAGCGCACCGAAGCCACGCGCGTCCAGGATCTCGTCCAAGGACCGCCAGTCAACCGAGTGGAAGGCCTTCCTGAAGTCCAACTTGAGGGCGATAGTGGGAGTCTTCCGGACCCGGCAGCACTGAATTAACTCCGCCGCATAGAGAAAGTTGTCCGAGATGCAGCGCCCCGCGATGAAGCCGGATTGCTCAAAGCCCACAAGCTGTTCGATGAAGCACCCGAGTCGAGAGGTGAGGATGCGCGTGACAATCTTCATCACGCAATTCTGCAGGGAGATGGGCCGGATCCCCCCCGCGGTGGTCACAACATCAGACTTCGGGAGCAGTGCGATGAAAGCCTGGTTGACGCCCGCAAGGTGTGACTGACCGCGGTGGAACTCCCCCAAAAACGCCATGAGATCTGCCTTCACCACGCCCCAGAAAATCTTGAAGAAAGCAGGGCCAAACCCGTCCGGCCCGGGGCTACTGTTGGACCGCATAGAGAAGACGGCTTTTTTGAGTTCCTCTTCGGAGAAGGGGGCCTCCACCGCACCGAGCCCCGCAACCGGGGGGAGGAGCGACGCAAGGCGAGGGTCCCAAAACACGTTATGGGTGGTCCTGAGCAGACCTTGGTAGAAGTCCCGTAGGATGCGCGCCTTGTCGGCGTGACCGGAGAAGGCGACACCATCAGCATGGAGGGTTTTGATCTGGTTTCTCCGCAGGTGAGCCGACGCACTCGCATGGAAGAAAGCGGTGTTCTCATCCCCGAGCTTGCAGAGGCGGAAGGCGTATCGTTGTTTCCAGTAGGCGTCCAGCATCGTGCATTCCTCGGTGAGACGAGCACGCACATGGCGACGGAGCCTGAACTCAGCAGTTGTCAGGGTGCGGTACTCCTCCATCAGATCAAGGAGCGAAATGGCGGCCCGACAATTTTCCACCGCGCTCCCCGGCCTAAGCCTTGTCTTGGCCCATCTCTTTGACTCGGCCCGAACCCATTTTAGCTTGCACGACAGGCGATGTGCGGCACCATCCAGCTGCTTGCACCGCCTAGCCCAAACGTCTCTCACGATGTCACGGTAGGCCTCAGATCGGGCCCAGAACTTCTCGAACCTGAAGACATGCGACGAGGGCGCGCGGCTCGTGGCCTCCACCAACAGAGGGACATGATCCGATGTAGAGCGGACGAGGGACCGGAGCGTGGTGTTGAAGAGTGCACCCCCCCAGAGAGGGTTGATGAGTGCGCGGTCGAGGCGGACGAGCGTAGGCACCGCACGGTTGTTAGACCAGGTGTACATCCGGTCCAGCAGCAGGAGATCCTGAAGGGCGAGGTCCTCGATGAGGGAGTTGAAGGCGTCTGCGGACGTCGAGTCGATGGAGGAGTTGTTCTTGTCGTCGGGGCCGCGAACGAGGTTGAAATCTCCGACCAAGATCCACGGCAGGGCACACTGTGGGCCGAGGGAGCGAAGTTCCTCGAGGAAGGCTGCACGACCCGAGGCATCGCACGGGCCGTAAACATTTGTCACCGGAAAGGGCGAGCCATCCGCGGAGAACTCGAAGAAGGAAGTGAGCGAGTGGGCACACTCAACATCGCGGGAGTGGCCGGGGGTAGAGTCCCGCCAAGCGGTCAAAATCCCATCGGATGCACCAGAAGAGAGCTTGGCGGAGAACAAGGAGAAGCCCGCGGGGAGGAAGGACGAGGCCTTGGCCCGGTCGATGGCGTCGAGTTTCGTCTCTTGGAGGCAGATTAGGTTGAGCGGTTGAGCCGAGAGGTTCCTCTTCACCTCCACACACTTAACCTTGTCATTAAGCCCCCGAGTGTTCCACGAGCCTAAGAGGAGTTTTACACAGGGTTGTGTACTCATGACGCACGATGGAGGCAACAGGCAGACACACACCCACGCACACCTACCATGTACATAGCCACCAAACAGGGATGCACTTACTCTCTATACAGTGGAGCAAAAGGGCAGGAACAGCCTGCAAACGCACAGTAATATTGGGGTGGGGGGCGTCGCAGCCGCGGCGGCCGACGAAACACCGGGGTCGAGTGCAGAACGGAACAACGGCACGACGGCTGGAGCAAAAAGAGGTGGGGGCCGTCGTCTGCGCCACCGTAGGGTCGTCACGCATCGACATCCGGCACCGACAGAGCATCCTCGATGTCAGCCACCGCCTCGGCAGGGAGCTGGCAGGCCGCGGCCACGGCACGAACCTCAAGGGCCGACATCGGGGGAGGCGCAGCGGGGGCACCCGATCGTGGCCCCAGCTTGGCCTTCTTCAGCGCCACGGCGCAGTCGAGGACGGTGGTGAACAGCGCGGGGGTCTTCTCCCGCAGGTGCGCGCTGGAGCGGGCAAGGGCGGGGAGGCCCAACGCGGGGCGCTTCGCACGGCCGGTGACGTCTCCCTCCGGGACGATGGCCACGCCAGCGTCGCCCACACCAACGGGAGCAGCAGACGGGGGCCCCTGGCACGCAGCGACGTTGAGGGCGTGGGCGGAGACGACGGCATCGGCCAGGACGTCCACCGTCACGACGGAGGCCGCGCCCCGGACGTGCGTGATCTGGTTGATCACGCCGACGGCGCCGGTTGCGAGTTTGACATGGTGATGGCTAGGTTGAGACTCCAAGTGCAGAGTGTGTAGCTAGTGGCAAGCCTTCTTCCCCACGAGGGTGACTCGAGGGTTTATATCGAACTCTTGGGGAGCCAGTATTTCAGCAGTTGTCTTCCAAGCTTCCTCCAGGATCCTGCAAACAAGTAGAGAATTTTGTGCTCTCAACCTCACCAAGTGGTTGTCAAGCACAAGGTTTGAGACTTCTAAATTGCAATGCAAAACTGAAAGTAAATGTGCAATAATTAAATCTACTACTAAATGCAAATGAGAAAATAAATATGCAATGGATTGTTTTTGTATTTTTGTGATGCAAGTGGTGATGGAAATAATGTAAATTCGAATTGGAGATGCAAGTAAAGTAAATTGCAGCAAAGTAACTAGAGTGTTTTCTTATAATTAAAATAGGACCGGGGTTCATGGTTTCACACTTGCATTCTCTCAAATAAAGTGGTAGACGGTGGACATAAAGAATTACATGTGAGATTACAATAACATGTTTAACATTGATTACTTTCATATGGGCATCACGTCCTAGCATAGAGATCTCTACGGTCATATTGATCCCTCTTATACTCCACCAAGATGCGAAATAAATCATAACACCTCGATAATTAAGGAAAAACCAGAGTATAGCTTTAAGCAATGTGACATGAAGTTGAAGTAAGAACTTGCTAGATCTAGTCATGGAGATTGATTAGTGTCACTTCAAATCCCCGGTAACAAGGTACTCCTTTTTATCCCTAGTGAGGTAGCTAAGAAAGGTTTAACAAAACCTAAGTGGATCGCTGAACTTCTGCCACTTTCACAGCACTAGCCACCCCCCGTTACTCCACCCCCCGCTGAACTTCTGAACTACAATTAATTATTATGTGAGAGTTGTTAGCATGATTCATGCATGATGATAACAACAAAATAACAACAAATAACAATGATAGCTGCAAGTGAAAAAGGATTGGAACAAGTTTTGGAAATCATTGATTTAAGTTTGGAAAGTTTGGTTACTTAAAACATGTCACACAAGTAATTGTTGTTTTCAACAAGTTAAAGTATTCAAAACAAAGAACAAAGTTTATATTTGAAAAGAACATCAAATTTTAGTTGGATTACATGTTTCACTTGTTGAAAAGGGATTTCAAATAAGTTATTTATGAATTAAACAAGTTTAAGCAAGAATGAAATGAATTTAATTCAAACATGAACTTATTTGAATTTTTATTTGTTTAAAACATTAAGTGAGATTCATATTTGACAAGGTTATGTTTTTATGGTTTGAAAACATATTTTATATGTCCCAAAAGAATTTGTTTTGATCAAGTTATGAATTTAACAATATTAAATGATTTAAACAAGGTTTAAATCATTTAACCAATTTTAATTATTCAAAACATGAAACAAATTTTATATTTGAAAAGGTGGTTTAATTTTGCATGGAAAATATATTTCATTTGTGGAAATTGGATTTAAAATGAGCAAGTTATTATTTTGGCAATTTTAAATGCAATAAACAAGAAACAGTTGTTTTCAGCAATTTAAATTATTCAAAACAGCAAACAAAATTTATATTTGGAAAGTACATGAAAAGTTGATTGGAAAACATATTTAGTTTGTGGAATTTGGAATTTTTATGAACAAGTTATGAATTTTGCAAGTTTAAGTGAATTTGACAAGTTTTCAAATATTGCACCAATTTAAAATATTCAAAACAGTAAACAAATTTTATATTTGGGTAGAACATTTAATTTGGTATTGCAAACATACTAAAAATGTTGAATTTGGAGTTGGGATGAATTTATTATGACTTAAACAATATTAAACAAGTTTTAATTGAATTTAGAACAAGTTTGAAAATTAATTGAATTTTATTTAGTCAAAACATAATTTCAAATTCACATTTGCAAAGTTCACACTTTGGTGGTTTGAAAACATATTTTGCATGTTCAAAAATATTTTATTTTGAGCAAGTTATGATTTTATCAATTTTAATTGAATTAAACAAGTATTAAATTATTTAGGCAATTTAAATTATTCAAACCAGGAAACAAAAATTATATTTGAAAAGGTTATGTAAAATGGTATGGAAAACATATTTTAATTGCATATATTGGATTTAAAATGAATTAGTTATTGAATTTAGAAATTTGCATTTGAATTATTCAAATTTGAATTTTAAATGCATTTGGGAATTTCAAAACAGTACACAATTGGAGTATTTGGATAGATAATTAAATTTAGAACAATAAACATATTTAACTTTTGTTATTTAGAGTTATATGTTGAAAGTTATTCAAGTTTTAAATTTGGGTTTCAAATCTGCAATTTAAAAGGAATTTGTGTTGAGGCAGAAATCGTGCAGAACATTTTATACACGCTGGGGTTCTACCCTGTCCACTGCCAGTGGGCCACGGGGCTCACTGTGCCCACGTGGCTACCAGGGAGGCTTACAGGTGGGCCCCTGCGAGGGGGAAAATGCCCGAAAAAAGGTGGCGCTGCGGGGACTCGAACCCCGACCGCGCGCAAGGGAGACGTGCACTGTAACCAGTGCGGTGAAGGAGCGCTGCTTGTCAGGTAGGAAACGTGTGGCGAGTTAACGTTCAGTTAAAACGTTAACTGAACTTTGCTGAAGAACAGGTGCTTGACTGCAACCTGACGGTGAACGACAACGACGGCGACTGGCAGCAGCGCCCGCGGCCGTGGCTCAACGCGGCGATGCGCGAGCGGACTCGGGTGACAGTTGCGATGCAGAACAGGAGAGGGAAGGGTAACGGAGGGAGCGGCTGCTCACCGCGGTTGGTCGAAGCAGACGATCGGAGAGGTGGCCTTCGGTGTTGACAGTCGACGAGCTCGACGGCGCGGAGGTGGCGACCACGGCTCCAACGTCCAGTCCCTGGAAACGACGACGACGAGCTCGCTGCGGCGATCCCGTCCCCGAGGAGATGGAGGCTCAACGGCGAGCAGAACAGCGGCGGGTACTCCTTCCGTGACCGGCCATGGCGGACAGAGCAAGGGTTCAGAAACGCACGGCGACAAGGAGTAGGGGAAAGAGTTGGGAGATGGCCGGAATCGGAAGAGGAGACCACCTTGGGGGTTTTGTCGAGGTTGGTCCAGCTCGAGGTCGAACAAAGGCGGTGAATTCCGGCGGTGGTGACGGTTGATCGGAGAGGGACAAGAGGAGGTCGACGAGGACCTGGAGTGCCTCGGCTCCAATTCTTCGGGCGTGTGAAAGAGGGCGTCGAGGAGCAGCATGACGGTGCTCTCAGCCTGGCCCGCAGAGCTCCAAGGCGCGCCGGCTATCTCTGAACCCTACCGGTTCCTCTCTCGGACTCGCAAGAAGGAGAGGTACAGGGGAGGAAAAAAGAGGGAGCGGCGGCGGCTGTGGAAGGAAGATGGCGAGAGGGGAGCTAGGGCACGGGAGGTAGATGAGTTTTATGGGGGAGAGGGGCTTGTACGGCGGCAATCGTAGCGAGGGGTCGATGATCGACCGGTGGGGGAAGCAGTCGTACTGAAGGTGACATCACGCGAGGAAGAAGACAGCGACATCGCGGGAGGGGTACTGGGCCAGGTGGTAACGGGCTGGGCTGGGGTAGGTTTAGCTGCTGCCTCCTTTTCTCTTTTGTTATTTTTTTGTTTTACTGTTTTTTTTGTAGCAAAAGCAAATGGAAGCAAATGATGGTTGTTAGGTTAGGAAAAATTTGGTAAAAATTATAGTTAGCTTAGTTTTTATAATGTCAACTAATTGACAACTTTGTTTTTCCAAAACTTGCAAATTTAAGGTGCTGTTAGAAATTAATTCAAATTTAGAGCTATTTGTTATTAAATAAAATAATATTGAAAACAAAGGTTTTAGTAGGGTGAACCCTACCGATTAATGTGATTAAAGTTATTAGAATAGATGGGTAGTTTTAATGACTTGGAAATTGGTGCTGTTTAGAAAAAATAACCAAAATTGAAAGAGTTTCTTTATTAGATGAATATTAATAAGAACACACTTTTAAATAGGGTGACCCCTATGTTATTAAAAACAAATAGAGTAGATTTGTTTTGACATCAACATGATTTCAAAGTGATTTTGTTTTGGTGCTTTGATTTGAATTTTTGATTGCAATTTGGAAACAATTGATTGATCAAACCAACAATTTAATGAGTGATCAACATGGAATAAAATGGAACAATTTGGTTGTTTTCATTTGTTATTTTTATTCCAAAAGTTGTAACAGAACAATTATGAAAACAAGGTATTTGAAATTGTTTGAGTTTAATTGTGAAAACAAAGAATAACAGATGCAAAACAAAAGAAACAAATGCAACAAGGGAAATGAACATGATGCCATGATGCAATACTTTAATAAACAAGAAATCAAACATTCTAAATGGTAGGTTTTCATACTTGGGCTGTTACATATCAGTACTAATGGATGCAATAGACTTATTTAACTCATGTATCATAGCATTGTGACTAGCAACTTGTTCCATAAGCAATTTATTAGATTCAAAAATTTCACTAGAAGGCTTCCACTTATTTTCATTAGCATTAGGATATGGAACAAAAGGTTTATTTGGCACATAAGGAGGTTTACTATATAAATTGTAAGCATTACCAAAACCATTGCTACCATAATTCCTAACAAACTTAAAATCCACACTTTCAGAATTACTACCAACTAGCTCCTGCAAAGGCACATTCTCCATATTTTGTTTATTAATAAAAGCAAGAATAGTGTCCATTTTAGAAGACAAATCATTGGTTTCTTCAATTGAGTTTATTTTCTTAGTGGGATTGGGTGCTCTTTCAGTATTCCATTGACTATAATTTTGCAATATGCTTTCTAATATGCTCTTAGCCTCACCTACAGTTTTACTCATAAAGGCACCTCCAGCAGCAGAATCAAGTATATTTCTAGACATGTAGTTTAGACCATCATAAAGGCACCTCCATTCATTTACTCCATGTGATGGGCATGTTCTAATCATTAATTTAATTCTATCCCATGCCATGGCTACATGTTCATTATCATTTTGCCTAAATGAGAGGATATTATTCCTATTTTGCAAAATTTTAACGGGAGGATAATATTTCTTAATGAAAGCTTCTTTTAAATCATCCCAAGACTTTATACTAGCTGTAGGTAGTGAAAGTAACCATTCTTTAGCATTTCCTCTAAGTGAAAAAGGAAATAATTTCAGTTTTAAAACACTACTTTCCACATTTTTAAATTTTTGCATATCACATATTTCCACGAAATCATGAAGATGCATAGAGGCATCCTCCATAGCACTACCACCAAATTGCTCTCTAGTAATTAAATTCAATAAACTAGGACTTACTTCATAGCTTTCAGCTTGTATTTCAGGTGTAGTAATTGGCCTATCAATGAATTGGTGATTGGGTGTATTTGTGTAGTCACTTAATTTAGTTCTATCACCCATTTCAACAGTTTTTATGTAGTTTTTAATTTTTTATGCAAAACTGAAAAGTAAAGTAACTAGGAAAATTCGAAATACTAAAATAAACGAGATAAATAAATGCAAAACTAAAATGCAAACTAAAATAAAATATGCAAGACAAAACAAAAACAAGAACAAAAACAAAACAAAAACAAAAACAAGACAAGAAACAAAACAATCTACTTGAAAGAAGGTGGAGATAGAAAGGACGGTACTCACGTAGGTGCAACCTCCCCAAGCTTAGGTGTTTGCACACCTTGTTGGTGATGAAGACTTCTTGTGAGATCCCTTGGACAGCTCCTTCACCTATGGCTCCCCGGCAACGGCGCCAGAAAAACGCTTGATGGCTAGGTTGAGACTCCAAGTGCAGAGTGTGTAGCTAGTGGCAAGCCTTCTTCCCCACGAGGGTGACTCGAGGGTTTATATCGAACTCTTGGGGAGCCAGTATTTCAACAGTTGTCTTCCAAGCTTCCTCCAGGATCCTGCAAACAATTAGAGAATTTTGTGCCCTCAACCTCACCAAGTGGTTGTCAAGCACAAGGTGTGAGACTTCTAAATTGCAATGCAAAACTGAAAGTAAATGTGCAATAATTAAACCTACTACTAAATGCAAATGAGAAAACAAATATGCAATGGATTGTTTTTGTATTTTTGTGATGCAAGTGGTGATGGAGATAATGTAAATTCGAATTGGAGATGCAAGTAAAGTAAAGTGCAAGTAAAGTAAATTGCAACAAAGTAACTAGAGTGTTTTCTTATAATTAAAATAGGACCGGGGTTCATGGTTTCACACTTGCATTCTCTCAAATAAAGTGGTAGACGGTGGACATAAAGAATTACATGTGAGATTACAATAACATGTTTAACATTGAGTACTTTCATATGGGCATCACGTCCTAGCATAGAGATCTCTACGGTCATATTGATCCCTCTTATACTCCACCAAGATACGAAATAAATCATAACACCTCGATAATTAAGGAAAAAACAGAGTATAGCTTTAAGCAATGTGACATGAAGTTGAAGTAAGAACTTGCTAGATCTAGTCATGGAGATTGATTAGTGTCACTTCAAATCCCCGGTAACAAGGTACTCCTTTTTATCCCTAGTGAGGTAACTAAGAAAGGTTTAACAAAACCTAAGTGGATCGCTGAACTTCTGTCACTTTCACAGCACTAGCCACCCCCGTTACTCCAACTAATGCACCCATCACCCCACACACGCTCTCAAGAAATAGATTGATAAAAGCTAGTAAATAAGAACGGGGTACATAAGATACATCTACTCAAATAACTCAAGAGAAACAATTGCAATCTCAGATTCAATAACTCATAGAAAAGATCCACCGCATAGGAATTACAACGGTGCCCGTAATCATGTGAGGCAGCTCATACAGATCTAATTAGTGAAGCACATAGAGAGAGAGATACAAGTGCTACTTCCACAAACCCATAGCCCTGGGGTGGACTACTCCCTCTTCATGGAGATGTCGATGGAGATGACGTTGGAGGGGTAGGAGATCACACCGGCGGCGCCCCGCAGGAGTTTCCCCCCTCCAATCTGGAACTTCTGGTCTCTGTTTTGGTATTTTGGTATTTCGGCGGCGCTCCCCTCGGTAAGGGTACGGGGGACCCTTTTTATATTCGGTTTTAGGTCAAGACGGAGTCGGTAAGTCGAAGATGGAAGGAATTGGGGCCACAGGGGCCAAAAGGGGGCCTCTCACGACGCCAAGGAATCTGACCGCATGGAGGGTCCTCTTTTGGGCCTCCTTGCCCAATTCTCGTGGATCCTTCGCCCGCAAGTCTTCTCCTTCCAAAAAAATGACCCCCGCAAATTTTCAGGTGATTTCGCGGAAGTTTGCCCCCTGAAACGTCAAAAATATAGAAAACGGGGTTTCTGACAGGCAGAGTTAATTCCATAAAAGTTGGGGGACTTTGTAATTTAACCCCAAAATACTATAAAACATTGAATTATACCCTTATATGATGCAATATGTAATAGAAAACCATGTGAAAATATGCAAAATTCATCTATGCATTTTACATGCATCACATGGACAAGGCCACGCGGCCTAGGGGCATCGGAGCAAGCTAGACGGCGCGGGATATGGAAGTACCCTGTCCTAACGCCCCCATGCACGTAGAGGTGGAAGTACGTTCCGCAGATGGCAATCTGGACGTCGGGGTCGCCGGAGATCCCGCCTGGGGAGATGACAGCGAAGGCCTCGCCGGGGTCCAGGGAGGCGTCGGGGAGCTGGAGCTCATCGTCATCCACCAGGGAGCCATCGCCTGCAACGCGGCCACCGGCGCCGGATGCGCCCACCGCGCCCTGAGGAAGCAGCGCTCCGGGCAGCGCGAACGCCGCCCCGTAGCTACGGGAGCCGTGGGCGGGGGGACCACGGGGACCGCCGTCAGGGCCATCGGGAGGGCCATGGTGCGGGCCACCAGGAGGGCCACCACCAGGCCCAGCAGGCGGAGGCGGAGGGGGCGGAGCGCCGCCGTCCCCGAACCTCCAACGCCGGACTCACTTGACGATTACGGCGGTGGCGACCCCATCGGCGCTCTTGACGTTCAACACACGGGGGATGCAGCAGAAGTGCTCGTACTTGCACACCACGAGCACGGAGATGAACTCGTTGCCCGCAATGCAGAGCTCGGCGATCTCCATCGGGTTGCCAATGCCGTCCACGGACGAGCGAATGTGTGGCCGGTTCCAATTCTCCAGGGGGTACCTGATGAGGGAGAGGGCGACGTAGCCATCGTGGACGAAGTGGGAGCGGTTGGGCGCGTCCTCGTGGCGCTCGAAGTAGACGCTATGCTCCTGGACGTTGAACGGGCTCTCCGACATGGCGAACTCGCGAGAGGCGGGGGTGCGGAACCGAACCAGCATCGAGCCGTCCGAGCTCGTCGCGGTGCGCGCCTCCATACCGAGTGGGACCTGGAAGAGGAGGGCCTCCTGGATGATGGGCCCCGGCGAGGTGGTCTCCGGGTCGACATACGCCAACCCAAACTGCTCGAAGGCTCGCATATCCATCGACGGCATGTAGACATCGAGAGCTGCGGGGTGCGGATTGCCAGCCGGGAGATCGCTCTCGGTTGAGGCGTCACCGGAGGTGTCACCGAGATCAAAGTGGGAGATGGGAGAGAAACGACCAACGGCGGGTTCTTGGGTGAGAGGAGGAGGCGGCGGGGGTGGGGGCTGAGTGGCGGCGGCTGGAGCGAAGGGGTGGGGGTGACGGGGAAACGTTGGTTCAGGGGGAGGCGGCGAGGGGGCGGGGTGATGTGGTGATGGTGGCGGGAGGCCGACATCGCGGGCAATGGGGCAAAGGTGCCGACAGGGGAGAGGTCGGGGCAGCCGCGCGCACGGTGGCCCGAGCGGCCACACACGAGGCAGGCGAAGGGATCCCGGCAGTCATGCACGAAGTGCCGTGGAGAGAGGCAGCGAAAGCAACGCCCGTCGCGGTTAAAACGGGGGCGACGGGGGTGGAGCGGAGTCGCCGGCGTGCTGGAAGCCGCTAGAGGGGCGGGGGTGAAAGGAGACGGGTTTGACCTGAGCTTCTTAGCCACATCCGCCCACGTCTCAACCGCACGATGGGGATCGGATGGACGCAGAGAGCCCGAGACAGGGTCGGCGGGGGGTGGCGTGGCAGCGTCGTTGACCACGGCCTCGACACGCAGGTGGGGTAGGGGTGGGGGGCGACACGTGGGGGGAGGGGTGGGTGGATGTTACGGGGCGGCGGTTGAATTCTACCAGGGCTGGGCAAGGGGACCCACTGCCAGGGACGGGAGGGGGAGTAGACGGAAAGGTCAGCGACCCAAAGGTCCACGTAGGCAACGGATTTTGAAAAACCGACCGTTGGGTATCAGCGAGGGGATCTCGACGCAGCCGGAACAGGACCCCGGCGAAGACGAACGCGCGCCGCCGGAGCAGGGCCGCGGCGACCTGGGAGGAAGCCACGGTAGTGCGGAAAACACCCTCGGCGACGTCCTCCACGCGGAACCGGTCGGAAAAAGTTGAGAAGATGTGGGTCATGCCGTTGGCCACAACAAAGCGGTTCACCGCGCGGTCATGGGGGTCGCGCACCACGAAAATGGAGGCTGGGGAGGGAGCCGGCAAAGGGGAAATCCACGAGCAGACATGGGAGGCAAATTGTCGGCGGATGCGTGCAGCAAAAGCATCGCCGGGACGCCTGGAGGGGACAAGGCGGAAGGTCCGCGCCGGCGAGGGCCCCGCGCGTGGCTTCACCGGGGCGACAACAGAGGAGGTCCAAGATGGGGGGAAGACACGGGGAGACGACCGGGGGGGGCACGGTGTACCTGGGCGACGAGGGCTGCGGGGCGAGGTCCGTCGCGGCGGGGAGGGCCCCGGCCGGGGCGGAGGCAGGGTCAGGGGAGCGGCCGTGATCAGGCCCGGCGGGGCCAGGCGCAACCGCGACGCCGCGGGGGCCGGGGGCAGAGCTGCAAGAGTGTATATGGGTGGCGCCCTCGCCGGGGCGTACGGCGACGGCGGGCGTGCGTGGCTTACGGCGGCGAGCCCGGAGGCGAGCACGGGAGCGGGAGCTCATCGGGGCTGAGAGCCCGGAGGCGAGCACGGTCCAGCGGCATGATCGCAGGGTTTTACAGTAACAAATTCAGAATAGGCCTTCGAATTCAGAGTTTCTATTGCACTTGATGGTTCACAGTAGCGATTACAGAGTAGCAATAACAGAGGGATGAAAACCAACCTCGAATAGAGGCGGCTACAAGGGGAAACCCTAACGAAAGAGCTGGGACTAGTTTCTCCACCGTGGTGGTTACATATAGGGATCAGCCTGGAGAAGACGACAAGTAAGGGAGCAGTTGAGGAAGACACCGGTGAGCTGTATAGGGTCATTTTCGAATATGCTACAGGTGTGCCAGGAGTGTTCTGAACCGTTGCGTCTAGATCGTGCGGCTGGTAGGTGAAGTGCAGGACTGAAGTGTGTTAACCGGACAGAAACGCAGTCTTGACATTATGCTAGCTCATGCTCGCCGATTGATCTTTGTTTCTGGCCGATGATTTTCGCTGAGGGCAATAGCTAGTACAAGCTGGGTTGCCTTCGAATTCAGAGACTTGATCCCTATTACAGACGCAAACCCTAGAAATGTGATTTGCATTGCTTCACATTTCGACGGTATGCTTCTTTCACCTCAAATTATGTTGAAATTTAACCGAAAAAAATACATGTGTTTGGGACAACCCAAACTCGATTGATGGGAAGGGGGGGATCGGGGCGGAGAAGCGGATAGCTAGCCAAAACCCTGTTGGATAACACTTCAAGACGTGAGATGGAATTGAGGTGGCCCGGCACATGCCTGCGCTGCGGGCGGCACGGCCAGCCCTGGAGGGAACTGCTGGACTCGCGGCTCCTAACTTAGCGCGACTTTCTACACTCGAGGAGCATGTGATCGATCTTAATTAAGCATATATATATATATATATATATATATATATATATATATATATATATATATATATATATATATATATATATATATATATATATATATATATATGACACGACTTCCCTTTCATTTTATCAAATCGCCGATGTTCCATGCTGCCCTAGCTGTCTATTTCTCCATATCATTTTCAGTGGAAACACCTCGTAGCCTCCGTATCTTCCATCAACATTCTCCCTGTACCTGCCGCCCGGTAGGCTCCTGCCATTTTTTATAGCCAACGCGTGGTCGTTGAATTGCCACACTTTGCGACTATCTCATTTGCTGCTCCGGCCCGAGCACTGAGCATACACACGCGCTGCGTGCATATCCTTTTACCCCGTGCCGACGACGATCGGGCATTCATCGGTTGTACAGAGACTGCTAATTACTACTACTTCCATTTGCATACGCTCGAATGGTCGAGCTGTATTGATCTCCGAATCCGGTGGCTGAAATTAATCAATGAAAGAACCTTCCTATACAGATACTAGTGTATGAACGAATACACATACACGTTTGATGCTACGCCGATCGAATACCAGCTCCATCTCTACACTCCGCTGGCAACCAGGAATACACACCGACAGGACGAGACTTGCGATTCACTCATCGAACTGATGATCAGTTGGAATTTCCTTGCTGTTTTAATTACGTCGGGATCATTAGCCTGTTAAGAATCTAGACAATTTACGGATTAAATTAATCCAAGTATAACTTTAGATTTTCATCCCGTCCCGCATCCAAGTGTTTCGCACGCATGTACGTGATAGTAATATCATATCAATCATATTAACATGTTGGTCGATGCCACATTACTTTATTGTTAGAATTTCAAATAAATATTTTAATAAACAAAAGTAATAATTTTGAATAAATAAATAAACATTAACTTTTTAATTTGTATTATTTCTAAAAAAAATCAGGAAAATAAAACTAATTCATTTTAAAATCTAAAAAAACAAATAATATATCAAAAAATTCAGAAAAATAAAACTAATTCATTTTACAATCTTAAAAATACAAATAATATATCAAAAAATTCGGAAAAATAAAACTAATTCATTTTAAAATCTTAAAAATACAAGTAATATATCAAAAAATTCAGAAAAATATTTTATCTCACTTTTTTCCAGTCCTTATGAATGCATCTTGATTAAGTGGTCATATCTCTTAATCTTAGAAAATCTTTCGTTTCCCATTTCTTAAATCTCTTCTATTTTCCAGTTCTTATGAATGCATCATGTCCTTTTTAACCCTTGGTTTTATTTTAGCCATTTCATTAGTCTTCTTCTCTCACAAGGTTTTGAGACATTTAAGTAACATTCTGTTTTCCATGTTTTCCACTCGTTTTCTCAAATATTTTTTAAAGGAGTTAGTCTTAAACACAGCTGTACTTAAACACATACACAATTAATAGAAATAATATAGGACATATAATACATAATAGTAGTACTACATAAGTCTCGAATGCAAACATAGCACATAATAGTAGTACTACATATAGAAAGTCTCGAATAATGCAAACAAAGCATCTACTGCTGCATCGAAGAGTAGATGCGGAACAACTCAAACGCAACATATGCATATATCGCTGCATATTTGAGATTGATCAGATCAAGTGGGTTCTTCCCCCAATTGTTGTGATTTCTCGAGGGGAAACTACTCTTCATCATTCTATAGTCGTGGTGGATGAAGGCAGTTGCCATCCGAGCCATCCCGGTCTTGGGCCCCAGCTCAGCAAAATGGATCAAGTCCTGAAGATCAATGTAGTGGTCTTCAGGTATCTCAATATTCCACGTGCGCATCATCTTCTTCTTGTCATTTGTGATATCGACGCTACAAAAGTCGAAACCTTTGTTGACAAGAAAGTCCATAAGTTCTGGACATTTCTTTGCACTACTGCAAAAACAAAAATGGAACACATGTTAGATATTGTTGGAACACAAGTGTATTCTATCAATGCAACAACAAAAATGGAACACATGTTATAGATATTGTTGCAACAAGTGTCTTCTTTCAATGCAACAACAAAAAATGGAACACATGTTACATATTGTTGAAACAAGTTTATTCTTTCAATGCAACAACAAAAATGGAACACATGTTACATGTTGTTGCAACAAGTGATACTATTGCTATCAACATGACAACACAATTTTCCTCTCTACAGATGCTACTCTATGCAATTTTCCTCTCTACAATTGTTGCAACAAGTGATACTATTGCTATCAACATGACAACACAATTTTCCTCTCTACAAATGCTACCCTATGCAATTTTCCTCTCTACAATTGTTGCAACAAGTGATACTATTGCTATCAACATGACAACACAATTTTCCTCTCTACAAATCCCTATGAAATTTCCTCTCTACAATTGCTACCCTATGCAATTTTCCTCTCTACAATTGTTGCAACAAGTGATACTATTGCTATCAACATGACAACACAATTTTCCTACAAAGAGAGATCGTGTGCGTACCTTGCCCATTGGAAGACCAGAACGGTTTCCTTGTGAGCAATCTGGATGACGGCCACATCCTTTTGATTGGCCGTGTACTCGAGATCAAGCCCAAAGAACTTGTGTTGTTCATCGGCGTCTTCATAGAGTTTGCTCAAACGGTTAAGAGCTTCGGGGAGTTTCTCGCAAATATTGGTATAGGCGACGTGGACAGTCTTGCCGCATGGTGTGGGCACCTTTAGAACCTTGAAAACGGGAGAATCCATGGTGTGGAGAGGAAGAAGAAGAGAGAGCCGAGCGCGCACTATAGCAATGAGGCCTTCTGCCTTCGATCGCGAATAAAAACCGTGCGGGAGCCGAGAAGTTTGGAACATTAGTCAGGGGTGGCCAGGCCAACCAGGACTAAAGACCGGGATGCCAGCAGTTCGGACCTTTAGTCGCGGGTGGCCAGGCCAACCGGAATTAAAGCCCTCCGCACGCTTCCCAAACCGCCACTCATGACCTTCAGTCGCGGGTCGCCTCGCGAACCGCGACTAAAACCCATTTAGTCACGGTTCGTATATTTTGGGGACTAAAGGGGGCGTATGGAAGGCCTTTTTCTACTAGTGGTAGCAGAGGCGGCAGCCGCGGCGGCGGCAGCCGCAGCACAGGTGGCCTCGGTGGCAGCAGTGGCGGCCTCAGCGGCAGCAGCAGCGCGTTCAGCTTCGGTGGCCATGTTGACGACGAGGTCGACGCGGTAGTAGACGAAGTAGATGTACTGTTGACGACGAGGGCGACGTGGTAGTAGACGAAGTAGATGTACAGCAGCAGCGAGCAGTCGCGTAGGAGACACTCCCTAAAAACCTAATCGCCCCTCTCCCGTACAGGATCTGGAGAGGCGGGGTTTCGGAGGCCTGCTCTCCCGTCGGCCGTGTGCGCGGTAGACGGGATGGGATCACCGGCGGCAGCAACAGGAGGTGGAACGACAGTGGCGGCGTGTGTAAGTTGTGTGTACTGTGTCCGCCTGAGGCTCCAATTTATAGGAACGGCCGAGTAGGAGAACAGTCAATTTAATTGGCGTTTACTACAGCCGTTACCACGTGATAAAGGCGGCGTTTTACTGCGCGCAGTTATCACACGCGATCAATACGGTTGTTACCAATATAAATGTGATGCAATTAGACAACAATAATTATGACGTCTCATATTATTGCCGTGTCTGTTGACTCCCCGTTTCCGACTGCCAAAATAAAGGCATCGGACCGGCTCATTCCCGCAACCCGCGGCGCGGCACGGCGCGGCGCGTCGTGACGAGGCGAGGCGTGACGAGGCGGGCGGCGGAGGAGGAGGAGCGCGCGTGTGGAACACCTCCACTACTCCTCTCTCTTCATACCAACTCACACTAGTGGGGAGAGAGCTCACCTTATAAACTGGTGCAAAACTCTCCCAACTAGCAATATGGGACTAAACTCCCACCATTTGCTATGGCATCATGGGCCTTTGGGATTAAATGGAAATTGCCTAATGGCCTGCAAGCCCATCCGAATTTCAGCAATCCCCCACCAGATCCCGAAGACCCATGGTGTTGTCCTCTGTTCCATTCACTGTTTTTATATACCGGCATTTTCAGTGGAGACCCGCTAAGGTTGAACATCCACCTAGAACAAGTAGCTACACTATATCACAACTGAACAATGGACTATGCCTTGAATTGTGAGTTTGGCGTAAAATAGTTTCACTAAATGTCTTGCCAGTACTAGGCTGCCGAAGGCTGACCCCTCGGGTGGAGCATATTAGTTATACTCCTGGCCTATTCATGAACTTATTAGAGATCACCCAATCTCATAGACTGTGACCAGCAGTCAGGATCATATAAGTGTGTTCCTCCAAAGATCACTCTGTAGGATAGCATCTTGCTTATACAAGCCTTGGAACACATTAAGACAAAAGTCAACCTGCCATACAGTTTTTGAGAGTACTGCATCTCCAGTGGAGTGGGTTAGTAAAAATTACTCTCCTCAGTTAACCACTAGCTTGTTTTCCCAGGTCCCACTTCACGGGATCTCCGATCACATAGGTTGGGTTACTGCCATGGCAACTCATGTGGGTCTCATACCCATCTCCCTCGATGCACTTTCTATCACAACACGTGATAGCCCTTTAGTAAAGGGATCTGCCAGATTCTTAGCCGACTGGATATAATCCACCGCTATCACTCCGGAGTTTCTCAAATGTCTGACAGCTTTTAATCTCATTTTTATGTGCTTTGTGGACTATGCATTGTTCTTTGAACTCTTCACCTTGACAATTACTGTTTGATTGTCACAATTCATAAGGATAGCCGGTACTGGCTTTTCAACCACAAGCAAGTCCATCAAAAGATCTCAAAGCCATCATGCTTCGACACTAGACGTGTCTAATGCTGTTAATTCTGCTTCCATTGTCGATCTCGTTAAGATCGTTTGCTTGCAAGACTTCCAGGAAACAGCACCACCTCCAAGGGTAAACACATACCCCGTTGTGGCTTTCATCTCATCAGCATCAGAGATCCAATTCGCATCACAATACCCTTCAAGTACCGAAGGATATCCACTGTAGTGAAGTCCATGGTTCACGGTACCTTTCAGATAGCGCATAATTATTTCTACAGCATGCCAATGCACATCACCCGGATTGGAAACAAACCGGCTTAGTTTGCACACAGGAAACATGATGTCAGGCCTCGGAGCGCTCGCTAGATACATGAGCAAACCAATTACTTGAGAGTACCTCAGCTGATCCTTAGCTGTGCCTTCGAAATTTCGAATCCGCACACTAGGATCATATGGTGTTGGAGAAATTTTGCAGTCCGAATGTCCAAAACGACTCAAAACCTTCTCAACATAATGGTATTGCGGAAGTGTAATCCCACCCTCATTGTCTCTCAATAGCTTGATGTTCAAAATAACATCAGCCACACCAAGATCTTTCATCTCAAAGTTCTGGGATAGAAATGACTTAACCTCATTGATTACTTTGAGGTTGGTCCCAAATATCAGTATGTCATCAACATACAAACACAATATAACTCCTTCGCCCCCACCATGGCGATAGTATACACATTTGACAGCTTCATTAACAACAAAGCCAACAGATGTTAAAGTTGTATTGAACTTCTCATGCCATTGCTTAGGTGCTTGTTTCATCCCATATAAAGATATCAGTAACTTACACACCTTTCCTTCTTGACCATCTAACACAAAGCCATCTGGCTGTTGCATATAGATTTCCTCGTCTAACTCTCCATTTAGGAAAACCGTCTTAACATCCATCTGATGGACGAGAAGACCATGCGAGTCCGTCAATGAGAGTAATACTCGAATGGTGGTCAGTCTGGCCACAGGTGAATAAGTATCAAAGAAATCTTCATCTTCTTTCTGGGAGTAACCCTTGGCCACAAGTCTAGCCTTGTACTTTTCAATTGTACCATCAGGCCTAAGCTTCTTTTGGAACACCCACTTACATCCTAATGGTTTACAGCCATAAGGACGTTCAGTGATCTCCCACGTTCCATTAGCCATGATGGAATCCATCTCGCTACGCACCGCTTCTCTTCTGTAGTCAGCATCTGGAGATGCATAAGCTTCTGAAATAGAAGTGGGAGTATCATCCACAAGGTACACAAGGAAATCATCACCAAAGGACTTTGCAGTCCTCTGTCTCTTGCCCCTACCAAGGGTTTCCTCGTCATCCTTCTCAGGATTCTCATCATGTGTTTGTTCATAATATTCCATAGGAATGGCAGGTTCCGGAATCTCCTTTGATTCCTGTCTAGAAGTGTTTTGCATATCTCTCATAGGAAAAATATCCTCAAAGAATGTAGCATCTTTAGACTCCAAAATCGTACCGACCTTCACGTCAGGTACCTCAGATTTCACTACTAGATATCTATAGCCAACGCTATTCTTAGCGTATCCCAAATTAACGCAATCCACGGTCTTTGGTCCAAGTTTACGCTTTTTGGGGATCGGCACATTGACTTTCGCCAAACAGCCCCAAGTAAGTAAATACGAGAGTGTTGTTTTTCTCTTCTCCCATTGCTCATATGGAGTGACCTCATTGTCTTTCGTCGGAACTTTATTCAGGACATGACATGATGTCAATATAGCCTCCCCCCACCATGCCTTGGATAAACCCGATGTATCTAATATGGCGTTAACCAAATCTGTTAGAGTACGGTTTTTCCGTTCGGCAACCCCATTTGACTGAGGTGAATAGGGAGGCGTCCTCTCGTGAATAATGCCATGTTCCATATAGAAAGAGTCGAACTCATTAGAGAAATACTCTCCACCACGATCTGACCGGATTCGTTTAATTTTTTTTTCAAGTTGATTCTCAACTTCTGCCTTATAGATTTTAAAGTAGTGTAGAGCCTCATCTTTAGTGTTTAACAGATATACATAGCAAAACCTAGTGGAATCATCTATTAACGTCATGAAGTATCTCTTTCCACCTTTAGTCAACACACCATTCATCTCACAGAGATCAGAATGTATGAGTTCTAATGGAGCCAAGTGTCTCTCCTCCACAGCCTTGTGGGGCTTGCGAGGTTGCTTTGCTTGTACACACGAATGGCACTTAGAACCTTTGGCTAAAGTGAAACTTGGAATTAAATTTAGTTTTGCTAACCGCGTCATGCAACTGAAACCAACGTGACAAAGACGTGAATGCCAAACTTCTGTTTCATTAACACTCGAATGAATATTGTTCACGACTTTATTACAGAAATCAGCGAGGGAAAAGCGGAACCGACCTCCGCACTCATACCCTTTTCCAACAAACACTCCATATTTCGTTACAACTATTTTATTGGACTCGAAAACCAAATTAAATCCTTCTCTACATAGAAGGGAGCCACTAACGAG
Organism: Alopecurus myosuroides; assembly: GCA_028641055.1. NCBI lineage: Eukaryota > Viridiplantae > Streptophyta > Magnoliopsida > Poales > Poaceae > Alopecurus > Alopecurus myosuroides. The sequence goes on along the minus strand of CM054057.1, from coordinate 266,600,783 downwards.
ATTCTTCTTGATGGCGGGGACATGCTGCACGTTCTTGAGCTGCACGATCCTTCTGAAGTAAACTTCAGATCGACCGTGCCAACACCAAGTACAGAAGCACTTGCGCCGTTCCCCATCAATACGGACCCGTTCCTTGTGACCTGATAAGAAGAAAACAATGAGATGACAGCACACACATGAATGTTTGCACCTGTGTCAATCCACCAATCAGTAGACTGACAAACTGAAAATACAGTAAACAAATTACCATACCCAGATGCTCCATTCTCATTGTTGCTCACGATCATGTTGACAGCCTTGGAATCCTGTCCTGGCTTCACATACTTCTTTGGGCACTTCACAGCCCAGTGTTCCAGTGAACCACAAGTGAAGCAGCCATCTTTCTTCTTATCCTTCTTGAAGGTCTTCTTAGGCTTCTTCTTGAAGTCGGTATTCTGCTGGACACCAGTCCTCGCCTTGTTCTTGTGGGAGTTGTAGTTCTTCTGTACCATATTGGCCGCAGAAGTCCCTTCGTTCCCTTTTCATGCGAGTCCTTTGCCCTCAAATTCTGCTCAACACTCAGATGGCCGATGACATCCTCTACTGAGAATTCACGCCTCTGATGTTTCAGAGTAATGGCAAAGTTCCTCCAGGAATTAGGCAGCTTGGCGATTATGCATCCCGCGACATACTTGCCCGGTAGCACGCACTTGAGAATTTCAAACTCCTTAGCGATGCACTGTATCTCATGAGCTTGCTCCAATACAGAACGGTTTTCGACCATTCTGTAGTCATGGAACTGCTCTATACTGTACATCTCGCTGCCAGCATCGGTTGCGCCGAATTTGGATTCGAGCGCCTCCCACAAGTCCTTGGCAACCCGCACATGTAAATATGCGTCAACAAACTTATCTCCGATCACGCTTAGAATGCATCCAACAAAGACGACGGTGGCATCCCTAAACGCCTTCTCCTGTTCAGGAGTAATCGTTCCCATGGGAGTGACACCGGCGACCCAGAACACGTTCATAGCCGTGAGCCATAAGGTTGTTTTGATCTGCCAACGCTTAAAGTACGTCCCCGTAAATGGGTCCGGTTTCAGTGCAGTAGCAAAACTATGAATCGAAAATTGCCTACACATATTAGGTTTTTGGATTGTTAAGAATCTAGGCAATTTACAGATTAAATTAATCCAAGTATAAATCATGAACATGACATAAACATACTGATATTTAACCATGTTCGTGCATACTAGATTTATAGTAGATAAATCTACGCAAACTACTAGTGTTGCACACATGGAAATGATAGGGACAGGGATAAACGTGATATACACTACAGTTGGCCAATTGGCAGTAGCCGTAGCAGAGGCGGCCTCGGTGGCAGCAGTGGCGGCCTCGGCGGCAGCAGCAGCGTGTTCAGCTTCGGTGGCCATGTTGACGACGAGGTCGACGCGGTAGTAGACGAAGTAGATGTACTGTTGACGACGAGGGCGACGTGGTAGTAGACGAAGTAGATGTACAGCAGCAGCGAGCAGTCGCGTAGGAGACGCTCCTCAAAAACCTAATCGCCTCTCTCCCGTACAGGATCTTGAGAGGCGGGGTTTCGGAGGCCTGCTCTCCCGTCGGCCGTGTACGCGGTAGACGGGATGGGATCACCGGCGGCAGCAACAGGAGGTGGAACGACAGTGGCGGCGTGTGTAAGTTGTGTATACTGTGTCCGCCTGAGCCTCCAATTTATAGGCACGGCCGAGTAGGAGAACGGTCAATTTAATTGGCGTTTACTACAGCCGTTACCACGTGATAAAGGCGGCATTTTACTGCGCGCAGACACGCGGCCAATATAAATGTGACGCAATTAGACAACAATAATTATGACGTCTCATTATATTGCCGTGTCTGTTGACTCCCCGTTTCCGACTGCCAAAATAAAGGCATCGGCTCGGCTCATTCCCGCAACCCGCGGCGCGACGCGTCGTGACGTGTCATGACGAGGAGAGGCGGGCGACGGATGAGGAGGAGCGCGCGTGTGGAACACCTCCACTACTCCTCTCTCTTCATACCAACTCACACTAGTGGGGAGAGAGCTCACCTTATAAACTGGTGCAAAACTCTCCCAACTAGCAATATGGGACTAAACTCCCACCATTTGCTATGGCAGCATGGGCCTTTGGGATTAAATGGAAATTGCTTAATGGGCCTGCAAGCCCTTCCGAATTTCAGCAATCCCCCACCAGATCCCGAAGACCCATGGTGTTGTCCTCTGTTCCATTCACTGTTTTTATATACCGGCATTTTCAGTGGAGACCCGTTAAGGTTGAACATCCACCTAGAACAAGTAGCTACACTACATCACAACTGAACAATGGACTATGCCTTGAATTGTCAGTTTTGCGTAAAATAGTTTCACTAAATGTCTTGCCAGTAGTAGGCTGCCGAAGGCTGACCCCTCGGGTGGAGCATATTAGTCATACTCCTGGCCTATTCATGAACTTATTAGAGATCACCCAATATCATAGACTGTGACCAGCAGTCAGGATCATATAGGTGTGTTCCTCCAAAGATCGCTCTGTAGGATAGCATCTTGCTTATACAAGCCTTGGAACACATTAAGACAAAAGTCAACCTGCCATACAGTTTTTGAGAGTACTGCATCTCCAGTGGAGTGGGTTAGTAAAAATTACTATCCTCAGTTAACCACTAGCTTGTTTTCCTAGGTCCCACTTCACGGGATCTCCGATCACATAGGTTGGGTTACTGCCATGGCAACTCATGTGGGTCTCATACCCATCTCCCTCGATGCACTTTCTATCACAACACGTGATAGCCCTTTAGTAAAGGGATCTGCCAGATTCTTAGCCGACAGGATATAATCCACCGCTATCACTCCGGAGTTTCTCAAATGTCTGACAGCTTTTAATCTCATTTTTATGTGCTTTGTGGACTGTGCATTGTCCTTTGAACTCTTCACCTTGACAATTACTGTTTGATTGTCACAATTCATAAGGATAGCCGGTACTGGCTTTTCAACCACAAGCAAGTCCATCAAAAGATCTCGAAGCCATCCTGCTTCGACACTAGACGTGTCTAATGCTGTTAATTCTGCTTCCATTGTCGATCTCGTTAAGATCGTTTGCTTGCAAGACTTCCAGGAAACAGCACCACCTCCAAGGGTAAACACATACCCCGTTGTGGCTTTCATCTCATCAGCATCAGAGATCCAATTCGCATCACAATACCCTTCAAGTACCGAAGGATATCCACTGTAGTGAAGTCCATGGTTCACGGTACCTTTCAGATAGCGCATAATTCTTTCTACAGCATGCCAATGCACATCACCCGGATTGAAAACAAACCGGCTTAGTTTGCACACAGCAAACATGATGTCAGGACTCGTAGCGCTTGCTAGATACATGAGTGAACCAATTACTTGAGAGTACCTCAGCTGATCCTTAGTTGTGCCTTCGAAATTTCGAATCCGCACACTAGGATCATATGGTGTTGGAGAAATTTTGCAGTCCGAATATCCAAATCGACTCAAAACCTTCTCAACATAATGGGATTGCAGAAGTGTAATCCCACCCTCATTGTCTCTCAATAGCTTGATGTTCAAAATAACATCAGCCACACCAAGATCTTTCATCTCAAAGTTCTGGGATAGAAATGACTTAACCTCATTTATTACTTTGAGGTTGGTCCGAAATATCAGTATGTCATCAACATACAAACACAATATAACTCCTTCGCCCCCACCATGGCGATAGTATACACATTTGACAGCTTCATTAACAACAAAGCCAACAAATGTTAAAGTTGTATTGAACTTCTCATGCCATTGCTTAGGTGCTTGTTTCATCCCATATAAAGATTTCAGTAACTTACACACCTTTCCTTCTTGACCATCTAACATAAAGCCATCTGGCTGTTGCATATAGATTTCCTTGTCTAACTCTCCATTTAGGAAAACCGTCTTAACATCCATCTGCTGGACGAGAAGACCATGCGAGTCCGTCAATGAGAGTAATACTCGAATGGTGGTCAGTCTGGCCACAGGTGAATAAGTATCAAAGAAATCTTCATCTTCTTTCTGGGAGTAACCCTTGGCCACAAGTCTAGCCTTGTACTTTTCAATTGTACCATCAGGCCTAAGCTTCTTTTGGAACACCCACTTACATCCTAATGGTTTACATCCATAAGGACGTTCAGTGATCTCCCACGTTCCATTAGCCATGATGGAATCCATCTCGCTACAGACCGCTTCTCTCCAGTAGTAAGCATTTGGAGATGCATAAGCTTCTGAAATAGAAGTGGGAGTATCATCCACAAGGTACACAAGGAAATCATCACCAAAGGACTTTACAGTCCTCTGTCTCTTGCCCCTACCAAGGGTTTCCTCGTCATCCTTCTCAGGATTCTCATCATGTGTTTGTTCATAATATTCCATAGGAATGGCAGGTTCAGGAGTCTCCTCTGATTCCTGTCTAGAAGTGTTTTGCATATCTCTCATAGGAAAAATATCCTCAAAGAATGTAGCATCTTTAGACTCCAAAATCGTACCGACATTCACGTCAGGTACCTCAGATTTCACTACTAGAAATCTATAGCCAACGCTATTCTTAGCGTATCCCAAATTAACGCAATCCACGGTCTTTGGTCCAAGTTTACGCTTTTTGGGGATCGGCACATTGACTTTCGCCAAACAGCCCCAAGTACGTAAATACGAGAGTGTTGTTTTTCTCTTCTCCCATTGCTCATAGGGAGTGACCTCATTGTCTTTCGTCGGAACTTTATTCAGGACATGACATGATGTCAATATAGCCTCCCCCCACCATGCCTTGGATAAACCCGATGTATCTAATATGGCGTTAACCAAATCTGTTAGAGTACGATTTTTTCGTTCGGCAACCCCTTTTGACTGAGGTGAATAGGGAGGCGTCCTCTCGTGAATAATGCCATGTTCCACATAGAAAGAGTCAAACTCATTAGAGAAATACTCTCCACCACGATCTGACCAGATTCGTTTAATTTTCTTTTCAAGTTGATTCTCAACTTCTGCCTTATAGATTTTAAAATAGTGTAGAGCCTCATCTTTAGTGTTTAACAGATATACATAGCAAAACCTAGTGGAATCATCTATTAACGTCATGAAGTATCTCTTTCCACCTTTAGTCAACACACCATTTATCTCACAGAGATCAGAATGTATGAGTTCTAATGGAGCCAAGTGTCTCTCCTCCGCAGCCTTGTGGGGCTTGCGAGGTTGCTTTGCTTGTACACACGAATGGCACTTAGAACCTTTGGCTAAAGTGAAACTTGGAATTAAATTTAGTTTTGCTAACCGCGTCATGCAACTGAAACCAACGTGACAAAGACGTGAATGCCAAACTTTTATTTCATTTACACTCGAATGAATATTGTTCACGACTTTATTACAGAAATCAGTGAGGGAAAAGCGGAACAGACCTCCGCACTCATACCCTTTTCCAACAAACAGTCCATATTTCGTTACAACTACTTTATTGGACTCGAAAACCAACTTAAATCCTTCTCTACATAGAAGGGAGCCACTAACGAGATTCTTCTTGATGGCGGGGACATGCTGCACGTTCTTGAGCTGCACGATCCTTCCTGAAGTAAACTTTAGATCGACCGTGCCAACACCAAGTACAGAAGCACTTGCGCCGTTCCCCATCAATACGGACCCGTTCCTTGTGACCTGATAAGAAGAAAACAATGAGATGTCAGCACACACATGCATGAATGTTTGCACCTGTGTCAATCCACCAATCAGTAGACTGACAAACTGAAAATACAGTAAACAAATTACCATACCCAGATGCCCCATTCTCATTGTTGCTCACGATCATGTTGACAGCCTTGGAATCCTGTCCTGGCTTCACATACTTCTTTGGGCACTTCACAGCCCAGTGTTCCAGTGAACCACAAGTGAAGCAGTCATCTTTCTTCTTATCCTTCTTGAAGGTCTTCTTAGGCTTCTTCTTGAAGTCGGTATTCTGCTGGACACCAGTCCTCGCCTTGTTCTTGTGGGAGTTGTAGTTCTTCTGTACCATATTGGCCGCAGAAGTCCCTTCGTTCACTTTTCCATGCGAGTCCTTTGCCCTTAATTCTGCTCAACACTCAGATGGCCGATGACATCCTCTACTGAGAATTCACGCCTCTGATGTTTCAGAGTAATGGCAAAGTTCCTCCAGGAATTAGGCAGCTTGTCGATTATGCATCCCGCGACATACTTGCCCGGTAGCACGCACTTGAGAATTTCAAACTCCTTAGCGATGCACTGTATCTCATGAGCTTGCTCCAATACAGAACGGTTTTCGACCATTCTGTAGTCATGGAACTGCTCTATACTGTACATCTCGCTGCCAGCATCGGTTGCGCTGAATTTGGATTCGAGCGCCTCCCACAAGTCCTTGGCAACCCGCACATGTAAATATGCGTCAACAAACTTATCTCCGATCACGCTTAGAATGCATCCAACAAAGACGACGGTGGCATCCCTAAACGCCTTCTCCTGTTCAGGAGTAATCGTTCCCATGGGAGTGACACCGGGGACCCAGAACACGTTCATAGCCGTGAGCCATAAGGTTGTTTTGGTCTGCCAATGCTTAAAGTACGTCCCCGTAAACGGGTCCGGTTTCAGTGCAGTAGCAAAACCATGAATCGAAAATTGCCTACACATATTAGGTTTTTGGATTGTTAAGAATCTAGGCAATATACAGATTAAATTAATCCAAGTATAAATCATGAACATGACATAAACATACTGATATTTAACCATGTTCGTGCATACTAGATTTATAGTAGATAAATCTACGCAAACTACTAGTGTTGCACACATGGAAATGACAAGGACAGGGATAAACGTGCTATACCATGAGGTTTGCCAATTGGCAGTAGCCGTAGCAGAGGCGGCCTCGGTGGCAGCAGTGGCGGCCTTGGCGGCAGCAGCAGCGCGTTCAGCTTCGGTGGCCATGTTGACGACGAGGTCGACGCGGTAGTAGACGAAGTAGATGTACTATTGACGACGAGGGCGACGTGGTAGTAGACGAAGTAGATGTACAGCAGCAGCGAGCAGTCGCGTAGGAGACGCTCCTCAAAAACCTAATCGCCCCTCTCCCGTACAGGATCTGGAGAGGCGGGGTTTTGGAGGCCTGCTCTCCCGTCGGCCGTGTACGCGGTAGACGGGATGGGATCACCGGCGGCAGCAACAGGAGGTGGAACGACAGTGGCGGCGTGTGTAAGTTGTGTGCACTGTGTCCGCCTGAGCCTCCAATTTATAGGCACGGCCGAGTTGGAGAACGGTCAATTTAATTGGCGTTTACTACAACCGTTACCACGTGATAAAGGCGGCATTTTACTGTGCGCAGTTATCACACGCGACCAATATAAATGTGACGCAATTAGACAATAATAATTATGACGTCTCATTATATTACCGTGTCTGTTGACTCCCCGTTTCCGACTGCCAAAATAAAGGCATCGGCTCGGCTCATTCCCGCAACCCGCGGCGCGACGCGTCGTGACGTGTCGTGACGAGGCGAGGCATGGCGAGGCGGGCGACGGAGAAGGAGGAGCGCGCGTGTGGAACACCTCCACTACTCCTCTCTCTTCATACCAACTCACACTAGTGGGGAGAGAGCTCACCTTATAAACTGGTGCAAAACTCTCCCAACTAGCAATATGAGACTAAACTCCCACCATTTGTTATGGCAGCATGGGCCTTTGCGATTAAATGGAAATTGCCTAATGGGCCTGCAAGCCCATCCGAATTTCAGCAATCCCCCACCAGATCCCGAAGACCCATGGTGTTGTCCTCTGTTCCATTCACTGTTTTTATATACCGGCATTTTCAGTGGAGACCCGTTAAGGTTGAACATCCACCTAGAACAAGTAGCTACACTACATCACAACTGAACAATGGACTATGCCTTGAATTGTCAGTTTGGCGTAAAATAGTTTCACTAAATGTCTTGCCAGTACTAGGCTGCCGAAGGCTGACCCCTCGGGTGGAGCATATTAGTCATACTCCTGGCCTATTCATGAACTTATTAGAGATCACCCAATCTCATAGACTGTGACCAGCAGTCAGGATCATATAGGTGTGTTCCTCCAAAGATCGCTCTGTAGGATAGCATCTTGCTTATACAAGCCTTGGAACACATTAAGACAAAAGTTAACCTGCCATACAGTTTTTGAGAGTACTGCATCTCCAGTGGAGTGGGTTAGTAAAAATTACTCTCCTCGGTTAACCACTAGCTTGTTTTACCAGGTCCCACTTCATGGGATCTCCGATCACATAGGTTGGGTTACTGTCATGGCAACTCATGTGGGTCTCATACCCATCTCCATCGATGCACTTTCTATCACAACACGTGATAGCCCTTTAGTAAAGGGATCTGCCAGATTCTTAGCCGACTGGATATAATCCACCGCTATCACTCCGGAGTTTCTCAAATGTCTGACAGCTTTTAATCTCATTTTTATGTGCTTTGTGGACTGTGCATTGTCCTTTGAACTCTTCACCTTGACAACTGTTTGATTGTCACAATTCATAAGGAAAGCCGGTACTGGCTTTTCAACCACAAGCAAGTCCATCAAAAGATCTCGAAGCCATCCTTCTTCGACACTAGACGTGTCTAATGCTGTTAATTCTGCTTCCATTGTCGATCTCGTTAAGATCGTTTGCTTGCAAGACTTCCAGGAAACAGCACCACCTCCAAGGGTAAACACATACTCCGTTGTGGCTTTCATCTCATCAGCATCAGAGATCCAATTCGCATCACAATACCCTTCAAGTACCGAAGGATATCCACTGTAGTGAAGTCCATGGTTCACGGTACCTTTCAGATAGCGCATAATTCTTTCTACAGCATGCCAATGCACATCACCCGGATTGGAAACAAACCGGCTTAGTTTGCACACAGCAAACATGATGTCAGGCCTCGTAGGGCTCGCTAGATACATGAGTGAACCAATTACTTGAGAGTACCTCAGCTGATCCTTAGCTGTACCTTCGAACTTTCGAATCCGCACACTAGGATCATATGGTGTTGGAGAAATTTTGAAGTCCGAATATCCAAAACGACTCAAAACCTTCTCAACATAATGGGATTGCAGAAGTGTAATCCCACCCTCATTGTCTCTCAATAGCTTGATGTTCAAAATAACATCAGCCACACCAAGATCTTTTATCTCAAAGTTCTGGGATAGAAATGACTTAACCTCATTGATTAATTTGAGGTTGGTCCCAAATATCAGTATGTCATCAACATACAAACATAATATAACTCCTTCGCCCCCACCATGGCGATAGTATACACATTTGTCAGCTTCATTAACAACAAAGCCAACAGATGGTCTGGGTTCACCACTTCAGTCGTGAAGAGACCCTGGAAATAATTAGAGATATGTTCAGAGAGTTCCTTCAGTTCCTCAAACCATATGTACTGGTCATATTTTAATTTCTTGATGAGATTCTTCTTCTTTCTAGTCGTGGCGAAGTTGTGGAAGAAATTGGTGTTGCGGTCTCCAAACTTCAACCGATTTCCTCGACTCTGCTGAACCCACATGATCTCTTCTTGTTCAGTAATACTCTCCACTTTCAGTTGGATATTCTGTTGTCGGGTCGTAGCATCGTCTGTTAATGGCTCTTCCGTTATTAGGTTCAGCTCCTTCTGTAACTCCGCTAGCTTCGTACGCGGAAGCTTAAGAGTCTCCTGGTCCAATGCATGCAGGGCTAGGTGGACGGCCTGGATTTTAGACTCAAAGTCCCCAGGATGATCACGTTAAGAAGAAGCCCAAGCAGTGCCCACTACATCATCAAAGTTGTCTTCCATGAGCTAGCGGGCCTCGAATTTCTTAGCTCCAATTGGGCTAGCAGCTTCTACATTTCCTAAATAACTCGTGTCTAGAGTAATAGGTCTATGGTCAGACTTTGAAAAATTCTCACGGATTAAACTAGACAATGGAAAAGGAGAATTCCATCCTTGATTGCAAACCGCTCAGTCCAGGCTTTCTCTAATTCTTCCACATCTCCATGTGAATTTATCACCCACAAAACCAATATCATCCATGTTGCAATCATGTAGAGTATTTCTAACACATTGCATGCATCTTTGGGCCCTTAGATTCCCACCTTCTTTCTCTGATCCCCACACGATTTCATTAAAATATCCAATTATAACCCATGGCAGGTTAAACAATGGCTTAAGTGTCGAATATACTCCCAAGTTTTGAATTTCATGTCACCACTTGACTCTCTATAAAGAGTTGTTATACACCATCCCATAGCACAGTTTTCGTCTATACGAATATCCAAGTAATTGTTATGAACCAAGAAGGATGTGACGTTCAAGTCATTCCTCCAAAGGAGAAGAAGACCTCCACTCCTACCATCACTTAAAGACATTGCCATACTATCAAACATCAACCTTCTTTTAAGATTTTCCACCCTAGCTCTACTCAGATGTGTCTCGGACATAAAGAGAACATCTGGTTTCAACCGCTCCAGGTGCAGCAGGAGCGTAAAAACTACCGAGGATTTACCCAACCCCCGACGGTTCTAGCTTAAGATTTTCATTACTCCCAGCGGACATTCTCTCGGGATTCCGCCGATCCATTGGATTTACTAGAGACTCAAGTACCATCTTCCCTCTTATATCTTTTATTCTCTTTTTCAGCTTGAGCAAATAACCCCTCTGGTACTGGCATTGGGTCCTCGTCCACGTGCATTGAGTTGGGAACGACTAGGGCATTTGTGTCCGATGAGTTCATCTTCTCATAAGTTAATCTTTTCCTTGCGTTTTTCACCGCATCAGTCATATTCTGATCAGTCAACTTGGCCGGCCTTGATGATGTGTCTGATAGCTCATCTTCGACTCCCGGTTCCTTCCTCTCTGGATGGACACCCCTATCGTCATAGGAACCCTTGCCCCCAAGGTATATGTCACTGGTAGAAAATAGGCCTTCGGTACGCCCCCATTAGTCCCCAAAATAATGGACCCGCGACCATAGGGGTCTTTAGTCACGGTTCGGGACGAGACCCGCGACCAATAGTCTGGGCCCAGCGCGCTCGGCCCACAGCTGGCGGAGGGGAGGGGCTTTAGTCCCGGTTGGCCAGACCAACGGGGACTAATAGGTCCTCGGGCCGGCCCCACGGCCTTTAGCCGCGGTTGTCCAGGTGAACCGGGACTAAAGGCCCATCCCTATATATAGGACTCAGCTCGCTGCACTTGGCCACATTTGCTCACAATATTCACAAGGGGGTGGTGGGTATGCTTTTGGTTCCTACTATGCACACAAGGTGTTCGATGAAATGCCCCATAGCATGAAACACACTTGAGCGTTTTCATTTATTTTACCTCCGTGATCGCGGTTAGCAACTTGAACCTTTCATGATTTGTATTATTTCCAGCTAGCTAGTTAGTTTAACAGATGCATGATGGTTAATTATATACTTTATATAATAATAATGCAGATGAATCGGCAATGGATGTACGGTAACCGACTCTCCGGTGATTTCACTACGGGTTTGAAAGATTTCCTCGTAGTGGCAAATGCGAACAAGCAGCGAGGTTTTATTATGTGTCCATGTGCTGAATGTAAGAATGAGAAGGGTCACTCCTCCTCAAGAGTCGTTCACATGCACCTGCTTCGGCACGGTTTCATGCCAAGCTATAATTGTTGGACCAAGCATGGAGAAAGAGGGGTTAGAATGGAAGAAGATGAAGAAGAGGATGATATCGATTTCAACTATCATGACCTTTTCGGTGATACTTTCATGGAGGATGATGCTGAAGGTGGGGAAGGGTTTGGTGAAGGTGAAGAAGAGGCACATGATAAGCCCGCTGATGATCTTGGTCGGACCATTGCTGATGCACGGAGACGCTGCGAAACTGACAAGGAGAGGGAGAATTTGGATCGCATGTTAGAGGATCACACGAAGTCACTGTACCCAGGATGCGACAATAGTCTGAAAAAGCTGGGCTGCACACTGGATTTGCTGAAATGGAAGGCACGGGAAGGTGTAGCTGACTCATCATTTGAAAATTTGCTGAAAATGTTGAAGAATATGTTTCCGAAGAATAACGAGTTGCCCACCAGTACGTACGAAGCAAAGAAGGTTGTGTGCCCTCTAGGTTTAGAGATTCTGAAGATACATGCATGCATTAACGACTGCGTCCTCTACCGCGGTGCATACGAGGATTTGAATGAATGCCCTGTATGCACTGCATTGCGTTATAAGATCAGAGGCGATGACCCTGGTGACGATGTTGAGGGCGAGAAACCCAGGAAGAGGGTTCCCGCCAAGGTGATGTGGTATGCTCCTATAATACCTCGGTTGAAACGCCTGTTCAGGAACAAAGATCATGCCAAGTTGTTGCGATGGCACAAAGAGGACCGTAAGTCCGACGGGGAGTTGAGACACCCCGCTGATGGAACGCAATGGAGAAAGATCGACAGAGAGTTCAAAGATTTTGCAGCTGACGCAAGGAACATAAGATTTGGTCTAAGTACTGATGGCATGAATCCTTTTGGCGAGCAGAGCTCCAGCCATAGCACCTGGCCCGTGACTCTATGCATCTACAACCTTCCTCCTTGGTTGTGCATGAAGCGGAAGTTCATTATGATGCCAGTGCTCATCCTAGGTCCGAAGCAACCCGGCAACGACATCGATGTGTACCTAAGGCCATTAGTTGATGAACTTTTACAATTGTGGGGCAAACCTGGTGTACCTGTGTGGGATGAGCACAAAGAAGAGGAATTTAACCTACGAGCGTTGCTTTTTGTAACCATCAACGATTGGCCTGCTCTCAGTAACCTTTCTGGACAGTCAAATAAGGGATACAAAGCATGCACGCACTGCTTACATGAGACTGAAAGTGTATTTTTGGATAACTGTAGGAAGAACGTGTACCTGGGTCATCGTCGATTTCTTCCCCGAAATCATAACGTAAGAAAGAAAGGCAAGCATTTCAACGGCAAGGCAGATCACCGGCCGAAGCCTGCGGAACGTACTGGAGCTGAGATATTTGATATGGTCAAGGATTTGAATGTCATCTTTGGAAAGGGTCCTGGCGGACAATCAGTTCCGCAGGGAGTTGACGGGCACGTACCCATGTGGAAAAAGAAATCGATATTTTGGGAGCTACAGTATTGGAAAGTCCTAGATGTCCGCTCTGCAATCGACGTGATGCATGTTACGAAGAATGTTTGCGTGAACCTGCTAAGCTTCTTGGGCGTGTATGGGAAGACAAAGGATACAAAGGAAGCACGGCGGGATCAACAACTTTTGAAAGACCCAGATGACCGGCATCCGGAATGGTTTCAAGGTCGTGCCAGCTACGCTCTTACGAAAGAAGAGAAGGTCATTTTTTTTGAATGCCTGAGCAGTATGAAGGTCCCGTCTGGCTTCTCGTCGAATATAAAGGGAATAATAAACATGGCGGACAAAAAGTTCCAAAACCTGAAGAATCACGACTGCCACGTGATTATGACGCAATTGCTTCCGATTGCTTTGAGGGGCCTCCTACAGGAAAATGTTCGAGTAGCCATTGTGAAGCTGTGTGCATTCCTCAATGCAATCTCTCAGAAGGTAATCAGTCCAGAAGATCTACCACGGTTACAGAACGATGTGGTCCAATGTCTTATCAGTTTTGAGTTGCTGTTTCCACCATCCTTCTTCGATATTATGACGCACCTCCTGGTCCACCTAGTCGAAGAGATTTCCATTCTCGGTCCTGTATTTCTACACAATATGTTCCCCTTCGAGAGGTTTATGGGAGTATTAAAGAAATATGTTCGTAATCGTGCTAGGCCAGAAGGAAGCATCGTAAAGGGCTATGGAAATGAGGAGGTAATTGAGTTCTGTATTGACTATGTTCCTGACCTTAAGCCGATTGGTATTCCTCAATCGCGGCACGAGGGGAGACTAAGTGGAAGAGGCACGATCGGAAGGAAATCAACGATATGTATGGACGGTCATTCTATGACTGAAGCACACTACACAGTTCTGCAAAATTCGAGCTTGGTGGCTCCGTACTTCGAGCAACACAAGAATATTTTACGCTCGAACAACCCGGGGAAGCCTGAATCATGGATTAGAAAGGCCCACATGGAGACTTTCGGCAGTTGGTTGCGAAAACATTTAATGAATGACAATGATGTTGAAGATCAGCTGTACATGTTGGCCAAGACACCATCTTCGACTATCACGACTTTCCAAGGGTACGAGATTAATGGGAATACATTTTACACGATCTCCCAAGATAAAAAGAGCACCAACCAAAACAGTGGTGTCCGCTTTGATGCAGCAACCGAGATTGGGCAAAAGGTCACATATTATGGTTACATAGAGGAGATATGGGAACTTGACTATGGACCCTATTTTAAGGTCCCTTTGTTCCGGTGCAAATGGTTCAAGCTAACAGGAGGTGGGGTAAAGGTGGACGAGCAATACGGAATGACAATGGTGGATTTCGACAATCTTGGTTACCTTGACGAACCATTCGTCCTAGCCAAAGATGTCGCTCAGGTTTTCTATTTGAAGGACATGAGTAGCAAACCGAGGAAACGGAAAGATAAGAAAACGATCAGTGCATCATGCGATGATCCAAAGCGTCACATTGTTCTTTCAGGGAAAAGAAACATCGTGGGAGTGGAGGACAAGACAGACATGTCAGAAGATTATAATATGTTTGGTGAAATTCCGCCCTTCAAAGTGAACTCTGACCCAAGCATTAAGTTAAATGATGAGGATGCTCCATGGATACGTCCAAATCGTAAGAAAGCGGGGACACAAGGGAAGAATTGATGTGTAATAATTTATTGTACCAAACTTTGTTGAATGGATCATGTTTAATGGATCATTTTGAATTATATTATCTCTAATTAATTTATTGTACCAAACTTTTACTAAAAACAGAAAACAGACGCGCTAGCGCGCCGCAGTGTCGCCGGAATGCAAATTCTTTTATTAAAAAGAGAAAACAGACGAACACTACTCCTCGCCGTCGTCGTCGGGGAACTCGTCGGTGACCTCCTCCGGGTCATCATCGTCGCCGAACTCGTCCGTGACCTCCTCGTCGTCGTCGGAGGTGCATGATGGTATGTCCGAGATAGGCCCCCACCTCGGATCGTCGGAGGCCCAGACTTCGCCGGCGCGGTCGGCCCGACGAAGCTCCTGCAGAACCCTCGTCCTCGCCTCCCGAGCGGCATCTAACGCGAGGTGGCGTTCGAGGCGGCGCTCCGCCCGCTGAGCCGCGCGGGTCTGCCAGAGCTCCTCGTCGGCGCTCTCCTCCCCCGGGTTGTTCCGGTAATACTCGCGGACGACGCGGTCTTCCCTGGCGTCGACTAGGCCC
Organism: Alopecurus myosuroides; assembly: GCA_028641055.1. NCBI lineage: Eukaryota > Viridiplantae > Streptophyta > Magnoliopsida > Poales > Poaceae > Alopecurus > Alopecurus myosuroides. The sequence continues at coordinate 266,585,425 of CM054057.1, read as the reverse complement.
TGAAACGCGCGGTGGCGGAGGTGGAGGTGGTCGGCGGCAGTGATGATCTGCGGCTTCGGCGCCCTGGCCTTCGCTTCCCAGACGGTGTGGCAGTCGTTGAAGTTCATTAGCGACCGCGGGCGGTTGAGGCGCCAGGCCGCCGCGTCCCAGGCGCGGGCTGCCGCCGCCGCCGTCGCAAAGGTGCCGAGGGGGATGCGGTCGTCCCCCCAGCGGATATGTGCGCTGAACATTCCGTTCTGCCGTGCTCGGACGCCGCGGAAGCCGGTGGTGCTGTTCCTCCTCGGAGGCATGGTGGAAGCGCGACGGTGCGTGGAGAGGAGAAGACGCGCTCGAGGCGCGACAGTTTATACCGCGCCCTCCTGGCCACGCGTCACAACTACCGCGCCACGCGTCGCAACTCCCGCGCCACGCGCCACCCTAACACAACCAAGCAAATAGTTGCACATTACTACCCGAGCTCAAAGTGAACACTGACCCAAGCATGGATGGATGTGTTAAAGGGGGGTGTAGAACAAAACAATCGGTATCACCATCATACAGCCCTACCGTGGCTACTCAGTGCAATATGCATACCAAATGCACGGTAGGACGTATGATGGCGAATCCGGATGTTTTGTATTTGCTCGATGAACTGACCGGTGTATGAAGGTGGGCTATATATAGGGTCCTCTGGCTCACAAAGTGTTGTGCTAGGGTTTTGATCCAACGATTAAGAAACCACCTCATCCAACGGCTCACAACAACTCGAAAGAAACACACCGTAGCCCTGATCGAACGGCTCACAACAGCTCAAAAGAAACACACCCCGGATCCAACGACTCACAAGCGCTTTAAAGAAACACACGATCCGTGTGATTCTATCTGATTGGTCCAAACGAAACCCTAACCCATTTAGTCCCGGTTGGTGTCCCCAACCGGGACTAAAGGGATGTTTTCTTCTCGCTATATATATGTGCATTGCCACACCATTGGCATAAACACATACAAACTCACCACTCTCTCATGGCTTCTACCGTACCCACTCTAACATTCATCCAGGCCGAGGCACTTTCCGCCTCGAACTACCCCTGCCCGCCCGGCTACAGTGTTCCCGCCGGTTGGATGCTGAGCGCCAGAGGAGTGCCGGTCCCTCCTCTTCCTCAAGGTGTGGCACGTCGGGCGGCCATCACGAACCATTACTACCACGAGCTCACGCCGGAGCAGCGGAGAGATCCCAGCTGGCATCCCGATAACCAACATACTTGGGATGCCTTCTTCATCAATCGGCGTGAGAGGGCGCTCGCCAGGTATGAGGAGGACAGCCTGCCTCCTGGGAACTTTCACGAGGCCGGTCGTCGGCTATGGTGGTCCGGCCGGACTCTACAGAGCGTCATGGACTACATCAGGGCCGGCGATATCCCCCGCCTGCGCTACCCTCAGGCCCAGTCCTGGGCTCTGAATTTTCTCATGTAGGCCTAGGCAGGAGTATGACTAGCAGCAGATATCAGATCATGCATGCATCTATGCTCTCCGTTTAGGTTTAGATCCACTCTTGCCATTATGTACTGCCTTTTTTATCTATGGGAATTTTTTAGATTGGAAAAAGAATTAGTTCTATTTTTCTGAATTTTCTGATATATTATTTGTATTTTTAAGATTGGAAAAAGAATTAGTTTTATTTTTCTGAATTTTCTGATATATTATTTGTATTTTTAAGGTTGCACGCATCTATTATTTCTATTCGAATAACCACCTTTAGTCGCGGTTGGTGTCACGAACCGGGACTAAAGGCTCGTTCTGCGCGGGAACGAGAACGCCGCGAAAATTTTCACCTTTAGTCCCGGTTCGTGACACCAACCGGGACTAAAGGCCCGCGGAGGGTACCCCAGGGGACCTTTAGTCCCGGTTCGTGACACCACCCGGGACTAAAGGCTGGACCTATATATGTGTGATGCCTTCCTGCCCCAAAATTTTCTAAGTCACAAACCCTCGTCTTCCCTCGCGCCGGCGCCTGCTCGTCTTCTGCCCCGTCGCCGTCGCCCGCGCAGAGGACCGCGCCGTCTCCATCGCCGTCGCCGTCGCCGTCGTCGAGCCCTTCTCTCCACCGCCTCCACCCTGCTCCGCCCCCGTCCCGTCGCCGTCTCTCCGGTAGGTTCCCCGCGGGCCGTCGCCGTCGCCCTAGATCCAACGCCATCGAACGGAGACCACGAATCACGCGCGAACGCGCCGCCCTCGAACGGCGACCACGAACTGAGAACGCGTCGCCCTCGCGCTCGCTACCACGGCCAGATTCGCCGCCGGCGAGACAACAGTGGCCGTGGCCTCGTCCCCATCTCCGTCCCCCTCCCCCGTGGCGAGCACCACAGTGGCCTCCTCCCCATCTCCGTTCCCTCCCCCGTGGCCGGAATCGTCGGAATCGCCGGAGACCCGAGAGCCTAAACTGCCACCGCCGGCCACCGTGTGACGCCAGGGGTGACGTCATCATGACGTCACCTGGCCACGTGTTGACGAGTTTTTTTTAATGACGTCATCATGACACGTGGGGCCCACTGTATATGGAATTACAGAACATAATTAAATCTTCTAAATTAAATAACTTTTAATTTATAATTCCAAAAATTATGGAAAAATATGCAAAATGTTCACAAAAATGTAAGCTATCTGTTTATATCATTATCATTCATGTTTGACAAAGTTTAAAATGAGACCATATTTGAATTTGAGTTAAATTCATTAAAATAATGAAAGTAAGTTTTAATTCAATAAATTCAGAATATTAAGTGTAATATACCAAAATGACCAGAAAAGCAAATGCAACCTAGCTATGGGGTTCTCCAAGTCATTTGAGCGACCCTACCAATCTGTTTTCCCTCTTTCTACGACAATATTTGCTAAGTCTCCTATATACTTAATTAATTTTTACTACATGCATGTCTGCAGGAGTGACATATGGCAGACAATAGAGACCTGACGGCGGAACAGGTGGCTGAAGGTTATATATTAGATATCATAGCCGGAGGAGGAACAGACATTGTCGATGATGTAATCTCTTCTTATCTGAACCTTGAGGATCAAGAAGGTGAAGGAGGAACAGACATTGTCGATGATCAAGGAGGTGAAGAAGGAACAGACATTGTCGATGATCAAGGAGGTGAAGGAATGGACATTGATGATGGAGGTCAACCGTCGACAAACGACGATCTCCAATTGCAAAGAACAACCACCTCCGGCGAGGTATATATTTTAGCCCTCTGTCTTATTTTAGCCCTCGGTCCAATTGCAAAGACTAACGCGCGCGACTCTCTTTCTTATTTTAGCCCTCGGTCGGATCTAGTATGACAAAGCGTGGCAAATCCAAGGCGATGAAAGATTCCGAAATATATACCACCGAATCAGTCAGTGAAATCGGCAAGCCCCTACAGCACACCACAAAGTTTATCAACCAATGCGGAGTCATTGTTAGAGACATCGTCCCGATCACCGTCCAGGAATGGAAGGAGCCAAAGAAAGCACGTATTGGTTTCAGTTATGTCGACAAGAGAACGAAAAAGATTATGTTTAGAAAGCTTATTGCACATTTCATTCTACCTCCGGAATACAACAAAAAAGATGAATTCGGTCAGGACGTTCCGGGTGGACGTGAGAGGAGGAGGATAGTCAAAGAGTTCGCTCTTCAGAAGATGGCCGAAGCATTCCGGAACTTCAAGAAAAAATTGTTCTGTGAATATGTCAGCAAGGGCAAGACTCCGATTTTCACTGGACAATAGGAGAAACTGAGAGATGATTGGACAAAATTTGTGACGCAACATAAATCGGAGCATTTCAAGGAAATGTCGGCAAAAAATAAGGCTAATGCGGAAAAGAAACAGTACCATCATGTTATGGGGCTAGGAGGATACCGCGTTTCGGCGCCTAAGTGGCAGGCAATGGAGGACGGCCTAAGGGCAAGAGGAATCCGTCTAGGTACAGAGGGATGGGACGAAAGAGCCAAAATGTGGTGGTACGGGCATGGGGGATCGCTAGACCCGGAGACAGGGGAGTGTGTTCACCGACAGAAAAAGTTTGCTCCCACAAAAGACCTTGTTGACGCAATGACCAAAGCTCAACAGGGCATGATCATGTTCAACAGAGAGAGAGACCAACTGACAGTTGCCCTCGGAAATCCTGAACACGGAGGACATATACGAGGCAAAGACAGATTGCCGTGGAAAGTAGGGTTTTCCCAGGAGGGTGACCCGTACTGTTACAGAAGCCGTAGGAGAGGTACGGACCGGGCTGCAGATGAACTGGCGAATCTTGCAATGGAAGTTTCTGACCTGAAGAAGGTCGTGGCGGGAATACTTGAGAAAGAAAAAGCGTCGGCTGCAGGGCCGCATCAAGAACATGCAACGGATCTCGGAAGCCAGCAGCGGAGAAGCAGCGTGGCTTCCACGGAGGCCCCGACTGCAGGTGCTAATGCACCGATGATCGAGAGTCGTGCACCGGAGCCTCACTACCCCGTGGATGACGTAAAGGAGATGAAAGAATGTGATCTGCATTATCCCGTGGGGAACATTTCCATGAAGGTGGCTACCGGCAGTGCTTTACCCTATACACCTGGAGCACTCCATCACAACAACCCCATTCCATATGGCTATGCTCGTGTCACGGTGGAAGACATAGTCCAAGCGTTTGAGGACCTGGAGATTGACATAGCTACACCCGAAGGGGAGAGAAGACTTGGAGATGTCAAGCGCCAGTTCATTCTATGGAAAAAGAAGTACATAATGTTTCCAGGCGAGACGCCAAGCAGGCTAACAAGTCCACCCCCCTACGATGGTGCAGGTGCTGGTGGTGGTGGTGGTGCTGGTGCTGGTTCACCTACGCCTCCTTCACGCCATTCGACGCCGTCCCCCGATCTTCCTCCTCCGGCGGTTAAGCAGCCGTCGCCCACGATTCCTCCTCCGGCGGTTAAGCAGACGTCGCCCCCCATTCCTCCTCCGGAGGAAAAGCAGACGTCTCCCACTATTCCTCCTCCGGAGGAAAAGCAGACGTCGTCGCCCCCCATTCCTCCTCCGGAGGATAAGCGGACGTCGCCCCCCATTCCTCCTCCGGAGGATAAGCGGACGTCGCCCCCCATTCCTCCTCCAGAGGATAAGCAGACGTCGCCCCCCATTCCTCCTCCAGAGGATAAGCAGACGTCGCCCCCCATTCCTCCTCCAGCGAAGAAACAGAAGCAGGCGGCCAGCAAGGGAACCCGCTCTTGGTCTATTAACCCGGACCCTTATGTACCTAAGACCACACGGGTACCGGAGCCATCACTGAAGCCTCTCACCCCAAGGCCTTGGGAACTTAGTGATGCTGAAACCAAATTGGTCGTGAAGGCTGACGTTGACAAATGGAAGGGCAAACTGAAGGCGCTAAAGGAGCCTGAGCCCAAGGAAGTATTCCCTCCGATTGTAGACTATTGGGCTACGGATTTTTTATCGACAGTGTCCCAATCCGTGAAGAATTTGCCTAAAGACTATGATATTGAACTTCGTAAGCAAGCAGGAATATTGGAGGAGGAGAAAAAAAAAAGCAGAAATGATAAAAAGCGGGAAACAAGTTGCCCAGCTCGGGATGCAGAGTAAACAATCGATCCCCCCCCCCCCCTCATAGTGAAAGCCGCTCCGGAACAGGACCCCGAGGTCATAAATGCTGTGACAGCAATGGGATTGACTGTAGCTACTGCCATGCAAAATGCGTCCGAGGCCGGTATGTCTCTTCGTGCCTTTTTAGACATGGACGATATGCCAATGGCTGATGTAGCATTAAAATATGTGAAGAAAGGGCCTCTCGTCGAGCCTGCGAAGGAAAAGGATCTACCACCACTAATGCAAAGTCTGCTACGTTGGTACAAAGATTTCATAGCATTTACCGACAAAGAATATGTGTATGTGGATTATACAGAGGAGCATCACACCAAAAAGTACTCTGTAACAGTTGAGTTGAGTGAATTGTTCCAGCTGTTCAATATGCGTGAGCTCGACAAATCTATCCTGAGTTGCTACGTTCTGTAAGTGATTTATTTCTACCTCATCTCGTTCTTCATTGCCTACACTATATATATATATTGTCCTAACTATATTGTTCCGTACGCTATTATGCAGATTGAAGATTTGGGAATGCAAAGTAAGACTCATCCATGATGTTGGGTTCATTGACCCACAAATCATTAATGGAACTATGTTAGAACGTCACCCCATAGACGTGGAGAAAGACTTGTACAATTTTTTTAAAAAGCATGAATCCAAAAGATATATTCTATTTCCTTACCATTTTGGGTGAGTGTTTCTCTCATGTTCCCATTCTCTTTTGTTTACTCCATGCATGGTATGTCCAATCGATAAATTATGCATGACTCTGCATCTAATGTGTCCGCAGGTACCACTGGATTCTGCTAAAAATTGATCTTCACAAGTCCTTAGTTTTGATCATTGACTCTATGAATTCAAATACAGATCTTTGGGTCAACATGAGAAAAATGATGCAAAAGTAATTATTTTTCAATCATTTGCGCTCTATATCGATCGGTCTCTTTTGTTCATTTTCTAAGCTAATAGCTCCCTTGTTCATTTAATTTTATTTGCATTGTAGAGTTTGGAGACGGCTCTCACTTCAACATGTCGGTGAATTCAAAGATGCGCTACGATTTAAAAATGTGGTCAAAGGTGTGGATAAGCAGCCATCGGGGACCGGTCTATGTGGATACTATGTCTGTGAGAACATACGGAAAGAAATATCTGAGAGGAAGAAGGACGAGCAAACGCGGAAGGGTCTCAATAACTTGCGGAGGGCGCTTACTCCAGAAGCTCGCTTCCGACCAATTCAAGAGGAAATAGCAGGATTTTTCCTTAGGCATGTCATCCAGAAGAAAGGAGAGTTCCATGCGTCCACCGACGATGACTTTTATCCGCATGTATAAGCCCTGAGTACTTTGAAACTTGTGCGAATTTGTGTATGCTCGTCCATCTTAATTGTGTAATATGGAAACTTGTTCGAGGTTGTATATATGGTCACCCGATATTGAATATATATTATATATTCCTATTGAATTCTCCTTGTTTGATATTTCATATATATATATATATATGCATGTATATGTGTACTAAAATTAAAACAAAACAAATTAAAAAGGAAACAGGTTTAGGGGGCCTAAAACCCTAAACCTGCGCAGGTTTTCAGTCCCGGTTAACCACAAGAACCGGGACTAAAGGTCCTCCGCCGCAACGGACCCCTAGCGCCCACGTGGACGGGCTTTTAGTCCCGGTCCGTAAGTGGCGGGACTATAGGGGGGGCATTTAGTCGCGCATAGCTAGTCCCGGTTGCCCGGACGGGATTAATAGTCCTGGCGAACCGGGACTGTAGGCCTATTTTCTACCAGTGTGTGCATATTCGTAGTTGTTCCTCTAGGTCCAGCGAATGAAGAGGTGAAACCCACTCGAGAGCCACCACATCGTGCACCAAAAATGTGTTCCCGAGCTGGATTTGTATGGATTTGTATGTAGCCATTCCCCGAACTTAAGGTCATTCTTCTCAAAAACACCAATTCCATACTCCTTGTGGGTATGTCCAAGAAAGCCACAAGCAAAGCAAAACATCCCTAATTTTTCGTACTTGACCATGAACACAGAGCGCTTACCGCCAAGAGAAAGCGAGCCAAATCGGGCCAGCGGTTTGCGCACATCATGGTTAATGCGAACACGCACAAAATCACCTCTGAAGGTGCATGTACGGTGCATCTCAATCTTTATCACCACACCCACATGACGTCTGACCATCTGCTTCACCACCAATTCGTTCCTGCAGGCCCCAGGAATTTTGTAAATTTGTATCGAGATGGGCATAAATTCTAGGTCAACAGCTTCCGGATCGATAAATCCGTCGTACAAGGTGATGATGATAGCCCAATCTCGGAACCACCAGGGACCTTGTTTTCTTACCTTCTACCAATCTCCAAGATAAAAGCACTGGATCACAAAACAGTTAACTCCCATGGGGCGGATTGAGATCTCTTTTGCCGGATTCCGTGCCACTCGCATATGTAGACCAAACGCTTCATGGATAAAACCCTTATCACAGTTAACCCTAGAAACAGCCAACCAACATGTACTTTTAGCGATGTTTACATATGTTTCTTCAATCACCAGATCATCAAATTCCTCCTCTACGATTTCTAGGCGATCAAACAGAGAATTGATACCTTCACTATGGGGGATCTCACATCTGGCCCCCTCCTCGGATCCATCTTCTCCCCTCACTTTTTGGCAAACTTTTACTCCTCGCGCCAGATTTAGAAGATCTGATGTCTGCCATGGTGCCGTCCCTAGGTGAAACAAGGGATTCACTGAGACTAGAACGAGGTTTAAGATCGCCAAAGCACCTCCAGCAGGGAAACTCTGAGGCGCAGTAGGGCACGAGTTCCGATCACAGGGGAGATCGGAGGCGAGAAAGACGACGTGGGAACTCGACGCCTGGTCGCCAGACGCGAGGACAAAAAACCCTTGGGGCACTCTAGTGACAATCAACACATGCACGTATGTATACACTAAAACATGTCCATATACATACATTTAGACAAATGAAAGTCATGTATTTTGGAACAGATATGTTCTTGTTGAAATACATGTTCAGATTCACGTGTTGTCTCCCAATTACACAGAATTAGTGCCGTTGTTAACTACCGTGTACCCCTAGTCATATTCTCTTGCCACCACCTGATTGTTTGCATCTTGGCTTAGCTATAGAAGTTAGTTGAGGTTTTCTATTTATCTCCAATTTAGACTGAAGTGAAGTGGATCTATTTCATAAGCTATATGGCAGACTGACAATCAGACCAATGGATGCATATGTAAACCTGTAGTACAAGATTAAGGTTACATTTTTCCTATCTGTATGTAGATCTATGTGACAGATTAACATTCATAATCGAGTGATATAATAGTCTTTGCACAACTTAAAACATCAAATACGACCAAATCTCATAAACCCAAAAGAAGTCTCCCATGAATTTTTAAGCGCTTCTCACCATCGTGGTTTCTCCCCACGAAAACCATATTCTGGCTTATGCATAAGCATGATCCCAAAAGAAGCCACCCTACCAAACCCAGACACCCTACGAGTGATTCTTCTCCCGAGAGATCTCTCACTAGAATACACCTCCAAGGCCCGTAGCCGGCACACCCTCTCACGATGGCTACCCCGGACCTCCTCTTGGGCAACCTCTTCTAGCCCCATGGGCATCTATAGATAGTACTAACAAACACACACAAAAAGTTTCTTGAATGGTGCCTTTTTTTATATAACAAGATACCCACACTGTCACAATGATACCATGAAAATCATACTGAACACAAGCATCAAGAAACCTCATAATTTCATTATTCAATATAACAAATAAAAACAAACTCATTATTAACACCCCTCTAATCTATTATCCATAGAGTCTCCAATGCTACAGTGAGACTCCGAAAATTATACTAGACATCAACCGCTTGAGCAACATCATATCCAATGCAAGAAACAGAAGGGGAACAACATATGATTCAACTATATTAACATAGCTCATGATCACAATCAATATCACACCATTGAAGAGAGAGATAACCACATAGTTACTAGTACAAGATCTCAGCTCTGAGTAAGGGCTACTCTCACATCATCATGTGAGGTAACAACGTCAATGGAGATGGTTCCGGAGGTGAACCCCTATCTCGGCAGGGTGGCAGAATAGGAACTTATTTCCCGCAAATTATGATTTTCGATGGCGGCGGAGCTCGGAATCATATTTGGAAAAATACTCTTGGGGCTAGAGGTTTTTAGTCTCTACATATATATAGTTTGAAGGACATCAAGAGACGAGCCACGGGGCTCCCAGGCAGGTTGTGGGCGTGAGCTAGGGGGTGGTTGCGCCCAGGGCCCTCCTAGCCTCTGTGGGACTCCCCTTGAGGTGTCCTTCTGGCTCCGAGGTTTTTTTTTATCATGTTTGATTTTTTATAATTGCTTTAGGATTTTTCTGAGCATTTTCATTTTTAGGCCTTTTCTGCAATGTACAGAAACTGGCACTAGGCACTGGATTAATAGGTTAGTCCAATAAATATCATAAAACCATAGTAAACCATGTAACAATGATAAAAAAACAAGTATGAAATAATAAATAATTATAGATACGTTTGAGCAGGTATCAGAACTATCCAAAAATATAACATATTTTGTGTGAAAAATAGATAGGTGCCATTTTGCACCTTTTTTTACCCCGCTTCACAAAAGTTCCCATTTTTTGATACTTAGAAAGTGGAAAATGGCAGTTTTATAAATAAGTAGAAAAATTGCTTGCAATGTTGTTTAGTTTGGGGAAAGGCACCTTTTTGTGTCAAAATGGATCCATTATGATGAACTGTTTTTGTGCTGTATATCACTTGGTTATTTTAAAACCATATGTGATTGGCTTTTACATTATACATATTTTTGTATTGAAAAACGGCATGCCAATGTCCTTTAAATCACACACTATTTCTTCTCATAAAAACCGTCTGCAATGCATTGTAGAAAATACACCCTTCTGTGCATTTTTATAAACTAAAAAATTGAAAACTCGTTTGGCACAATTTTTTATTATGATAAAAGGTGTCCTTGTGCCAAAACAAATATACCCATTATGACGTTTTTATGATGCATCGGACACAATTATTTTTTTAAACCCATGTGTAATTGCCTTTTACATTGCTTTTAAAAAACCATGTGCGATTGTATCACATGACTTTATTTGTTAATCGTGTCCAATTGCCGAACATCACACAAACACATATTTTTTTCAAAGGGTATGCAATGAGTAATTTATTACAGGTATTGCCTCTCAAGTGGTGGTTGCTGCGCGCGGGTCCACCGAGGTGACTTCCGAAGACACGGCCGCCTCGCTGGATCCCAAGGAGAGAGATGGGTTAGCTGCGCCATGTGCGCACGTTTCGTTGGCTGAGGGTGCATCCACTGCCGCAGTGGGCCCCGTGGAGGATCTTCACAAGGAGAGGGCCGGTTCAAGGGGGCCCGCAGGTGCAGAGTTGGAGGCTCGAATTGGAGTGGCTTTGCCTTGCAAAGTGCGGGCGGTGGGTGCAGCCGCTGCTTGTGTGGGCCCCACTGTCAGCAAGGAAGGCTAGCTAGCGCCTTGCAAAGATTTGGTGCGGGCGGTAGGTGCAGCCGCTACTAGCGGGGCCCCACTGTCAGCGAAGAAGGAGAGCTAGTGGTCTGCTGGACCCGTGGTGGACCTCGTACATGGAGAACAATGCTTGGACGCTACTGTTTGTTCGTTTTCTATAGACTCGTCAGGTTCGAACCCCTTGGACGTGTCTTCCAAGATGGGTCAGGAGGAATACTTTGAGGTTTCCCTCACACAAAACGAGGACTCGGAGATCCATGTTGAGGATGGTACCACGAGTGTTGTGGGGCAGGTGTCACTTATGTCTACGCATGCTTCTATTCTTGTAGATAGTGTTGGGCCTCCAAGTGCAGAGGTTTGTAGAACAGCAGCAAGTTTCCCTTAAGTGGATCACCCAAGGTTTATCAAACTCAGTGAGGTAGAGGTCAAAGATATCCCTCTCAAGCAACCCTGCAATCAAGATACAAGTAAAGGCCATTTTGCACCGTAAAAGCCCGCGCCAAAGCAGATATTTGATGAAAAAAATCAATGCATGGGCTAAGGGGGTTATTGATCAACCGCCCAACTATAAGATGAATCTGAGATTAGACTGTGACCGCAAAATTATTAAGCAAGATTGTCAGTTTGCTAAGAAAAAAGAATTGCAAAAGATATACCCCAGCTCGGAGAACAGGAAAATCAATCCCCCCCGCTCATAGTGAGTTCCGAAATCGACAAGGAATTCATAGCCGATATGGATAAGGACTTCTAGTTATTGGACCCCAGAGCCATAAGTGCTGCTAAAGAGCTGGGTATTACTGTAGCGCAGGCCAAAGAAAAAGTTGAAGCAATGGGTTTGTCAATTGGTGAAATGTTAGGCTATGGATAAGTGCTAATGTGTGAGATAGCACGGCAATATGTCAAAGGGCAGTATCTGGTCAGTCCTGAGGAGGAACCGCGGCTATCAATAAATATACGAAATCTGCACACTTGGTACATGATGAAAACAAAAAAAATCAGAATTTGAAAGACTAGTTTGCGGCGGACATTAGAAACGAGCATCACTTCAAAGCTTACTTGATAAATATTGAAATAAATGAATTGTTTCAGTTATATAATCAGGGCCCCCTGGACAAATCTATCCTCAGTTACTATTATCTATAAGTGATTTATTTCTGCAATTAAGTCTCTAGCTCATCTCGTTCATTGCATGTAATATATTATACCGACTATATAGTCTTTTCTGCGCTATTATGGAAAATGAAGATGCTCGAATGAAAAAGAAAAACACTCTTTGACGCTGGGTTCATTGATACATATATCGTCAATGAATTTACGTTAAAGAGGCACCCCACAGACGTGGAGCATGACCTTTTCCACCTTTTTACATGAGCAATATTTCGTTAAGGAAATACTATTTCCTTAGAAATTCAAGTGAGTGTTTCTGTCCTTGTACACATTCTTTTTCCCTTACTTGATATTAAGTGTAATTTATGAGTTATGTATGTCTGCTTATGTAAACATCCGCAGATTCCACTGGATTCTGCTAATCATTCAACCTGATAAGTCCAAAGTTTAAGTCATGGACTCATTAGATAGGGACCACGAGCAGTGGAGCGACATGAAAGCAATCTCCAGAAGTAATTTCAATCATTATCGCATTATATGGGCCTCTTTCGTTCATTTCTCGATACCAAGTAATTAATAACTCATTTGTTCATTTTCTTTGCCGAACAGGTGTTGAAAACGGTTCAAATCGAAAGTAAAAGGTCCATTCAAAGATGAGATAACTTTTAAACTGGCGAAGGGTTTGAGACAACCACCGAGAAATAATTTATGTGGATTTCAACTTTGTGAGTACATTCGGTTCTTGACCACTGAGCGACAAGTTGATTCGAACACACTTCAAGTATGTAAACATTATTCATAGATTTGTTTTATTATTACCATATCAATTGTGTTGAGTTTCATTCAACTTATATATATATATATATCCATATTTATCTCCTTCTTAAAGATCATGAGTATATGGGAGAACCTCATACCGGACCAGCGCATACGAGCAATTCAAGAGGAATTGGCGGGATTTATGTTGATAGAGTTCATTCATGAAAAGGGAGAACATTATGTGGAGGACGATGAACTCGATTTATGTGGAGGACGATGAATTCACGTTCGAACTCGATATGTGTACGGAAACATGTTTAAAATTGTATATATGTATGCTCGCAACAGATCGAATATTATATATATGTATCTACATGTACAGTGTGTATGTAGTAGCGAAGAATATATGTACGGAAACATGTTTTAAATTGCAAATGAAACACAAATTGAAACAGAAACGAAATAGAAAACACAAAACGAAGAAAAAACACAAATCCTGACGTGGTAGAGAAACAACAGAAACCCTGCCGCGACAGGAAAACTTTTAGTCCCCCGGTTCGTGATACCACCCGGGATTAAAGGTTCTCCAGCCAGCAGCGCTGGGCGCGCCTAGTTCCAGTTCGTGGCCAACCAGGACAAAGGGGGGGCTCTAGTCCCGATTGGCTAGTCCCGGATTGAAATCCGGGACTAAAGCCACTTACGACCCGGGAATAGAGGCCCCGTTCTCTACTAGTGCATGTAAAGCTCTCCACCCAAATTTTTTTTACCTTGCTAGGAATTTTGGGTTGCAAAATAATTTCAAAATTGGGTAATTCGGTGCCGAACCTGGGAGAGCTAGCTGCAATGCCCTTGGTCCAAACTGGTGCCTCCATCCAATGTGATAACGACACCAAATCGTGTACTGTCTCCTCAAAGCCATTAGGGATATTAAAACCAAGCCAAATACAAGCTCTGTCAAGTATCCAGACTTCTGACCATTGAATTTGCTCTATCGATCCTTTTTGGCCGTCTGATGCAACTCTTAACTTTCCCGCATGGGCCGCTCCTTGTCCAAACGTCCCTAGGGGGTGTTACTCTAGAAGGAAAATCTCAGGTCCCGTTCGATTTACAAAGGACGGATGAGTTTCGGCCGCACATGGTACAACAAAGTCGGTCCCGGTCTCGGCATAGGAAGAAAACCCTCGTGCGCCGTGCCTCCGAGCATTACACCAGGAGAACGTGACCTCTAGCGGCAGTACCCACCCGGACTTTCTTATATATATCTGCTCGTTCCCTCGAGCGCGTGACCTCCCCTCGCGATACCCCTCCTCTAGCTACCTACTCACTCCTCCACAGGGGGGCGGAACTGCACACAGGGCAGCCCGGGCTACAACCCTGGTCGTGGACAATATACTTTACGCATTTTCTCCTAATTTCCACCGAAATTTCTAAACATAGACAGAACAGCCCGTGTCCCTGGCCTAGAACGGCAGGGGCTAGCTTCAAACAGCCCACCAAGAGGCAGGAGCAATCGATCAATCGAGGGCATGAGCGACCAAGCCATCGATCAGCGCCTGGTCGCTGCGTGACTGCGTCTCTGCCAGTTCGTATTCGATCGCCACGATGCCGCATCACGACATTAGGTTCCAGACCTCGACAACTCGACTGATCGCACTGCCGCCCCGCCTAGGGACTGCAGGTCTGGCGCCGCCCGTCGATCTGATTGTACGTCGCCCGGCCGCCTACGCGCCACAGTTTGAGCCATAGAGCCAGCAGAACGACGCCACGGTGGGTTCTAATCTCATCGCCTTCAGACTTTCAGTCCTAATAGGTGATCGCCTTCAAGTTTAATTGCTCATAGGCAGTTCTTGCTGAAGGGTATGTTGTATAAAAAACAAAAAAATTCCTACGCGAGATAAATCTGAAGGGCCAAAATCTAATCTAGGAGATGAAAGGTAACGGGGAGAAAGAGTCTTAGGAAAAACATATCATCGAAGACTCTAAGTGGTACGAGACAAAACCTCGTTGTTGGCTTAGTCGTACTCACGCCGATCCCGAGACCGAGAAGATGTGCACCGCAATCCGGCGGTGTCTCTGTGATAGGTCACACGTTCAGCTCGATGAAGACCTCCGTTCCCTCGATCCAGCGGGGCAGCGGAAGTACAGGATCCTGAGGAACTCCAGCAGCACGACAACGTGGTGGTGGTGAAGAATCCCACGGTCAGGGCTTTGCCAAGCCAGAGACCATGGAATGGAGCAGCGGGTGGAGAGGAAGGGAGGTGAGACAAGTGTGTGAGGAGGGGGAGCTCTCACCCTCCTTTTATAGGGGAGGGGGAGGCAGCCCAAAATGGGGGTACGGCTAGCCATGGGGTGCCCCCACCTCTTCCCTCTTCATGTGAGTGGAAGCCCCACTCACACTCACTCATGCTCCCATAATTTCCCACTTAGAAAATCCAAAGTTTTTCTTTAATAAATAAAAAACATTTTTATTTCTTTATTTATATGTGTTAATTCTATTAAAAAATATTTGCATATAGCACCTCGAATCATTTGTTAATTCTATTAACAACCATTCGACGAAAACCCCCTTGAACTATTTCAATTTTCCCCGAAACAATTTCAGTGTTGTCCAAAACATTCTTCGATATTCCGTATCCTCTCAAATGTGTCATCGAACCTTAAGTGTGTCACCCTACGGTTCACGAATAACAGGACACGATCGAGACTGCTCTCCGATCAATAATCAATAGCGGGATCTGGAGATCCGTGATGACTCCTATATATTCAATGATGAGTCTCGTGATCATGTGAACCATCAACGTCGTAACTAATTCCCTTTGTCTCGCGATATTTTACTTGCCCGAGATCCGATCATTGGTATCAACCATACCTTGTTCGATCTCGTTACCGACAAGTACTCTTTCACTCGTTCCGTGATATGACATCCTTGTGACCTAGTCACGTGCTTGCAAGCGGTGTTGATGTGATATCACCGAGAGGGCCCAAAGTATATCTCTTCGTCAATTTGGATGGACAAATCCCACTCTTGATCAATGAGCCTCACCTAACACTTTCCGAATACCGAACGACACCTTTATAGTCACCTTGTTACGGCGTGACGTTTGATGACATCAAAGTACCCTTCCGGTATTACTGATTGACATGATCTCATGGTCTAAGGAATGAGGTTACTTCGTATGTAAGACATAACAACATAAACTAAATGACTTAATCGTATTGTTATACTTAGTTTGGGTTTATGTTTATCACATCATTCTCCTAATGACATGACCCTGTTATTAACAACATCCAATGTTCATGATGAGGAAACCTTGATCATCGGTTAATCAACGAGCTAGTTAAAAGAGAGGCTTTACTAGGAATGATTGTTTATTTATCAATCACACATGTATCAACGTTTCCGGTTAATATAATTCTAGCATGAGAAATAAATATCTATCATAAAAAAGGACTAACATAATAAACACTTTATTATTGCCTCTCAGGGCATATTCCCTTCAGTCTCCCACTTGCACTAGGGGCAATAATCTATATTACATAGTGATGAATCTAACACCCATGGAGTTCTGGTGTTGATCATGTTTTGCCTTTGGGAGAGGTTTAGTCAACGAATCTTCCACATTCATATCCGTATGTACTTTGCAAATCATCACATCCCCATTTATGACATGTTCACGGATGGAGTGAAAACGGTGCTTGATATGCTTGGAATTCTTGTGAGACCTTGGCTCCTTAGCATTGGCTATGGCACCATTGTTGTCACAATAGATAACCATTGGATCCAACGCACTCGGAACCACACCTAGTTCGGATATGAACTCCTTCATCCAAACTGCTTCATGTGTTGCCTCTGAGACAGCAACATATTCCGTTTCTGTTGATGATCTCTCTACCACGGATTGCTTGGAACTCCTCCAGCTTACTGCTCCTCCATTCATAACAAATACGTACCCGGATTGAGACTTAGAGTCATCCGGATCAGTGTCAAAGCTAGCATCGACGTAACATCTTGCGACGATCTCTTGTTCACCGCCATATACGAGAAACATATCCTTAGTTCTTCTCAAGTACTTAAAGATATTCTTGACCGCCATCCAGTGTTCCAAACCTAGATCGGATTGGTACCTACTAGTCAAACTAATAGCATGTGCCACATCTGGTCTTGTACATAGCATACATGATAGAACCTATGGCTGAATGATACGTCATAAACGTATCGTTAATTTCTGATGTTCCATGTTGTTTTCATGTTGTTTCCCACATGTTTTCCTTACACTTTATGTCATTTTTACACATTTTCTGGGACTAACCTATTAACAAGATGCCACAGAGCCAGTTCCCAGTTTTCTGCTGTTTTTAGTTTCAGAAAAGTTGTTCCAGAAATATTCTCGGAATTGGAAAATTTGAAAGCCAGAAGTCCTAAAAGTCCCGAAAACTTCCAGAAGTCCCAAAAAGCCCCGGAGGGGGGCCACAGGGTGGCCACACCATGGGGTGGCGCGGGTCCCCCCTGACCGTGCCACCTAGGGGTGTGGGCCCCCTGGCCACCTCCCGGGATCGCCCTTTCGCCCATATATACTCCCTGATGCATAAACCCTAGAAGAATCGGCCTTTTCCGCAAAATACATCCGTAGCTCCACCGCCGTCGACGACAAGTTTCGGGGGATATATCTCTGTTCTGGCACCCTGCCGGGACGGGGAAGTGCCCCCCGGAAGCCATCTCCTTTGACTCCACTACCATCTCCATCGCCGTTGCTGTCTCCTATGATGAGGAGGGAGTAGTTCTCCCCCAGGGCTGAGGGCTCTACCGGTAGCTATGTGGTTCATCTCTCTCTCCCATGGTGTGATCTATATGTGATCATGAGCTTTGTAATCTATTTGAATTCGTAGATGTTACTCTTCATATTTTGCTACTCAAGTGCTTTATTAATATGAACTATGGAGTCACCTTGTATCGCGGTGTGAAGGTGATAGTGTGCACATCGTGTGTGTCTCCTCTATGAATTGTGGTGTTTGCGTGGAACCATCTGGGTCCCATGGTGATAGCATGGGGGTTACTTGGTTGGGAAAGTGCTTACTCTCAGGAGTGTTGTTAAAGCCCTACGCATGGATTGGTGTTGTTATTCGACTGGAGAGTGGTTAAGAGTAGCATAGTGAAGAGAAGATATTTATGCATTCAATTATGTGATCATTGTTGATAGTTTCCTCTAGTGAAAGTAGGATCCCTAGGCCTTATTTCCAAGCATTGAAACACCGTTTTCCGCCTTTTCTGCTACATGTTTGCTTGCTGCCATTTTTATTTCAGATTGTTATTATCACTTATAATCATCCATACTACTTGTATTTTACTCTCTCTTCGTCGAACTAGTGCACCTATATAGCTGACAATTATATTGGGTGTGTTGGGGACACAAGAGACTTCTTGTATCTTGATTGCAGGATTGCTTGAGAGGGATATCTTTGACCTCTACCTCCCTGAGTTCGATAAACCTTGGGTGATCCACTTAAGGGAAACTTGCCGCTGTTCTACAAAAATAGAAGCATGGGTAGACACCAAGCTCTTTTCTAGCGTCGTTGCTGGGGATGTAAGGTAAAAGTTACTCACATGCTCGGGTGTGAGTGCTCGGAGTTATTTACTTTAGATCCTGCAATTATATATTTTTGTTTCTTGTTTTTATTTTCACTAGTTAGTCTTAATGGAAAACAACAAAAATATGAGAGAGATTTATAATCTTTATCTTGAGTTAGGACATGAAGTGTTTGAAGAGAAAATTAAAAAAACCAATGGAACTTTATTTGCACGATAATAGCAATGTTATTAGTATGAATGCTTTGAACACTATTATTTCTAATGCTATGGAAAAGTCTAAGCTTGGTGAAGCTAGTTTATATGAAAATGGTCTTTTTAGTTCCCCAAGCACAGAGGAGAAAATCTGCTTTGATGATGAGCCTATGCCTGTTACATATAGTAGTGATCATGATTGGGAAGAACACACGACTTCCGATATTGAAAATGATGATATAGAAAGCTCTAAACTTGCGGATGATGTGTTTGAAAATCCTTTTCCTACCGATGATTATATCCTTGATACATCTCCTCCTAGTAAAAATGATGATATGTTTACAAATGAACACATTTTGGAGGATAACTATTCTATTGCTTATGATGATATTTTTCTTCCTATATATGATGATTACAATGATGAATATGATATTTTCAGTCCACCTGCTATTGAGGAGACAATTTATTTTGATGATACTATGCCTCCTATATTTAATGATTATGGTGACGAGAATAATAATAATAGCTATTTTGTTGAATTTGCTCCCACTACTATTAATGAGAATGACTTTGTTTATGTGGAGAGTATTAATTCTTTTATGCATGTGGCTCATGATAAGAATGTTTTTTGTGATAGTTATATTGTTAATTTTATCCACGATGCTACTGAAAGTTAGTATAGGAGAGGGAAACATGGTTTTATGCATCTCAACAATATTAAGTTTCCCCTCTTTATGTTGAAATTTTTGAAGTTGCACTTGTTTTGCTTTCCTATGCTTGTTGCTTTGTGCTTTGATGACTTGTTTTTCTACAAGATTATTTTTCATAGGAAGTGGGTTATACTTAAATTTCTTTTACATTTGCTTCTTGATGCTCTCTTTTGCTTCAATTCATATTTCTCATGTGAGCATCTTCTCAAATTATCATGCCTAGCTAAAAGGCTCTATAGAAAAGCGCTACCGGAAGACAACCCGTTTTATTTCTCTGTTTTCAATCAGTTTTCCTTTGTTTAATTTTGTTTTCATTGCACCTGGGTTTCTATTTCCATAGCAACCCCGCTGTATCTTTTCTTTTGTGTTTTTATTGAGCCAAGTAAAGCCTTTAATGGAAAGTTGAGACTATATTTCGGATTTCTACGCAGGAAACAGATTTCTGCTATCCACTGTTAAATACCTATAAAATCACAGAAAATTCAAAACGACCTGAGTTTTTTTTCTTAATCCTTGGCTATATACAAAACTTTTCTTAGTTGACCACTTTTTGATTTGAGCAACAGAGGATTTTTGGAAAAATCGATCTTTACACATTGTTCTGTTTTTACAGATTTCTGCCAATTATTGCATTTCCATCTTAATCTCTTTCTTTTGGTGTTCTTTTGAGAAAAAGAGTTTTAAAAGAAGTTGTGACAGTATCTAATGTGTTTTTGAGTGATAGTCTTGTGTTGAAACTGAACCATGTGAATTTATTATTTCGATTGCACTAGCGTTGCTAATGAAGATTGTGAGAAGTTTGGTGTGAAGGAAGTTTTCAAGGTTCAAGACAAGAGGATGATATGATGTGATAAAGAAGAGTGAAGAGGCTAAGCTTGGGATGCCCCGGAGGTACATCCCAGAAAATTCCAAGAATACTCAAGCATCTAATCTTGGGTATGCCCAAGGAATCCCTTCTTCATCAACAATTTATCAGGTCACTTCTAGTAAAACTATATTTTTATTCGATCACATCTTATGTGCTTTACTTGGAGCGTATGTTATTTTTGCTTTCAGTTTGTTTAGTTGTCTTTGCTGTA
Organism: Alopecurus myosuroides; assembly: GCA_028641055.1. Taxonomy (NCBI): domain Eukaryota; kingdom Viridiplantae; phylum Streptophyta; class Magnoliopsida; order Poales; family Poaceae; genus Alopecurus; species Alopecurus myosuroides. The sequence continues at coordinate 266,564,839 of CM054057.1, read as the reverse complement.
ATAAATAGTTGGATCCTATCATACTTTTTTGGGATAGGGAGACGCTCCGTTTTCGTTGCTTAGAACACTCTAGTTTTCATTCTTATTGTTGTGTGAGTGTTCACTTTTTGCTAGAACTGCGTTTATCCTTTGTTTTCGTGCATCTCTTATTCAGAGCTGTTAGTTTTAGTAGTGTTATGTGAGCACTCTCATGTTTTTTTGATGTATAATGTAGAGAATTTTTGTTAAAACATATTTTGTATGGTGCTTGTTGGGAAAAGAAACTGCTGCTTGATGTAGAATTTATAACCGTGCAAGTAGAAGCTTGTATAGACTGTGGCTATAACTTTTTCATGCCATGCTAAATGTTATTTTAGATCTAAATCCTTGTGGTTATTGAGTAGCATGAATATCATCAAATAGCTGAGAGTGTTTAATTTGTCTTGAAAGATTCATGAGTTGTTCTTGTCATAGTAAAGCATAAATTTATGGTATTCTCTTTTGAATGTTTTATTTGGTTGACTTGGGGCATACTCACACCATGTTTATGACTACAAACCAGTCACGAATAGCCTCCATGAACATTTGGTTTTTGAACTTGTGATACCGCTTATGCTTTAATTAATGATGTTTATGTCGCTATGCATGATTATGGCTCTTATGCTCTCTTGATTTGTCGCTCCCAGCCTTTGCTAAGCCTCCACCTGTACTGAGTATGGAATTCTACTCGTGCATCCAAACTCCTTAAACCAAAGTTTTCCCATTGTGTACACCATACCTACCTACATGTGGTATTTAACTTCCAGTCCAAGTAAATTGCTCATGTGTTACCTTTAAAACCTTCAAAATTATTTATGTTTTGTGTTCTTGTTTTTGCTCATGAGGACATAAATACAGAATTTGTATCTCACTTGTTGATTAGATTTCACACCCTAGAATAGTGTCTTCATCCGCTTATCCAAGTGATAGAAGAGTTGGCAGCGGGGTTCCCAACCCCAAATTAATACAAACAAATTCTCTTCACTATTTTTGCCCCTGATTTATCAGTCAAAGCATAATTGCGTAAACAAAAGAGAAAGAGGGATGACCTTCTTCACCAGTTTGCGTACTTCACCATGGGAGCCGCTCTTGTGAATCCAGTTGGCTTGTGACGTACTGTAATGTCTGTTTACCATTCGTTGACATTAACATACACCTCTCCTAAAAAGTAGACATTCCTCCATGGTGTCAAACTTTTAATACCTCTGATTAATAAAATAAAAAGCTCTAGCACATGAGTGATCCTTGCTTCCCTCTGCGAAGTGCCTTTCTTTTACTTTTATGTTGAGTCTCCATCTTCTAACTTTATGCATAGTTGAGAGAGCATTTTTGCCATTCTGAGTTCTATGTGCGTTTGTCCCATAAACATCAATAATTACTTCATGATGTGATATTATTTGTTCTTAAATTATTTGTTCTAGTCTTCCTCTTGAACTTTGAAAGTGTCCTGCTCCATTTATGTTTTGTCCCACTCTTAAGGACTAGCGAAATACCACTTTGCCATGCTTTATCTATACCTGAAACAAACGTTTATCTTTCTTTGCATTATTATCCATGATCCTTTATTTGAAATACTTTTCATGATGCAAAGTGATTGCTATACTTTATTATTAAAGTTCTATTAATCATGTTTGTGTTTGAAGTTCTATGATCTCAGCGTACATATGCTTTTACATTATAATGATCAAGTTTATGATAGTAGCATGTCACCTCAGAAATTATTTTGTTTTATCGTTTACCTACTCGAGGACGAGTAGGAACTAAGATTGGGGATGCTTGATACGTCATAAATGTATCCTTAATTTATGATGTTCCATGTTGTTTCCCACATGTTTTCCTTACACTTTATGCCATTTTTACACGTTTTCCGGGACTAACCTATTAACAAGATGCCATAGAGCCAGTTCCCTGTTTTTCGCTATTTTTAGTTTCAGAAAAGTTGTTCTGTGTGACGCCCCGGGATCGGGCACTATGCAGATTTCAGCATTCCCGCCAAAATCCACATAATAACCGATTCCAGGTTGCCACTTGTGATAACATTACAACAGTTCACGAATAATCCACAACAACAACAGAAAAAGGTATATACAAGATGACTCAAACGAGTCAGGGATACAACCGATACAATACAAAGATCCAAATAACAGCGGAAGAAACAACATAGCGTCCGGCTACGGACAAGATACAATTTGGACTAAGAGTCCTGAAGATAACCGAGAGCGTCCAATCCCTGCCCAGGCCAAGCCGGAGGGATTCCCAAGCTAACGTCGTCAGACTTCAAACCTGTTGACTGCAATATTGAATATGCAGCCACGAAAAAGATTCGTGGGTCAGTACGGTTAAGTACTGGCAAGTGGATAACCCATACTCACAAGATACCGGCGTAACCAGTCATCACAAGATAAAAATACTTTGGGTTCAACGGAAAGGAAAGGATTATTGCAAATAAGCGACAGCGGGCTGCACTAACCAACTACAGAGACTCACTACAACTTCCGGCTAACAGAAAGAAGAGGAGATAGCGTATCGTAACCAACTAGTACTAACCACCAAACAAACCCATCCAATGTTACCCCCTACTAAGGAAGCAACCCAAGGATAACTCACACTGTTGATTAAGGTGACATTCAGGTTATTGTGACAATATGCCTATTACTAGTCAAATTATTATCGATTAGGTGTAAGTTGTCTAAGTACTTGTTAGCCAGTACTTTCACCAAGTCGTCACATAACCGCGGACAACACGGCTTCTCGAGAAGATTTATCCCTGCAGGGTGTACTCCAGTACCCGTACATACTCAAGCCACCAACTAAAACTCAGGTTGGCTTGACACGACCCAAACCATCTCTACAACCCATCCTAGGAGCCACGGAGCTATAAGGTCCCAGCCACGCAGCCGAATACTCAGCGCAGGTGTGCAAAACTCCCGCAGGACACAACACCCCGGCACTACAGGCCTCGCCCTATATGCATCATCATCATCATCAGTAACCATGGGTGATCAACCCATTATGCAAAGGAGCAAATGGAACACCCGAACTAAGTGTGGCTCTTCGGACAAGCTGCAGATCAGGTCTAAGTCGAGGGGGGTTCCATACCACCACCCGGATGCGGTGAGCACGCTCATCATGGATCAGTAGACAAGACCCTTTTCCTAATTAAGTTCGACACTAGCAGGCTTCAAAACCCTAACCCGGGCCTCCTGCCGGTGCCTTAACATCAAATTATTATTACCCAAAAACATTAACAAGTTGTTGATTGAATTGAAACCCAACTATCAAACTAAATAGGTGATAAGACGGACAACAAGACTTGAGCGCAAACAACACTAAGCATGCAACTACGACACGATGGCCAACAAGGTAAACAACCAACAGTTAAATAGGAAGTGGAAGGAAAGGCTATATCATGGTTGCAAGGTAAACATATGATAGGATCGAGACACAAGCATCGAATCAACAGGCTAGAATAAGAACAACGGAAAGAATCGGTAACAAGTGATGAAAGGCAGCCATTTGGCAGCAAGTGAGTATACTTGCCTGAGATCCAGCAAGTAGAGGTACATCCGCAGAACTTGTCGTTGCTCACATCATCTCAACGTCCTATCCGCGAAGAAGCAACGAACCTCGAACAAACACCGGATGCAACAATTACTACTACGGCAAAAGATCCAGCATGATCCTATTTTATATGCATGGCATGGCAAGATGCAAGAGGGGAAACAACTTAAGCAATTTAATCGGAACCGGAGTCCGGAGAAATAGGAATTGGTTCAAGTTGTTTAGCTAACCATCAATATTAAATGTTGATTAACAGGTTTAAACAAGGTGGAGGTGATCTATCCAATATTAAATGGAATAGGGCATGATTTGAATTTAATACCCCAACACATTCCATATTTATTCAATAGGTGAACATGCATAACACAAACTAAGATGCAACATACAACATGCAAACATGAGCATGGATAGCATGAACATGTTAAGTGCATTTTTCTGGTATGAAAACATATTTTATTTGTTGGATTTGGAATTAAAATGAGCAAGTTATCAAATTAGCAATTTTAAATGCATTAATTAAGAAATAGTTGTTTTCAGCAATTTAAATTATTCAAAACAGAAAACACAGTTGATATTTGCAAAGTTTAGAGAATTTTGATTGGAAAACATATTTTACTTTTCAAATTTGGAGTTAAAATGAATTAGTTATGAGTTATGCAATTTTAAATGGAACCGGAACAATATTTAATTATTCCAACTCATTCCATATTTATTTATTAGGTGATACCATTATTGCCCGCACCCACAAAATGCGATGCAACATGATGATATGATAATTATAAAAGTAGATGACATGTTATAGAAAATAGGGCATAAATATATAGGGGTTTGGGTTTGGGTGCACACGTGTGGAGGGGAGATCTTCGGGTTTGACGCCGGAAAGAAGGAGATCTTCGGAACAACGCCGGAGTGTTCGGGACGTGGACGAAGTAGCCGACGTAGTAGTAGCAGAGGAAGTATTCGACGTCGGGGAAGGAAGGAAAGTAGACGAAGTAGCCGTTCCGTTCCGTAGTCGACGTAGTCGTGGCCGAATCCGCAACATCATCGTCTTCGGGTCGGTGGTGAATTTGATGGTCTCGGTCTCAAGGCTTCATGGCACGCACGAAGGCGTCCGACGCAAGGCGGACACGGCGAGGTTCACGGCGGTGTAGTCGTTCACGTTGCGGTACTTGTCGGGGAAGAGCTCGTCGTCGAGGTAAGGGTCAGGGAGGATCTCGACGGCGTAACGGTCTTCGAAGTTTGATGGTGGACTTGGCATGTCTTTGGTCGATGGAGAACTTAGCGGTTCGGCCTTGCAGGTAGAAATACTCGACGAGTACCGGGATCGGTGTCGGGGACGAACTCGTGAAGGGGGCATCACCGGAGCAAGGCTTGCCGTCGCGCGCACCGGGGTGGAGCTCGTGCACACTGGACGAGCGTGCCACGGTGAGGAGGAGCGTCGTTTTTTTTGGGCGCACGGCAGCCGTAGCGCACCAACGCGTGCAGGGCGGGGTCGTCGTGGAGGAGGAATCCATCCCGGAGGACTCACCGATGCGGGGCAGCACCAAGAGAAGCAGCAGGGCAAATGAGCGGAGGCTCTGCCCGTTCCTGGTGTCGCCCACGATGGCAGCAGTACGGAGCTCGAGGAGGGGGCAGGGGTGCCGCGCTCGGGGACAGAGTGGCAGGGGCTCGCCGGCCTGGCCGTGGTCGGGGTCAGGAGGTCGCGTACGCGCGCGAGGTGCGCCTCCTGGTGACAGCGGCGAGCTCCAGGAGGGGCTGGCGACGGGGCAGCGAGGAGGACGGCGCTGGCTCGCCGGAGAGAGGAGGTGGCGGGGCGCCGAGGGGCTGCGACGGCGCGCGTCGGGCGGTGAGGCAGGGCTGACGGGCACGAGCGGCGGTTCCCGGCCGGTGAGGAGCAGAGGGCGGCGATGGGATGGCGTGCGGTCGAGGCAGGGAAGGTGGAGGGCGAGGGGAGAGGGGAGGGGCTCGGCGACGGGCGAGGTGGAGGAGGAGCTGTGGGCGACGGGAGGAGGAGGCGACGCCGGCGGGGCATGGCCTCCTGGCCAGCGAGCGAGGAAGCGAGCGGGGCAGGCGAGCGGGAGGAGGACGAGGGGATCGATCGGGATCCCCTCCCGTGCGTGTGCGTGCGGTTTATTTTTTTTTTCTGTTGGAGAGGTGGAGGGACCTGAGTGGAAATAGGAGAGACGGCGGGGGGGGGCGGGGTTTGCGAGGGAGAGAAGAAATTTAGGGTTTGTGGGGAGGGATTTCGGTGGGGGTGCTGGTTGGGCCTAGTTGGGCCGAAAAATGGGCAGGTTCCCCCTCTCTCTCTCTCACAACTCTAATTTTTTTGAGTGGGTTTGCTTTATTATTTTTCAGAGATCGTTTCGGTTCTAATAAAAATTGATTAATCAATTAAACGAATTTTAGAAAATAAGAGTTGATGAATTTTTAAACAGGGTGCAACTTTTAAATGCATGATGATGCATGATGCATGACGATGCAAAAAGAAAACAACAAAACAAAGTGGGGAAAACCCCGGGTGTTACAGCCGACACAACTAACAAGGGGATTGCGCCCTCGCAATCCACCTGCTAACCCGGGAGGGGAAAGAAGTTCGACTATCGATTCTTCATGCTTCCAGCTGATTCTCCTCGACACCACTAACAAGGGAATCTTGCTCGGGGTGACGACGATGTTCTTCCACCAGGAATCTTCCGACGATCGAACCTATTAGGTTAAAGGCTCAGAAAACGTCCACCCACGTAGGTTCCTAACACTTTGAAAGATAGACAAGAGGGGAGACTCCAAAACAAATAAGATGGGAGGGGAAAGTAGAATAGAGATAAGGAGAAAACAAGAATCCTATTGAGATGTTTTTCCAAAATAGTTTAGCAGAAATAGTTTTTGACATTCTAGAAACAACGACCGTTAGCGAGGTTAACCTACAGGCTTTGCGGACCCGTTGCTTCGATAACCATTTGTATCGAAACAATCTCGGGAATCGGAACCAAGGCTCTGATACCATTTGTGACGCCCCGGGATCGGGCACTATGCAGATTTCAGCATTCCCGCCAAAATCCACATAATAACCGATTCCAGGTTGCCACTTGTGATAACATTACAACAGTTCACGAATAATCCACAACAACAACAGAAAAAGGTATATACAAGATGAATCAAACGAGTCAGGGATACAACTGATACAATACAAAGATCCAAATAACAGCGGAAGAAACAACATAGCGTCCGGCTACGGACAAGATACAATTTGGACTAAGAGTCCTGAAGATAACCGAGAGCGTCCAATCCCTGCCCAGGCCAAGCCGGAGGGATTCCCAAGCTAACATCGTCAGACTTCAAACCTGTTGACTGCAATATTGAATATGCAGCCACGAAAAAGATTCGTGGGTCAGTACGGTTAAGTACTGGCAAGTGGATAACCCATACTCACAAGATACCGGCGTAACCAGTCATCACAAGATACAAATACTTTGGGTTCAACGGAAAGGAAAGGATTATTGCAAATAAGCGACAGCGGACTGCACTAACCAACTACAGAGACTCACTACAACTTCCGGCTAACAGAAAGAAGAGGAGATAGCGTATCGTAACCAACTAGTACTAACCACCAAACAAACCCATCCAATGTTACCCCCTACTAAGGAAGCAACCCAAGGATAACTCACACTGTTGATTAAGGTGACATTCAGGTTATTGTGACAATATGCCTATTACTAGTCAAATTATTATCGATTAGGTGTAAGTTGTCTGAGTACTTGTTAGCCAGTACTTTCACCAAGTCGTCACATAACCGCGGACAACACGGCTTCTCGAGAAGATTTATCCCTGCAGGGTGTGCTCCAGTACCCGTACATACTCAAGCCACCAACTAAAACTCAGGTTGGCTCGATACGACCCAAACCATCTCTACAACCCATCCTAGGAGCCACGGAGCTATAAGGTCCCAGCCACGCAGCCGAATACTCAGCGCAGGTGTGCAAAACTCCCGCAGGACACAACACCCCGGCACTACAGGCCTCGCCCTATATGCATCATCATCATCATCAATAACCATGGGTGATCAACCCATTATGCAAAGGAGCAAATGGAACACCCGAACTAAGTGTGGCTCTTCGGACAAGCTGCAGATCAGGTCTAAGTCGAGGGGGGTTCCATACCACCACCCGGATGCGGTGAGCACGCTCATCATGGATCAGTAGACAAGACCCTTTTCCTAATTAAGTTCGACACTAGCAGGCTTCAAAACCCTAACCCGGGCCTCCTGCCGGTGCCTTAACATCAAATTATTATTACCCAAAAACATTAACAAGTTGTTGATTGAATTGAAACCCAACTATCAAACTAAACAGGTGATAAGACGGACAACAAGACTTGAGCGCAAACAACACTAAGCATGCAACTACGACACGATGGCCAACAAGGTAAACAACCAACAGTTAAATAGGAAGTGGAAGGAAAGGCTATATCATGGTTGCAAGGTAAACATATGATAGGATCGAGACACAAGCATCGAATCAACAGGCCAGAATAAGAACAACGGAAAGAATCGGTAACAAGTGATGAAAGGCAGCCATTTGGCAGCAAGTGAGTATACTTGCCTGAGATCCAGCAAGTAGAGGTACATCCGCAGAACTTGTCGTTGCTCACATCATCTCAACGTCCTATCCGCGAAGAAGCAACGAACCTCGAACAAACTCCGGATGCAACAATTACTACTACGGCAAAAGATCCAGCATGATCCTATTTTATATGCATGGCATGGCAAGATGCAACAGGGGAAACAACTTAAGCAATTTAATCGGAACCGGAGTCCGGAGAAATAGGAATTGGTTCAAGTTGTTTAGCTAACCATCAATATTAAATGTTGATTAACAGGTTTAAACAAGGTGGAGGTGATCTATCCAATATTAAATGGAATAGGGCATGATTTGAATTTAATACCCCAACACATTCCATATTTATTCAATAGGTGAACATGCATAACACAAACTAAGATGCAACATACAACATGCAAACATGAGCATGGATGGCATGAACATGTTAAGTGCATTTTTCTGGTATGAAAACATATTTTATTTGTTGGATTTGGAATTAAAATGAGCAAGTTATCAAATTAGCAATTTTAAATGCATTAATTAAGAAATAGTTGTTTTCAGCAATTTAAATTATTCAAAACAGAAAACAAAGTTGATATTTGCAAAGTTTAGAGAATTTTGATTGGAAAACATATTTTACTTTTCAAATTTGGAGTTAAAATGAATTAGTTATGAGTTATGCAATTTTAAATGGAACCGGAACAATATTTAATTATTCCAACTCATTCCATATTTATTTATTAGGTGATATCATTATTGCCCGCACCCACAAAATGCGATGCAACATGATGATATGATAATTATAAAAGTAGATGACATGTTATAGAAAATAGGGCATAAATATATAGGGGTTTGGGTTTGGGTGCACACGTGTGGAGGGGAGATCTTCGGGTTTGACGCCGGAAAGAAGGACATCTTCGGAACAACGCCGGAGTGTTCGGGACGTGGACGAAGTAGCCGACGTAGTAGTAGCAGAGGAAGTATTCGACGTCGGGGAAGGAAGGGAAGTAGACGAAGTAGCCGTTCCGTTCCGTAGTCGACGTAGTCGTGGCCGAATCCGCAACATCATCGTCTTCGGGTCGGTGGTGAATTTGATGGTCTCGGTCTCAAGGCTTCATGGCACGCACGAAGGCGTCCGACGCAAGGCGGACATGGCGAGGTTCACGGCGGTGTAGTCGTTCACGTTGCGGTACTTGTCGGGGAAGAGCTCGTCGTCGAGGTAAGGGTCGGGGAGGATCTCGACGACGTAACGGTCTTCGGAGTTCGATGGTGGACTTGGCATGTCTTTGGTCGATGGAGAACTTAGCGGTTCGGCCTTGCAGGTAGAAATACTCGACGAGTACCGGGATCGGTGTCGGGGACGAACCCGTGAAGGGGGCATCACCGGAGCAAGGCTTGCCGTCGCGCGCACCGGGGTGGAGCTCGTGCACACTGGCCGAGCGTGCCACGGTGAGGAGGAGCGTCGTTTTTTTTTGGCGCACGGCAGCCGTAGCGCACCAACGCGTGCGGGGCGGGGTCGTCGTGGAGGAGGAATCCATCCCGGAGGACTCACCGATGCGGGGCAGCACCAAGAGAAGCAGCAGGGCAAATGAGCGGAGGCTCTGCCCGTTCCTGGTGTCGCCCACGATGGCAGCAGTACGGAGCTCGAGGAGGGGGCAGGGGTGCCGCGCTCGGGGACAAAGTGGCAGGGGCTCGCCGGCCTGGCCGTGGTCGGGGTCAGGAGGTCGCGTACGCGCGCGAGGCGCGCCTCCTGGTGACAGCGGCGAGCTCCAGGAGGGGCTGGCGACGGGGCAGCGAGGAGGACGGCGCTGGCTCGCCGGAGAGAGGAGGTGGCGGGGCGCCGAGGGGCTGCGACGGCGCGCGTCGGGCGGTGAGGCAGGGCTGGCGGGGACGAGCGGCGGTTCCCGGCCGGTGAGGAGCAGAGGGCGGCGATGGGATGGCGTGCGGTCAAGGCAGGGAAGGTGGAGGGCGAGGGGAGAGGGGAGGGGCTCGGCGACGGGCGAGGTGGAGGAGGAGCTGTGGGCGACGGGAGGAGGAGGCGACGCCGGCGGGGCATGGCCTCCTGGCCAGCGAGCGGGGCAGGCGAGCGGGAGGAGGACGAGGGGATCGATCGGGATCCCCTCCCGTGCGTGTGCGTGCGGTTTTTTTTCTGTTGGAGAGGTGGAGGGACCTGAGTGGAAATAGGAGAGACGGCGGGGGGGTTTTTGCGAGGGAGAGAAGAAATTTAGGGTTTGTGGGGAGGGATTTCGGTGGGGGTGCTGGTTGGGCCTAGTTGGGCCGAAAAATGGGCAGGTTTCCCCCCTCTCTCTCTCACAACTCTAATTTTTTTTGTGGGTTTGCTTTATTATTTTTCAGAGATCGTTTCGGTTCTAATAAAAATTGATTAATCAATTAAACGAATTTTAGAAAATAAGAGTTGATGAATTTTTAAACAGGGTGCAACTTTTAAATGCATGACGATGCAAAAAGAAAACAACAAAACAAAGTGGGGCAAACCCCGGGTGTTACATTCTGGAAATATTCTTGGAATTAGAAAATTGAAAGCCAGAAGTCCTAAAAGTCCCGGAAGCTTCCAGAAGTCCCGAAGAGCCCCGGAGGGGGGCCACAGGGTGTACACACCATGGGGTGGCGCGGGTCCCCCTGGCCGCGCCACCTAGGGGTGTGGGCCCCCTAGCCACCTCCCGGCATCGCCCTTTCGCCCATATATACTCCCCGATGCATAAACCCAAGAAGAATCGACATTTTCCGCAAAATACATCCGTAGCTCCGCCGCCGACGACGACAAGTTTCGGGGGACATATCTCTGTTCTGGCACCCTGCCTGGACGGGGAAGTGCCCCGGAAGCCATCTCCTTTGACTCCACCGCCATCTCCATCCCCGTTGATGTCTCCTATGATGAGGAGGGAGTAGTTCTCCCCCGGGGCTGAGGGCTCTACCGGTAGCTATGTGGTTCATCTCTCTCTCCCATGGTGTGATCTAGATGTGATCATGAGCTTTGTAATCTATTTGAATTCGTAGATGTTACTCTTCATCTTTTGGTACTCAAGTGCTTTATTAATATGAACTATGGAGTCACCTTGTATCGCGGTGTGAAGGTGATAGTGTGCACATCGTGTGTGTCTCCTATATGAATTGTGGTGTTTGCGTGGAACCATCTGGGTACCACGGTGATAGCATGGGGGTTACTTGGTTGGGAAAGTGCTTACTCTGAGGAGTGCTTTTAAAGCCCTACGCATGGATTGATGTTGTTATTCGACCGGAGAGTGGTTAAGAGTAGCATAGTGAGGAGAAGATATTTATGCATTCAATTATATGATCATTGTTGAGAGTGTCCTCTAGTGAAAGTAGGAGCCCTATGCCTTATTTCCAAGCATTGAAACACTGTTTTCCGCCTGTTCTGCTACATGCTTGCTTGCTGCCATTTTTATTTCAGATTGTTATTATCACTTATAATCATCCATACTACTTGTATTTTACTCTCTCTTCGCCGAACTAGTGCACCTATATACCTGACAAGTATATTGGGTGTGTTGGGGACACAAGAGACTTCTTGTATCTTGATTGCAGGGTTGCTTGAGAGGGATATCTTTGACCTCTACCTCCATGAGTTCGATACCTTGGGTGATCCACTTAAGGGAAACTTTTTGCTGTTCTACAAACCTCTGCACTCGGAGGCCCAACACAGTCTACAAGAATAGAAGCGTGCGTAGACATCACTGAAGCATAGGGAATCTTATTCATTATCTCTCTATCTTCTGCTGTAGATGGACATTGAGTCTTACTCAACGTCTTGCCTTGAAACATTGGTAAGAACCGCTTCTTACTATCTTCCGTTCTGAACTTCTTCAGAATCTTGTCAAGGTGTGTACTTTGCGAAAGTCCAATTGAGCGTCTTGATCTATCCCTGTAGATTTTGATGCCTAATGTATAAGCTGCTTCACCGAGGTCTTTCATCGAAAAAGAACTGTTCAAATAACCTTTTACGCTTTTTAAAAGTTCTATATCATTTCCCATCAACAATATGTCATCCACATATAGTACTAGAAATGCTACAGAGCTCCCACTCACGTTCTTGTAAATACAAGCTTCTCCGTATGTTTGGACAAAACCAAACCCTTTGATCACCTTATCAAAACTGAGGTTCCAACTTCGGGATGGTTGCTTCAGTCCATAAATGGAACGTTGAAGCTTGCACACCTTGTCGGCATCCTTAGGATCAACAAAAACTTTGGGTTGCATCATATACAACTCTTCCTGAATATCACCATTAAGGAACGCCGTTTTGACATCCATCTGCTAGATTTCATAATAAAAAAATGCAGCAACTGCTAACATAATTCTAACTGACTTTAGCATCGCTACCGGTGATAAAGTCTCATCGTAGTCAACTCCTTGAATTTGTCGAAAACCTTTTGCGACAAGTCGAGCTTTATAGACGGTCACGTTACCATCAACGTCATTTTTCTTTTTAAATATCTATTTGTTCTCAACGGCCTTGCGGTCATCGGGTAAGTCCACCAAAGTCCAAACTTGGTTTTCATTCATGGATCCTATTTCGGATTTCATGGATTCAAGCCATTTGTTGGAATTGGGCTCGTCATCGCTTCATCATACGTCGCAGGGTCATCACTTCCATCTACCATGAAGTTTAAGACGGGATTCCCGTACAATTCAGGAGTTGTATGTTCCCTACTTGACCTGCGAGGTACAGTAGTTTCATCTTCTGGAGTTTCATGATCTTGATCATTAGTTCCCTCTTCAACCGACGGAATCGGCACCGGAACAACTTCCGGTGCTGCGTTACTCGCTATTCCAAGAAGAGAAGGTTCAATAACCTCGTCGAGTTCTACCTTCCTACTATTCACACCTTTCGAGAGAAACTCCTTCTCCAAAAAGGATCCATTCTTGGCAACGAAAATCTTGCTTCAGATCTGTGATAGAAGGTGTACCCTATAGTTTCCTTAGGGTATCCTATGAAGACGCATTTTTCCGATTTGGGTTCGAGTTTATCAGGTTGAAGCTTCTTCACATAAACATCACATCCCCAAACTTTTAGAAATGACAGCCTAGGTTTGTTTCCAAACCATAATTGCATGCAATGTCCTTTCAACGGATTTAGATGGTGCCCTATTTAAAGTGAATGCAGCGGTCTCTAGTGCATAACCCCAAAACGATAGTGGCAAATCTGTAAGAGACATCACAGATCGAACCATATCCAATAAAGTACGATTACGACGTTCAGAAACACCATTACGCTGTGGTGTTCCGGAAGGTGTGAGTCGTGAAACTATCCACATTGTTTCATATGCATGCCAAACTCGTAACTTAAATATTCACCTCCATGATCAGATCGTAGAAATTTAATCTTTCTGTTACGATGATTTTAAACTTCACACTGGAATTCTTTGAACTTTTCAAATATCTCAGATTTGTGTTTCATTAAGTAAATATATCCATATCTACGCAAATCATCTGTGAAAGTGACAAAATAACGATATCCACCGCACGCCGATATACTCATTGGTCCACACACATCAGTATGTATGATTTCCAGTAAATCTGTCGCCCGTTCCATAGTTCCATAAAACGGGGTTCTAGTCATCTTGCCCATAAGGCATGGTTCACATGTTTCATATGATCCATAATCAAGTGATTCTAAGAGTCCATCAGAATGGAGCTTCTTCATGCGTTTAACACCAATATGACCTAAGCGGCAATGCCACATGTAAGTAGCAATATCATCATTTAACTTAATTATTTTGGTATTCACATTATGAATATGTGTATCAATACTATCAAGATTCAAAAGAAATAAACCATTCTTCTCAGGTGCGTGACCATAAAAGATATTATTCATATAAATCGAACAACCATTGTTCTCAGACTTAAAGTAATAACCACTCTGCATTAAGCAAGATCCATAAATGACATTCATGCTCAATGCAGGCACCAAATAACAATTATTCAGGTTTATAACTAATCTAGATGGTAAACGAAGAGGCAGCGTCCCGACGGCGATCACATCAACTATTGATCCATTGCCGACGCGCATCGTCACCTCATCCTTTGCTAGTGGTCACTTATTCTGCAGCTCCTGTTCCGAGCTACATATGTGAGCAACCGAACCGGTATCCAATACCCAGGCGCTACTGCGAGTTATAGTAAGGTACACATCAATAACATGTATATCATATATACCTTTGTTCACTTTGTCGGCCTTCCTATCTGCCAGATACTTGGGGCAATTGCGCTTCCAGTGACCAGTGCCCTTGCAATAAAAGCACTCAGTCTCAGGCTTAGGGCCACACTTAGTTTTCTTCTCAGGTGTAGCAACAGACTTGCCACCCTTCTTGAAGTTTACCCTTGGCTTGACACTTGATGTTCTTTATTAATCTGCCACTTCATAAGTTTTAAGCATCGAGAGAAGCTCAGGAAGAGACTTCTTCATGCCTTGCATATTATAGTTCATCACAAAGTTCTTGTAACTAGGTGGCAGAGATTGGAGAACACGATGTATCCCCAACTCATTGGGAATCGTTATTCCCAAGGCTATGAGTTTATCAGCGTACGCAGACATCTTGAGTACGTGCTCACTAATGGAGATGTTCTCTTTCATCATGCAGCCAAAGAACTTTTCTGAAGCGTCATAACTCTCAACTGCGGCATGGGTATCGGAAATAAATTCCAGTTCTCCCATTGCAGCATAGGAAGTGCTGTTCTCGAAACGTTTTCGCAGCTCTGGCTCTAATCCATAAAGGATGCCGCAATGAACTATATTGTGGTCTTCTTGTCGAGTCAGATAAACATTTTTATCTTCATCAGAAGCATCATCTGTGGGCTGGTCACCTAGCGGTGCATTAATCACATAGAGCTTCTTGCAAGCGGCGAGGAGAATCCTCAGGTTAAATGCCCAGTTGGTAAAGTTGCTTCCATTTTTAGCTAGTTTTTCTTTCTCCATGAACATATTGAAATTGAAGGTAGGTGGTGCCATGATCTACAACATATTTGCAAAGACTATTTAGACTAGGTTTATGATAAATTAAGTTCAAGTTAATTTTAAAATTATCCCATGAACTCTCACTCAAAAACAACATCCCTCTTAGTCGTGTTTAGTGATTTACACGAACCAAATTCACTACACAAAAACCGATTATCACGTGAGACGGTGTAGTTGCAAAGGCGAACATGAACATGTTCATCATATCATCAATATGACTCATGTTTTATCTTTCGGTTATGTGTTCTGAGACCATGTTTGTACATACTAGGCTCGTCAAGTAGAACCGTTGTATTGCGTGTGTTTCAACGCCACGTGTGTACATGCTAGCCTTGAAAACACCCGTTGTATGCGAACGTTGAGTCTATCACACCCGATCATCATGTGGTGTCTCGAAAGGACGAATTTTCTTAACGGTGCATACTTAAGGAAGAACACATT
The DNA here is from genome assembly GCA_028641055.1 of Alopecurus myosuroides. Classification (NCBI taxonomy): domain Eukaryota; kingdom Viridiplantae; phylum Streptophyta; class Magnoliopsida; order Poales; family Poaceae; genus Alopecurus; species Alopecurus myosuroides. The sequence continues at coordinate 266,549,227 of CM054057.1, read as the reverse complement.
ATTATCTTGCCATCGCGATCTAAGAAAAATAAGATGCATAAAAGGAATAACATCACATGCATGGAAAATGTGATATGATATGGTCATTCTTGCGCACTTGATCTCCATCTTGTGCATCATGGTACGATCTCCATCATTTTACCGGCGTGGCACCAAGGTCCGTGGCACCTCCATCTTGATTGTCCATTACAACATATCACATGGATATGATATACAACACGCAAGCCATAAAAATAAGACAACCATGTGGCTTCTACGTACAAGAGTCACAATGTTGATAAAACATATATTTAACAACCCTTCGTAGATTAGATTTTAACTATAGTAGGAGAAACGGACACCCCCTCAGCCACAAGTAAGACAGGTCTCGCGTACATAGTACACGTAAAGTTAGTCTAGGGAAGCATCATCCTACTATGTCACTAAGATCATAAAATACCCAAGGATGCAATAACATGATCATGAGCGACCATATACTCCTATGTGTTCTACCCGTACAAATCATCTGCACATAGATCCGACTCTGATACCACTGAAGGGTACGTATAGCATAGAATTTTTTTTTTCTACGCGAGATAAATCCCAAGGGGCAAGATCTAATCTATGAGATGAAAGGTAACGGGGAGAAAGAGTCTTAGAAAAAACATACCCTCGAAGACTCTAAGCGGTACGAGACAAAATGTCGTTGTTGGCGTAACCGTACCCACGCCGATCCCGAGACCGAGAAGATGTGCTTTTTTCATTATCATTTGGTTACATATTGAACTTATACTCCACGCGCATTTTTTAGTGTGATTTGCCTCATATATTTGGGAGGGGATTGATAGGTTTTTTTTCTATAGTTTTGGTCTTTACAAATTAGCCTTGGTATTTCTTAAATTCTGGGTCCGCCATTGCTCCTCCATATCTGAGAGTAATGTATTTCAAACATGTTTCACCTGTTTGGTGAATTCTTTTGTGAAACCTATCACATAAATTTCTTCCGGAAAAAAAATCTATGATGGAAACACTGAACCCTACATCATTATAAAATACGTGTCATAGTATAGTAAAGCATTTTCATGAAACGTCTATGGATTGAAGTACGGATTGACAGTGGTAGTTCTACAATATATGCAAATGTGTCCTAGCTGACAGATCAGTCGGGCCGTAAATAAAATACTCCCTCCGATCCTAAAAAAGTTCGGTTAACCTCGATATATTGATTTTTCGGGACACTCTCCATTACTGCCTAAGGTGCTGGAAAAGTGTCACCACAAATGAGCTAATCACGTACAAGATTCAATGTTCCGCTATCGAAGGTAGTCAAACACGCGAGTTCCACTATGTGAACGGAACAACCTCCGCGTCGCCCTTCTTCCTCATATCAGTTGTCGGTTACCGGCGGCAAATTAATTACCATCATAAACAACGCCGAGCTCTTCCTCCACGTCCTCCTCCCGATATGACATGCACAGGGGATATTTCATGAACCTCACAGGTGTTGCGCCGGGGCCATCACCAAACAACTTCTCCATAAGTGCCTCGTATCGCGCTTTGCACTCTTCATGGACCTTGTCGATATTGGGGTCATGCTCCTGCTCCATCGTCTTGTCCGCGGCCGTCCCTACATCAGTCGCCGTCTCCATGTCAGCCACCTCATCTCCCTTTAGGCAGCCGAACTCCCTCTTGCTTTTCATGGCACCCCCCTCGAGTTCGGCCGTTGGCGCCTTCCTCTTCGGTGCACTGTCCTCTCCGGCGAACTCCTCCTCCCCAACCTGTGGCGAAAACTCCTTGTCAGCCATTGGCAGATCTGATTCACCGCACTTTCTTTTTGAGCTGCGATTCCTTAACCTGTCGAGGATTTGATTTCAAAGCCGGCTCGCTCAATATAAAGGCGGATGATCGAGTCGGTACGCCCGTCTTCGAATTCCTCCCAGGGTCTGGGCGCAGTTTCTATTTTATTGGGCCTATCACAATGACAGGCCTGCACCAGTCCAGCCAGGCCTAACTCGAGCCTGCGCAACCTCTTCTACCTCGGCGCCTAGGGCTGGAATTCGAGCCGAGCCGAGTCAGCTCGGCTCGACTCGCTCAAGCTCGGCTCGACTCGTTCAACAAACGAGTCCGAAAACAAAACTCGGCTCGGCTCGGTGAACTCGCGAGTAGCTCGCGAGTTACTCGTTTAACTTTTTTTATTTTATAAAACTATAAAAAGTCAACATTATGTATTGTATATATACTTATTTTTCATTATTTGGGGCACGTATAATAAAATCATCACAATAATCGATGAAAAGATGTCACCATAAAAAAAATTGTCATAAATAAACTACGATAATCAGTAAAAAAAATGTTCACATACATAAGAATATCATTAGAAATTCTTTTTACCGAGTTAAACGAGCTAAACGACTACTCTTAAACTCGGCTCGTTTAGCTTGAATTCGTTTACTGTCGAAAACGAAAACTCGACTCGGCTTGTTGGACAACGAGCTCGAGCCGAGCCGAGTCGAGTTGCGAGCTGCTAGTTTAACTCGCGAGCTTCGAGTTTTAATTCCAGACCTATCGGCGCCTACCAGTCCGCCATCAACAACAGCGACGTCCCGGGTCTCGACGCCGACGCCGCCGCCGAGCGCGACGTCATCGTCTTCCGCTCCTACATCGCCCTCGGATCCTACCAGGTAAGCAGAGAAATCAATGGGCGCTCCCGCTCGCGCAGCCAGCTTCGCCGCGAATCGCTCTGATCCGCTGGGTTGTGGTCATCAGCGAGATCGACTCGTCGGCGGCGACGTCGCTGCAGGCCGTGAAACTGCTCGCGCTCTACCTCACCGGGGACAAGATTAGCGCGCCGGATCTGATTTAATCGACCCTGATCTGTGACTGATCGTGGTTTATGGCGTTGGATCTGGGATGTCGAGCTGTAGTTTGTCTGTGATCTGTCGCGGTTACAGTCAATGATCTGATCCAGCGATAGATCCAGTGCACCATTTTCACTACCGTAGGCCGAGGACTGTTGTAGAACTGATAATTCAGTATTACTTCCTCAGCATGTTAAATGTGTTCGTGTAGGGCGTTTGTTGGATGCTTAGCGCTGCTATCTGGTAGAATTACCTCGACCCATGACAATAGTCGTGACCTCTGATGATGTGTTCCAGAAGTTTGATATAGAGTGAGGTGCAGTTAATCTGCATCATATTTAGTTAGAACAATGGTAATGTGTTGCATCAATTTCGGTTAGATTTAAAGGCAGTGGTTTACCTTCGACAACATCATAATTCATAGGAATGGCTGGTTTTTACGTTGCCTAGCCAAGCCTATTACAACCCTCCTCCTTTACCCGTGCTTGGGACCGCTTTTTCCTAAAAGGCATAAGCGTAGTTGGTGGTTTAGCTTAGATCTCGATGATCATCTTTTTCAAGGCAATTTAACAGTCTAAAATAGCATTTACCAGCAACTTATTCTTAGTCGCACACGAATGCTTATTCTGAGATTCAACGATATCATATTTGATATCATATTTATGGCATTGGATCATATACTATTGCATGAGACAGTTTGTACTTTGAAATTCAAATTCGTGCATTCCGCAAGTCAGAAGCAAAGTAATCAGTATTGTGTGAAATTGAAAGATCAGATGTATATATCCAGGTTTTATAAATAAAATGATGATATGCTTGTAATGGATTTCAGCATTTTAACAGTCTTCTTATTTGGTGCGTGCCATAGTAAACTTTTATCGATGTGCCTAAACATAAGAATATGAGTGGTAGTGTGTTACCCTTACAGATTTGGTCCTTCTCTCAATTTTTTCTGGATACGCTGGAATGCTCATACATTATTACTTTGTGCCATTTTGAAGGAAGGCGCAATATCCAGCCTGAGTGATTCGGCTATAGGAAGCAATCCTGTTCTGCGATTGATTGCTGGAATTATATTTATGCATGAACAAGACTACAATGAGGCTCTCAAGCACACACACACTCGAGGAACTCTAGACCTGTTAGTTTCATTTTTCCCTATTCCTTTAGATGTTCAGATTTGCATTTTATTGTTGCAAAACCGTACGCAACAGTGAACATCAGTATATGCTCTTTACTAATTTTGATCACCTTAAGATAATCTTAACAAGCTTGTAAGGTGAGTACGAATAGTCAACATATTTTGGAAAGATAAGTGCAAACATTTCTCTGGTGTTGAAGTTGAACACCATTTTCTGTATTACTCCCTCCATTCCACAATATAAGATGTTTTAGACATTTTCCACATTCACATATACACACATGTATCTAGACATGTTTGTGTATATGTCCACTCATTTTAGTACGAATCTAGACAACATGTGAAACACCTAAAACATCTTATATTATGGAACGGAGGGAGTATATTCCAGCCTTCTCTTGGTAGTTTTATTTGATGTGTTTTATATTTAACCATGAAGAGTTGTATGGAAGAACAATAATTTCCTTGTATCTTAAATTTTCTTTTCTCTTCCAAGATCCATGTGTCGTGTCTTACCAAAGTGTGATGGTGGATCGATCGTTTTGTGATGCTATTTGCATACAGTATTGTGTCATGGATAGATCCGGCAATGATTTGATGCAGATGTTACCCTTCTTTCATTTCATGCCAATGGTTGCTGGGGAAAATTAACACAGCCTTTTTGTTTGGCAGCAACTTTGAAGTTGATTATGGGTCCGAAGAACATGCTTCCATTGTCCACAAGACGTTAGCTGTTGACAAGGAGGTAAAGAACTAGTTTTAAGCATGTCTCCTGCTTCCATGAACTTTTTCTGCTTCATCGTTGTTCATGGCATGGTTGTTATTCGGTGTACTTTGTATTGCAGTTGCAGCCGGATAAGGTCAGGAGGGAGATGGCTGTCTCTGGTGGCAAGCTTGTCGTGTGAGTAAATCTCCACCACTTTTTTTGTGAAGGATCGCCTTTCTGTTCCTGCGTTGAGTGTAATGATTTAATTCCTTGTTTTTGCTGATTCAGGCGCTTTGAAGCTGTAGAGGCTCGATTTCTGCGAGCATCATTCAGCGCGTTTGTTGATCTTATGGTACTTGTGACGAAGCTGGTCGAAGAATACGGTGTAAGCAAGGAAGAACATTCAGCGTTGTGAGTTAGCTAGTCAATCTGTGGTCATTTAGATCACCTGTATCTGCCTACAGAAATCTGTGAAGGTACTTATTGATGTATTCTGAATTCTGAGTGAAATACTCCTGTAGTACGGGTTACCTCTCATTCATAAATCATCGCAATGAGAAAGAACCTCAGTAGCCCTGTCTGGGGGTGAACAAAATCTCTTAAAATTGGGAGGAACAGAGATACTTCAGATATGATAGCTTAATTAGAAAATCTACTCGGTGTATTGGCTCGTGTATCTTCATGTCAGACGCCCTGTTCATCGACATTTGATCAGACGCTTAATTAGAAAATCTACTCGGTGTATTGGCTCGTGTATCTTCTCTAAACCCGATGCATTTTCTCCTGCTCGTACCAGCTTAATTTTCTGTGGCACCTCCTCGGCATTTCTAGATCTAGCAAGGGAAGTCATCGGTCCCCTCAACATTTCTAGGTCATGTTGCAGGTTCGTAATCCTGTTTTTTTGGACCTTCCAATTTTTTTTTTGTCCCAAACATGTTGCTATGTTGGACGAAAAAGTGCTTATTAAGCGAAATCCCTTTCTCACGCGCGCGCGAGCGCTCGCTCGCGCGCTTTGCTTCTCCTCGTGTGCCGTGACGGGTGATCCGGCCGGGCCGCGTGTACGTAGCGGCAGACGCTTGTGCGGCGGCGCACGGCTCGTATGCGCATGTGCCAGCCCCGTTGCTCGCCATACCACGCTCGTTTACTTCTTCTGATGGGCTCTGCCGGGAAAGCCTTACAGGAAGGTTTTCAATGGGCCAGATCTTTGATGTGGGTCTTCCATTCCTTCCAAGCTCCACCCTCAGTCCGCATAGCTCGAAAAGTGGAAAAAAAAACTCAAGGCTGCTCATTCCTGGCACGAAAATTTAGTCAGGTCAACGAATAATAAGCTACATCAACTGTATAGATAATAATATGAAGATTTCGAATATCAAATCAGTATCAACAGACACGCTATAGAATATATTTTAAACTATATTTATCAAATCTTATAAATATTTATATTTTTATCCATAAGATGTTAGAATATTGGGCCATTTAGTGGACAACCAAATATACAAATCCTGAAATTCTAAATAGCTGCACACCACGTTATAAGGTGGAGTGTTGTATCGCTTGTAAGTGAGCGAGAAGAGGATAACCTCTCGCGCAATCCTCCTCCGCCGTTGCTCGCTCGTCTTAACGCGTTTCAGGAATTCGAGACTCGATCCAAAACAACATTTATCTTTGTTTTGTTGTTTTGAAAAAATAAATCTAAAGTTGTTGACGGACGCGTCAGCACGCACCGTGGACGGTGCACACACCGTGGGCGGTGCCCCCGCACTATTTTCCTTAGTATATTTTATCGCTAGAGTTAAAAATAAGTGTACAATAAAATTTGAACCAAAAACTTAAAAGTTCATATGTAAGTTTTGTAATCCCCTTTTTAGGGGAAACATGTATTTCTTATGACAAATTATTTTTATTAGTTAAATTTATTCTGAACTCCCTTTTTGTGCCACTGGTTTTTTAAAGGAACATACTAGTATAAATAATATGAACAAAATATTAAGATAACATGCTTTCGCCTCGCTTTATAAATAAAGCCCAACGGCCAAACTAATACAATGTGATGAGGGAAACCTCTTACATAGCAGATCAAAGATAGAAAAAAGCTAAGAACACGGAGAGCCACACTTGCCACCGAGGTCACCGGAACGAAACCGAATGGAGGGGCTCCACGATGCCGCCCCCAAGAAGGTAACAACGATGTCACGATGCCGACACCGAGACCAGGAGGGTCAAGGTTTTCACCCGGAGCACAAACGCGCGTGAGGATAACCACAATAGCGCCCCAAAGAGGGTAACGATACCCGCAGGTAGCGTCGCCATTGGCGCCGAAGCGCAGAGCTTTCGCTTAGACAAACCCTCGCACGACGTCCGCACGTTTGAAGCGCCCGCTACCCCGAGAAGGATCTTCGTACCATGATCTGGGCGCTGCTGGCACCAACACCAGGACCCCCTCTCCCGCCCACTCCTCGCCATCCACATAGCCCAGGAGATGAACCATCACCACCGCCACGGCGCTCGCCGCAGAGACGCTCGTGCAGCACACCTTCCAGGGTCGCCGCCCTGGCATCCGCAACATCAAACCAGCGAGCCAACAAGTCGCGGGGCAACCGAGGCAGATGAGTGAGGCCGCCAACATACCTAGGCCCGCGAGGTCGACATCTGCATCTTGTGGTAGGAGAACCGTCCTCCACCGCCGAAGGCGGCCGCCGACCGAACACAGCAGGAGTGCCGGTCAGGCCCAGGTCAGGCCCAACTAGCTCTGCCGCTGCGCTGCCGCGCCAAAGTCACCAACGTCAACCTGCAGAACGACGTCGGGAGGTGCACAACGGCCAGGGCCCGTATAACCCAGATCTGGCCCAGTGGGACCAGATCCGAGCTAAGCAACCCAGCCATGGCATCTCTTGAGGTCACCTAGCTTCTGCCACTCATGTTATCCCCATCACCGCCGCCAAGGGACCTCGCCGCCAGGGCCGACGCCCTACGCCGGAGAACCGCCATGACCTTGCAGAACCTCACCGGATCGAGGTCACCGCGCAATCCGAGAGAAGCACCGCCGCCAGGACGCCACCACCTCCAAGGCGCTCGCCACCCACGCCGGCCACCACACCGCCGCCGGAGCGGCCGCGCCTCCGCGCCCCAGGCCCAACACGGCGCCCAGGCCGACGGACCCGGCCCGCGCCGGTGACGCCAACTGGCGGAGGCGAGGAGGAAAGAACAGGAGGGGAGGGGCCCGGACGCGAACGGTGACTAGGGTTCCGCCGCCGTCGCCCACGGGGACAAGCAGGGCAGAACGGGGAACGTATGAACAAAATATAGGTTTTAAAACATTTTTTTTGCTATTACCAAGAATGTTATCAAAGGTGATGAATGGAAATTACCAACCGTTTTAAAGCCTATATTTTTTAGTTTCCGAAGAATGTTATCAAGCGTGATGAATGGAAATTACCAACCTTAAAAACCAGTTTTCATAATGTTACCAAGGGTGATGAATCAAAATTACCAACCTTTCTTGAAAACTAGCTGAGAATTTTACCAAGGGGCGGTGAATCGAAATTACCAACATTAGAAAAACTTATACATGTTTTTTTCCCAAGAATGTTATCAAGGGTGATGAATGAAAGTTACCAAACTTTTTTGAAAACCTGTATTTTTTTTATCCCAAAGAAAGTTATCAACGACGATGAATGGAAATTACCAAACTTTTCAAAACCTATATATTGTTTTTCCAAAAATGTTATCAAGCGCAGTGAATGGACATAACCAACCGTTTTAAAACCCTTTTTTTTTGTTTCCCAAGAATGTTATCAAGTGTGATGAATGTAAATCACCAACCTTAAAAACCAGTTCATAATGTTACCAAGGGTGATGAATCAAAATTACCAACCTTTCTTGAAAAGCTGGCTCATAATGTTACCAAGGGCGTTGAATGGAAATTACCAACATTACAAAAAAATTTATATATTTTATTTTTTCCCAAGAATGTTACCAAGGGCGATGAATGGAAATTAGCAACATTACAAAAACTTATATATATTTTCATCTCGAAGAATGTTATCAAGGACGGTGAAGGGAAATTACCAACCGTTTCTGAAAATATTTTTTTGTTTTTCTATTACCAAGAATGTCATCAAAGGCGATGAATGGAAATTACCAACCATTTTAAAACCTATATTTTTTAGTTTCCGAAGAATGTTATCAATCGTGATGAATTGAAATTACCAACCTTAAAACCCAGTTTTCATAATGTTACCAAGGGTGATGAATCAAAATTACCAACCTTTCTTGAAATCTACATATTTTTCCCAAGAATGTTATCAAGGGTGATGAATGGAAGTTACCAAACCTTTTTGAAAACCCATATTTTTTTCATCACCCAAGAATGTTATCAACGGCGATGAATGAAAATCACCAAATTTAAAAACCAGTTCATAATGTTACCAAGGATGATGAATCAAAATTACCAACCTTTCTTGAAAAACTGGTTTCATAATGTTACCAAGGGTGATGAATGGAAATTACCAACATTACAAAAACTTTATATATTTTATTTTTCTCCCAAGAATGTTACCAAGGGCGATGAATGGAAATTACCAACATTACAAAAACTTATATACATTTTCATCCCGAAGAATGTTATCAAGGACAATAAAGGGAAATTACCAATTGTTTCTGAATATATATTTTTCGTTTTTCTATTCCCAAGAATTTTATCAAAGGCGATGAATGGAAATTACCAACCGTTTTAAAACCAATTTTTTTTAGTTTCTCAAGAATGTTATCAAGCGTGATGAATGAAAGTTACCAACCTTAAAAACCAGTTTTCATAATGTTACCAAGGGTGATGAATCAAATTTACCAACCTTTCTCTAAAACTAGTTGAGAATGTTACCAAGGGGCGATAAATGGAAATTACCAACATTATAAAAACTTATATTTTTTTTTCTCAAGAATGTTATCAAGGGTGATGAATGGAAGTTACCAAACTTTTTTGAAAACCTATATTTTTTTCATCCCAAAGAATGTTATCAACGGCAATGAATGAAAATTACCAAACTTTTCAAAGAATGTTATCAAGCGCGATGAATTTAAATTACCAACCTTTTTTTAGAAATATATTCTTTTTAAAAGAACAAGAATGTTATCAATAGCGATGGATGGAAATTACCAACCTTTTTTAAAAAAACTATACATTTTTATCCCTAATATTTTTTGTTATCAAAGGTGCTAAATGGAAATTATCAACATATTAGAAGACTATACATGGGACAGGTCTAGCTTACGCGCTCGCGAGGCTCGTGCGGTTTCGGACAGGAAGACGAGCGCCCCCGCCACCGTCACCGGGCAAACCGCCTGGCGCCACCACCCGCGGCCGGCGACGCTGCCGCGCCCGCGTCGCCGCCCCGTCCTCCTCTAACCACCTCCTCCACCGGTTCGCCGCCGCCCGGCCATCCCTCTAACCCCCCACACCCCCACCTAACAGAAGTTGTCTCCGGCGAGCACCCCCACTCCACCCCCCAAGTTAAGTCTCGTCTCAACGGTCGCCATCTCCGTCGCAGCTCCGCAGGGACGTCGCCGGTGCCGGCTCGGCTTGGAGAATTTTGGTCAATTTGGGAGAAACTGGGGAGGAGGAGTAAAGGAAGAGGGAAGAAGAATACCACGTGGGCGGGTCCCACCCACGCGTCCGCGTGCGCGGATCGAGCAAGCCCTCGCGCGCACGTGAGGAAGCAATTCCACCTATACATTTATTTTTCCCAAGAGAATGTCGCCAAGGTGTGATAAAATGAAAAATTACAAACCGTTGAAAAACCAATCGAGATTGTTTTATATAAGGTCATGTTTTATAACTAGTTGGAAGTGGAATTTTTTTCCATCTCCCACCCAATTATCTTTTACCCTAAAATATCACTAGCCCAAAAAGGGAAATAATTATTGACTGACATCTTTATTTTTATGCAAGTAAAAATTATAAAATAAACAACGGTCGATAAAGGGGATAGAGGGCCCGCCAACAAAGTGTATATTTTCGGGAATCTAATCTTGTCGAAAACCAATCAACAGAAACCTACCGATCGCCCGCACAAGGTATATCCACCCCATAATTTTTTCTGAAATCGAAAATATTAAAAGGAACTGGAGAACACTTATATGGTTTAGATAAAAGGGAATAGATTTTTCGAAATAAAATATATTTTTTTGGCTTTTATTGCACAATATTTTCCCATAGTAAAAACTAAAATACCTTTTGTATTTTTTTTTCACGAAACTGTGTCCTTTGATGTTTTTTTGGAGCACGTTAGCTCTTTTCATGAAACTGTGTTACAGGAGGGCGGGGCGGCGACGTGTTTAATTTCTACCCGTGACGTAATATTTCAAAAAAAGGGAATAGCACTCAACCGCGTGCAACTGCCTAAAACGGTCAACGCACGTAACACTGGTCTTTCCGTATTTGGCATGTGCACCTGGTCGGAAAACCAATCGATGAAAGCCTTCCTGTCGCGCGCGCGAAAGCTAGAGTCGCCCTAGCGGAAATTTTTATACTAGTTGGAAGTAAAAAAAAATTATACTAGCTGGAAGTGGAATTTTTTTTCTATCTCCCTCCCTTTTTTTTTTTCTTTTCTTAAAAAATCACCAACCCAAAAAGGGAATTAATATTGTAGGCCTTTTTTTTAATAATGTGTAACAACGATTACAGGAAAAATATTTTTTTCTCACCATAAAAGTGCAGGCGAATAAATGGAATAGGCTTCTAAAAAATGAGCGTATAACAATTGGCTCGTAATTGTTTGCGCGGGAACTGAGTCGAACGGACACGATCCACGCGTGCAATAAAAAGAAAAGCACCAACGTGCGTGCGCGTGTCACTAAAAAAAATCGTGCGATCGATCAGTTTTGGTAACGAGCGCGTGGTTGAAAACCGCTCGACGGAAAGCGACCTGTCGCGCGCGCGCACGGTAGGACTCTAGGCAATACTGACATAGTACTACTTGCTTCAGATTACTTAGAGGACTCTGTCAGCATACAAACTCCCTGATTCGAATTTTTCGTGAGGTAGTAGGCTGGGGAAGAGGAAGCCAGAGTTTGTATCTTCGGACGTGACGATCCAGTTAAATATTCAGGGGGGCATGTCTCGTAGGCTGTGTTGTATTCCGGCACCGGTTCGCCCACCTGGTCCAGCAGGAACTTGCACCTCACCTTGGCTGTCGTGTCGGTGTGACAAATAAACAGAGCAAGAGATATCCAATCGGCGCAATCATGGCCCAGTACAAGATTTTCCAAGTATGTCCGCCGAGGCTGAAATAGAAGCGGAGACGCCGAGTCCAACGGTATGGGAGTATCCCTGAACCACGAGGACGTGCGACCCGGACACACCTTTGGCGGAAATGGTCGATGCTGTGTGCAAGGACAGGATCCGGCAGTCTAGTCTCGACGACCGCGCAGTGGAACAGCTAGCAGCTTGGATCGGCACGTAACCTAGGGACACGTACACGTTGGATAAACCTATATGTGATTTGCAGCTTCTTTGATGTATTTACGGTACACCGATTGGCACTTGGAAACTAATCAGCATCCGTTTCGTTTAGCTCCACAAGCCACCCTGAGCCAGCTCCTAGTTCTGCATGATTTCAATGCATAGACTAGACCAGATGTGCATCTTCTCTCTCATGTATTCATGTTATATATATATACACACACTATACGCACCACTACAGGAATGACCTCGTGTGCCGGGCCGTGGGTATAGATCCGAAGTGGGAAACCCAAATTGCGAAAAAAAAAAAATTGAGCAATGCCGCCGGCCTAGCCAAGCTCAATTTTTTTTGACTTAATCACCGTTTTGAACATAACTTTTGCATTCGAACTCGGATTTCGACGTTCTTTAGCTCGTTTCGAAAAGAAGAAACATATCTAAATTATCATGTATATTATTCACGTTCTTTAGCTCGTTTCGAAAAGGAGAGACATATCTAAATTATCATGCATGTTGTTAAAGCTACATTAAAAAATCATGACAAAGAATGGAACTAACAATAATGGGTTAACGGTTTCGTCGGAGAGAGCCGTGGGGCGTCTGAATCCAACCAAAATCTAGGTGGTACCATACCAAGTGTGTACAAGTGTGTTTTGGATTGTATATGTCCAGCATTCCACTATGTATGTTAAGGGTTCCACCGTCATCATTTTTTTTTTCAATTTGTTTGAATTTTCTATGCCTATTTCAAAAAGAAGTCAAGACGACGGGCATGAGCGTTCATAGCTAGTGCTTGAATATTGAGAAACTTTTGGTGTATCTCTGATGAATTAGATAGTTGTGTACATAAAATTGATTTTCGCCAAAAATCATGAGCAAACTACGAGACACATGTAGTTCAATTTTGACCCGTTTCCAGGGTTTTTCAAAAGAGGTGGATAGAAACATTTTCGGAGGCAGCAACTTGTTATTTGTGCATATAAGATGGTCTAGTATTTATTAAAAAAAATGCAACTCCCAAGTTTTGCAACATATTTGTGGTTGGTGCTTCACAAAAAAGCCATTTTTCACACTCGAAAAATGGAAAATGGTTTTTTTATTCAATGAAAAGGAAAAATTTCTCCGTGAACATTGTTCGTGCTTCCAATATGCATATTTGTGTGGAATATAGGCACATTTAAACAAACTATGCCATAGATTTGGCCATAACACCCGTCATTTCGCCCGAAACCCTAGAATGTTCGTAGAAGATAGCTCATTTATGTGAATAAATTTTCATCACCACAGTCGTATTCCAAGTTTATTATTTTTGGTGGATACTAGGGCATACATAATGACACCACACGAAGGTCTTGCATCATTTTGGGCTTTTTTTTAATTTTCTGGAATTTTCTAAGCCGGTTTCACGAAGAAGTCAAGACGGCGGGAATGACCGTTCGTAGCTAGGGGTTGAATATTGAGAAAATCTTGGTGTATTATGATGAAATAGGTAGTTTTATATCTAAAAATGATTTTTGCTAAAAATCATGAGCAAACTACGAGGAAGCTGTAATTCAAATTTGACCCGTTTCCAACTTAATCGACAGAAACTTGTGTTTTTCAAAAGAGGTGGAGGGAAAACTTTTGAGAGGCAAAAATTTGGTTATTTGTGCATATAACATGGTCTAGTATTTTCAAAAAATGTAGCTTCTAAGTTTTGCAACATTTTTTTTAGGTTGGTGCTTCACAAAAAAGTCATTTTTGACACTCGGAAAATGGAGAATGGATTTTTTATTCAGTGAAAAGGAAAACTTTCTCCGTGACCATTGTCCGTGCTTCCAATATGCATGTGTGTGTGGAATATGGGCACATTTAAACAAACTATGCCATGGATTTGGCCATAACCCCCGTCATTTGGTCCAAAACCTTTTCAGAGGCAACAATTTGGTTATTTGTGCATATATCATGGTCTAGTATTTTCAAAAAATACATCTCCCAATGTTTTGCAACATATTTGAGGTCGGTGCTTCAGAAAAAAAGCCATTTTTCACATTCAGAAAATGGAAAGTGGTTTTTATTCAATGAAAATGAAAAGTTTCTCCTGAACATTGTCCTTACTTCCAATATGCATGTTTGTGTGGAATATGAGCACATTTAAACAAACTATGCCATGGATTTGGCCATAACACCTGTCATTTAGCCCGAAACCCTAGAATGTTCGTAGGAGATAGCTCATTTATGTGAACAAATTTTCAACACAACTGCCGTATTCCAAGTTTATTGTTTTTGGTGGATACTAGGACATATATAATGACACCACGTGAAGGTCTTGCATCATTTTGGGTTTTTTTCTTTAAGTTTTCTGGAATTTTCTAAGCCAGTTTCACGAAGAAGTCAAGACGGCGGGCATGACCGTTCGTAGCTAGGGGTTGAATATTGAGAAACTCTTGGTGTATCTCTGATGAAATAGGTAGTTGTGTACCTAAAAATGTTTTTTTCCAAAAATCATGAGAAAACTACGAGGCACCTGTAGTTTAATTTTGTCATGTTTCCAGCTGAATGGTGGGTTGGGAACCCACCGCGGAGGACCCAATGAGCAAACTACGAGCTACCGACTACGAGGCAATGGTGGGTTGGGAACCCACCGTGGAGGACCGGGTCGCCACTCTTGGAGAGGAGGCCAAGGCCTTGCGGGAACCCGACCAGGCCGTGTTCTCCACCTGGCGGAGCTCGTGACCCGCCTTCAGGAGGTGCCCGACATCGTCGACTGCCTGAGGGACTCGGCTACGCGCTCCGGTGCTGAAATGGAATTGACCATGGTCATGTCGTGGTTCACCCGCGGCTTCGACCAGGCGGACCTTGAGCGCATGACCCACGACTTCCGGCAGGGGACCAGCTTTGATGAGCTCTGGGCTTGCTCGGGTGTTCGCGAGGCCATCAGCCGTATGGGCGGCTACGCAGACATCGACCTCTTCTTCCCGGGGGAGCCATAGAAGAAAGCGGGAGGCGCGGAAGAGCAGGTGGTAGTGGAGAATCTCGAGGAGTCGGTCGCCGTGATGCCTCCACCCCCTGCACCGTCCGAACAAGACACAGAGGATGGCGCACCTGGAACCGATTGAGTCCCTGAGATGCCGGGTGTATTTGTTTTATCCGTTGACAAAGACTTGGCCCGTATCTTTTAACCTCGGGATGCCGGATGGAACTGTAGTGCACTTGAATTTTTATTCTGTTAATGTTGCAGTTTTCCCTCGTGGGCCTTTGTTTTTTTCATTGCTTGTTTATCTAACAACTTTTTCCGATTACCAGGTGGTAGCGTTCTAGCGTGCCCACCAGATGTAGCCCTCGAGATTGGGGCCGGCTGCCCTAGGTAGGCGGGCCGAATCTCTAACTTGCTTGGAAAAAGGTTGGCCGGCTGTTCGCAGCAGCCGACTAGGTGTCAAGTGGCATACTGAAGAGTCTGGTTAAATCGTTAGTGCATAATAAAGATCTTTGGGCACTTTAACTTGGTCATTTTTTCTTACCTAAGCAGTAACTCGCTTTAGTCCGACTGGCTAGGTTTGCGCTTGTGTTCGTCGTCGTCTGGCCTTAGATCTTGCCAACGTGTCAGCCGGGTTGCGTTCTGCAGTCAGAACCGAAGAGGGGACCATCTTGTTAGGGACACATTTGCGAACTTGTGCACATTTGCACTTAGGCGAGCGCTGCGCATTGCTGCTAAGAAACCGGTTGTTTCTTAGACCTTAGTCGTTTTTCGCGTGTGGTCCTCCGGCTTTACTCTGGCCGACTGAACTGCCGGGTTGTGGTCTGTAGCCGGCTCCGCAGAGTAGGCATTTGGCGTCGATCACGTTAATTAAACGCCTAACTTTTGAGATACGAGCCGACTACCTTTTCGAGTTGAAAAGTATATACGATGTGTTGCAAAGGGCGGCCCTCCTGAGTGTTGTGCTCGGAGGCTTCGACTAGTTTTTATTGATAGCTGGGGGATACATGGGTGTTACACTTAGGTGTAGAACGGGCATAGCAGCTCTGCGTTCCACGGACGCTCTGTCTCTTCGTAGGAGGTGTCCCCCTTGTTCTTGCGCATCTCTCGCATGTCGATGATGTAGTAGGGGTTTTTGCTTAGTGCCCTGCTGATCATGAATGGGCCCTCCCATGGAGAGGACAGCTTGTGGAGGCTCTTGGTGTCCTGGATCAGTCGGAGCACGAGGTCGCCTTCCTGGAAGGCGAGTGGCCGGATCCGCCGGCTGCGGTACCGGTAGAGGTCTTGCTGATATATAGCCGATCTGGACAAGGCGAGATCGCGCGCTTCTTCGAGCCAGTACACACCGTCTTGGTTTGCTTGTTGTGCGTTTTCCTCTATCTATAGGATGGCTCGAGGCAAGTCAAACTGGACATTAGCCGGGAGGACGGCTTCCACACCATAGACGAGGAAGAAGGGCGTGTAGCTGGTGGACCGGATGGGCGTCATTCTGAGGCTCCACAGGACAGATGGCAACTCCTATATCCAGCAGTCGGGTGTCCGCTCGAGTGAGTCTACCAGCCGGGGTTTGATGCCGACTAGGATCAGGCCATTTGCTCTCTCCACTTGGCCGTTTGACTAGGGGTGTGCTACGGATACAAGGTCCAGCCGGATCCCCTTGTCCCCGCAGAATTGCGCGAAAACGCCTTTGTTGAAATTCGTGTCATTGTCGGTGATGATGCTATGCGGGTAGCCGTAGTGGTAGATGATGTCCCTAAAGAAGGTGATGACGGTCTGGCCGTCTAGTTTCTTCATCGGCTTGGCCTCGATCCACTTGGTAAACTTATCAACGACGACCAACAAGTGGGTCATGCCACTCCGGCCGTCTTGAATGGGCCCACCATATCCAGACCCCACACAGAGAATGGCCAGGTGACTGTGATGGTTTGGAGCGCCGTGCTTGTTGTGTGCTTTTGCGTTCGGAAACGCTGGCAACCGTTGTATGACTTGATTATCTTCTTGGCGTCGGTCGCTATGGTTGGGCTTGGAGCATGTTGCTCTTATTGACGCGTGATAACCGCACTCGCCCTTATGTATGTCCCTTGTGTGAGTATATGTCGCCCGTGCTTCGCTTGTGCAGGCGGTTGTTGATGATGGTGTAGGCCTTGGCGCGGTGTTGGATCTGTCGCGCGAGCACCTCGTCTTCTGGGAATGTGCCTCGAAACAGGAAATCGAGGTAGGGCTGTGCCCAGTTCGGGGTCGGGTACTTGGCGAAGGCGTCGTGTTGGAGTAGTTGCAGGCGTGCCTCTTCCGGCAGGCCTGCTCCCAGGGCTGGTTGAAGATCTAGGGGCCCCGGATGGGGATCCCCCAGGTTCGGCTGGTGATTTTTTGTGTCCGGCAGGCGAGCCCCCGGGTCTAATAGGTGATCCGTGGTGCCCGGCTAGCGAGCCCCCGGGTCTAATAGCTGATCCGTGGTGCCCGGCTGGCTGGTCAACATGAGGACAGCTGTTGGCGGTGTCTTTGTGCCGACTAAAGTTTTCGTGCCGATTGGTGGTGATGAGGATCCGGGAGCCCCCGGGTCCTTCTACTCGCTTGGGTCAGCCGTCAGGATGATGGAGTCGGAGTCCGACAAGGGAGTGATGGATATCTTGTGGAGGTGCTCGAGGGAGACACCAGGCGGTATTGCATGCCTTGTGGTGGTGAGCTTGGAAAGCATGTCGGCCATCTCATTGAGTGCTCATGGCACATGGTGAAACTCACATCCTCTGAAGCAGGCACAAAGCTATTGCACAAAGAACCGGTAAGCGACCATGTTGCCGTCCTTTGCATCCTAGTTGCCGAATGTTTGCTAGACGACAAGGTCGGAGTCGCCGAAGCAGAGTATGCACTGGATGTTCATCTCCTTGGCCAGCCGGGGGCCGTGGAGGCCTTGAAGTGTATCTGCAGAGCATACTCTAGCCGGTCTCCCTTGGGTGAGGTGATGACGATCCCGGCTCCCAGACCCCCGCACATGTTGGAGCCGTTGAAGTGCATCCGCTAGTATGCGGAGTCGGGAACCGGGAGGAGGTATTGCGTCTCTGCCTAGTCGACGAGAAAATCCTCCATTACCCGTGACTTGATGACGGTGCGGGGCTGATAGAGTACCGTGTGTGCGGCAAGGTCGACAGCCCACTTGGCCATGCGGCCGGTGGCATCCTTGTTTCTGATGATCTCCCCAAGCGGCGCCGTGCATACATGGTGATGGGATGCTCTTGAAAGTAGTGGCATATTTCTTGGCGGCAAAGTACACGCCGTAAGCCAGCTTATTTTAGTGGGGGATAGTTCTACTTGGAATGTGATAGTACCTTGCTGAGGTAATATACCGGTCGCTGGACTGGCTGGTCCTTCCCTTCTTCTGACCGCTCGACGACTAGGATGGAGCTGACGACCCGGTTGGTGGCGGCGATGTAGGGCGGCATGGGCTCACGTGGAGTTGGTGGATCGAGGACTGGTTCTTGCGTGAGCGTCATCCTAAGGTCGCGGAACGCGGCGTCCGCCTCGTGGGTCCACTTGAACTTCTCTGCCTTCTTCATCAGCCCATAGAGAGGTAGGCTTTTTCGCTGAGTCGGCTGATGAACCGGCTAAGTAACGCTAGGCAGCCGACAAACTTGTGTATGTCCCGTAGGACGGTTGGTCGCTCCATCCTCTCGATGGCGGATATCTTCTCCGGGTTGACCTCGATTTCCCGTTCCGATACGAGGAAACCGAGGAGCTGGCCGGCTGGTACGCCGAACATGCACTTAGTCGGGTTGAGCTTCATCTTGTAGCGACGCAAGTTTGCGAAAGTTTCCTTGAGATCGTCAAGGAGTGTGTGCTTTTCTTTTGTCTTCATGATGACCTCATCCACATAGGTGTGGACGTTCCGACCTATTTGCTCGTGCATGCAATTCTGCATGCACCTTTGGTAGGTGGCACCGACATTCTTTAGCCCGAAGGGCATGGTGATATAGCAGTAGGCCCCATACGGGGCGATGAACGCCGTCCGAATTTGATCGGCCGGGTTCAGCGACATCTGGTTGTAGCCGGAGTAGGCGTCCAGTAAGGACGGGACGTCGCATACGATGGAAGGGAAAACGGGTTCTTTGGGCACGCCTTGTTGAGGTTTGTGTAGTCGATGCACATACACCATGTGCCGTTCTTCTTCAGAACCAGGACTGGGTTAGCCAGCTAGTTCGGGTGGTAAACTCCCATGATGAAGCCGGCTGCAAGTAGCCGGGCGATTTCTTCACTGATGATTCTTCTCCTTTCTTCTCCGAATCTTCCTAGCTGCTACCTAGCTTTGCATCTGGCTTGACATGGAGTGGGGCTCAGCCAGCTCCCTCGGTACACCCGGCATGTCCCTTGGTACCCATGCGAAGATGTCCCGATTCTCACGGAGGAACCTGAAAGTGCACTATGGTCAACTAGAGGGGGGTGAATAGGTTGACTACCAATTTTTCTTTTCTTTTCCTTTTAGTTATATCTAAGAAAGATAATATAAGGTTCTCTAGATGTGCAACTAAGTGAGCAACCTATGTGATCAAGATAAGATACGCAACAGAAGTAAAATGAAAGGTAACAAGATAAACCACAAGTGTAAACAAGGAAACAAGGATATGTTTCCCTTAGTTCCTTCTCAAGAGAAGTACGTCTATGTTGGAGAGGTGGGGAGCCACCTAGGCGCTCCTCAATAGCACGGTTATGCACACCTTGTTCTCCTTGAGCTTCTCCGGTGAGGGATATTCTCTTTTCCACTATGAGGTCGACTCGAAGGCGTTGACCAAACCTTTACACGAGCTTGAGGACACTCGACAAGAAGGATGGAGACTCTCAAGAAATCTGAAGCTTCTTTGCAACAAGGTGGAAGCTACAAGCACAAGATCTACTAGGATTCTAGATCTACTAGGATGTGGTGGATGGATTTGCAATTCCCTTGGTGGAATCACGGATATAGGTCTCCTCTAGCTCTCCACAAAGTTATGGAGTGCTTGGGTGGTTGGAGAGATATCTAGGAGGTTGAAGCTTTCATTGATGGCTAGGAGAGAGAATGGGCAAAGCTTAGCATTTTTTAGGTAGGGGAAGGGCTTTAAATACCCCTTCCACAATCCAACCGTTGATCAGCCCACGTAGCACCGGAGGCTCCGGTGGTCTTCACTTGTGCGCACCCGCGCGACCCCTTTTCTCTTTTCTGGATCTTCAGTGGCGGAGGCTCCGGTGGTGTGAGCGGAGGTTCTGCCCACCGGAGGTTCCGCCCCAACCTCCGCTCGTATGCACCCGAAGGTGTTTTCAGCGGAGGTAACACCGAAGGCACCACCGGAGGCCAGCCTGCCTATAGCGCAATGGAACCATCGGAGGCTCCGATGGACTGAGCGGAGGTTCCGCCCACCGGAGGTCCATCAGAGGTTCCGCTGCCACCTCCGCTGTATGCATCCGAACGCATTTTCAGTGGAGGTGGCACCGGAGGCTGGAACTGGAGAGCGGCAGTGGGAATGAACGGGGAGGAGGTTCTGGTGGTTTCGCCGGAGCCTCCGCTGCTTTGTAAAAACAGCTTCCCACCTTTGTTTCTTCACGCCCTTTCCTTTAGAACAATTTCAGTAGCCCTTTGAGAATGTATACTTGAAGAACCTGGGCATTTTCATAGATATCAAATAAAACCTGCAAGTGCTCTTAATAGATATTAGTCCAATAGTTATGTTGTCATTAATTATCAAAACGGAATATGATCTTTCATTCTCCCCCTTTTTGGTAATTGATGACAGCATAACTATTTGCATAGCTAGAACATGAACAACGTGGACGTTGCCCCCTAGAGATATGCTCCCTCCATGTTGAGAGATTTAAACAAGAGAGATAGCTAAACAAAAATAATAGGGAGCACATAACATGGGATAGAATTAAGGTACTAGGTTCACAAGTTCACGCAAATCATAACGAAGTCCACAACGACCAAATAATTAAACAAACGAAGTATTCAAATAACCAACTCCTCTCTCAAGCAAGGAGAAATAAGCAAAGAGAAAACGGCTTGAGAGAGAACCCATGCAAATTCCCAAACGTTCCTAAGATAGATATCTCCCCCCCTTTGGCATAAAGATACCAAAAGAGGGAAAAGACCGATGCTAACGCCCCAAAGATCACTCGGAGGAGTTGTCCATGCTCGCAGGGCGGGCGCGACAGCGAGAGCTGGTGACTTCTTCTACAGGTTCCTCATCAGACCACTCAATGATATTCCCCTTGGAGTCCTTGGCTTGCCACTTGTCCCAATTGGTGATGCTATCTTGAACCAGAGACTCCACAGTTTCCCCATCATCACGACGAAGCTGCCTCGCTGCCTATGCTGCATGACGGTGCTTGAGTTCCTTGTCATATTGAAGTTCCCACTGACGCTGCTCAATCTTTTTGTTCACACGGAAAACTTTCTTGAGATCCCTAGCCATCCATTTGAAGGCACTGTCAGAAGGAGGAGGGTGAGAGGGCCCGACTTCTTCTTCTTCGTCTTCTTCATCCACAATAATCGGTGGCTTGACCTTGCCTTTGCAAGCAGCCGGAGTGGGATGCACAATAGGATCAGTATGATCCTTGATAAGCAGTCGTTTCTACGTGTGTCGGATACAATGCGGGTGTCATCAATTGGATCTTCCGGGAACTTGTTGTCCCACACATGCAAGATGATCTTCATAATTAATGGCCCAAAGAAAGCATTCTTCCTTTGCACAATGACATGCCACAACTCATTCCAGAGATAGTAAAGAACATCAAGTTTCCGAGTCATACCGGAGAGCCGCTTCTCATGAGTGAGGAGCATTAGGTTCTTGAGGAAGCCTTGTATTTCATGTTGCCCGCCTTAGGGTTGATGGCCTCCCGATATATCCAGATCATAATGTCATAGGTGGGTAGAGGCCCTTGACAAAGCCAACGGCAAACTTCTTCCAGTGATATAGAGGAGTGATTTGATCCTTGGAAATTGATTGGGCATTGGGAGCATGTACACAGAACCATCCATTGTCAAAGTCGGGGCCACAAACAAAAGGTCCATGATCTGGATAGCCACCAAGAAGGACACCAACCTCGGACCACTTGATGGTGATCTTATGTCCCTTAGTCATCCAAATGAGGTGACCTCAGTTTCATTGGTAAGATGCAAAGTGGACAAGAACTCATAGACAAGTCCCTCATCATAGTCTTGTTGCACTCGCATAATGGGACTGTAACATCCACCTTTTGTAATAAAAAGTTTGTGTGTTTGTGCTTGTGATCATGTCATGTCATGCATGCATTTTGAACCTCTGGTTGGTTTTAAAACAAATACATTAAAATTTAATACCGTAGTTTATTAAAATCACTTAAAAGTGCCAATTTAAATGATGGTTTAAAATGGTACAATTTTTGCCAACCAAAAATATGTTGAGGTTGCCTATGTAATAAGGATCTCAAAAATAATTTTTGTCAATTTTTACTAATTTCAGAAAGGCCCTCAAAACTGTTTTTAGTGAGCTGTTTTAAAGGAGCAGGGACCTGTTCGCAGTTTCTGTCATTTCAGGGGGGGGTTCCGGAAAACCTCTTTTGTCATCTTCTTCCTCACGACAGTAGACAGAAGATCCACGACGCCCTTCCCCCGCCACCTCATGCTTTTCCTCTGCGGGGATAAGGGCGAGGAGAAGCCACGCCCCCTCCTCTATCCCCTCCTCGCCTCGGAGCTCACTCCCTCTGACTCTCTGCGCGCTGAAGACCCAAACCCTAACCGCCGGCCGTCCGCCGCGGGCTCTTCCCATCGCCGGCGATACAGCCTTTCCCGCACCCCCTGGTGCCCCTCCCTTGCTCCCTCCCCCTCTGTAACTCGTCGCCGTCGTGCGCCACCATCGGCCGCCGCGCCGGTGGACGGCGTGGTCGTTCCGGCGACCCTAAGCGGGCGGCGCGGCCACCCCTAGGCTCCCAGCGACCTCCTCAACCGCGTGGTGGTAGTTGATTTCAAAATGGCGCGCTGAAACGTGCGATTGCATCGCATCTGTGCCAATTTGGGCTTGGGTGATGTCACAGTGACATCACGCCCACGTCACCAGGCCCTTTTTCAGTTATTTTCTTTTAAACGAAATATGTATTGACACGTGGCCCCACCCCATTTAAGATTACAAAAAAATGATGATTTTTTCTAATGCAATATCTTTTGTTTCATAACTCAGAAAAATGTGTTCAGTATACCATTTTGTTTAGAAAAATGTAATCTACCTGTTTATATTATTTGCACACATTTTTGACAAAGTTGAATTTTGACTATTATTTAAATTATTTAAAATAAAGAAAATAAGTTTTTATTCAAGAAAATTAGAATGTTACAAGTTATATGTCAAAATGCTTACAATGACAAATGCAATCTAGTTATGGTGTTTTCAACCCGTTTTGAGCAATTAAAGTTAGTCTCACTTTCAGAATTGCCCGAATCGTCCTCCGAGGTCCACTTCGGGACTAAATTCACTAAATTCAGTTAAAGTGCTTACCTAACATATGAACCCTAGCAACCCATGAACCATGTTTAGGGCTTATCTTTAATGCATTCAAATGTTCATGCATACATATTGAGGATTGCATCCATGCCTGTGTTGAGTGTTGTTCTCTTTCTTTCCGGTGTTTTCTTTTATCGGTAGACCTCGAATCCGGAGAGAAGTTCGACACCCCTGTTGACGAATACTTGGTCTAAACAACCAAGTCAAGCACTTATCCCTGAAGCTTTTGTCTGGTTTTCTTGAAGCAAGGCAAGCATAACCTCTTATCTGCCCATATATGTTTTCGAAGTGTTTCCTTCTCGTACGATGCATGCTTTTACAAAGTATCTTGAGCCAGTAGTTAGAGTTATCCTATTTATTTGCATAAACCAGATATCATGATTCAATGCTCCTAGCAGACATAGGATTTGTTTGTGTGTATCGCCAAAGCCTCAAATATGCCATGCTTAGTCATACATGTTTGTTGATCTCTGCTCCATCCGGTTAATGAATCAGAGTTACGAAATGAATCTAGTATGACAGGATAACGTGGTAAGGTTCGATATGTGTGGTTAATATGATTAAAGGCTTGGATGAGTTGCCACATGGGATGTGGTGATTTGCCTCGTTCATGCCCCTAGGAGCGAGTTCTCGCCTTTGAAGCCAAGACTGATTGCGCAACCACACGGGGATTGGATTCCCCTCGGTTTCAACTTGTCTAGTTTGTTCCATGAGTTACCTAGTTCGGGCGTTCCATTTGGATTTGCTGGGGATATTAAAACGTTTTCAAAACTAGGACGTGGTGGTGTATCGGTGCTCTGCGGGTAGGTAACCGTCGAGCATTGCGCACAACGATAGAGACCCGGCAGGAGATGGCCACTCCCTATTGGTGGTCCATCTCTACTCGGAGCGACTCATGGAATAGGCGAAGCAAGGGAAAGATCGTGGTCAGCCACCCTCTGCCGGCACATCGTCGGAATTGTGCCAATAGCTTGGCATTAAGAGTCGGTTGATACGTGTGGGTAAAGTTGTACACCCCTGCGGGGTTTAATCTTTTCGAAAAGCCGTGTCCGCGGTTAAGGACAACTTGGTGACGGATCCTGAGATCATAGATAACTTTAACATGTCGTAAAAGATGTTACCAATGAATGTTTAGTTTCAAGAGGTGGTTCCGGTTATCATGTGCTGAAGATGATGCTTCGAAGGTCTTGAAGGCAATACCCGAGGAAAGGGTATTCTTTTAAAAGATTTGTGAAAAGCTTCTCAATCTCCCTCTATTCGAAACAAAGTTGGCTTTATGCAAAACAACCTTCATAAACCCTTTTCGAACAAGCAGATATATAATAGGTTAGTTAAGTCTTGTTGAGTACCTCCCGTACTCATGTTTGCTTCAATTTGGTTCAGGTGGAGTTCCATACCTTTCGTGGTGTATCAACGTGGACATCGACAGATAGTTTGGGGTTTCCCAGGTAGCAGCCTGGAATCTATGGGCTGGGACGTCGCCTTATGTTGCGGCCTCTTAGGCCTTTTTGGTTCTTGTTGAATAGCAACATAATTTGGTTTCCGTTGTCTGATGTAATGTTGGGTCGTGTGACCTCTGCTTGTAAGCTTTACTCTAGTATTACTTGCTTAATAAAGCTTCATGTCTAGAGTGCTGCTTTGATCGATTGTTGGTTTCGAGCCCGTTGTTATACAGTTTTGGCTATGCCTGCATAGTTGTCGCAGTCGAGGGGTTGTGGAGCCGATGATCCATGTACGAGCCCGCCTGCCGATGTGATTCGGCATGGGGTGAGGTAACCCCAGTAACCCTCGATTGTTGTTGCACTTTCTGGACACATAGCAGCTCTGTATAACTTTGGTCCCGTTCCTTCAGTTTTTTCCGACTCGTGGACGCTTGGGTATACATATCTGGTTATGACTAGCATGGACACAAGGAGTAGTAGACCGGGGATCCGGACTACGTGCCAATGAATCCGGTCTGCCTGTCGTTGTTTGTTGCGGCCGGGGCTGGTAACCCTGAAGCCCTTGTGAGTCCATTGCTAGGAGCACATGACAGTTTGTATATCTTTGGGTCCGGGGTCTGACAGGTCGTGGTATCAGAGCAAGACTGCCTGTAGGAAAACCCTTGCTATTGGTCGATGTTGAGTCTAGAGTTTGTGAAAACTATGTTCGAAATGACAAATGAGTTGTGAAAACCTTCTTAGGGTTCTTTTTACTCCTTACCTGGTATCGTTCTAACTCTGAGTCACCTTATCTCATTTGATTTCAAATGTTTTACCTCTCACCCGTTAACTTCAAAGTTTGGAGCAAAATTGTTGGTGTTTTTCCTAGTACCCCGTGTCAGGTTGCTAATCTTCTCGGAGTTTCCAAGTTACCTCCATCGGTCTAAATCGTTGATTCCTTTTGAGTTCAATTGATCCATATCAAGTCATGAATCTTTCTATTGCATTCTTTCCCATGAGAGTGTTTCTCATGGTTCCGTTTCTTTGCACTCAGTATGTCCGGGAGTACTCAAGATTCCGTTGAAAGTGGTCATATCGAGGGAGAGTCTTCATCTTCCTTAATGACGCAAGTTCTTCAGGATATTGAGACCAACCGCCTGAGAAATGAGCATCTCCTTGAGAGTATGGCGCAAAACACTGAACGTCGTCATGACGGATGTGTCACATTTGGGGATTTAGTTCATGCTAAGCTTCCAACTTTCAGCAATCTCAAGGAACCCATTGATGCTGATGATTGGCTTCGTACCATCGAGCACAAATTTAACGCTCTCCATGTTCCAGAAAGTGACCGTGTGAACTTCGCCGCCTATCAGCTAGAGGGTGAAGCTGGTTCATGGTGGGAAGGATTCTTGGCGTTGCAATCGCCGGGACATAAGGTTACTTGGGAGGAGTTCCGTAAAGCGTTCCGTGCTGCCCATGTTCCTGAGCCAGTTATGGACTCTAAAAGAAAAGATTTCCTAGATCTGACCCAGGGACAGATGGATGTTGAAACTTACGGGCGTGAATTCACCCGTTTGGCTCGTTATGCACCCCGAGATGTTGCAGATGATGCGGATAAACAAGAGTTGTTCCGCAAGGGTCTGGATTCGGGAGTTCGCTATGAGCTACTCTCTTTCCAGTTTCCAACCTTCCAGGACCTTTATAATCATGCTCTTACCTTGGAGCGTGGCAAAAAGGAAATGGAAATTTCTTTGAAGCAGATTTATAGAAAGTCACATGCGTATTCTTCCGGTTCCAAGAAACGTCGTGTGTTCGTTCCGTAGAGTGCCATTCCATATCCATCAGTTGTTCAACAAGGTCACCTTGGTGGGCAATCGAGAGTTGTTGGTGGTAAGAAACGGCTGGTGACATGTCATGTATGTGACGAACTTGGTCATTACTCCGACAAATGTCCTCAGAGGATATCTTCTGCACCTCAGCTTGTTCCTACACGGGTTGTTAACCGTGGTCGTTTGAACCATGTTCTGATTGAAGAAGCTCAAAAAGCACCTGATGTCGTGTTGGGAATGCTTCGTGTTAACCTAGCTCCAGCCTCTATTCTGTTTGACTCCGGAGCGTCACACTCATGTGTATCAAGAGCTTTTGTGGTGTTGCATGACATACCTCTTGTGAGTATGGTTCCTCCGTTGATAATTTCCACCCCAGGGTCCTTCTGCTGGACTAATCAGTGTTGCCCTGGTGTCCCAATTGAAATAGCAGGTTTGGTGTTTCTTTCTACACTTGTCATCGTGGACTCAGATGACATCAACGTCATACTGGGCATGGACTGGTTGTCAACACATCATGCTACGATTGACTGTGCAGCCAAGTCTGTTACCCTGATTCATCCATATGGTCAGACCACTCGGTTGTTGTTTCCTTGTGGGACAGTTCAACCACAACCACGTCCCCAGCTTAATGCAATCGAAGTACGACCATCTATCGACATTCATGAGGTACCAGTGGTGTGTAAGTTTCCGGATGTCTTCCCGGAAGAGCTCCCTAGTATGCATCATGATTATTCAGTGGAGTTTGTTGTTGAACTAATTCCTGGAGTGGCTCCTACTTCTGAAATACCACACCGTATGTCTCTAGAAGAGTTGGTTGAGTTGAAGAAGAAAATAGAGGAGTCAGAAGGGAAAGTCTTCCCTCATACCAACACATATCCTTGTGTATGTCCTACACTCTTCGTCATGAAGAAGGATACCACAGTTCCCCAGCTGGTTAGTGAATATTGTCCGTTCAATGATGTGGCAATAAAGCACAAGTGTTCTCTTCCTCGGACAAATGATTTGTTTGATCGTCAGATTGGTGCCACTGTTTTCTCCAAGATACACTTAAGTCTGGGTTATCATCAACTTTAGACCAGGTCCGGGAATGTTTCTAAAACAGTTGTCAAAACTCGTTATGGTCTTTATGAGTACACTGTTATGTTTCCCGAACTCTCCAATGCTCCAACCATGCTGATGGGGCTTATGAAATCCATTTTCATGGAGTATCTTGACAAGTTCGTTGTGGTTTACCTCGACGATGTTATAATCTACTCCAAGTCCGAAGAAGAACATGCTGAACATCTTCGGCTAGCTTTGACAAAGCTTCGTGAGCATCGTCTCTATACCAAATTCTCCAGATGTGAGTTCTGGTTGAAAGAGCTCATATTTCTAGGCTATGTCCTATCTGCTGACGGAGTTGCAGTTCTCCCTAACAAAGTTCAAGCCATATTGGACTGGGAGTCATCTAAGTCCATCAAAGAGGTTCGAAACTTCCTCGAACTTATCGGTCGTTATCACTGCTCTATTGAAGGTTTCTCCAAAGCTACCAAGCCAATGACTGATCTTCTTAAGAAAGATAAACAGTTTGTATGGTCAAGAATGGCAGAAGAGAGTTTCCAGTTGTTGAAAACCAAGCTGGCTAATGCTCCTATGCTTGTCCTTCCGGACACGTGCAAGAACTTCGTTATCTTCTGTGATGCCTCTCGTCAAGGTACCGACTGCGGTCTTTTGCAAGATGGTCGTGTGGTTTCTTATGCTTCTCGACAACTGAAACCACATGAACTCAAATGTCCAACTCATGCTCTTGAGTTAGAAGCTGTTGTGTATGCCTTGAAACAATGGCGTCATTATCTTCTAGGAAATCAATGTGAGTTCTACTTCCATCAGCAGAGCTTCAAATATCTTTTTACCCAACCAGATCCGAGTCTCAGACAAAAGAGATGGTTAGAACTAGTCAAAGAACCCAATGTGGAGGTCAATTGTCAAACTGATAAAGGCAAAGCCGTGGCTGACACGACAATCCAGAAGTCTTACTGTAACATCTTGATGATACAGCAAGATCAACCTTCTCTCCACCAAGAATTCTCCAAGCTCAATCTTGAGGTTGTTCCCTCTGGTTATCTGGTTAATCCAGAAGTGAAACCATCCTTTGAACATCAAATCAAAGATGCCCAAAAGCGGGATCTAAGCATTACCTTGGTCAAGAGAAAGATTTCTCGTGGAATTTTGACATGTTTTTCTGTTGATGATCAAGGTACCGTTTATTTTGGTGAACGTCTTGTGGTGCCGAAGAAACGGAGTTTGAAACAACTTATCCTCCGTGAAGCTCATGAGTCACTTCTCTCTGTTCATCCTGGTAGCACCAAAATGTACCGTGATCTATGTCAAAGGTTCAGGTGGACAAAGATGAAGCGAGATATCGCTCAATTTGTGGCTGAATGCGACATTTGTCGTCGTGCTAAAGCTGAACATCAAAGACCAGTTGCTACTCTCTACCCCACACCTATTCCTGTTTGGAAGTGGGATGAAGTGGAGATGACTTTCATTGTTGGTCTTCCAAGAAATGATCAGGGACACACCTCTATCTGGGTAGTGATTGATCGTCTGTCAAAGGTTGCTCATTTCGTTCCTATCCATCAGGGCATCAATGCTAAACAACTGGCAGATTTATATGTCTCTCAGATAATACCTCTTCATGGTGTTCCTAAGAAAATCCTTTTTGATCATGGAAATATGTTTACTTCCAAGGGTTGGGCAAGTTTCAAGCAAGCTATGGGAAGTCGTATACACTTCACCATAATCTATCAATCATCCCGTAATGATCACCTCAGAAGCCTGAATCAAACACTTGAAGACATGCTTCAAGCTTGTGTTGTATCTTTCGGTAATGATTGGGAGAAGTGTCTTCCATCCGCTGAGTTCGTTTATAACAACTGCTTCCAAGTTATCTTAGCCAAAGCTCTGTTTGAAGTTCTCTACAACAGAAGTTGTTCAATTCCGTTAAATTGGTCAGATGCCGGTGAAAGACAGTTCTTTGGACCGAAGAATCTGATCAATGAGACTGAAGAAACAGTTCGTATCATCCGTGAACATCTGAAAGCTGCTCAGTCTCGCCAGAAGAGTTATGGTGACCGTCAACAAGATATTCGTTATGATGTTGGTGGACAAGCCTATCTTCGAGTCACACCTTTGAAGGGTGTTCATCGTGATATCATGAAGGGAAAATTACCGCCTCGCTATGT
This sequence comes from Alopecurus myosuroides, assembly GCA_028641055.1. Classification (NCBI taxonomy): domain Eukaryota; kingdom Viridiplantae; phylum Streptophyta; class Magnoliopsida; order Poales; family Poaceae; genus Alopecurus; species Alopecurus myosuroides. The sequence continues at coordinate 266,519,156 of CM054057.1, read as the reverse complement.
TGGTCCTTTACCTGTTCTTGCAAAAAGTGGGAGTTTTGATGATCGTCTCTATCTACCTTCAACGTTCCCACAGGTTCATGCTACATTCCACGTCTCACAACTCCATCATTTCTTCAAGATTCCAACCGTGGTGTTGATCATGAAACCATTGATCTTAAGGATGATCTGACCTACCGAGAATGTCCTGTCCGTATCCTCGAGGCAGCTGAACGAAAGATTCGATGCCGAAGCATCAAGTGCCTCAAAGTTCAGTGGTCTCATCATTCTGAAGCTGAAGCAACCTGGGAACGAGAAGATCGTTTACGATCTGAGTACCCGTCCTTCTTTGCTAAAACCTAGGAATCTCGGGACGAGATTCTTGTAAGGGGGGTAGACTTGTAACATCCACCTTTTTGTAATAAAAGTTTGTGTGTTTGTGCTTGTGATCATGTCATGTCATGCATGCATTTTGAACCTCTGGTTGGTTTTAAAACAAATGCATTAAAATTTAATACCGGAGTTTATTAAAATCACTTAAAAGTGCCAATTTAAATGATGGTTTAAAATGGTACAATTTTTGCCAACCAAAAATATGTTGAGGTTTCCTATGTAATAAGGATCTCAAAAATAATTTTTGTCAATTTTTACTAATTTCAGAAAGGCCCTCAAAACTGTTTTTAGTGAGCTGTTTTAAAGGAGCAGGGACCTCTTCGCAGTTTCTGTCATTTCAGGGGGGTTTCCGGAAAACCTCTTTTGTCATCTTCTTCCTCACGACAGTAGACAGAAGATCCACGATGCCCTTCCCCCGCCACCTCATGCTTTTCCTCTACGGGGATAAGGGCGAGGAGAAGCCACGCCCCCTCCTCTATCCCCTCCTCGCCTCAGAGCTCACTCCCTCTGGCTCTCTGCGCGCTGAAGACCCAAACCCTAACCGCCGGCCGTCCGCCGCGGGCTCTTCCCATCGCCGACGATACAGCCTTTCCCGCACCCCCTGGTGCCCCTCCCTTGCTCCCTCCCCCTGTAACTCGTCGCCGTCGTGCCACCATCCGCCGCCGCGCCGGTGGACGGCGTGGTCGTTCCGGCAACCCTAAGCGGGCGGCGCGGCCACCCCTAGGCTCCCAGCGACCTCCTCAACCGCGTGGTGGTAGTTGATTTCAAAATGGCGCGCTGAAACGTGCGATTGCATCGCATCTGTGCCAATTTGAGCTCGGGTGATGTCACAGTGACATCACGCCCACGTCACCAGGCCCTTTTTCAGTTATTTTCTTTTAAACGAAATATGTACTGACACGTGGCCCCACCCCATTTAAGATTACAAAAAAATGATGATTTTTTCAAATGCAATATCTTTTGTTTCATAACTCAGAAAAATGTGTTCAGTATACCATTTTGTTCAGAAAAATATAATCTACCTGTTTATATCATTTGCACACATTTTTGACAAAGTTGACTTTTGACTATTATTTAAATTATTTAAAATAAAGAAAATAAGTTTTTATTCAAGAAAATTAGAATATTACAAGTTATATGTCAAAATGCTTAGAATGAAAAATGCAACCTAGTTATGGTGTTTTCAACCCCTTTTGAGCAATTAAAGTTAGTCTCACTTTCAGAATTGCCCGAATCGTCCTCCGAGGTCCACTTCGAGAATAAATTCACTAAATTCAGTTAAAGTGCTTACCTAACATATGAACCCTAGCAACCCATGAACCATGTTTAGGGATTATCTTTAATGCATTCAAATGTTCATGCATACATATTGAGCATTGCATCGATGCCTGTGTTGAGTGTTGTTCTCTTTCTTTCCGGTGTTTTCTTTTATCGGTAGACCTCGAATCCGGAGAGAAGTTCGACACCCCTGTTGACGAATACTTGGTCTAAACAACCAAGTCAAGCACTTATCCCTGAAGCTTTTGTCTGGTTTTCTTGAAGCAAGGCAAGCATAACCTCTTATCTGCCCATATATGTTTTCGAAGTGTTTCCTTCTCGTACGATGCATGCTTTTACAAAGTATCTTGAGTCAGTAGTTAGAGTTATCCTATCTATTTGCATAAACCAGATATCATGATTCAATGCTCCTAGCAGACATAGGATTTGTTTGTGTGTATCGCCAAAGCTTCAAATATGCCATGCTTAGTCATACATGTTTGTTGATCTCTGCTCCATCCGGTTGATGAATCAGAGTTACAAAATGAATCTAGTATGACAGGATAACGTGGTAAGGTTCGAGATGTGTGGTTAATATGATTAAAGGCTTGGATGAGTTGCCACATGGGATGTGGTGATTTGCCTCGTTCATGCCCCTAGGAGCGAGTTCTCGCCTTTGAAGCCAAGACTGATCGTGCAACCACACGGGGATTGGATTCCCCTCGGTTTCAACTTGTCTAGTTTGTTCCATGAGTTACCTAGTTCGGGCGTTCCATTTGGATTTGCTGGGGATATACGTTTTCAAAACTAGGACGTGGTGGTGTATCGGCGCTCTGCGGGTAGGTAACCGTCGAGCATTGCGCACACCGATAGAGACCCGGCAGGAGATGGCCACTCCCTATTGGCGGTCCATCTCTACTCGGAGCGACTCATGGAATAGGCGAAGCAAGGGAAAGATCGTGGTCAGCCACCCTCTGCCGGCACATCGTCGGAATTGTGCCAATAGCTTGGCATTAAGAGTCGGTTGATACGTGTGGGTAAAGTTGTACACCACTGCAGGGTTTAATCTTTTCGAAAAGCCGTGTCCGCGGTTAAGAACAACTTGGTGACGAATCCTGAGATCATAGATAACTTGAACATGACGTAAAAGATGTTGCCAATGAATGTTTAGTTTCAAGAGGTGGTTCTGGTTATCATGTGATGAAGATGATGCTTCAAAGGTCTTGAAGGCAATACCCGAGGAAAGGGTATTCTTTTAAAAGATTTGTGAAAAGCTTCTCAATCTCCCTCTATTCGAAACAAAGTTGGCTTTACGCAAAACAACCTTCATAAACCCTTTTCGAACAAGCAGATATATAATAGGTTAGTTAAGTCTTGTTGAGTACCTCCCGTACTCATGCTTGCTTCAATTTGGTTCAGGTGGAGTTCCATACCTTTCGTGGTGTATCAACGTGGACATCGACGGATAGTTTGGGGTTTCCCAGGTAGCAGCCTGGAATCTATGGGCTGGGACGTCGCCTTATGTTGTGGCCTCTTAGGCCTTTTTGGTTCTTGTTGAATAGCAACAGAATTTTTTTTCCGTTGTCTGATGTAATGTTGGGTCGTGTGACCTCTGCTTGTAAGCTTTATTCTAGTATTACTTGCTTAATAAAGCTTCATGTCTAGAGTGCTGCTTTGATCGATTGTTGGTTTTGAGCCCGTTGTTATACAGTTTTGGTTATGCCTGCATAGTTGTCGCAGTCGAGGGGTTGTGGAGCCGATGATCCATGTCCGAGCCCGCCTGCCGATGTGATTCGGCCTGGGGCGAGGTAACCCCAGTAACCCTCGATTGTTGTTGCACTTTCTGGACACATAGCATCTCTGTATAACTTTGGTCCTGTTCCTTCAGTTTCATACGAATCGTGGACGCTTGGGTATACATATCTGGTTATGACTAGCATGGACACAAGGAGTAGTAGACCGGGGATCCGGACTACGTGCCGATGAATCCGGTCTTCCTGTCGTTGTTTGTTGCGGCCGGGGCTGGTAACCCTGAAGCCCTTGTGAGTCCATTGCTAGGAGCACATGACAGTTTGTATATCTCTGGGTCCGGGGTCTGACAGGGACCAAGACCAAAGGCATCAACAATTGCCAGAGCTTCTCCAAAGTAGTCGGGCTTCCTCTCCATATGACCAAAATTGATAGCATGTTGAGGGGAAACATTTTCCATGGGCTTCCTCATAAGAATATCATGGTACATTTGAGCTTGGAACACGGTGTGGAATTGTCGTGGTGTGGAGAAGACAGATGCCATAGGATGGCTAAAGTTGGGGCCGATTGACGCTGGATGTATCCGGGGAGGGATAACGCGTTGAACTGCGCACCCGGGAGAACAGATGAACACGAGTATTTACCCCTACTGCAGCATCTAGCCTACTTTGTGTCTCTTTTTTCTCAGTATAAGATGAAAACAAATGCTCCTTGAGTTGTTTAGCTAAGCCAGCATGAGGCCTCTACGGGTATGTGAGAACGGGGGAAAGAGTCTCTCGCCCGGATGCCGCAGACCGATCCCCCTGGGGCTCTTTATATAGGAGAGCCCAGGGGGAAAGAGATGGCCCACAACATAGTACACCGCACTATACATGAAATGACTACTGGCATCACATCACACCGTTGGAGATGACTATCGAGGTCTTGTCGTACTGCTCCTGTGTCATTGTCCTTGTCATCATTGTCGCCTCTCTCCCTGACAAGACATGGCCTCGCCATGCCTGCGTGCTGTTCCCATGTACGTCCATGCATCATGTGCCTTGTAAGTTGAACCGCACGCTGGTACGACCCCTGAATACGCGGGATCTTCCAGAACGGCTCCATTGATTTTGTGATAGCGTAGAACACCTTCTTGTCTATCCGGATCACCCCTACCCGACTGATCCAGACTGACACTTGAATCTCCCTTTGGCCTTTTGTACTTCCTGCCGAATAGCGCCAACCGGATACCAGACTATCCGGGTAGCCGCCTACTCGGCGGAACCGTATGTTAAGCTCTGTTTCTCACCTGTCTTACCCCTATTCGGGGGTAGCCCCCCCGACATTAGTCCCCGAAGCTGGTATGGTCTGGTGAACCCGGACGCTGGGCCGTGCCAACTTAAACCAATCTCTTCCCAAATACGTGACCTAGATGCACTCATCTCGGTCAAGTTCCAATCTGAACTTGGATTCGATCCATCACTCCTTGATGAAGTTTCTCTTAGTCAGCCGAGTAGGCCGTGCTGCTTTGGATTTTACCGAGATCCCAGCCCTTAACCAATTTCTCACAGATTTTGCCGCTCAAACCAAGACTGCCGCTATCTTACTGCTTTTCGGTGTCTTGCCTTCATAGCCATACCGGGCACGCGTATAGGCTTTAACTCTTTTGCCTTTGCGTTTATGCCGATTTTCGGTGTCTTGCCTTCATAGGCATACCGGGTGGTAGCGTTCTAGCGTGCCCACCAGATGTAGCCCTCGAGATTGGGGCCGGCTGCCCCAGGTAGGCGGGCCGAATCTCTAACTTGCTTGGAAAAAGGTTGGCCGGCTGTTCGCAGCAGCCGACTAGGTGTCAAGTGGCATACTGAAGAGTCTGGTTAAATCGTTAGTGCATAATAAAGATCTTTGGGCACTTTAACTTGGTCATTTTTTCTTACCTAAGCAGTAACTCGCTTTAGTCCGACTGGCTAGGTTTGCGCTTGTGTTCGTCGTCGTCTGGCCTTAGATCTTGCCAACATGTCAGCCGGGTTGCGTTCTGCAGTCAGAACCGAAGAGGGGACCATCTTGTTAGGGACACATTTGCGAACTTGTGCACATTTGCACTTAGGCGAGCGCTGCGCATTGCTGCTACGAAACCGGTTGTTTCTTAGACCTTAGTCGTTTTTCGCGTGTGGTCCTCCGGCTTTACTCTGGCCGACTGAACTGCCAGGTTGTGGTCTATAGCCGGCTCCGCAGAGTAGGCATTTGACGCCGATCACGTTACTTAAACGCCTAACTTTTGAGATACGAGCCAACTACCTTTTCGAGTTGAAAAGTATATACGATGTGTTGCAAAGGGCGGCCCTCCTGAGTGTTGTGCTCGGAGGCGCCGACTAGTTTTTGTTGATAGCTGGGGGATACATGGGTGTTACACTTAGGTGTAGAACGGGCATAGCAGCTCTGCGTTCCACGGACGCTCTATCTCTTCGTAGGAGGTGTCCCCCTTGTTCTTGCGCAGCTCTCGCATGTCGATGATGTAGTAGGGGTTGTTGCTTAGTGCCCTGCTGATCATGAATGGGCCCTCCCATGGAGAGGACAGCTTGTGGAGGCTCTTGGTGTCCTCGATCAGTCGGAGCACGAGGTCGCCTTCCCGGAAGGCGAGTGGCCGGATCCGCCGGCTGCGGTACCGGTAGAGGTCTTGGTGATATATAGCCGATCTGGACAAGGCGAGATTGCGCGCTTCTTCGAGCAGGTACACACCGTCTTGGTTTGCTTGTTGTGCGTTTTCCTCTATGTATAGGATGGCTCGAGGCGAGTCAAACTAGACATTAGCCGGGAGGACGGCTTCCGCACCATAGACGAGGAAGAAGGGCGTGTAGCTGGTGGACCGGATGGGCGTCATTCTGAGGCTCCACTAGACAGATGGCAACTTCTATATCCAGCAGTCGGGTGTCCGCTCGAGTGAGTCTACCAGCCGGGGTTTGATGCCGGCTAGGATCAGGCCATTTTCTCTCTCCACTTGGCCGTTTGACTAGGGGTGTGCTACGGATACCAGGTCCAGCCGGATCCCCTTGTCCCCGCAGAATTGCGCGAAAACGCCTTTGTTGAAATTCGTGTCATTGTCGGTGATGATGCTATGCGGGTAGCCGTAGTGGTAGATGATGTCCCTAAAGAAGGTGATGACGGTCTGGCCGTCTAGTTTCTTCATCGGCTTGGCCTCGATCCACTTGGTAAACTTATCAACGACGACCAACAAGTGGGTCATGCCACTCCGGCCGTCTTGAATGGGCCCACCATATCCAGACCCCACACGGAGAATGGCCAGGTGACTGTGATGGTTTGGAGCGCCGTGCTTGACGTGTGCTTTTGCGTTCGGAAACGCTGGCAACCGTTGTATGCCTTGATTATCTTCTTGGCGTCGGCCGCTATGGTTGGCCTTGGAGCATGTTGCTCTTATTGACTCATGATAACCGCACTCGCCCTCATGTATGTCCCTTGTGTAAGTATATGTCGCCCGTGCTTCGCTTGTGCAGGCGGTTGTTGATGATGGTGTAGGCCTTGGCGCGGTGTTGGATCTGTCGCGCGAGCACCTCGTCTTCTGGGAGTGTGCCCCGAAAGAGGAAATCGAGGTAGGGCTGTGCCCAGCTCGGGGTCGGGTACTTGGCGAAGGCGTCGTGTTGGAGTAGTTGCAGGCGTGCCTCTTCCGGCAGGCCTACTCCCAGGGCTGGTTGAAGATCTAGGGGGCCCGGATGGGGATCCCCCAGGTTCGGCTGGTGATTTTTTGTGTTCGGCAGGCGAGCCCCCGGGGCTAATAGGTGATCTGTGGTGCCCGGCCAGTGAGCCCCTGGGTCTAATAGCTGATCCGTGGTGCCCGGCTGGCTGGTCAACATGAGGACAGCTGTTGGCGGTGTCTTGGTGCCGACTAAAGTTTTCGTGCCGATTGGTGGTGATGAGGATCCGGGAGCCCCCGGGTCCTTCTACTCACTTGGGTCAGCCGTCAGGATGATGGAGTTGGAGTCCGACGAGGGAGTGATGGATATCTTGTGGAGGTGCTCGAGGGAGACACCAGGCGGTATTGCATGCCTTGTGGTGGTGAGCTTGGCAAGCATGTCGGCCATCTCATTGAGTGCTCGTGGCACATGGTGAAACTCACATCCTCTGAAGCAGACACAAAGCTATTGCACAAAGAACCGGTAAGCGACCATGTTGCCGTCCTTTGCATCCCAGTTGCCGAATGTTTACTAGACGACAAGGTCGGAGTCGCCGAAGAAGAGTATGCACTGGATGTTCATCTCCTTGGCCAGCCGGGGGCCGTGGAGGCCTTGAAGTGTATCTACAGAGCATACTCTAGCCGGTCTCCCTTGGGTTAGGTGATGACGATCCCGGCTCGCAGACCCCCGCACATGTTGGAGCCGTTGAAGTGTATCCGCTAGTATGCGGAGTCGGGAACCGGCAGGAGGTATTGCGTCTCTGCCTAATCGACGAGAAAATCCTCCATTACCCGTGACTTGATGACGGTGCGGGGCTGATAGAGTACCGTGTGTGCGGCAAGGTCGACAACCCACTTGGCCATGCGGCCGGTGGCATCCTTGTTTCTGATGAACTCCCCAAGCGGCGCCGTGCATACATGGTGATGGGATGCTCTTGAAAGTAGTGGCATAGTTTCTTGGCGGCAAAGTACACGCCGTAAGCCAGCTTATTTTAGTGGGGGTAGTTCTACTTGGACTGTGATAGTACCTTGCTGAGGTAATATACCGGTCGCTGGACTGGCTGGTCCTTCCCTTCTTCTGACCGCTCGACGACTAGGATGGAGCTGACGACCCGGTTGGTGGCGGCGATGTAGGGCGGCATGGGCTCGCGTGGAGTTGGTGGATCGAGGACTGGTTCTTGCGTGAGCGTCAGCCTAAGGTCGCGGAACGCGGCGTCCACCTCGTGGGTCCACTTGAACTTCTCTGCCTTCTTCATCAGCCCATAGAGAGGCAGGCTTTTTCGCTGAGTCGGCTGATGAACCGGCTAAGTAACGCTAGGCAGCCGACAAACTTGTGTATGTCCCGTAGGACGGTTGGTCGCTCCATCCTCTCGATGGCGGATATCTTCTCCGGGTTGACCCCGATTTCCCGTTCCGATACGAGGAAACCGAGGAGCTGGCCGGCTGGTACGCCGAACACACACTTAGTCGGGTTGAGCTTCATCTTGTAGCGATGCAAGTTTGCGAAAGTTTCCTTGAGATCGTCAAGGAGTGTGTGCTTTTCTTTTGTCTTCATGATGACCTCGTCCACATAGGCGTGGACGTTCCGACCTATTTGCTCGTGCATGCAATTCTGCATGCACCTTTGGTAGGTGGCACCGACATTCTTTAGCCCGAAGGGCATGGTGATATAGCAGTAGGCCCCATACGGGGCGATGAACACCATCCGAATTTGATCGGCCGGGTTCAGCGACATCTGGTTGTAGCCGGAGTAGGCGTCCAGTAAGGACGGGACGTCGCATACGATGGTGGAGTCGATGACGTGATCAATCCGGGGCAGGGAAAACGGGTTCTTTGGGCACGCCTTGTTGAGGTTTGTGTAGTCGATGCACATACACCATGTGTCGTTCTTCTTCAGAACCAGGACTAGGTTAGCCAGCTAGTTCGGGTGGTAAACTCCGATGATGAAGCCGGCTGCAAGTAGCCGGGCGATTTCTTCACTGATGATTCTTCTCCTTTCTTCTCCGAATCTTCGTAGCTGCTACCTAGCTTTGCATCTGGCTTGACATGGAGTGGGGCTCAGCCAGCTCCCTCGGTACACCCGGCATGTCCCTTGGTACCCATGCGAAGATGTCCCAATTCTCACGGAGGAAGCTGAAAGTGCACTATGGTCAACTAGAGGGGGGGAATAGGTTGACTACCAATTTTTCTTTTCTTTTCCTTTTAGTTAGGTCTAAGAAAGATAAGATAAGGTTCTTTAGATGTGCAACTAAGTGAGCAACCTATGTGAGCAAGATAAGATACGCAACAGAAGTAAAATGAAAGGTAACAAGATAAACCACAAGTGTAAACAAGGAAACAAAGATATGTTTCCCTTAGTTCCTTCTCAAGAGAAGTACGTCTACGTTGGAGAGGTGGGGAGCCACCCAGGCGCTCCTCAATAGCACGGTTATGCACACCTTGTTCTCCTTGAGCTTCTCCGGTGAGGGATATTCTCGTTTCCACTATGAGGTCGTTCTCGAAGGCGTTGACCAAACCTTTACACGAGCTTGAGGACACTCGACAAGAAGGATGGAGACTCTCAAGAAATCCGAAGCTTCTTTGCAACAAGGTGGAAGCTACAAGCACAAGATCTACTAAGGTTTCTAGGCCTCAAGTAGGATTCTAGATCTACTAGGATGTGGTGGATGGATTTGCAATTCCCTTGGTGGAATCACGGATCTAGGTCTCCTCTAGCTCTCCACAAAGTTATGGAGTGATTGGGTGGTTGGAGAGAGAGATCTAGGAGGTTGAAGCTTTCATTGATGGCTAGGAGAGAGAATGGGCAAAGCTTAGCATTTTTTAGGTAGGGGAAGGGCTTTAAATACCCCTTCCCCAATCTAACCGTTGATCAGCCCACGCAGCACCGGAGGCTCCGGTGGTCTTCACTTGTGCGCACCCGCGCGACCCCTTTTCTCTTTTCTGGATCTTCAGTGGCGGAGGCTCCGGTGGTGTGAGCGAAGGTTCTGCCCACCGGAGGTTTCGCCCCAACCTCCGCTCGTATGCACCCGAAGGTGTTTTCAGCGGAGGTAACACCGAAGGCACCACCGGAGGCCAGCCTGCCTATAGCGCAATGGAACCATCGGAGGCTCCGATGGACTGAGCGGAGGTTCCGCCCACTGGAGGTCCACCAGAGGTTCCGCTGCCACCTCCGCTCATATGCATCCGAACGCATTTTCAGTGGAGGTGGCACCGGAGGCTGGAACTGGAGAGCGGCAGTGGGAATGAACGGGCAGGAGGTTCTGGTGGTTTCGCCGGAGCCTCTGCTGCTTTTTAAAAACAGCTTCCCACCTTTGTTTCTTCACGCCCTTTCCTTTAGAACAATTTCAGTAGCCCTTTGAGAATGTATACTTGAAGAACCTGGGCATTTTCATAGATATCAAATAAAACCTGCAAGTTCTCTTAATAGATATTAGTCCAATAGTTATGTTGTCATTAATTATAAAACGGAATATGATCTTTCATTCTCCCCCTTTTTGGTAATTGATGACAGCATAACTATTTGCATAGCTAGAACATGAACAACATGGACGTTGCCCCCTAGAGATATGCTCCCTCCATGTTGAGAGATTTAAACAAGAGAGATAGCTAAACAAAAATAATAGGGAGCACATAACATGGGATAGAATTAAGGTACTAGGTTCACAAGCTCACACAAATCATAACGAAGTTCACAACGACCAAATAATTAAACAAACGAAGTATTCAAATAACCAACTCCTCTCTCAAGCAAGGCAAAATAAGCAAAGAGAAAACGCTTGAGAGAGAACCCATGCAAATGCCCAAACGTTCCTAAGATAGATATCTCCCCCCCTTTGGCATAAAGATACCAAAAGAGGGAAAAGACCGATGCTAACGCCCCAAAGATCACTCGGAGGAGTTGTCCATGCTCGAAGGGCGGGCGCGACGGCGAGAGCTGGTGACTTCTTCTACAGGTTCCTCATCAGACCACTCAATGATATTCCCCTTGGAGTCCTTGGCTTGCCACTTGTCCCAATTGGTGATGCTATCTTGAACCAGAGACTCCACAGTTTCCCCATCATCACGACGAAGCTGCCTCGCTGCCTGTGCTGCATGACGGTGCTTGAGTTGCTTGTCATAATGAAGTTCCCACTGATGCTGCTCGATCTTTTTTGTTCACACGGAAAACTTTCTTGAGATCCCTAGCCATCCATTTGAAGGCACTGTCAGAAGGAGGAGGGTGAGAGGGCCCGACTTCTTCTTCTTCGTCTTCTTCATCCACAATAATCCGTGGCTTGACCTTGCCTTTGCAAGCAGCCGGAGTGGGATGCACAATAGGATCAGTATGATCCTTGATTAGCAGTCGTTTCTACGTGTGTGGGATACAATGCGGGTGTCATCAATTGGATCTTCCGGGAACTTGTTGTCCCACACATGCAAGATGATCTTCATAATGAATGGCCCAAAGAAAGCATTCTTCCTTTGCACAATGACATGCCACAACTCATTCCAGAGATAGTAAAGAACATCAAGTTTCCGAGTCATACCGGAGAGCCGCTTCTCATGAGTGAGGAGCATTAGGTTCTTGAGGAAGCCTTGTATATCATGTTGCCCGCCTTAGGGTTGATGTCCTCCCGATATATCCGGAGCATAGTGTCATAGGTGGGTAGAGGCCCTTGACAAAGCCAACGACAAACTTCTTCCAGTGATATAGAGGAGTGAGTTGATCCTTGGAAATTGATTGGGCATTGGGAGCATGTACACAGAACCATCCATTGTCAAAGTCGGGGCCACAAACAAAAGGTCCATGATCTGGATAGCCACCAAGAAGGACACCAACCTCGGACCACTTGATGGTGATCTTATGTCCCTTAGTCATCCAAATGAGGTGACCTCAGTTTCATTGGTAAGATGCAAAGTGGCCAAGAACTCACAGACAAGTCCCTCATCATAGTCATGTTTCACTCGCATAATGGGACTGTAACATCCACCTTTTTGTAATAAAAAGTTTGTGTGTTTGTGCTTGTGATCATGTCATGTCATGCATGCATTTTGAACCTCTGGTTGGTTTTAAAACAAATGCATTAAAATTTAATACCGGAGTTTATTAAAATCATTTAAAAGTGCCAATTTAAATGATGGTTTAAAATGGTACAATTTTTGCCAACCAAAAATATGTTGAGGTTGCCTATGTAATAAGGATCTCAAAAATAATTTTTGTCAATTTTTACTAATTTCAGAAAGGCCCTCAAAACTGTTTTTAGTGAGCTGTTTTAAAGGAGCAGGGACCTCTTCGCAGTTTCTGTCATTTCAGGGGGGTTTCCGGAAAACCTCTTTTGTCATCTTCTTCCTCACGACAGTAGACAGAAGATCCACGACGCCCTTCCCCCGCCACCTCATGCTTTTCCTCTGCGGGGATAAGGGCGAGGAGAAGCCACGCCCCCTCCTCTATCCCCTCCTCGCCTCGGAGCTCACTCCCTCTGGCTCTCTGCGCGCTGAAGACCCAAAACCTAACCGCCGGCCGTCCGCCGCGGGCTCTTCCCATCACCGGCGATACAGCCTTTCTCGCACCCCCTGGTGCCCCTCCCTTGCTCCCTCCCCCTCTGTAACTCGTCGCCGTCGTGCGCCACCATCGGCCGCCGCGCCGGTGGACGGCGTGGTCGTTCCGGCGACCCTAAGTGGGCGGCGCGGCCACCCCTAGGCTCCCAGCGACCTCCTCAACCGCGTGGTGGTAGTTGATTTCAAAATGGCGCGCTGAAACGTGCGATTGCATCGCATCTGTGCCAATTTGGGCTCGGGTGATGTCACAGTGACATCACGCCCACGTCACCAGGCCCTTTTTCAGTTATTTTCTTTTAAATGAAATATGTACTGATACGTGGCCCCGCCCCATTTAAGATTACAGAAAAATGATGATTTTTGTAAATGCAATATCTTTTGTTTCATAACTCAGAAAAATGTGTTCAGTATACCATTTTGTTCAGAAAAATGTAATCTACCTGTTTATATCATTTGCACACATTTTTGACAAAGTTGAATTTTGACTATTATTTAAATTATTTAAAATAAAGAAAATAAGTTTTTATTCAAGAAAATTAGAATATTACAAGTTATATGTCAAAATGGGCTGGGACGTCGCCTTATGTTGCGGCCTCTTAGGCCTTTTTGGTTCTTGTTGAATAGCAACATAATTTGCTTTCCGTTGTCTAATGTAATGTTGGGTCGTGTGACCTCTGCTTGTAAGCTTTACTCTAGTATTACTTGCTTAATAAAGCTTCATGTCTAGAGTGCTGCTTTGATCGATTGTTGGTTTCGAGCCCGTTGTTATACAGTTTTGGCTATGCCTGCATAGTTGTCGCAGTCGAGGGGTTGTGGAGCCGATGATCCATGTACGAGCCCGCCTGCCGATGTGATTCGGCATGGGGCGAGGTAACCCCAGTAACCCTCGATTGTTGTTGCACTTTCTGGACACTTAGCAGCTCTATATAACTTTGGTCCCGTTCCTTCAGTTTTTTTCCGACTCGTGGACTCTTGGGTATACATATCTGGTTATGACTAGCATGGACACAAGGAGTAGTAGACCGGGGATCCGGACTACGTGCCAATGAATCCGGTCTGCCTGTCGTTGTTTGTTGCGGCCGGGGCTGGTAACCCTGAAGCCCTTGTGAGTCCATTGCTAGGAGCACATGACAGTTTGTATATCTCTGGGTCCGGGGTCTGACAGGTCGTGGTATCAGAGCAGGACTGCATGTAGGAAAACCCTTGCTATTGGTCGATGTTGAGTCTAGAGTTTGTGAAAACTATTTTCGAAATGACAAATGAGTTGTGAAAACCTTCTTAGGGTTCTTTTTACTCCTTACCTGGTATCGTTCTAACTCCGAGTCACCTTATCTCATTTGATTTCAAATGTTTTACCTCTCACCCGTTAACTTCAAAGTTAGGAGCAAAATCGTTGGGTGTTTTTCCTAGTACTTCGTGTCACCTCCATCGGTCTAAATCGTTGATTCCTTTTGAGTTCAATTGATTTATATCAAGTCATGAATCTTTCTATTGCATTCTTTCCCATGAGAGTGTTTCTCATGGTTCCGTTTCTTTGCACTCAGTATGTCCGGGAGTACTCAAGATTTCGTTGAAAGTGGTCATATCGAGGGAGAGTCTTCATCTTCCTTAATGACGCAAGTTCTTCAGGATATTGAGACCAACCACCTGAGAAATGAGCATCTCCTTGAGAGTATGGCGCAAAACACTGAACGTCGTCATGACGGATGTGTCACATTTGGGGATTTAGTTCATGCTAAGCTTCCAACTTTCAGCAATCTCAAGGAATCCATTGATGCTGATGATTGGCTTCGTACCATCGAGCACAAATTTAACGCTCTCCATATTCCCGAAAGTGACCGTGTGAACTTCGCCGCCTATCAGCTAGAGGGTGAAGCTGGTTCATGGTGGGAAGGATTCTTGGCATTGCAATCGTCGGGACATAAGGTTACTTGGGAGGAGTTCCGTAAAGCGTTCCGTGCTGCCCATGTTCCTGAGCCAGTTATGGACTCTAAAAGAAAAGATTTCCTGGATCTGACCCAGGGACAGATGGATGTTGAAACTTACGGGCATGAATTCACCCGTTTGGCTCGTTATGCACCTCGAGATGTTGCAGATGATGCGGATAAACAAGAGTTGTTCCGCAAGGGTCTGGATTCCGGAGTTCGCTATGAGCTACTCTCTTTCCAGTTTCCAACCTTCCAGGACCTTTATAATCATGCTCTTACCTTGGAGCGTGGCAAAAGGAAATGGAAATTTCTTTGAAGCAGATTTCTGGAGAGTCACATGCGTCTTCTTCCGGTTCCAAGAAACGTCGTGTGTTCGTTCCGTATAGTGCCATTCCATATCCATCAGTTGTTCAACAAGGTCATCTTGGTGGGCAATCCAGAGTTGTTGGTGGTAAGAAACGGCTGGTGACATGTCATGTATGTGACGAACTTGGCCATTACTCCGACAATTGTCCTCATAGGATATCTTCTGCACCTCAGCTTGTTCCTACACGGGTTGTTAACCGTGGTCGTTTGAACCATGTTCTGATTGAAGAAGCTCAAAAAGCACCTGATGTCGTGTTGGGAATGCTTCGTGTTAACCTTGCTCCAGCCTCTGTTCTGTTTGATTCCGGAGCGTCACACTCATGTGTATCAAGAGCTTTTGTGGTGTTGCATGGCATACCTCTTGTGAGTATGGTTCCTCCGTTGATAATTTCCACCCCAGGGTCCTTCTGCTGGACTAATCAGTGTTGCCCTGGTGTCCCAATTGAAATAGCAGGTTTGGTGTTTCTTTCTACACTTGTCATCGTGGACTCAGATGACATGAACGTCATACTGGGCATGGACTGGTTGTCAACACATCATGCTACGATTGACTGTGCAGCCAAGTCTGTTACCCTGATTCATCCATATGGTCAGACCACTCGGTTGTTATTTCCTTGTGGGACAGTTCAACCACAACCACGTCCCCAGCTTAATGCAATCGAAGTCCGACCATCTATCGACATTCATGAGGTACCAGTGGTGTGTAAGTTTCCGGATGTCTTCCCGGAAGAGCTCCCTGGTATGCATCATGATTATTCAGTGGAGTTTGTTGTTGAACTAATTCTTGGAGTGGCTCCTACTTCTGAAAGATCACACCGTATCTCTCTAGAAGAGTTGGTTGAGTTGAAGAAGAAAATAGAGGAGTCAGAAGGGAAAGTCTTCCCTCATGCCAACACATATCCTTGTGTATGTCCTACACTCTTCGTCATGAAGAAGGATACCACAGTTCCCCAGCTGGTTAGTGAATATTGTCCGTTCAATGATGTGGCAATAAAGCACAAGTGTTCTCTTCCTCGGACAAATGATTTGTTTGACCGTCTGATTGGTGCCACTGTTTTCTCCAAGATACACTTAAGTCTGGGTTATCATCAACTTCAGACCAGGTCCGGGAATGTTTCTAAAACAATTGTCAAAACTCGTTATGGTCTTTACGAGTACACTGTTATGTTTCCCGAACTCTCCAATGCTCCAACCATGCTGATGGGGCTTATGAAATACATTTTCATGGAGTATCTTGACAAGTTCGTTGTGGTTTACCTCGGCGATGTTATAATCTACTCCAAGTCCGAAGAAGAACATGTTGAACATCTTCGGCTAGCTTTGACAAAGCTTCGTGAGCATCGTCTCTATACCAAATTCTCCAGATGTGAGTTCTGGTTGAAAGAGATCATATTTCTAGGCTATGTCCTATCTGCTGACGGAGTTGCAGTTCTCCCTAACAAAGTTCAAGCCATATTGGACTAGGAGTCACCTAAGTCCATCAAAGAGGTTCGAAACATCCTCGAACTTATCGGTCGTTATCACTGCTCTATTGAAGGTTTCTCCAAAGCTACCAAGCCAATGACTGATCTTCTTAAGAAAGATAAACAGTTTGTATGGTCAAGAATGGCAGAAGAGAGTTTCCAGTTGTTGAAAACCAAGCTGGCTAATGCTCCTATGCTTGTCCTTCCGGACACGTGCAAGAACTTCGTTATCTTCTGTGATGCCTCTCGTCAAGGTACCGACTGCGGTGTTTTGCAAGATGGTCGTGTGGTTTCTTATGCTTCTCGACAACTGAAACCACATGAACTCAAATGTCCAACTCATGCTCTTGAGTTAGCAACTGTTGTGTATGCCTTGAAACAATGGCGTCATTATCTGCTAGGAAATCAATGTGAGTTCTACTTCCATCAGCAGAGCTTCAAATATCTTTTTACCCAACCAGATCCGAGTCTCATACAAAAGAGATGGTTAGAACTAGTCAAAGAACCCAATGTGGAGGTCAATTGTCAAACTGATAAAGGTAAGGCCATGGCTGACACGACAATCCAGAAGTCTTACTGTAACAGCTTGATGATACAGCAAGATCAACCTTCTCTCCACCAAGAATTCTCCAAGCTCAATCTTGAGGTTGTTCCCTCTGGTTATCTGGTTAATCCAGAAGTGAAACCATCCTTTGAACATCAAATCAAAGATGCCCAAAAGCGGGATCTAAGCATTACCTTGGTCAAGAGAAAGATTTCTCGTGGAATTTCGACATGTTTTTCTGTTGATGATCAAGGTACCGTTTATTTTGGTGAACGTCTTGTGGTGCCAAAGAAACGGAGTTTGAAACAACTTATCCTCCGTGAAGCTCATGAGTCACTTCTCTCTGTTCATCCTGGTAGCACCAAAATGTACCGTGATCTACGTCAAAGGTTCAGGTGGACCAAGATGAAGCGAGATATCGCTCAATTTGTGGCTGAATGCGACGTTTGTCGTCGTGCTAAAGCTGAACATCAAAGACCAGTTGCTACTCTCTACCCCACACCTATTCCTGTTTGGAAGTGGGATGAAGTGGAGATGACTTTCATTGTTGGTCTTCCAAGAAATGATCAGGGACACACCGCTATCTGGGTAGTTATTGATCGTCTGCCAAAGGTTGCTCATTTCGTTCCTATCCATCAGGGCATCAATGCTAAACAACTGGCAGATTTATATGTCTCTCAGATAATACCTCTTCATGGTGTTTGTCGCACCCGGACTTCTAGAGGATACTCACAGCCCGCTAAACAGTAGATAAGTGGCCTACGGGGCATACCGGCACCCGCATCTCAATGTGAGTAGGCCAACACGTAAACGTGTGACAACCAACCATCTACTATTCGTCGTCTGCGTATACCATCCCATAGAAATCCGACTACTTCCATTGACGTACTTCATAACATACACACATGGTACGTCAACGGCATTTGAACAAGGGATATCACAACAAATCTCTAAGACACAAGGAAATAGAAATAAGTGGCAAATAGCTCTCACTAGAGCAGAGATAGCAAATACAATCATCCAGAGGACACATGTCCCAACAAGTCATCATTACATCACAGCGGAAGCATCCAAAGTGTCTGAGTACAGACAAGATCCAAATAGGCCTAAGAGGCCGGAAACGAAAAGACGGAGCCCATCCACGATGTCTCGGATCCTGCCCAGTTCCGCTATCTACTCGTCAGTAGCCTCGTCATACTCCACGTAGTAGCCACCATGGGGATCCTCGGAAACGTAGTCTGCAGAACACGCAGCCTCAAAGGGGTCAGTACAGACGAGTACTGGCAAGCAAGACACACAAGATACCAAAGTGTACCCGGCAACACCAAGTACATATGCTTTGGGTTCAACGGAAGATAGGTGATATAAAGATGCGGCAGCGGGATGCCTGACCAACTACAGAGACACGCTACAACATCCGGCTAAAAGAAGGGGATAAGATAGCGTATCGGAACCAACTACCACTAACCTCAAACAAACCCATCCTGGATCTCGCCCCTTATCCAAAGAAGTAATCCGAGGATAACTCACGCAGTTGGATTAGTGAAGGTTCAAGTTGTTGCGTCGATAAGCCTATTACTAGTCAAATTATTATTAATTAGGTGTAAGTTGTCTAATCCTTGTTAGCCAGCCCTATCACCAAGTCATCCATAACCGCGGACAACACGGCTTCTCGAGAAGATTTAACCCTGCAGGGATGCACCAATTTGGCCGTACACGTAAGAATATCCCGCCAGACGGGGATCAAACCCACCAAGCGAGACACTCAACACAACCCAACTCTTCTTCGCATCAAGCCCAAAGAACCCCGTGCAATTGAGAGCACGGCTAATCAAGCCCCACGAAGAAAAGGGGACCCTCATAGCACTCTAAGAACGTGTCTCCCTAAATGCCGACTACAAAATTTACCACCCTGGCCTCGGGTTCGCACCTGCATATGCATGCGGCAAATGAAAAACCCGAACTAAATGAGGCGATTTGGACGAGATGCGAATCAAATCAAAGTTGAGGGGGGCGCCCATACACGCTTCCCACATGCGGTTAGCGCGCTCATCATGGATCTAGAGGACAAGAACTTTTCCTGAGTTCGACACTAGCAGGCCTCAAAACCATACCCGGCCTCCTGCCGGTGCCTTATCATCAAATTAGCATTACCCCATACATTAACAGGTTGTTGTTTAAACATCGAGCCCCCAGAACATAATAAATAAGGTAACAGAAATAACGGACATCAGACTCGAGCATAAGCAACCCTAAGCATGCTAGTAAGACACAGGCAACAAGCAACAGGGTTATAGGTGTGGAGGATAGGCCATATGAGGGTTACAGGATAACATGTGATAGGATCGGAACACAAGCAACGAATCTTAAGGCTAGCAGATTAGACAACGGAAAGTATCGGTATCCAGTGTGGAAAGGACACAATGGTTCATGTGAGTGAATACTTGCCTGCAAACTCAGTAGCCTGGTACTGGGCTAACTCCTCAGAAGTATTGTCGTAAACCTCGTCTGTCTCAACGTCGTCGTCTATTCGAGAAGAAGCAAACAAACAACGCAGAGAGACAAACAATCAATAACATGGCATAATGCACAATCATGGGATGATGCATGTCAATTTAATTGATGCATCAAAGATAAGATAGTTGACATGGTAACATAATTAAATAGGTCTATATGCAATTTGGATTGCATATGAAAAGAACCATGAATTAAGGTTGGATTAAATGATCTACAAATAACAATCATGTGAAAGTTGATTAGAATGATGCATGGATTAAGAAAACAATGAGAAAACAACAATAGCTTCAATTTGAAAAGGTGTTTACCAAGTTTGGAAATTTATTTATTAAGTTATGAAATTTTGGCTTCTTAAATGAGTTACACAAGCATTAGTTGTTTTCACCAATTTTAAATGTTCAAAATAGGTAACAAAGTTCATATTTGGAAAGAACACAAAATTTTAGGTGGAATACATGTTTCATTTGTTGAAAAAGGAATTAAAATGAATTAATTATGAATTAAACAAGTTTAAACAAAGTTTAAATGAATTTAATTCAAGTATGAAATTATTTGATTTTTTATTTGTTCAAAACATTAAATAAAATTCATATTTGGAAAGTTTATACTTTTCTGGTTTGAAAACATATTTTATATGTTCAAAAAGAATTTAATTTGACCAAGTTATGAATTTAGCAATTTAAATGACTTAAACAAGATTTAAATTATTTAACCAATTTTAATTATTCAAACCAGGAAACAAAGTTTATATTTGGAAAGCTTGTTCAAATTTGCATGGAAAACACAGTTTATATGTGCCATTTGAAATAAATTTGAATTAATTATGAATTTGACCAAATTTGAAATAATAGTTTGAATTTGAATTTTTGAAAGCATTTGAAAAGTTCAAAACTGTATACAAATGGTTTAAACATGTAGAGAATTAAATTTGGTATGGAAAACATATTTTATTTATTTAATTTGGATTTGAAATGCACAAGTTATTTGAATTTGAATTTGCAGGGGCTATTTTGTGAAATTAAAAGTATTAAACTTGTTACAGGGGCCTAGGTGCGAAGAACAAGTTTCAGAAAGGCCCCTGGGGCCTTTTCTACGCGCGCAGAGCAACCCCTGGGTCACTGGCAGTGGGCCAGTGCCCAGCTGGCGCGCGGTTGGGATCTGGCGTGGCACCCACTGCCTATGGCAGGTGGGCCCTGCATGCCTGCGTGGCAAAGCGCGCAAAAAGTTGGGTTTATTCTGCGCTGCGGGGGGTCGAACCCACGCCCTCGCGCTGCGCACCGTTAGATCTAGCCACTACGGTGCGGATCGAATCGTGACAGTAGCGAGGCGCGTGCGGTTTTGAGGTGCAGCTGCGCTTATCTGACGAAACTGAACAAAGGTTCAGTCTTGAACCTGACAGAGGAGCACGGTGGTCACCGGCGGCGACGCCGTGCTGCTGCTGCTCGTGCGTGTTGCGCAGGGAGGTGCCAGATGTGTGCGCGCATCGGGAGAGAAAGGAAGGGATGGAGGAGGGTGCTCACCGGGGAAGAGGAAGAAGGAGGTGGACGTGCTCGGTGAGGTGACAGTGATCGACGGCGACAGGCGGACACGGCGGCGGCTATCCCGTTCCTCCCGGATCCCGCTGCGGTGTCGAGGAGGAAGACGGAGCCACGGGGAGACGATTCCCGTGCTCAACCTGCGCGGAGGAGGTCCATAGCGGCGTCGATCGCCGGAGTTGGTGGCGGTGGTGTGCGGTGGTTCAGAGAGCAGAGAAGCAGAGGAGGGAGGAGGAAGAAATACGGCGGCGCGGTGATGGAGAAAGGAGGAGGGAGCTAGGGCAGCGAGGAGGAGCCCTCGGGCATGGTTATAAGGAGGAGGAGGAGGCGCTGCTGGCCGTCCCATCCTCTGCCTGTCGACGTGGGCATCGTCGATGCCCTGCCGTACAGAGGTAGGGGATGGAGGGGTACGCAGGCCGTGGGCTGGTGGGCTCAGCCCACTTGGCTGGCCTGCCCCCCCTTCTTCTTCTTTTTTTTTTTTTTTTTTCTGTTTTCTGATTCTGTTTTTTTTTGCAGAAAAAGAAAAGGAAGAAAAGGAGAGAAAAGGAAGGGTTTTTGGGGTTTTTAAAATTGTGGTGATAATTTTTATAGTTTGTTATTTACAAAAGCCCAGCTGTGCCATTGTTTGTTTTTCAAAATTTTGCATTTTGTTGCTGTTTGAAAATTCAAATGAATTTGAGTGAATTTGGTGTTAAATGAATTATTTAAACTTAAGCAAGTTAATGGTTTGAACTTTCAATTTTAATGGAAACAATTGGTTGTTTTGATTTGAATGTTTCATTTGAAAAGTGTAACAGAACAAGTATGAACAAGGATTTTGAAATTTGGTTTGAAATTCAAATGGAAAAACAAGGGAAAACAAATGGAAACAAATGCAATGCTTATGATGACATGATGCAAAACATAAATTAACAAGAATCAAACATTCTAATGGTGTTTTCATACTTGGGATGTTACAAAACGCCCCCCCTTGAAGGAATCGCGCCCCGAGATTCCTACTGAGAAGAGAAAAGGTCCGGATACTTCTTGCGAAGATCCTCTTCGGTCTCCCACGTTGCCTCTTTATCGGAATGATGAGACCACTGCACTTTTAAGAACTTGGTACTCTTGTTGCGAGTTTTATGCTCGGTCTCATCGAGAATGCGAACAGGATGCTCTTCATAAGAGAGGTCTTCTTGCAGATCAATGGACTCATGATCAACTGCACGACCTGGATCTTTGAAGCACCTCTTGAGCTGTGACACGTGAAACACATCGTGCACCTTGGATAGCTTTTCTAGAAGTTCAAGACGATAGGCATTTTCTGCACGCCTTGAGAGAATGTTGAAGGGACCAATATATCTTGGTGCAAGCTTTCCTTTGACACCAAAACGATGAGTGCCTCTGAGGGGAGTTACACGGAGATATGCTTTGTCACCAGGTGCATAGACCATGTCCCTGTGTTTGCTGTCATAGTAGCTTTTCTGACGAGACTGAGCAATCTTGAGATTGTCACGAATGATGCGAACTTTCTCTTCGGCTTCCTTAACAATGTCAGGGCCTAAGAGTGAACGTTCACCAGCTCCAGACCAATTGATTGGACTCCTGCATCTGCGGCCATAGAGAGCCTCAAATGGTGCCATGCCTAGGCTTGCCTGGAAGCTGTTGTTGTATGAGAATTCAGCATATGGAAGACATTCCTCCCATTTCATGCCAAAAGAGATACCACATGCTCTGAGCATATCCTCGAGAATCTGATTGACTCTTTCGACTTGCCCTTGAGACTGAGGGTGATAGGCTGTGCTGAACAGAAGTTTAGTGCCCAATGCTTCTTGAAAGCTTTTCCAGAAATGAGAAGTGAAGATGCTTCCACGGTCTGAGCTTATTTCCAATGGAACACCATGAAGAGGAACAGTCTTTGGTGTGTAGAGCTCTGCTAACTGACTAGCTGAGATTGTCTCTTTGACAGGAAAGAAGTGAGCTACTTTAGTGAGTCGGTCAATGACAACGAAGATTGCATCGTTGCCCCTTTTGGACTTTGGAAAACCAGTGACGAAGTCCATTTCGATCATGTCCCACTTCCACTCAGGGATTTTCAGAGGTTGGAGAAGACCGGCTGTTTTCTGATGAACTGCCTTAACACGTTGACAAACGTCGCATTCAGAAACGTATTGAGCAATTTCACGTTTCATGTTAGGCCACCAATACAGTGTCTTGAGATCCTGGTACATCTTTGTACTTCCAGGGTGTATGGAGAGAGGAGTTTCATGAGCCTCCTTGAGAATGACATCTTTGAGACTTTGAATTTGAGGAACTGCAATACGTCCTTCGAAGAACACAGTTCCCTTGTCATCCACTGAGAAGGACTTAAATTTCTCATTGCCTCCTTTGATGTACTCTACAATCTTCTTGATTTCAGCATCACGAAGTTGTTCAGAACGAATCTTGTCCTCGAGAGTTGGACTGGCTGTCAAGTTTGCAAGATAGCCTTGAGGAACAAGACCAAGGTTGAGCTTCTGGAATTCTTCATGAAGAGGAGGTTGGCTTTCCATGATCATGAGATTATTGCAATACGACTTGCGACTGAGAGCATCGGCCATAACATTAGCCTTGCCTGGAGTGTAAGAAATGGTAAGATCAAAGTCTTTGATCTTTTCAATCCATCTCCTTTTTCTGAGGTTTAGATCTGGTTGAGTGAAGATTTACTTCAGACTCTTATGATCGGAATAGATTTCAGTGCGATTACCCAACAAGTATTGTCTCCATTTCTTGAGGGCAAACACAACTGCTGCAAGTTCAAGGTCATGAGTGGGATAGTTGAGCTCATGTGTGTTCAACTGACGTGAAGCATAAGCCACAACTTGACGTTCTTGCATAAGAACTACATCTAGACCTTGGAGAGAAGCATCACAGAATATTTGGAAAGGTTTGGAAGGATCTGGGCCAACCAGAACTGGTGTAGAAGTGAGTTTAGTCTTCAGGAGATTGAAACTTTCATCACATTGTGGAGACCAAACGAACTTCTTGTCCTTCTTTGTGAGGTCAGTGAGAGGTTTGGCAATCTTGGAGAAGTTTTGGACGAAACGACAGCAATAGCTAGCCAAGCCAAGAAAACTTCTTACTTGCTTCACCGTCTTTGGAGGTTTCCAATCAACAATTGCTTTAACCTTTTCTGGATCAATGGCTATGCCCTTGGCAGAGATGACATGACCAAGGTAAGCAACTTCTGAAATCCAGAACTCACATTTGGAGAACTTGGCATAAAGAAACTGCTCGCGAAGCTGCATGAGGGTTAGACGAAGATGTTCTTCATGCTCTTCCTCGGATTTGGAGTAGACAAGAATGTCATCAAGATATACCACAACGAACTTGTCGAGGTATTCATGGAAGACAGAATTCATGAGTCGAGAGAAGGTCGCCGGTGCATTGGTGAGACCAAAGGACATGACGGTGAATTCATATAGACCGTAGCGAGTGGTGAAGGCTGTCTTTGGAATATCCTCTTTTCTGATCTTTATTTGATGGTAACCCATTCTCAAGTCCAACTTGGAGAATATTGAGGCTCCAGCAAGTTGATCAAAAAGATCATCGATACGAGGAATTGGATACTTGTTTTTGATGGTTTTCTCGTTAAGAGGACGATAGTCAACAACGAGTCTCTTTGTGTGATCCTTCTTCGCAACGAAGAGAGTTGGGAAACCCCAAGCCGAGGAACTAGGTTGAATGTAACCTTTTTCCATGTACATATCAATTTGTTCCTTCAACAACTTCAGCTCGGGAGTTCCTATCTTGTAGGGATGCTTAGAGATTGGAGCAGTACCTGGTTCAAGTTCGATCACGAACTCGACAGCTCTGTCCGGAGGCATTCCTGGCAACTCTTCTGGAAAGACGTCAGGGAATTCGCAAACCACCGGAACATTTTCAAGTGAAGGTAGAGGTTTTGCATCGAGGGTGCATAGCTGAATGGAACTTGATTCATGTGGAGAATAGATTATCTGGCCAGAAGGGTGGGATAGAGTTATTGACTTTTGAGCACAGTCAATTCTTGCTTTATTGGTCTTCAACCAATCCATACCAAGAATGACATCAATGTCAGAACTTCCCAGCAACATGAGAGAAGCAAGGAAAATGTGGCCTCCAATTAGGATTTGATTGTCCTTACTTATCTTGGAAGTCAACATTTGAGATCCCGGGGAGTGAACAGTGATCTGATTGCTTAGTGGAACCACAATTAGGTTGTTTGTTGTGGCAAAAGTCTTTGACACAAAAGAATGCGATGCTCCGGTATCAAACAACACTTTAGCTGGAAAAGAGTTTACGGGTAATATACCGAGAACGACGTCAGGAGCTTCCTCAGCTTTGTCGATCTTGACATGATTCACCCTTGCGGTCCTCCCGACAGGCCTGTTGTTGGAGTTGAAGGCCTTAGGCGGGGGAGCGTGCACCATTGCCTGGTTTGTGTTAGGACAAGGTGGTGGTGGAGGTAGCTGCCTCTGCGTGCACTTGTCAGCGTAGTGCCCCGTCTGCTTGCACTTGTAGCATGTGATGACACGAGGAGGCCCTGGCCTTGGCTGCCCCATCGAAGCCCTTTGATCATGCATCTGAGCAGGGTTGGGTGGGCGGGGAGCGAAGCCTGGAGAAGTTTGGGCGTATGGAGCCCGAGTGACAGCACCATTTGGCACCCAGATGCGGCGCTTCTGCGGAGGTGTGGTCATGTTGGAGGAGGAACCACCCTCACGCGAGTGCTTGCGAGACTCCTCGAACGCCTTGCACCCATTTTCTGCATTGAGCGCGGTGTTAACGAGATCCTCGAAGCTGTTGGCCTTGATATTGGTGAGGGCATACTTGAGTTCCGGGTTAAAACCTCTGCGGAACCTTGCCATCTTCTTAGCCTCAGTGGACACCTCATCTCCAGCGTAACGAGCGAGGCGATTGAACTCACTCTGATACCCAATGACGTCCAACTTGCCCTGCTTGAGTGAGCAAAACTCTTCACGCATCCTTTCCATGAGACCATCTGGAATGTGGTGCTTCAGGAAGGCTTCCTTGAAACAACCCCACGTAACTGGTATCCCAGTTCTCATGGCCTGGAAGTTCCCCCACCAAGTAGCTGCCTGACCCTTCAGCAGATAGGAGGCATACTTGACCTTGTCTTCTTCAGCTACGTGAGCAATCTCCAGAGCCTTAGCTATCTCACGGATCCAGTCATCAGCGTCCAGAGGCTCGCGTGTGGCCACGAAAGCTCTCGGGCCCAGACTGAGAAACTCCTTGATGCTGACTCGTGGAGCTGTCTGGTTGTTGTGCTGATTAGTCTGAAACTGGGCCATCTGCGTCATGACTTGGGTCATCTGAGTCAACAGCTCCGCGATTGGCGGTGGCTCAGGCGCGTTGTTCCTTGTTGGCGGCATCCTGAATGGAAATGCATTTTAGCACAACAATAGAAAAGGATAGACTTGGCAACCGAAAGGGAGATTATTCCGACGCATGAATAGATAACCAACAGGTACATCATCACATGTTCAAATACATCAGAATATCCAACACACCATAAATGGTTCGAATGCCAAAGAATAACTAAACATAGCTAAGAATGGATACATCGGTACTCCCATGCTCATCACGCAGGACGGCGACTAGGAGTACGGCGAGAGGTACGGTGAGGAGCACGCCCACGAAAGTATGTGGAACGACGATCCACGTAGATCTGACGTGGTCTGAGAGCGACTCTAGGTGTGGTGAAGTACATAGCGTCGACTCCCTGTGCTCCAAAGCGGGGAATCCCAGTGTAACCAGCACCAAGGTTAAGGAGTGATCCTCTGATCGGCTCGTAACCTCCAACATCTGGCAGACGACGACCAACTGGCTGATCGAAACGTGCAAAGCGCTCGTCTCCAACAAAGTCTGTGGTGTAAGTCGCCATACGAGTCAAAGCAAGGTAGAGCTGCTCTCTGACTGAAGCCAACTCCTGAGATAGTGTGCTGGCAACTGCGTCACTGTGTCTCACAAACTGAGCGGTGGTGTGCAGCCTGGAGTTATCATGCTCGTAAACATCCAAGTTGTCGTAGAGAGTGAAGTGAGCTCCCTCCGAAGTGATGTAACCACGGGGGATGTGGCGATAGATAGAATCGTAAAATCCCCAGTAGTCAGCACGAAGGACGGTGAGACTCACATAAGCTGCCTGCTGCACAGCCATATCCATTGTGGAACCTACTGCCTCGTAGCGGTGGACTACGCTCATGCCATCATCTGACAGAATGTAGACAATAGCCTGGTAGTAGGTCTGGTCAAACTCTCGCTGCTGCTCGTAGACCTGGTACTCTGGTGCCCAACGGAAACCCAGAAAAGTGACCATGTCTCTCAGCATCTCCGGATAACCCGCAGTGCTCTCGCAACGAGTCATACGAACCACCTGCGGGTAGAACCTGAGATCCATCTGCAGATGATCGGGGAAGCTTTGATTAGACGCCGGTAGAAGAACTGAAGTGGCAAGCAACAACAAGGTTTCAACGGACGAAAAGGATGTTGAGAAGAACAGGATATCGAAGCAACATTCGGGAAACACGAGACCAAACACTCCTGAGGTACTACGGAAAACCCATCCGGGCTTCTAGAGGATAAATATCTACTGCTTAAGGAATATAGGATCTGCTTCCGGGGCTTACACGCCTCCGTTCTCAATCGTGAGTAGGCAACATGATAAATCATGTCACAACCACCTCCATTCCTATGGTCTAGTAGATATAACCATCCTAGAGAAACCAGGATACGTGAAATCCTAACTTGAAAGTTTAGATGAGAAGAGAAAACAACGTTGCACTTCCTTACCAGAAAAGGGAGGGTGGGTGGGGAAAGAAATAAAAGAACAGAATTCCTACTCTCACGTTTCATTTTTCCTATATAGCTACAAAATAGTTTCTAGACTCAACTGCGACCAGTAAAAGGGATCCTACAGGCAGACAGGCTCTGATACCATTTGTCGCACCCGGACTTCTAGAGGATACTCATAGCCCGCTAAACAGTAGATAAGTGGCTTACGGGGCATACCGGCACCCACATCTCAATGTGAGTAGGCCAACACGTAAACGTGTGACAACCAACCATCTACTATTCGTCGTCTGCGTATACCATCCCATAGAAATCCGACTACTTCCATTGACGTACTTCATAACATACACACATGGTACGTCAACGGCATTTGAACAAGGGATATCACAACAAATCTCTAAGACACAAGGAAATAGAAATAAGTGGCAAATAGCTCTCAGTAGAGCAGAGATAGCAAATACAATCATCCAGAGGACACATGTCCCAACAAGTCATCATTACATCACAGCGGAAGTATCCAAAGTGTCTGAGTACAGACAAGATCCAAATAGGCCTAAGAGGCCGGAAACGAAAATACGGAGCCCATCCACGATGTCTCGGATCCTGCCCGGGTCAGCTATCTACTCGTCAGCAGCCTCGTCATACTCCACGTAGTAGCCACCATGGGGATCCTCGGAAACGTAGTCTGCAGAACACGCAGCCCCAAAGGGGTCAGTACAGACGAGTACTGGCAAGCAAGACGCACAAGATACCAAAGTGTACCCGGCAACACCAAGTACAGATGCTTTGGGTTCAACGGAAGATAGGTGATATAAAGATGCGGCAGCGGGCTGCCTGACCAACTACAGAGACACGCTACAACATCCGGCTAAAAGAAGGGGATAAGATAGCGTATCGGAACCAACTACCACTAACCTCAAACAAACCCATCCTGGATCTCGCCCCTTATCCAAAGAAGCAATCCGAGGATAACTCACACAGTTGGATTAGTGAAGGTTCAAGTTGTTGTGTCGATAAGCCTATTACTAGTCAAATTATTATTAATTAGGTGTAAGTTGTCTAATCCTTGTTAGCCAGCCCTATCACCAAGTCATCCATAACCGCAAACAACACGGCTTCTCGAGAAGATTTAACCCTGCAGGGATGCACCAATTTGGCCGTACACTTAAGAATATCCCGCCAGACGGGGATCAAACCCACCAAGCGAGACACTCAACACAACCCAACTCTTCTTCGCATCAAGCCCAAAGAACCCCGTGCAATTGAGCGCACGGCTAATCAAGCCCCACGAAGAAAAGGGGACCCTCATAGCACTCTAAGAACGTGTCTCCCTAAATGCCGACTACAAAAGTTACCACCCTGGCCTCGGGTTCGCACCTGCATATGCATGCGGCAAATGGAAAACCCGAACTAAATGAGGCGATTTGGACAAGATGCGAATCGAATCAGAGTTGAGGGGGGCGCCCATACACGCTTCCCACATGCGGTTAGCGCGCTCATCATGGATCTAGAGGACAAGAACTTTTCCTGAGTTCGACACTAGCAGGCCTCAAAACCATACCCGGCCTCCTGCCGGTGCCTTATCATCAAATTAGCATTACCCCATACATTAACAGGTTGTTGTTTAAACATCGAGCCCCCAGAACATAATAAATAAGGTAACAGAAATAACAGACATCAGACTCGAACATAAGCAACCCTAAGCATGCTAGTAAGACACAGGCAACAAGCAACAGGGTTATAGGTGTGGAGGATAGGCTATATCAGGGTTACAGGATAACATGTGATAGGATCGGAACACAAGCAACGAATCTTAAGGCTAGCAGATTAGACAACGGAAAGTATCGGTATCCAGTGTGGAAAGGACACAATGGTTCATGTGAGTGAATACTTTCCTGCAAACTCAGTAGCCTGGTACTGGGCTAACTCCTTAGAAGTAGTGTCGTAAACCTCGTCTATCTCAACGTCGTCGTCTATTCGAGAAGAAGCAAACAAACAACGCAGAGAGACAAACAATCAATAACATGGCATAATGCACAATCATGGGATGATGCATGGCAATTTAATTGATGCATCAAAGATAAGATAGTTGACATGGTAACATAATTAAATGGGTCTATATGCAATTTGGATTGCATATGAAAAGCACCATGAATTAAGGTTGGATTAAATGATCTACAAATAACCATCATGTGAAAGTTGATTAGAATGATGCATGGATGAAGAAAACAATGAGAAAACAACAATAGCTTCAATTTGAAAAGGTGTTTACCAAGTTTGGAAATTTATTTATTAAGTTATGAAATTTTGGCTTCTTAAATGAGTTACACAAGCATTAGTTGTTTTCACCAATTTTAAATGTTCAAAATAGGTAACAAAGTTCATATTTGGAAAGAACACAAAATTTTAGGTGGAATACATGTTTCATTTGTTGAAAAAGGAATTAAAATGAATTAATTATGAATTAAACAAGTTTAAACAAAGTTTAAATGAATTTAATTCAAGTATGAAATTATTTGATTTTTTATTTGTTCAAAACATTAAATAAAATTAATATTTGGAAAGTTTATACTTTTCTGGTTTGAAAACATATTTTATATGTTCAAAAAGAATTTAATTTGACCAAGTTATGAATTTAGCAATTTAAATGACTTAAACAAGATTTAAATTATTTAACCAATTTTAATTATTCAAAACAGGAAACAAAGTTTATATTTGGAAAGCTTGTTCAAATTTGCATGGAAAACACAGTTTATATGTGCCATTTGAAATAAATTTGAATTAATTATGAATTTGACCAAATTTGAAATAATAGTTTGAATTTGAATTTTTGAAAGCATTTGAAAAGTTCAAAACTGTATACAAATGGTTTAAACATGTAGAGAATTAAATTTGGTATGGAAAACATATTTTATTTATTTAATTTGGATTTGAAATGCACAAGTTATTTGAATTTGAATTTGCAGGGGCTATTTTGTGAAATTAAAAGTATTAAACTTGTTACAGGGGCCTAGGTGCGAAGAACAAGTTTCAGAAAGGCCCCTGGGGTCTTTTCTACGCGCGCAGAGCAACCCCTGGGTCACTGGCAGTGGGCCAGTGCCCAGCTGGCGCGCGGTTGGGATCTGGCGTGGCACCCACTGCCTATGGCAGGTGGGCCCTGCATGCCTGCGTGGCAAAGCGCGCAAAAAGTTGGGTTTATTCTGCGCTGCGGGGGATCGAACCCACGCCCTCGCGCTGCGCACCGTTAGATCTAGCCACTACGGTGCGGATCGAATCGTGACAGTAGCGAGGCGCGTGCGGTTTTGAGGTGCAGCTGCGCTTATCTGACGAAACTGAACAAAGGTTCAGTCTTGAACCTGACAGAGGAGCACGGTGGTCACCGGCGGCGACGCCGCGCTGCTGCTGCTCGTGCGTGTTGCGCAGGGAGGTGCCAGATGTGTGCGCGCATCGGGAGAGAAAGGAAGGGATGGAGGAGGGTGCTCACCGGGGAAGAGGAAGAAGGAGGTGGACGTGCTCGGTGAGGTGACAGTGATCGACGGCGACAGACGGAGACGGCGGCGGCTATCCCGTTCCTCCCGGATCCCGCTGCGGTGTCGAGGAGGAAGACAGAGCCACGGGGAGACGATTCTCGTGCTCAACCTGCGCGGAGGAGGTCCATAGCGGCGGCGATCGCCGGAGTTGGTGGCGGTGGTGTGCGGTGGTTCAGAGAGCAGAGAAGCAGAGGAGGAAGGAGGAAGAAATACGGCGGCGCGGTGATGGAGAAAGGAGGAGGGAGCTAGGGCAGCGAGGAGGAGCCCTCGGGCATGGTTATAAGGAGGAGGAGGAGGCGCTGCTGGCCGTCCCATCCTCTGCCTGTCGACGTGGGCATCGTCGATGCCCTGCCGTACAGAGGTAGGGGATGGAGGGGTACGCAGGCCGTGGGCTGGTGGGCTCAGCCCACTTGGCTGGCCTGCCCCCTTCTCATTTTTTTTTGTTTTTCTGTTTTCTGATTCTATTTTTTTTTGCAGAAAAAGAAAAGGAAGAAAAGGAGAGAAAAAGAAGGGTTTTTGGGGTTTTTAAAATTGTGGTGATAATTTTTATAGTTTGTTATTTACAAAAGCCCAGCTCTGCCATTGTTTGTTTTTCAAAATTTTGCATTTTCTTGCTGTTTGAAAATTCAAATGAATTTGAGTGAATTTGGTGTTAAATTAATAATTTAAACTTAAGCAAGTTAATGGTTTGAACTTTCAAGTTTAATGGAAACAATTGGTTGTTTTGATTTGAATGTTTCATTTGAAAAGTGTAACAGAACAAGTATGAACAAGGATTTTGAAATTTGGTTTGAAATTCAAATGGAAAAACAAGGGAAAACAAATGGAAACAAATGCAATGCTTATGATGACATGATGCAAAACATAAATTAACAAGAATCAAACATTCTAATGGTGTTTTCATACTTGGGATGTTACAGTGTTCCTAAGAAAATCCTTTTTGATCATGGAAATATGTTTACTTCCAAGGGTTGGGCAAGTTTCAAGCAAGCTATGGGAAGTCGTATACACTTCACCATAATCTATCAATCATCCCGTAATGATCACCTCAGAAGTCTGAATCAAACACTTGAAGACATGCTTCAAGCTTGTGTTGTATCTTTCGGTAATGATTGGGAGAAGTGTCTTCCATCCGCTGAGTTCGTTTATAACAACTGCTTCCAAGTTATCTTAGCCAAAGCTCTGTTTGAAGTTATCTACAACAGAAGTTGTTCAATTCCGTTAAATTGGTCAGAAACCGATGAAAGACAGTTCTTTGGACCGAAGAATCTGATCAATGAGACTGAAGAAACAGTTCGTATCATCCGTGAACATCTGAAAGCTGCTCAGTCTCGCCAGAAGAGTTATGGTGACCGTCAACAAGATATTCGTTATGATGTTGGCGGACAAGCCTATCTTCGAGTCACACCTTTGAAGGGTGTTCATCGTGATATCATGAAGGGAAAATTACCGCCTCGCTATGTTGTTCCTTTACCTGTTCTTGCAAAAAGTGGGAGTTTTGATTATCGTCTCTATCTACCTTCAACGTTCCCACAGGTTCATGCTACATTCCACGTCTCACAACTCCATCATTGCTTCAAGATTCCAACCGTGGTGTTGATCATGAAACCATTGATCTTAAGGATGATCTGACCTACAGACAATGTCCTGTCCGTATCCTCGAGGCAGCTGAACGAAAGATTCGATGCCGAAGCATCAAGTGCCTCAAAGTTCAGTGGTCTCATCATTCTGAAGCTGAAGCAACCTGGGAACGAGAAGATCGTTTACGATCTGAGTACCCGTCCTTCTTTGCTAAAACCTAGGAATCTCGGGACGAGATTCTTGTAAGGGGGGTAGACTTGTAACATCCACCTTTTTGTAATAAAAAGTTTGTGTGTTTGTGCTTGTGATCATGTCATGTCATGCATGCATTTTGAACCTCTGGTTGGTTTTAAAACAAATGCATTAAAATTTAATATCGGAGTTTATTAAAATCACTTAAAAGTGCCAATTTAAATGATGGTTTAAAATGGTACAATTTTTGCCAACCAAAAATATGTTGAGGTTGCCTATGTAATAAGGATCTCAAAAATAATTTTTGTCAATTTTTACTAATTTCAGAAAGGCCCTCAAAACTGTTTTTAGTGAGCTGTTTTAAAGGAGCAGGGACCTCTTCGCAGTTTCTGTCATTTCAGGGGGGTTTCCGGAAAACCTCTTTTGTCATCTTCTTCCTCACGACAGTAGACAGAAGATCCACGACGCCCTTCCCCCGCCACCTCATGCTTTTCCTCTGCGGGGATAAGGGCGAGGAGAAGCCACGCCCCCTCCTCTATCCCCTCCTCGCCTCGGAGCTCACTCCCTCAGGCTCTCTGCGCGCTGAAGACCCAAACCCTAACCGTCGGCCGTCCGCCACGGGCTCTTCTCATCGCCGGCGATACAGCCTTTCCCGCACCCCCTGGTGCCCCTCCCTTGCTCCCTCCCCCTCTGTAACTCGTCGCCGTTGTGCGCCACCATCCGCCGCCGCGCCGGTGGACGGCGTGGTCGTTCCGGCGACCCTAAGCGGGCGGCGCGGCCACCCCTAGGCTCCCAGCGACCTCCTCAACCGCGTGGTGGTAGTTGATTTCAAAATGGCGCGCTGAAACGTGCGGTTGCATCACATCTGTGCCAATTTGGGCTCGGGTGATGTCACAGTGACATCACGCCCACGTCAACAGGCCCTTTTTCAGTTATTTTCTTTTAAACGAAATATGTAGTGACACGTGGCCCCACCCCATTTAAGATTACAGAAAAATGATGATTTTTTCAAATGAAATATCTTTTGTTTCATAACTCAGAAAAATGTGTTCAGTATACCATTATGTTCAGAAAAATGTAATCTACCTGTTTATATCATTTGCACATATTTTTGACAAATTTGAATTTTGACTATTATTTAAATTATTTAAAATAAAGAAAATAAGTTTTTATTCAAGAAAATTAGAATATTACAAGTTATATGTAAAAATGCTTAGAATGAAAAATGCAACCTAGTTATGGTGTTTTCAACCCCTTTTGAGCAATTAAAGTTAGTCTCACTTTCAGAATTGCCCGAATCGTCCTCCGAGGTCCACTTCGGGAATAAATTCACTAAATTCAGTTAAAGTGCTTACCTAACATATGAACCCTAGCAACCCATGAACCATGTTTAGGGCTTATCTTTAATGCATTCAAATGTTCATGCATACATATTGAGCATTGCATCGATGCCTGTGTTGAGTGTTGTTCTCTTTCTTTCCGGTGTTTTCGTTTATCGGTAGACCTCGAATCCGGAGAGAAGTTCGACACCCCTGTTGACGAATACTTGGTCTAAACAACCAAGTCAAGCACTTATCCCTGAAGCTTTTGTCTGGTTTTCTTGAAGCAAGGCAAGCATAACCTCTTATCTGCCCATATATGTTTTCGAAGTGTTCCCTTCTCGTACGATGCATGCTTTTACAAAGTATCTTGAGTCAGTAGTTAGAGTTATCCTATCTATTTGCATAAACCAGATATCATGATTCAATGCTCCTAGCAGACATAGGATTTGTTTGTGTGTATCGCCAAAGCCTCAAATATGCCATGCTTAGTCATACATGTTTGTTGATCTCTGCTCCATCCAGTTGATGAAGCAGAGTTACGAAATGAATCTAGTATGACAGGATAAGGTGGTACGGTTTGAGATGTGTGGTTAATATGATTAAAGGCTTGGATGAGTTGCCACATGGGATGTGGTGATTTGCCTCGTTCATGCCCCTAGGAGCGAGTTCTCGCCTTTGAAGCCAAGACTGATCGTGCAACCACACGGGGATTAGATTCCCCTCGGTTTCAACTTGTCTAGTTTGTTCCATGAGTTACCAAGTTCGGGCGTTCCATTTGGATTTGCTGGGGATATACGTTTTCAAAACTAGGACGTGGTGGTGTATCGGCGCTCTGCGGGTAGGTAACCGTCGAGCATTGCGCACAACGATAGAGACCCGGCAGGAGATGGCCACTCCCTATTGGCGGTCCATCTCTACTCGGAGCGACTCATGGAATAGGCGAAGCAAGGGAAAGATCGTGGTCAGCCACCCTCTGCCGGCACATCGTCGGAATTGTGCCAATAGCTTGGCATTAAGAGTCGGTTGATACGTGTGGGTAAAGTTGTACACCCCTGCAGGGTTTAATATTTTGAAAAAGCCGTGTCCGCGGTTAAGGACAACTTGGTGACGGATCCTGAGATCATAGATAACTTGAACATGACGTAAAAGATGTTGCCAATGAATGTTTAGTTTCAAGAGGTGGTTCCGGTTATCATGTACTGAAGATGATGCTTCGAAGGTCTTGAAGGCAATACCCGAGGAAAGGGTATTCTTTTAAAAGATTTGTGAAAAGCTTCTCAATCTCCCTCTATTCGAAACAAAGTTGGCTTTACGCAAAACAACCTTCATAAACCCTTTTCGAACAAGCAGATATATAATAGGTTAGTTATGTCTTGTTGAGTACCTCCCATACTCATGCTTGCTTCAATTTGGTTCAGGTGAAGTTCCATACCTTTCGTGGTGTATCAACGTGGACATTGACGGATAGTTTGGGGTTTCCCAGGTAGCAGCCTGGAATCTATGGGCTGGGACGTCGCCTTATGTTGCGGCCTCTTAGGCCTTTTTGGTTCTTGTTGAATAGCAACATAATTTGTTTTCCGTTGTCTGATGTAATGTTGGGTCGTGTGACCTCTGCTTGTAAGCTTTACTCTAGTATTACTTGCTTAATAAAGCTTCATGTCTAGAGTGCTGCTTTGATCGATTGTTGGTTTCGAGCCCGTTGTTATACAGTTTTGGTTATGCCTGCATAGTTGTCGCAGTCGAGGGGTTGTGGAGCCGATGATCCATGTCTGAGCCCGCCTGCCGATGTGATTCGGCCTGGGGCGAGGTAACCCCAGTAACCCTCGATTGTTGTTGCACTTTCTGGACACATAGCAGCTATGTATAACTTTGGTCCCGTTCCTTCAGTTTCATACGAATCGTGGACGCTTGGGTATACATATCTGGTTATGACTAGCATGGAGACAAGGAGTAGTAGACCTGGGATCCGGACTACGTGCCGATGAATCCGGTCTGCCTGTCGTTGTTTGTTGCGGCCGGGGATGGTAACCCTAAAGCCCTTGTGAGTCCATTGCTAGGAGCACATGACAGTTTGTATATCTCTGGGTCCGGGGTCTGACAGGGACCAAGACCGAAGGCATCAACAATTGCCACAGCTTCTCCAAAGTAGTCGGGCTTCCTCTCCATATGACCAAAATTGATAGCATGTTGAGGGGAAACATTTTCCATGGGCTTCCTCATAAGAATCTCATGGTACATTTGAGCTTGGAACACGGTGTGGAACTGTCGTGGTGTGGAGAAGACAGATGCCATAGGATGGCTAAAGTTGGGGCCGATGGACGCTGGAGGTATCCGGGGAGCGATAACGCGCTGAACTGCGCACCCGGGAGAACAGATGAACCGGAGTATTTACCCCTACTTCAGCATGTAGCCTACTTTGTGTCTCTTTTTTCTCAGTATAAGATGAATACAAATGCTCCTTGAGCTGTTTAGCTAAGCCAGCATGAGTCCTCTACGGGTATGTGAGAACGGGGGAAAGAGTCTCTCGCCCGGATGCCGCAGACCGATCCCCCTGGGGCTCTTTATATAGGAGAGCCCAGGGGGAAAGAGATGGCCCACAACATAGTACACCGCACTATATATGAAATGACTACTGGCATCACATCACACTGTTGGAGATGACTATCGAGGTCTTGTCGTACTGCTCCTGTGTCATTGTCCTTGTCATCATTGTCGCCTCTCTCCCTGACAAGACATGGCCTCGCCATGCCTGCGCGCTGTTCCCATGTACGTCCATGCATCATGTGCCTTGTAAGTTGAACCGCACGCTGGTACGACCCCTGAATACGCGGGATCTTCCACAACGGCTCCACTGATTTTGTGATAGAGTAGAACAGCTTCTTGTCTATCCGGATCACCCCTACCCGGCTGATCCAGACTGACACTTGAATCTCCCTTTGGCCTTTTATACTTCCTGCCGAATAGCGCCAACCGGATACCAGACTATCCGGGTAGCCGCCTACTCGGCGGAACCGTATTTTAAGCTTTGTTTCTCACCTGTCTTACCCCTATTCGGGGGTAGCCCCCCGACATTAGTCCCCGAAGCTGGTATGGTCCGGTGAACCCGGACGCTGGGCCGTGCCAACTTAAACCAATCTCTTCCCAAATACGTAACCTAGATGCACTCATCTCGGTCAAGTTCCAATCTGAACTTGGATTCGATCCATCACTCCTTGATGAAGTTTCTCTTAGTCAGCCGAGTAGGCCGTGCTGCTTTGGATTTTACCGAGATCCCAGCCCTTAACCAATTTCTCACAGATTTTGCCGCTCAAACCAAGACAGCCGCTTTCTTACTGCTTTTCGGTGTCTTGCCTTCATAGCCATACCGGGCACGCGTATAGGCTTTAACTCTTTTGCCTTTGCGTTTATGCCGCTTTTCGGTGTGTTGCCTTCATAGGCATATACCGGGCACGCGTATAGGCTTTAACTTTTTTGCCTTTGCGTTTATGCCCTTTTCGGTGTCTTGCCTTCACAGGCATACCGGGCACGCGTATAGGCTTTAACGCTTTTGCCTTTGCGTTTATGCCGCTTTTCGGTGTCTTGCCTTCATAGGCATACCGGGCACGCGTATAGGCTTTAACTTTTTGCCTTTGCGTTTTGATTCGGAATGGAGCCGACATTCGCTATGAAGGGAATGGAGTCCATCAGCTCTTTTGGCTTGTCTCTTGGACAAGCGATCCATCATCTCAGCCGACATAATGAATTACCATAATTTGGCGACACCGAGTTAGCAGATATTGCATACTTAGTGGGACGAGCCTTTAGCCATGATACTTTGTCAATGTAATATTTAGATGATACCATGATTCTCTGGACGATTTAGAAACATGGTGCCGTGATATCGTGGCATATCGAGATAAGCGATGATCTGGGATATAATATAGTGAAGATTCGGATAACCGAGATAGATGATGATTTGTAAACATGATCTGGATTTGCTGATATGGACGATAACTCGGCAAGATATGCCATTTCTGATTCAGCAAGCCAATGCTCAATGATTATCCGGGATTTGCTCTGAAGCCATTTTAAATATAAGATGAATCCGAGATGACCAGTAATACCATAATAATTCCTTTCTCGGTTATGGATTTTTCTCGGGGACGTATTGATGCATACAAACACGGTTAGTCTACACATAAAATGAACACTTAAGCTTGGTAAACAAGAAGTAAAGGACATGGTAGCCGCAACGAATGTTAACATACATTCTAAACAGGCACGGGATAGCAGTCATGGTAAATAAGCAACGAAAACTAATTTCAACAATAAATTTAAGCATGGAGCAAACTCGGTTTGAGTCTAGCCGTCGAGTCACTTTTAATATCTAGTAAGAGACAAACTCCAGAATAAACGAGCAGTCTCCGGGTCGAAATGCTTGATCCCGGGGGAAACTAAATTACGCGCGGGGCAGTCCCCGAGTTGCTTTTAATCGTCTAAGAATAAAAAAACCGACTAATAGGCTAGTCCCCGGGCCAAGATAACTCAGTCCCGGGAAAACAGCTATGCCGAAAATAAAATGTGGCAGTTCCCGAGTGCTGCTCGGGTTAACCACACGGGCGGGACACAAAGCCAAATACAGTAAATACCTACCTTGCAATGTCAGTGCAGACTGGAAGAAAGCGTACCATTGGGCGCGGGCTAGATATTCAAACCGCCGAGTAGATAGAATCAGATTGCCCGGACGCCACTGATTCGACGCAGTCAGTCTTGATGACCAAACGGCGCATGCGCCAGAGGAATTCTGCAAGTGCAAAACCGGGTACGGCCTACCCGGCCTGCCTCATTCGGTCCGACCGACGGAACCGAGTCATTTTTTCTGATCTGATATACCCATGCATGCCATCTTGGCGATTAAGTTTTAGCCGCCACATGCTTTTATCTCCCTATTTTCTACTCAACTGCTGACATGTGTTGCTCGGCTAGGCACCATTGTCCTTTTCTCTGTCTTCTACTCAGCTGCCGACGTAGCGCTACTCGGCCAGGCCTCCATTTCTCTCTTCTTATTATTTTTCTTTTCTTTCTATCCGGTTGCCGACACATGCATTACCCGGTTGGCCGTCTCCACGTCTCTTTCCTCCTTCTTTCCTTTCCTCTCTCATGAATCCTCTCTTCCTCTCTCCTTTTTCTACTCAGCCAACCGACACACATACACTCGGCCAGCGCTCCACCTCTCTCTCTTCCCTTTCTTTTTCTTACTCCTCTTCTCTCTCCGCGTGTGACTTTTCTTCTTTTCTTTTCCTGTTTGTGGCTTCTTCTCACGAGCAGCCGGATGCATTGGAGAGCATCGGCCGAGTGTGGCGCAGACGGCCGGCCACACCCAACCGGACGCAATAGGTGGGAGAGCGCATGTGTCATTGGGGTCTTGTCGTACTGCGCCTGTGTCATTGTCCTTGTCATCATTGTCGCATCTCTCCTTGATAAGACATAGACTCGCCATGCCTGCGCGCCGTTCCCATGTACGTCCATGCATCATGTGCCTTGTAAGTTGAACCGCACGCTGGTACGGTCCCTGGATACGCGAATCTTCCACAACGGCTCCATTGACTTTGTGACCGAGTAGAACAGCTTCTTGTCTATCTGGATCACCCGAGCGCTACCCGGTTGATCCAGACTGACACTTGAATCTCCCTTTCGCCTTTTGTACTTCCTGCCGAATAGCGCCAACCGGATACCAGACTATCCGGGTAGCCGCCTACTCGGCGGAACCGTATGTTGAGCTCTGTTTCTCACCTGTCTTACCCTTATTCGGGGGTAGACCCCCCGACAGGAATCTTGTGTCCCGTCCCCGAAACTGCGGCATCAAGCGGTCTCGGTCAATAGTGTACGGGTTCTCGCGACGAGTCTCCAAGAACACACCCTCGGATACTTGAGAGGCGGATTTATCCTTGCGGGGCAATGTCTTCTCCGGTGCCGGGAATCTTGGCTTGCGCTTGGGTTGAGAGGGGTCCAATGTCTCCTCAATCTCATCAACTCTTGGTGCGAGGGCCCTTTCCCTTGGAACCGGAAGCATCTATGAAAGAAATATAGAGAGAAAAGCACGATGAAGAGATAATTCTCAATTTTATATGACGCACAAATTCAAGAAACAAAGATATGAGGAATATTAGGGATGAATAACAACGAGGTAGGGCATATGAACCAAATCCACCCTATGAACCGAGGTAATTCATGCCTAATACTCACAATCTAGTTTTCTAGGGTTGGTACTCATGAATTCCTACTCCAAAACCTAACCCCATTCATCTAGATGTGAAGAACATGTGGCTCCTAGTGCTTCCCCATCCGTGAAAGAGATGGGAGAGAGATAGAGCTACGTACTTGCATCCATGGTGAGAGATGAGGGAGGAAGAAGGTCCCGGAGCAGTCCAAGGCAAGGAGGAGGGCCTCACGGCGGTGGAGTGCTCTTCCCGACGGCGGAGACGAAGGAGGCGGCGGCAATTTGGAGGATAAGGAGTGGGGGAGAGTAGGGAAAATGAGATCTAGGATCTCTTTGACCTGCTCGCCCTGCCCTTATCCCCGCGGAACCGCAGCGGGCGGAGGCTCCGGTGCTTTCACCGGAAGTTCCGCCCCTGCCCACGAGGCGCGGTTCGGTATAGATCCGCTGGGCGATATTTCGCACCAGCGGAGGTACCGATGGGCTCTAGTGGACAGGCGCAACGGAGCCTCCGGTGGTTTCACCGGAGGTTCCGCCAGACGAGGTCTCAGCACACCAAGATCAGAAAAAAGAGCATTTAGATAGAAATGGTCTTTTGGGAAAGGGAGCTTGGGTTGGATAGATGTAACTGTCATACGAGATACATTACTTGATGTGAGTTCTCAAGATGCAAAGGAGTAAAAGCCGAACTCGCACAAGTTGTCAAGGGGAATAGTATGTGCGTGAAAGAGCCAAAATAAAAACTACTCCGTGAGTAGGAGGTCGCTGGTCGTGGCCACCATGTTTGAGTGTGTACTTTGGCACCGCGAAGATGTATCTTGGGTCCAAAAGTACTACTCACAATTAAGCACAACGAGTCACAAAATGACTAGATGTGCAATGAAGAATTGATTTTCGCATAATAAGAGGAGTGCACACTCATGAGTTGAGTGACGCTCCCCCTATGTCCATGCCTACATCCAAACCTAATAACACATATAATGAAGGTACGTATGCAAGGTTTCAAGTGAAGTTAGATGAATTGATGACATTTAGTTCATTCCTCAAAGCTCGAAATCTTGGTTCATCAAGGTCCTTCATGAAGATATCCGCGAGTTGATCCTTGGTTGAAACATAAGAGAGATCAATATCGTCTTTCTCAACATGATCCCGAATAAAATGATGACAAATCTCAACGTGCTTCGTCTTGGAGTGAAGAACGGGGTTGTAGGCGATCTTGATAGCACTATCATTATCACAAAGAAGAGGCACCTTGTCAAAATGAATACCATAATCCTTCAAGGTTTGCCTCATCCAAAGAAATTGGGCACAAAAACTTGCCGTGGAGATATACTCGGCCTCGGTGGCGGAGAGAGCAATGCAGTTTTGCTTCTTTGAAGACCAACACACCAAGGAGAGACCAAGGAATTGGCAATCCCGTATGTAGACTTCCTATCCGTCTTCTATCCCGCATAATCCGCATCCGAATACCCAATGAGCTGAAAGATTGAACCCTTGGGATACCAAATACCAAAATTTGGGGTATGAACTAAATATCTAATGATTCGTTTGACCGCTTCCAAATGACTTTGCCTCGGAGAGGCTTGAAACCTTGCACATTTACCTATGGTATACATGATATCCGGTCTAGATGCACAAAGGTAAATCAAAGAGACAATCATGGAGCAGTATACCTTTTGATCTACCTCTTTACCGTTGGGGTCCGGTTTCAAGTCAAGGGTTGTGGACATGGAAGTCTTCATAGGCTTGGCATCATGCATATTGAATCTCTTGAGCATGTATTGAGTGTATTTGGCTTGTGTGATGAAAGTTCCTTCATGATATTGATTCACTTCAAATCCAAGGAAATACTCCAATTCTCCCATCATAGACATCTCAACCTATCGATCATAAGCTTCCAAAACTCTTCATTGAAAAAGTGTTAGTAGACCCAAAAATGATGTCATCCACATAGAGTTGGCATATGAACAAGTCACCTTCAACCGTCTTGGTAAAGAGGGTGGGATCGATTAAACCAACATTAAACCCACGATCCACTAGAAACTCTTTAAGGTGCTCGTACCACACACGTGGAGCTTGTTTAAGTCCATAGAGCGCCTTATTGAGTTTATAGACATAACCGGGGTGGTTGGGATCCTCGAAACCCTGAGGTTGCTTGACAAATACTAACTCATTAATGGGACCATTTAGGAAAGCACTCTTAACATCCATTTGTTGTAACTTGAAATTATGATGAGTTGCATAGGCAAGTAAGATGCAAATGTATTCAAGACGAGACACGGGGGAAAAGGTTTCACCTAATCAACACCTTTAACTCGAGAAAACCCTTGAGCCACCAATCTTGCCTTGTTGCAAATGACGATACCATCTTTGTATTGCTTGTTCTTGAACACCCATTTGGTGCCAATAACATTCTTGCAATCCTTGGGTCTTGGCACTAACTTCCACACCTTGTTGATCTCGAAGTTATTGAGTGCATCATGCATGGCTTCAAGCCAATCTTGATCTTTGAGAGCTTCATAGACTTTCTTGGGTTCAATGAAGGAGACAAAAGCATGAGCCTTGCTAAAATCCGCCAATTGTTTCCTAGTGACAAGTCTTCCACGAACTTTCCCAAGTATCTTGTCCTTCGTGTGACCCACTCGTTCAAGATTCTCTAGCATCTCTTTGCTCTACGAGCTATCATCTCCTCCAAATATTCTTTGGATATAGCTTGAGAATCACATTCTTCATCGGAGTCTTGTCTATCTTCATCTCGTCCTTGATCAACAATGGGTGAAGGATCACCACTAGGTTGAGCTCTCTCAACAATGATGGGACTTTGATCATGACTTAGATGAGTAGCGTGGCCTTGATCACTTGTTTGATCTTGATCATTATCTTGGCCTTGATTACTCGCTTGACCTTGATCATTTTCTTGAGGGTTTGGTGCATCTTGTTGAGTAGCTTGTGTATGAATGGGTGTAGTCAATGTCTCCACATGAGTAGGGCATAGTACTTATCCCTCCGTCATCAGTAACCCTCACTGGGGATTATTTCACCAATCCCCATTCTTCTTATGATGATGGGAGGAATCGCATCTCCTACAACACCATGATCTATACGCCCCCCTTGGGAGCCGTTATCCTCACCAAACACCACGTCTATAGCTTCTTCAACTTTTTCGGTGGACTAGTTGTAGACTCTATAGGCGTGAGCGTTTGTGGCATAGCCAACAAAGATACCCTCATAAGATTTGGTCTCAAATTTTGACAAACGTTTAACTTTCTTGTGAATGAAGCACTTGCAACCGAAGACCTTGAAGTAAGATACGTCCGGTTTCTTGCCCGTGAGAATCTCATAGGGAGTCTTGTTCAAGATCTTTCAGAGATATAACCGGTTGGTAGCATGACACGCGGTGGATACGACTTCGTCCCAAATGTTGCAGGGAGAAGAAAACTCCGCAATCATGGTCCTAGCTGCATCCATCAAAGTCCGGTTCTTTCTCTCCGCAACACCATTTTGTTGAGGGGTATAGGGAGTGGAATATTGATGAGCAATTCCCTCTTCACTAAGAAAACCCTCGACGGTATAGCTCTTGAACGCCGAGCCATTATCACTCTGGATGGATAATATGGAAGCATTGTGTTAGCGCTCGACTAGAGTGATGAACTCGATGACTCTCTTTTGAGTTTCACTTTTACTCTTGAAGAAATACACCCAAAAATATCTTGAATAATCATATAGTATAACCAAGAAATACTTCTTTCCCCCAAGAATATCATAAGACAGTGGACCAAAGAGATCTAAGTGAATGAGCTCGAGAATTCTTGTGGTGGAGATATTGGTCTTGGTTGGGTGAAGTTATCCATGTTTCTTCCCAAAGGCGCAAGAGCTACACACACGATCTTTAGCAAACTTAGGCTTGGTTAGTCCTAGAACATGATTGCCACTTTGAAGGTCGTGCAACATCCTTATATTGGTGTGGGCTAACCAACGATGCCAAAGACAACCCACATCAACTTTATCCATTAGGCATGTCGTGGCATGTAACATCCCAAGTCTGAAAAATAGCCAATAGAATGTTTGCTATCTGTTATTTTATGTTTTGCATCATGGCATCATGTTCATTGCATTTGTTTTGTTTG
Organism: Alopecurus myosuroides; assembly: GCA_028641055.1. Lineage (NCBI taxonomy): Eukaryota > Viridiplantae > Streptophyta > Magnoliopsida > Poales > Poaceae > Alopecurus > Alopecurus myosuroides. The sequence goes on along the minus strand of CM054057.1, from coordinate 266,474,474 downwards.
TTTTCCATTTGTTTTCCTCTGTTTTCAGTTGTTTTCCAACTGTTTTCATTTGTTTTCCTTTGTTTTCTATTTGAATTTCAAACCAAAATTCAAACCCTTTGTTTCATCCTTGTGATGTTACAATTTCCAAAAATGTTATTTCAAATAAAAACAACCAAATTGTTTTCTTTTTATTCCAAAATGCTCACCTGGTAAATTGTTGGTTTTAATCAATCATTTAAATTCCAAAAGCACCTTTAAAATTCAAATCAAGCACTAAAACAGAATCACTTTGAATTATTATGATATCAAAACAAATCCACTCCATTTGGTTATATTTAACATAGGGTTCCCCCTATTAAAACCTTTGTTTTCAATATCATTTTATTTAATAACAAAATACCCTAAAGTTGAGCTAATTCAAACAGTACCAAAATTCCATGTTTTTGAATTCCAAAAATGGGTTTTTGGTTGCAATTAACCTATGTGCTCACCCTAATTTTTCTGGAGTTGTTGGCAAACCCCAAAGCATCTTTTCCTTCCATTTGGTTTTCTACAAAAAAAATAAATGGAATAAAAAGTTTAAAACCAAGGGAGAGAGAGAGCAGCAGGCCCAATTTTCTCTCCTAGCCCATCTATTTTCCCTTTGGCCTTTTCCCCTCAGGCCCATACCCCCTTGTCGTCTTCCACCTCCTGTACGAACACCATCCATGGTGTACACGTGCATCAGAGGAGCAGGGAACGGCTGTGCCTCCTTCCCCCCTCCTTAAAACCCTAGGCCGAGCCCTAGGGTTCCCCTAGCTCCCTCCTTCTTCCTCCCCCAAGCCGCCTCCATTCTATCTTCCTCCCTCTGCCTCTTCTCTCTGTAACACTGTAACTGAACCGAAAATTCTCTATTTTTGCTCCGGTGATCGCCGGCCAGTTGGGGCCTCTCCGGCCGCGGTGGGGGCAGGAATGGAACCGCCCCACCGCGGGCTTCCTCTCCACGCCCTCGGCTCAAGCCGGGAGGGCCTGAGTCGTCGGCGCCGTCCTCCCCAACGCCGGCCACCTCCCCTGCATCGCCCCTGCCTGCTGCTCCCTGTCCGCCTCCGATCGCCTCCAACCGCCCCAAGGTGAGACCCCTCCGGTCCCCTGCCTCCTCCCTCCTCTCCTCTAGGGCCGCCTCCCTTTTCCCCCTTGGCCGCCCCCTCTCCGGCGAGCAGCTGCTGGAGACCATCGATCTGTTCCATGGCTGCCTGCTCGGGTTCAGTACGTGCAGGTTGTTGGGTTCAGAGAAAAAGTCCCGCAGCAGAAACACATACCCCCCGAGACCCCCCTCCCTATCACAGCAGCCACACCACCCCACTGGTTCTGTTCCCCTTGGCGCATCAGGAGGTGCAGGGATCAAATCCCACCCCCTGCACAATTACCAAACTTTTTGTTTTTCAATTGTTTGGTCACAAAACTTTCTGGTATTCACACCTAGGCCCCTGGTAATTAATCTAGATCCCTGAAAAATATTTCCTAAGTCCCTAGATCATAAAAAAATGGCAGATTTGCACTATATTTTGTAAATTGCATAAATAAATCATCCTAACTCCAAATCCAACATTTTTGATATGTTTTCAATACCAAATTAAATGTTCTATCCAAATATAAAATTTGTTTAATGTTTTGAATATTTTAAATTGGTGCAATATTTGAAAACTTGTCAAATTCACTTAAATTTGCAAAATTCATAACTTGCTCATAAAAATTCCAAATTTCACAAACCAAATATGTTTTCCAATCAATTTTTCATGTACTTTCCAAATATAAATTTTGTTTGCTGTTTTGAATAATTTAAATTGCTGAAAACAACTGTTTCTTGTTTATTGCATTTAAAAATTGCCAAAATAATAACTTGCTCATTTTAAATCCAATTTCAACAAATGAAATATGTTTTCCATGCAAAATTAAACCCTCTTTCCAAATATAAACTTTGTTTTCTGTTTTGAACAATTTAACTTGATGAAAACAACAAATGCTTGTGTGACACCTTTAAGTAACCAAAATTTCCTAACTTAATGAATGAATTTCCAAACTTGCTAAACCTTATTTCCAATTGCTTCTATTGTTGTTATTTTGCTGTTTTCCTCATCCATGCATCATGCTAATCCACTTTCATATGATGATTAGTTGTAAAGCAATTAATTCAACCATAATTCATGGGCTTTCCATATGCAATCCAATTGCATATGGGTCCATTTAATCCTGTTTCTATCTTGTCAACTAGTTTATTTTGATGCAACCATTAACTTGACATGCATCATCTTTGATTGTGCACAATGCCATGATATTGATTGTTTATATTTCTGCCTTGTCTGTTTGCTTCTTCTCGGATAACGACGACGTTGAGACCGACGATGCTTACGACACCCCTTCTAAGGAGTTAGCTCAGTACCAGGCTACTGGGTTTCGCAGGCAAGTTATCACTCACATGAACCATTGTGTTCCTTTCAACATTGGTTACCGATACTTTCCGTTGTCTATTTCTGCTAGCCCTATGATTATTTGTTTCTGTTACGAACCCATCACATGTATCCTTTAACCCTGATATTGCCTCACCTCCATACCTATAACCATTGCTTGTTGCCCGTGTCTTACTAGCATGCTTAGGGTTGTTTTGCTCGAGTCTGTTACCCGTTACTTTCTGTAATTATTTCATCATGTTCTGGGGCTCGATGTTAAACAACAACCTGTTAATTTTGGGTAATAATAACTTGCTGATAAGGCACCGGCAGGAGGCCCGGGTTAGGGTTTTGGAGCCGGCTGGTGTCGAAACTAGGAAAAGGGTATTGTCTACTGATCCATGATGAGCGTGCTCACTGCATCCGGGTGGTAGTATGGGACCCCCTCGACTTAGACCTGATCTGCAGCTTGTCCGAAGAGCCACACTTAGTTCGGGTGTTCCATTTGCTCCTTTGCATAATGGGAGGCGCCCCCATGGTTACTGTTGATGGTTATGATGATGATGATGCATATAGGGCGAGGCCTGTGGTGCCGGGGGGTGTGGTTTTCACCCCTGCGCTTAGCGGACTGGCCGGGACCTTATAGCTCCGTGGCTCCGAGGATGGGTTGTAGAGATGGTTTGGGTCGTGTCAAGCCAACCTGAGTTTTAGTTGGTGGCTTGAGTGTGTACGGGTACTGGAGCACACCCTGCAGGGATAAATCTTCTCGAGAAGCCGTGTTGTCCGCGGTTATGTGACGACTTGGTGAAAGTACTGGCTAACAAGTACTCAGACAACTTACACCTAACTATAATAACCTGACTAGTAATAGTTCTATTGACACAATAACCTGAACCATCATTAATACAACTGTGTGAGTTATCCTCGGATTGCTTCTTTGGATAAGGGGCGAGATCCAGGATGGGTTTGTTTGAAGTTATCTTTCAGTTGGTTACAATCCTCGATCTTATCTCCTTTCTGTTAGCCGAAAGTGGTAGAAACTCTGTAGTTGGTTAGTGCAGCCAGTTGCAGCATCTTTTATATCCCCTTTCCTTCCGTTGAACCCAAAGCATCTGTGCTTGGTGTTGACGGGTTACACTTTGGTGAACTGTGAGTCTTGCTTGCCAGTACGTTTAAGTACTGACCCCTTTGGGGCTGTGGTTTACGCAGACGACGTTTCCGAGGATCTACATGGTGGCTACTACGTGGAGTATGACGACGAGACTGCTGACGAGTAGATAGCGGACCCGGGCAGGATCCGAGACTTCGTGGATGGGCTCCGTCTTTTCGTTTCCGGCCTCTTAGGCCTATTTGGTTCTTGTCTGTACTCAGACATGTTGAATGCTTCCGCTGTGATGTAATGATGAATTGTTGGGGCATGTGCCCTCTGAATGATTGCATTTGCTATTCTCTGCCCTAGTGAGGGCCAGTTGCAACTTATTTCAATCTTTTGTGTCGTAGAGATCTGTTGTGATATCACTTGTTCCAATGCCGTTGACGTACCATGCGTGTATGTTTTGAAGTACGTCAACGGAAGTATCTGGATTTCTACGGGATGGTTTGCGCAGACGATGAATAGTAAGGTAATGGTTGTCACACGTTTACGTGTTGGCCTGCTCATATTGAGATGCGGGTGCCGGTATGCCCCGTAAGCCATTCATCTACTGTTTGACGGACTGTGAGTATCCCCTAGAAGTCCGGGTGCGACAAATGGTATCAGAGCCTGTCTGCCTGTAGGATCCCTTTTTACTGGTCGCAGTTGAGTCTAGAAACTATTTTGTAGCTATATAGGAAAAATGAAACGTGAGAGTAGGAATTCTGTTCTTTTTCTTCTTTCCCCACCCACCCTCCCTTTTCTGGTAAGGAAGTGCAACGTTGTTTTCCATTCTCATCTAAACTTTCAAGTTAGGATTTCACGAATTCTGGTTTCTCTAGGATGGTTATATCTACTAGACCATAGGAATGGAGGTGGTTGTGACATGATTTATCATGTTGCCTACTCATGATTGAGAACGGAGGCGTGTAAGCCCCGGAAGCAGATCCTCTATTCCTTAAGCAGTAGATATTGATCCTTTAGAAGCCCGGATGGGTTTCCCGTAGTACCTCAGGAGTTTTGTTCTCGTTTTCCCCGATGTTGATATCCTGTTCTTCTCAACATCCTTTTCGTCCGTTGAAATCTTGTTGTTGTTTTCCACTTCAAATCTTCTACCGGCGTCTAATCAAAACTTCCTCGTAAACTCTTGTCCAACTAAACTGTTATTTCATACCGGAGAATCACATTCCTTTGTGTCAACAATCTTTTCCACAACATACCACCCAAATTCTGGTTCCACTAAGCAATCAAATCACCGTTCACTCTTCGGGATCTCAAATGTTGACTTCCAACATAAGCAAGAACAATCCAATTCTAATGGGAGGCCACATATTCCTCGTTTCTCTCATGTTGCTGATTCTGACATTGATCTCATTTTGGTGTTGAATTGATGTCAATAACTCTGTTCTACCCTTATTACAGATAGTCTATTCTCCAAATGAATCAAGTTCCATCCAGCTATACACCCGTGGTGCAAAATCTCTCCCCTTTACTTGAAAATGTTCCGGTGGTTTGCAAATTCCCTGACGTCTATCCAAGGTGCACGATGTGTTTCACGTATCACAGCTCAAGAAGATCTTCCCAAGAAGTTTCCGGACCTTTTCTTTTCTCAGTAGGAATCTCGGGGCGCGATTCCTTCAAGGGGGGGCGTTTTGTAACATCCCAAGTCTGAAAAATAGCCATTAGAATGTTTGCTATCTGTTATTTTATGTTTTGCATCATGGCATCATGTTGATTGCATTTGTTTTGTTTGTTTTCCATTTGTTTTCCTCTGTTTTCAGTTGTTTTCCAACTGTTTTCATTTGTTTTCCTTTGTTTTCTATTTGAATTTCAAACCAAAATTCAAACCCTTTGTTTCATCCTTGTGATGTTACAATTTCCAAAATGTTATTTCAAATAAAAACAACCAAATTGTTTTCTTTTTATTCCAAAATGATCACCTGGTAAATTGTTGGTCTTAATCAATCATTTAAATTCCAAAAGCACCTTTAAAATTCAAATCAAGCACTAAAACAGAATCACTTTGAATTATTATGATATCAAAACAAATCCACTCCATTTGGTTATATTTAACATAGGGTTCCCCCTATTAAAACCTTTGTTTTCAATATCATTTTATTTAATAACAAAATACCCTAAAGTTGAGCTAATTCAAACAGTACCAAAATTCCATGTTTTTGAATTCCAAAAATGGGTTTTTGGTTGCAATTAGCCTATGTGCTCACCCTAATTTTTCTGGAATTGTTGGCAAACCCCAAAGCATCTTTTCCTTCCATTTGGTTTTCTACAAAAAAAATAAATGGAATAAAAAGTTTAAAACCAAGGGAGAGAGAGAGCAGCAGGCCCAATTTTCTCTCCTAGCCCATCTATTTTCCCTTTGGCCTTTTCCCCTCAGGCCCATACCCCCTTGTCGTCTTCCACCTCCTGTACGAACACCATCCATGGTGTACACGTGCATCAGAGGAGCAGGGAACGGCTGTGCCTCCTTCCCCCCTCCTTAAAACCCTAGGCCGAGCCCTAGGGTTCCCCTAGCTCCCTCCTTCTTCCTCCCCCAAGCCGCCTCCATTCTCTCTTCCTCCCTCTGCCTCTTCTCTCTGTAACACTGTAACTGAACCGAAAATTCTCTATTTTTGCTCCGGTGATCGCCGGCCGGTTGGGGCCTCTCCGGCCGCGGTGGGGGCGGGAATGGAACCGCCCCACCGCGGGCTTCCTCTCCACGCCCTCGGCTCAAGCCGGGAGGGCCTGAGTCGCCGGCGCCGTCCTCCCCAATGCCGGCCACCTTCCCTGCATCGCCCCTGCCTGCTGCTCCCTGTCCGCCTCCGATCGCCTCCAACCGCCCCAAGGTGAGACCCCCCCCGGTCCCCTGCCTCCTCCCTCCTCTCCTCTAGGGCCGCCTCCCTTTTCCCCCTTGGCCGTCCCCTCTCCGGCGAGCAGCTGCTGGAGACCATCGATCTGTTCCATGGCTGCCTGCTCGGGTTCAGTACGTGCAGGTTTTTGGGTTCAGAGAAAAAGTCCCGCAGCAGAAACACATACCCCCCTAGACCCCCCTCCCTATCACAGCAGCCACACCACCCCACTGGTTCTGTTCCCCTTGGCGCATCAGGAGGTGCAGGGATCAAATCCCACCCCCTGCACAATTACCAAACTTTTTGTTTTTCAATTGTTTGGTCACAAAACTTTATGGTATTCACACCTAGGCCCCTGGTAATTAATCTAGATCCCTGAAAAATATTTCCTAAGTCCCTAGATCATAAAAAAATGGCAGATTTGCACTATATTTTGTAAATTGCATAAATAAATCATCCTAACTCCAAATCCAACATTTTTGATATGTTTTCAATACCAAATTAAATGTTCTATCCAAATATAAAATTTGTTTAATGTTTTGAATATTTTAAATTGGTGCAATATTTGAAAACTTGTCAAATTCACTTAAATTTGCAAAATTCATAACTTGCTCATAAAAATTCCAAATTTCACAAACCAAATATGTTTTCCAATCAATTTTTCATGTACTTTCTAAATATAAATTTTGTTTGCTGTTTTGAATAATTTAAATTGCTGAAAACAACTGTTTCTTGTTTATTGCATTTAAAAATTGCCAAAATAATAACTTGCTCATTTTAAATCCAATTTCAACAAATGAAATATGTTTTCCATGCAAAATTAAACCCTCTTTACAAATATAAACTTTGTTTTCTGTTTTGAACAATTTAACTTGATGAAAACAACAAATGCTTGTGTGACACCTTTAAGTAACCAAAATTTCCTAACTTAATGAATGAATTTCCAAACTTGCTAAACCTTATTTCCAATTGCTTCTATTGTTGTTATTTTGCTGTTTTCCTCATCCATGCATCATGCTAATCCACTTTCATATGATGATTAGTTGTAAAGCAATTAATTCAACCATAATTCATGGGCTTTCCATATGCAATCCAATTGCATATGGGTCCATTTAATCCTGTTTCTATCTTGTCAACTAGTTTATTTTGATGCAACCATTAACTTGACATGCATCATCTTTGATTGTGCACAATGCCATGATATTGATTGTTTATATTTCTGCCTTGTCTGTTTGCTTCTTCTCGGATAACGACGACGTTGAGACCGATGATGCTTACGACACCCCTTCTAAGGAGTTAGCTCAGTACCAGGCTACTGGGTTTCGCAGGCAAGTTATCACTCACATGAACCATTGTGTTCCTTTCAACATTGGTTACCGATACTTTCCGTTGTCTATTGCTGCTAGCCCTATGATTAGTTGTTTCTGTTACGAACCCATCACATGTATCCTTTAACCCTGATATTGCCTCACCTCCATACCTATAACCATTGCTTGTTGCCCGTGTCTTACTAGCATGCTTAGGGTTGTTTTGCTCGAGTCTGTTACCCGTTACTTTCTGTAATTATTTCATCATGTTCTGGGGCTCGATGTTAAACAACAACCTGTTAATTTTGGGTAATAATAACTTGCTGATAAGGCACCGGCAGGAGGCCCGGGTTAGGGTTTTGGAGCCGGCTGGTGTCGAAACTAGGAAAAGGGTCTTGTCTACTGATCCATGATGAGCGTGCTCACCGCATCCGGGTGGTAGTATGGGACCCCCCTCGACTTAGACCTGATCTGCAGCTTGTCCGAAGAGCCACACTTAGTTCGGGTGTTCCATTTGCTCCTTTGCATAATGGGAGGCGCCCCCATGGTTACTGTTGATGGTTATGATGATGATGATGCATATAGGGCGAGGCCTGTGGTGCCGGGGGGTGTGGTTTTCACCCCTGCGCTTAGCGGACTGGCCGGGACCTTATAGCTCCGTGGCTCCGAGGATGGGTTGTAGAGATGGTTTGGGTCGTGCCAAGCCAACCTGAGTTTTAGTTGGTGGCTTGAGTGTGTACGGGTACTGGAGCACACCCTGCAGGGATAAATCTTCTCGAGAAGCCGTGTTGTCCGCGGTTATGTGACGACTTGGTGAAAGTACTGGCTAACAAGTACTCAGACAACTTACACCTAACTATAATAACCTGACTAGTAATAGTTCTATTGACACAATAACCTGAACCATCATTAATACAACTGTGTGAGTTATCCTCGGATTGCTTCTTTGGATAAGGGGCGAGATCCAGGATGGGTTTGTTTGAAGTTATCTTTCAGTTGGTTACAATCCTCGATCTTATCTCCTTTCTGTTAGCCGAAAGTGGTAGAAACTCTGTAGTTGGTTAGTGCAGCCAGTTGCAGCATCTTTTATATCCCCTTTCCTTCCGTTGAACCCAAAGCATCTGTGCTTGGTGTTGACGGGTTACACTTTGGTGAACTGTGAGTCTTGCTTGCCAGTACGTTTAAGTACTGACCCCTTTGGGGCTGTGGTTTACGTAGACGACGTTTCCGAGGATCTACATGGTGGCTACTACGTGGAGTATGACGACGAGACTGTTGACGAGTAGATAGCGGACCCGGGCAGGATCCGAGACTTCGTGGATGGGCTCCGTCTTTTCGTTTCCGGCCTCTTAGGCCTATTTGGTTCTTGTCTGTACTCAGACATGTTGAATGCTTCCGCTGTGATGTAATGATGAATTGTTGGGGCATGTGCCCTCTGAATGATTGCATTTGCTATTCTCTGCCCTAGTGAGGGCCAGTTGCAACTTATTTCAATCTTTTGTGTCGTAGAGATCTGTTGTGATATCACTTGTTCCAATGCCGTTGACGTACCATGCGTGTATGTTTTGAAGTACGTCAACGGAAGTATCTGGATTTCTACGGGATGGTTTGCGCAGACGATGAATAGTAAGGTAATGGTTGTCACACGTTTACGTGTTGGCCTGCTCATATTGAGATGCGGGTGCCGGTATGCCCCGTAAGCCATTCATCTACTGTTTGACGGACTGTGAGTATCCCCTAGAAGTCCGGGTGCGACATGGCACACGTGTCTCCTTTAGAGAAGTCCACTACATACATGCCGTTCTCGACAAACCCAACAAAGGCTACTTTAAGTGTTGTTTCCCAAGTGACAATCACATTCTCTTTATTAAAGAAAGAGGTAAAGCCACAATTTGCAAGTTTAAGAACGGACATCAAGTTATAACCAAGGGACTTGATAAGGAGAACATTCTCAATTGATAAATCATTTGAGATAGCTACCTTTCCTCGTCCCAATACCTTAAGTTCGGAATTGTCACCAATAGAGACGCAATTGAGATGAGGTAATGGAGGTTCAATATTACTCATTGTGTCATTGCTTCCGGTCATATGTTGGGATGCACCACTATCCACCGTCCATCTACTCGACCCGGAAGAACTTCCCTACAAGAGATCAATTTCTTGACTTAGGTACCCATCCTTCAATGGGTCTTCTTTTGTTAGTAACAAGGGTCTTAGGAACCCAAATATTTCAATGATAATCATCACCATAAGAAGTACGAACGTATTTAGCATAAACATGACCATTTCTAGATTTCATGAGAACATAAGAGGGGTTATATTTTCCAGCGAAATCATTGTGAGTGATGCTCCCCTTAGAGGTATCACCGCTCACAATGGAGTTGGTTTCCTTCTCCTTGTTCACCTCTCCCTCTTTCACAAACATAACATTTTGAGAGAGAGAGATGACACTCTTGGTTTTCTTCTTGTTCTTATTCTTGGACTTGGCTGTCGCACCCGGACTTCTAGGGGATACTCACAGTCTGTTAAACAGTAGATAAATGGCTTACAGGGCATACAGGCACCCGCATCTCAATATGAGCAGGCCAACACGTAAACGTGTGACAACCATTCTCTTACTATTCATCGTCTGCGCAAACCATCCCATAGAAATCCAGATACTTCCATTGACGTACTTCAAAACATACACACATGGTACGTCAACGGCATTGGAACAAGTGATATCACAACAGATCTCTACGACACAAAAGATGGAAATAAGTTGCAAATGGCTCTCACTAGAGCAGAGATAGCAAATACAATCATCCAGAGGACACATGTCCCAACAATTCATCATTACATCACAGCGGAAGCATCCAACATGTCTGAGTACAGACAAGATCCAAATAGGCCTAAGAGGCCGGAAATGAAAAGACGGAGCCCATCCACGAAGTCTCGGATCCTGCCCGGGTCCGCTATCTACTCGTCAGCAGTCTCGTCAAACTCCACGTAGTTGCCACCATGGGGATCCTCAGAAACGTAGTCTGCGGAAACCACAGCCCCAAAGGGGTCAGTACATAAACGTACTTGCAAGCAAGACTCACAATTCACCAAAGTGTAACCCGTCAACACCAAGCACAGATGCTTTGGGTTCAACGGAAGAAAGGGGATATAAAAGATGCTGCAACTGGCTGCTATAACCAACTACAGAGGTACTACCACTTCCGGCTAAACAGAAAGGGAGATAAGATAGCGTATCGTAACCAACTAACAACTAACTCCAAACAAACCCATCCTGGATCTCGCCCCTTATCCAAAGAAGCAATCCGAGGATAACTCACACAGTTGGATTAATGATGGTTCAAGTTATTGTGTCAATAAGACTATTACTAGTCAAGTTATCATTAGTTAGGTGTAAGTTGTTCTGAGTACTTGTTAGCCAGTACTTTCACCAAGTAATCCATAACCGCGGAAAACACGGCTTCTCGAGAAGATTTATCCCTGCAGGGGTGCACCAATTTGGCCGTACACGTAAGAATAACCCGCCAGATGGGAAGGCCTTTCCCACCAAGCGGGGCACTCAACACAACTCAACTCTTCTTCGCATCAAGCCCAAAGAACCACATGCTGTGCGTGCGCGGCTAATCGAGCCCCACGAAGAAAAGGGGGCCCTCATAGCACTCTAAGACCACGCCGCCCTAAATGCCGACTACAAAAGTTCCACCCTGGCGCCAAGGGTTCGCACCTGCACATGCATGCATCAAATGGAAAGCCCGAACTAGGTGGCGATTTGGACGAGATGCGAATCGAATCAAATTGAGGGGGGGGCGCCCATACACGCTTCCCACATGCGGTTAGTGCGCTCATCATGGATCAGTAGACAAGAACCTTTTCCTAATTAGGGTCGACACTAGCATGCCTCAAAACCACGCCGGGCCTCCTGCCGGTGCCTTATCAGCAAATTATTATTACCTCAAAGTTAATCAGGTTGTTGTTTAACATCGACCCCCAGAACATAATAGAAATATAGTAACAGAAAGTAACGGACAGCAGACTCGAGCAAAAACAACCCTAAGCATGCTAGTAAGACACGGGCACAAGCAAAAAGGTTATAGGTGTGGAGGTGAGGCTATATCAGGGTTAAAGGATAACATGTGATAGGTTCGTAACAGAAATAGCTATTCATAGGGCTAGCAGAATAGACAACGGAAAGTATCGGCAACCAATGTTGAAAGGAACACGATGGTTCATGTGAGTGAATACTTGCCTGCAAACTCAGCAGCCTGGTACTAAGCTAGATCCTTAGAAGGGGTGTCGTAAGTATCGTCGGTCTCAACGTCGTCGTTTATCCGAGAAGAAGCAAACAAACAACGCAGAGAGATAAACAATCAATAACATGGCATAGTTCACAAACATGGGATGATGCATGACCATTTAATTGATGCATCAAAATAAACTAGTTGACAAGATAGCAACATGATTAAATGGACCCATATGCAATTGGATTGCATATGGAAAGCCCTTGAATTATGGTTGAATTAATTGTTCTACAACTAATCATCATGTGTAAGTGAATTAGCATGATGCATGGATGAGGAAAACAACAAAATAACAACAATAGAATCAATTGGAAATAAGGTTTACCAATTTTGGAATTTTATTTATTAAGTTATGAAATTTTGGTTTCTTAAAGGTGTCACACAAGCATTTGTTGTTTTCACCAATTTTAATTGTTCAAAATAGATAACAAAGTTCATATTTGTAAAGAACACCACAATTTAGGTGGATTACATGTTTCAATTATTGAAAAAGGAATTAAGATGAATTACTTATGAATTAAACAAGTAAAACAAGATTTAATTGAATTTAATTCAAAGATGAACTTATTTGAATTTTTATTTGTGCAAAACATTAAGTGAGATTCATATTTGAAAAGCTTATACCTTTATGGTTGGAAAACATATTTTATATGCCCCAAAGGAAATTAATTTGACCAAGTTATGAATTTAACAATTTTAAATGATTTAAACAAGGTTTAAATTATTTAACCAATTTTAATTATTCAAAACATGAAACAAATTTTATATTTGAAAAGGTGGTTTAATTTAGCATGGAAAACATATTTTATTTGTTGAAAATGGATTTAAAATGAGCAAGTTATTATTTTGGCAATTTTAAGTGCATTAATAAAGAAACAGTTGTTTTCAGCAATTTAAATTATTCAAAACAGCAAACAAAGTTGATATTTGGAAAGTACATGAAAAATGGGATGTAAAACATATTTATTTTGTTGAATTTGGAATTTTTATGCCCAAGTTATGAATTTTGCAAAATTAAGTGAATTAAACAAGTTTTCAAATATTTCACCAATTTAAAATATTCAAAACAGTAAACAAATTGCATTGAAAAGGTTGAAAACATGTAGCAAATGTTTCACTGAACATTTTGAGTTATTAAACCTAATTTTTGGGTTATTATTGAATTTATTATGCAATTTTCCATAATCATTCTTATTCTGCCATTTTAGTAAACAGAGGGAAACATGCTCAAAATTAATTCAATTGTGACCAAATAAAATACCAATGTGTAGAGTTTGTTAAGACAAATTTTTAGAGCCCAAGTTTGCTTAAATTGGATGAACCAAACTCAACTTATGAAATTCCAAAGTTTCCAATTTTTATTGCATTTTCAATAATTAATTATTTGGTGCAAAAAGTATTACAGAAACATGTTGCAATTTTGTTACTATTGGAAAGGGCACAAGATTTTGAATCCACAGGAATTTGAATCATTCAATTTGGAGCAAAATTCAATTTTATATCGATTTTAGAATTAAATGCTCAGATCTGGGTTTCTGAAATTCGGGCAGAAAAAGAAAAGGCTGAAGCAAAAAGGGTGTGGCTTGGGGGATCGAACCCAGCACCTGGGGCGCGCGCACAAGGGCCACTGCCACTGCGGCTCCTGCAAGTTTGTGACAGAAACGGGGGACTCGGGGGTATATGCTTCACTTTCGCGGATTTAACTGAACTGCAAGGTTCAGTTGCCTGAACCTGTACCGAAACCAGACGGCGGAAACGGCCGGCGGCAGCGAGCCGTGCTCGCGTGCGGTGGCCGTGCGGTGGGGTGCTGCGGGCTCGCGGTTGGTGCTGCGCAAGAGGGAGGAGGGGAGGGGAGCGAGAGGGAGGAGAGGGAGGTCACCTCGAGGCTCGGAGGAGGAGGGGTCGGGGCGGAGCAGAGGAGATAGCCGGCGACTTGTCCTTGACGGCGGCGGCGCTCCGGGCCTTCCCCGCCCGCGCCGAGTGGTGGAGGAGGGAGAGGGCGGAACGGCGTCTCCATTCCCGCCGTTAGCCAGCTAGGAGGAGGACCGAACGGCGGCGATCACCGGAGAAAAAGAGAGGGGATTTTCGGGTGGAGGTTCAGGTTCAGTACAGAGAAAAAATACAGGGATAAAGAGATGGAGGTGGAAGGAGAGATGGAGGCGGGGGAGAGGGAGAAGATGGGCTAGGGGAAAGGCTAGGGCAGGCATAGGGTTTATAGGGAGGGGGAAGAGGCTGCTGTCCGTTGCTTGCTCCCCTCTGCTACGTGGAGTGCTGCAGATTGCAGCCGTACAGAGGAGGAAGAAGCAGCGAACAGGTAAGCAGGCCAGGGGGTGAGAGTTGGGCTGGGCCTGCCCCTCTCTCCTCTGGTTTTTATGTTTTTTTTTTGGTCTATTTTTTTTGCTGAATAGAAATAGGAAGAGAATGAGGGTTTTTTTGGGTGAGAAATTTTAGGGAAAAATTTGTGTGAGCTAGGTATTACAATAGCAACAAAATGCCAATTTTGGTTTTCTAAACAGTTCAATTTATTTTGCTGTTTTGTAATTGATTGAATTGGTATGAATTTTGAATATTGGGTGATTTATTTAAAAGAAGCATTTCCAAAAGTTTGAACCCTCAATTTTATTTGAAACAAATTGCTTAGAAGTGTTTTGTAAATTTCAATAATTCCAAAGGGTTGATGTTTGGAATTTTGTTTGAATTTGAATAACATATTGAGTTAAGTGAAGGATTAAAAGCCACAAATATAAATAGTTGAACCTTATGGATTAAAGAAACAAATGGTGGAAGTGTGTTGTCATTTTCACAATTTTCAAAAGAGTTGATGTTTTGGAAATTAATTGAATTTGAAAAGGTTTTGGTATTAAATGAATTTTGTTAGAAACAAAACAACAGTTTGGAATCACAACTTTTATGGAAACAAATGATTGTTTTGATTTGAAATATCACTTTGGAAATTGTAACATCACAAGTATGAAACAAAAGGTTTGAAATTCAAATAGAAAACAAAGGAAATCAAAGGAAAACAGTGGGAAAACAAAGCAAAACAGAGGAAAACAAATGGAAAACAAGCAAAACAAATGCAATGAACATGATGTCATGATGCAAAACATAAAATAACAGAGAGCAAACATTCTAATGGCTATTTTTCATACTTGGGATGTTACAAAACGCCCCCCCTTGAAGGAATCGCGCCCCGAGATTCCTACTGAGAAAAGAAAAGGTCCGGATACTTCTTGCGAAGATCCTTTTGAGGTCTGACACGTGAAACACATCGTGCACCTTGGATAGTTTTTCTGGAAGTTCAGACGATAGGCATTCCTGGCAACTCTTCTGGAAAGACGTCAGGGAATTTGCAAACCACCGGAACATTTTCAATTAGAGGTAGAGGTTTTGCATCGAGGGTGTATAGCTGAATAGAACTTGATTCATTTGGAGAATAGACTATCTGGCCAGAAGGGTGGAACAGAGTTATTGATTAGACGCCGGTAGAAGAACTGAAATGGAAAGCAACAACAAGGTTTCAACGGACGAAAAGGATGTTGAGAAAAACAGGATATCGAAGCAACATCGGGAAAACGAGATCAAAACACTCCTGAGGTACTACGGAAAACCCATCCGGGCTTCTAAAGGATCAATATCTACTGCTTAAGGAATAGAGGATCTGCTTCCGGGGCTTGCACGCCTCCGTTCTCAATCGTGAGTAGGCAACATGATAAATCATGTCACAACCACCTCCATTCCTATGGTCTAGTAGATATAACCATCCTAGAGAAACCAGAATACGTGAAATCCTAACTTGAAAGTTTAGATGAGAAGGGAAAACAACGTTGCACTTCCTTACCAGAAAAGGGAGGGTGGGTGGGGAAAGAAGAAAAAGAACAGAATTCCTACTCTCACGTTTCATTTTTCCTATATAGCTACAAAATAGTTTCTAGACTCAACTGCGACCAGTAAAAAGGGATCCTACAGGAAGACAGGCTCTGATACCATTTGTCGCACCCAGACTTCTAGGGGATACTCACAGTCCGTTAAACAGTAGATAAATGGCTTACGGGGCATACCGGCACCCGCATCTCAATATGAGCAGGCCAACACGTAAACGTGTGACAACCATTCTCTTACTATTCATCGTCTGCGCAAACCATCCCATAGAAATCCAGATCCTTCCATTGACGTACTTCAAAACATACACACATGGTACGTCAACGGCATTGGAACAAGTGATATCACAACAGATCTCTACGACACAAAAGATGGAAATAAGTTGCAAATGGCTCTCACTAGAGCAGAGATAGCAAATACAATCATCCAGAGGACACATGTCCCAACAATCAATCATTACATCACAGCGGAAGCATCCAACATGTCTGAGTACAGACAAGATCCAAATAGGCCTAAGAGGCCGGAAACGAAAAGACGGAGCCCATCCACGAAGTCTCGGATCCTGCCCGGGTCCGCTATCTACTCGTCAGCAGTCTCGTCAAACTCCACGTAGTTGCCACCATGGGGATCCTCGGAAACGTAGTCTGCGGAAACCACAGCCCCAAAGGCGTCAGTACATAAACGTACTGGCAAGCAAGACTCACAATTCACCAAAGTGTAACCCGTCAACACCAAGCACAGATGCTTTGGGTTCAATGGAAGAAAGGGGATATAAAAGATGCTGCAATTGGCTGCTATAACCAACTACAGAGGTACTACCACTTCCGGCTAAACAGAAAGGGAGATAAGATAGCGTATCGTAACCAACTAACAACTAACTCCAAACAAACCCATCCTGGATCTCGCCCCTTATCCAAAGAAGCAATCAGAGGATAACTCACACATTTGGATTAATGATGGTTCAAGTTATTGTGTCAATAAGACTATTACTAGTCAAGTTATCATTAGTTAGGTGTAAGTTGTTCTGAGTACTTGTTAGCCAGTACTTTCACCAAGTAATCCATAACCGCGGAAAACACGGCTTCTCGAGAAGATTTATCCCTGCAGGGGTGCACCAATTTGGCCGTACACGTAAGAATAACCCGCCAGATGGGAAGGCCTTTCCCACCAAGCGGGGCACTCAACACAACTCAACTCTTCTTCGCATCAAGCCCAAAGAACCACATGTTGTGCGTGCGCGGCTAATCGAGCCCCACGAAGAAAAGGGGACCCTCATAGCACTCTAAGACCACGCCGCCCTAAATGCCGACTACAAAAGTTCCACCCTGGCGCCAAGGGTTCGCACCTGCACATGCATGCATCAAATGGAAAGCCCGAACTAGGTGGCGATTTGGACGAGATGCGAATCGAATCAAATTGAGGGGGGCGCCCATACACGCTTCCCACATGCGGTTAGTGCGCTCATCATGGATCAGTAGACAAGACCCTTTTCCTAATTAGGGTCGACACTAGCAGGCCTCAAAACCACGCCGGGCCTCCTGCCGGTGCCTTATCAGCAAATTATTATTACCTCAAAGTTAATCAGGTTGTTGTTTAACATCGAGCCCCAGAACATAATAGAAATATAGTAACAGAAAGTAACGGACAGCAGACTCGAGCAAAAACAACCCTGAGCATGCTAGTAAGACACGGGCACAAGCAAAAAGGTTATAGGTGTGGAGGTGAGGCTATATCAGGGTTAAAGGATAACATGTGATAGGTTCGTAACAGAAACAGCTATTCATAGGGCTAGCAGAATAGACAACGGAAAGTATCGGTAACCAATGTTGAAAGGAACACGATGGTTCATGTGAGTGAATACTTGCCTGCAAACTCAGCAGCCTGGTACTGAGCTAGATCCTTAGAAGGGGTGTCGTAAGTGTCGTCGGTCTCAACATCGTCGTTTATCCGAGAAGAAGCAAACAAACAACGCAGAGCGATAAACAATCAATAACATGGCATAGTGCACAAACATGGGATGATGCATGACCATTTAATTGATGCATCAAAATAAACTAGTTGACAAGATAGCAACATGATTAAATGGACCCATATGCAATTGGATTGCATATGGAAAGCCCATGAATTATGGTTGAATTAATTGTTCTACAACTAATCATCATGTGTAAGTGAATTATCATGATGCATGGATGAGGAAAACAGGAAAATAACAACAATAGAATCAATTGGAAATAAGGTTTACCAATTTTGGAATTTTATTTATTAAGTTATGAAATTTTGGTTTCTTAAAGGTGTCACACAAGCATTTGTTGTTTTCACCAATTTTAATTGTTAAAAATAGATAACAAAGTTCATATTTGGAAATAACACCACAATTTAGGTGGATTACATGTTTCAATTATTGAAAAAGGAATTAAGATGAATTACTTATGAATTAAACAAGTTAAACAAGATTTAATTGAATTTAATTCAAACATGAACTTATTTGAATTTTTATTTGTGTAAAACATTAAGTGAGATTCATATTTGAAAAGCTTATACATTTATGGTTGGAAAACATATTTTATATGTCCCAAAGGAAATTAATTTGACCAAGTTATGAATTTAACAATTTTAAATGATTTAAACAAGGTTTAAATTATTTAACCAATTTTAATTATTCAAAACATGAAACAAATTTTATATTTGAAAAGGTGGTTTAATTTAGCATGGAAAACATATTTTATTTGTTGAAAATGGATTTAAAATGAGCAAGTTATTATTTTGGCAATTTTAAGTGCATTAATTAAAGAAACAGTTGTTTTAAGCAATTTAAATTATTCAAAACAGCAAACAAAGTTGATATTTGGAAAGTACATGAAAAAATAGGATGGAAAACATATTTAGTTTGTTGAATTTGGAATTTTTATGCCCAAGTTATGAATTTTGCAAAATTAAGTGAATTAAACAAGTTTTCAAATATTTCACCAATTTAAAATATTCAAAACAGTAAATAAATTGCATTGAAAAGGTTTAAAACATGTAGCAAATGTTTCACTAAACATTTTGAGTTATTAAACCTAATTTTTGGGTTATTATTGAATTTATTATGCAATTTTCCATAATCATTCTTATTCTGCCATTTTTAGTAAACAGAGGGAAACATGCTCAAAATTAATTCAATTGTGACCAAATAAAATACCAATGTGTAGAGTTTGTTAAGACAAATTTTTAGCCCAAGTTTGCTTAAATTCGATGAACCAAACTCAAGTTATGAAATTCCAAAGTTTCCAATTTTTATTGCATTTTCAGTAATTAATTATTTAGTGCAAAAAGTATTACAGAAACATGTTGCAATTTTGTTACTATTGGAAAGGGCACAAGATTTTGAATCCACAGGAATTTGAATCATTCAATTTGGAGCAAAATTCAATTTTATATCGATTTTAGGATTAAATGCTCAGACCTGGGTTTCTGAAATTCGGGCAGAAAAAGAAAAGGCTGAAGCAAAAAGGGTGTGGCTTGGGGGATCGAACCCAGCACCTGGGGCGCGCGCACAAGGGCCACTGCCACTGCGGCTGCTGCAAGTTTGTGACAGAAACGGGGGACTCGGGGGTATATGCTTCACTTTCGCGGATTTAACTGAACTTCGAGATTCAGTTGCCTGAACCTGTACCGAAACCAGACGGCGGAAATGGCCGGCGGCAGCGAGCCGTGCTCGCGCGTGGTGGCCGTGCGGTGGGGTGCTGCGGGCTC